>JAULUF010000012.1:7255000-8455000 GCA_031834385.1 Semotilus atromaculatus | reverse complement strand
GGACAAAAATTGTTTGAACATTCTAAAAATATCTTATTCTATGATTCCACGGAAGAAAGACAGTCAGACAGGTTTGGAATAACATGCTGGGAAAAAAATGCTAACCAAATATGATTAAATGAACTGGTTTTATTCAAGTCAAAAATATTATTTTTGATAAATATTGCTAAAGCATCCTAAATACATCAATTTATACCAACAAACTGTATTTATCAAGTAAAAAAATCTCAGCTCTTTAAGGTAACAATTGCAGGCTACTACTTTCACAGCGCATAAGTAAATACCAGAATTTTTATTTTTGGGAGAATTATCCCATTAAAATCTTCCTTTTGTCAAATTCAAAACTGGCCCCTAGTGACAAGACTAAATGACTCACTAAAATTAATATGCTGATGTATCCAATTAAAGCAGGCCTTTTATTTCGTTAGCAAGAGGTTAATAGGCATACACTACACTACGCCGCCCGCATTCATTTACATAGATTCAATAGCGGAGGCTAAAAAAAAAACATTTAAAATATAACTGCATCATTAAACGAAACAGTGCACAGCCAGGAACCGGCCCTTACAACGTTAGCTCCACCACAAAAGATAAGAGATGAGGTGAAACAATCTAATCGCTGTTGTAAACAAGCCCTCCAACACAATCCAATTCTCCAACCAAAGTCTCCTAGCATATGAAACCGCACAGACGTCAATTGCAGATCCCTTACAGCCATCTTTAACCAGGGAGACGGAGCACATTATACAGTTAATAGAGCATAAAGATAAGGTATCAATGGCTGCAAGCTGATACAGAGTAGACTCTTTTGGCTTTCCAATTCAGACTTGTAAGAGCATTAACCATAATAACACAAAATAAGGCCCTTTCTCTAACCCCAGCAGGGCAAAAATATCGCATTACCCGTAGCACTGTTATTCTTTGCGGTGCGGACTGCCTTTCCCGCTGAGAGCCCCACCTGCTTTGCTAAAGAAGGTTATTACCACAACTGCCTGTCGAGAGAATGACGGAGTGGACGTGTGGAGAGAAAGGACATATTTAATCAACATACCACCCTTTCCTGCCTGAGATCTGCAAACACGTATACAGACGCTTTCAAGGCACTGCACACGACGACAGGGGTTAAGCAAGCAGCACATATATCTAAAGCAAAAAGATAGCAATTCATCAACGAACCATTTAATATGCAGCTATCCGTTTTTTTTAGCCGCATAAAATACGAGTCGGGGAGTTTTATTGGCAATGGCAGTTGTTGGTCAGCTGACAGATCACCTCAGTCATGAAGCTGACAACACACAAAATAACTGAACGGAGGTAGAATGAGTCAAAGCGGCCAGCTTTCTCCTCAGCAGGAGCTGCATGGGCCAGATTTGCATTAATAACCTAAGTAAGGACAGATTTAGGCTAAGAGGAGTTTAAAATGATGCTGTTGTTTTAATGAACGATACATCAGCCCTATTTCTATTTCATTTGAGGAATTAAGCCTTCATGATGCCATTTGGAGGTTTGATTTTGTGTTAATAGCAAAAACAGTCAAAGATCTAATGAAAGATCATCTGCACATTTCTGACAGAAAAAGGAGGGATCATACACTCTAAAAAAATAAAGGTTATTAACTGGCATCTTTGGTTCCATGAAAAACCTTCAAAATCCGTGGAACCTTTCCATTGCACAAAAGGGTTATTATAGCGATAAAATGTTCTTTGCTATTCTTTGCACTATGAAAAAATTTTCTTTGGGGAAGCCAAAATGGTTATTCTATAGCATTGCAGCAAAAAAAAAAAAAAAAAACCTTTGAACCTTATTTTTAACTCTTTCCCCACCAGTGTTTTTGAAAAAAGGTTTCAAGACACCGCCAGCATTTTTGATAATTTTCACCAAATTTTCATGGCCCGCAGAATATTTTGTTGAATGAATATCTGAACATGCAACATATAAAAAGAAAGAACAGACCCTCTGCTTTTAAACAACAAAAAAAAACTTTTTATTCTAGCTTCATGCATTCTTTTTTATCAACACCTGAATGTGGGTAAGTTTCATAAAAAAGCAACATTTTGAAAAACACGTTTTGCCAAAGACTACATCCACATCAGATTCAGAATGATGATCATAACATAGATGGAGTAGATCGAGTCCATCAACAACCCCAAAGCTTGCACGTGGGTCAACATTTAATTTGGTAACATTAGGCAGTTTTGATGCTGTTTAATGTTGATGATCGCGTTTTTTTACATGCATCTGCTTACATATGATATCGCTTGTTTCTGCTGCTTCTTCACATGTCTTTTGATCTGGAGATTCAGTACTATTTAAGAAGAGGCGTAATCACTGTGGATAACAGTGAAAACATGGAAAGCCGGAAATTTACGTCAATGGCAGGGAAAGAGTTGAGTGTAGTTCAGTTACCACATTGGTTTCCATAAATATATATGGAAACCAATGTACCGGTATGTGTGTGTATATATATATATATATATATATATATATATATATATACACACACACACACACCGGTACATGATATATTTCTAAATCTAACTGAACTGATCATGTTCAAGCATGCAGCGCCAACGCCTAGCACTGCTAGCCTCAAGATCCTCCAATATTGAATAAATAACACTAATGATTCAGAGCTACACGTCCCGTGTCCTCCACCATCTCCACATATCCTCATGTGTCATGCCAAAGCGCATGACGGAGGCCACTCAAAGCTGCGTGGGCAGGTCTGTTCTGACTCACCCGGCAAAGATGCGCATTTCTACCAGCGCATGGGCTGAAGAGCGGCACATCTTGCTTTTAAGCAAGCTGCCGAGCATCTGCGGGCCCTGCCCTTTTGTCGTAATCTCATCAACTACACTAGACTATCCATTTCTCGGACAGCCCAGAAAACGCCGTACCACAACGCGACTCCTATTCTAATTTAAACATTTGTCAGTGAAACGTACTGTCTCTCTGTTGTGCTTTAGGAGGGCAAAATTTACTCAGTGGGTTTGTAGTTTCCTTGGCAACATGGTGCCTCTTCGGCTTACGGCCTAACCCAGACAATATCCATCAACATCAAGATCAGTCCACAGAGACGGTTGTAAAAATGAAGAAGAAAAAGATGGAAAGAACATAAAAACAGTGAAATCGGACACCAAGGGAGTAAGTCAAACTAGGAAACCAACCAGAACATACATATTCAAAAAGGAACAGACTTTACATGAAAATCTGAATTGTTGTGATAGGCATATACAACCATCCTTTTTCAAAAGATATGAGCAGAAACAGCCTTCCCCTATTTGGTTACATCATCAATCTGTAATTACAATAATTCTGTAGTGCAGTAGTGGAGGTTTACTGGTAAAGCTGGATTAATAAATGCTATGTGACGGTTGCTGAATGCTAGATTGAGAATGTCATTTTTTTTCCCTGTGATATTGAAATTGCAACTTTGCCCAAGTCATTTCAGTGACTCTATGAAACATCTGGCTAATTACCTAATTAGAGCATCCAACCCCTTCAATTCAGAGGGAGAATAATATTCAAATCATCATACTTCAATCATGGGCTTGTGTGCATGTATTCAACTCATTTTCACACTTAATTGTAATGCCAGTGTAGTGTCAAGAGTATATTATGGTAATTTAGCATAAAAAAACAGTGAGGAGCCTCTGCTGACGTCATGTTATCAAAAAACACAGGCTTTCTGGAATTGACACAGATGGCACTAAAGCCGATTTAAATGATCGCCTGCTTCAGAACAATGGCTTTCTCAGATTGAAATCAGTGGTAATCTAATCATGTAATGTACTAGGCCTGTAGTGGAGGCCGGAAACAGACATGATGTAGCATGCACTGCCTTTGAGGAACTAGTGCAATGTTGAAACGAAAAAAGAAGTGGAAGGGCTGTGTTTCAAAAGACATTTCAACACCTCAACAACGGAGACGACGAATCCAGGCCTCTTACCTTCACTGCAGTCTTTTCCCTGGAATCCAGTTTCGGAGCAGTCGCAAATTGGCTCGTCGTTGATGATGCTGCAGACTCCTCCGTTCAGGCAAATGTGGTCGGCTTCGCAAATGTCGCTGTTGACTCCCTCGCTACCGATAAGCAACGGCTCAGAACTGTTCACCCTCAGATTGGTTATCCATCCTTTGTAGGGAACCTGATCTTTGATGGCTGAAGACGTGAGGCGTAATGCTACAGATCGCAGTTCAGGAGGTATTCCTCCTAAGAATAAATGGCTGAAGACCGTCATGTCCCTCCTTTTCGACTTAACCTCCACCCACTTGATCTCTTCGTCCACAACTAACGTAGTGTTTTTGAAATTCCTGCGCAAGGTCACGGCGTGCCAGCGGCTGTCGTTGACGGCGGTGTCGGAGAGCACCGTCGCCGGCTCTGCGCAGAAGATGGAGAACCGCAAACTGAGTCTACCGTTGTGGATGAGCAGTTCCAAGAAGTCACAGAACCCCTCGTCGTCGAAGTACACTAAAAGTCCATGAGCGCTTTTGGTCTTCATGTTGAAACTCATTTCGCTCTCGCAGCAGGCGTTCCACATAGGAAACCTGGCCCATTGGCCTTCTGCGCCAGTGAACTCCATGCTGGCCCCCATGTCGACAAGGCAACAAACCAGTAAGCCTATCCAGATTAGATGTGCGCCGTTCCGCATTGAGAAGCTCATCGTGAATGGTAAAGAAAGTTAGAACTAACAATAGAACTAATCAAAACTAAAATGATTCAGCTCTCTTAGTGATGTGCTCCTAAAGTGTAACAGAGCTCCCAATGGCATACAGGACTGCTATGCATTTGGAGTAATTTACTCATTGTTCAATGAGAGAGGGAGAAGGCCTGTGTTACGGCCAACTCTTTTTCAATTTCTAGATATACAAATCTGAATAAAGGGAGTCGCTAAGCCTTGGTCTTCTAAAAAAAAAATTTAAAAAATAAGGCTACTGCTTTGCTTAAAAAACCTTCAGTGGGATCCAGGTGTGCTACAGTGGGGCCAAGTCATCAGAGTATCTATATAAATCGTAGCCATGTGTAGTGCTGTACAGCAGAGAGTTCATTAGGGGTGTTAAGGGTCATTAATGTCAGGGTCATTTAAGTCTAGTTAAAAGTCATCATGTAGGCTTTAAGTCAGCACTAATCACAAGTGGACAAAAACTACACTTTGCAGTGTTAACGTGCAGGCCCGAATAGGGTCCTCAGTGCTCACAAACCTTCAATTCACATCCGTTTTGACATATTGATCCATAATCTGAAAAGAATAGAAAAGAATATCTTAATTTCTTCATGCAGAAATCAAAGAAAAGATGGGCTCTTTTAAAAAGATAGATAGCATATACACAATACAATCATTCATACACAAAACCACAATTTCATAATGATCTTGATATTGAAACCACTAATTTCACACTGATATTGATTGCATTAATCTTCAATTACAACAGTACTTTTATTTACTTTTCTGTTTGTTTTTTCTTTTCTCACTATACTATATTTCTCACTATGTCTTATGAGCCAGAAAACTCCAAAGCATTTCATCATGTGGTGCACTGATGTTTTTGTCTCTATTATACTTAATACTTATTTTAAAACAGTACCAATTACTCTGCTTAAATGATCAAAGGTGGTAAAAAAAATCTTTTTTTTTTAGATGTATGTAGGAATAAAGTGGAGGAAAAAAATCTTCAAAATAAAAATAATTTGGATAAAAATGGTATCCAAATTTGGCATGTACACAAATTATTTATATTTTATACCGTTTTATTTTCATATTCAAGAGATTCTATCTCTCATTAGGTTCACTCTTTAATAACATGAAATGTTACTGCTGCTGCAACTGGGTAGGGACCATATTTTTATTAAATGTACAGTAAATACTGTACTGTAAAAATACAGTGATGATGTTACAAGCATAACAGGAAGCATTCTGGCCATTATATATTTTACTCCTCCAAACCATTTCTATATTGTTTAATAAATTATGTTAATATACCAACCTATTTTAAAATCTGTTTGTTTCTTGAAATAAAAAATCTAATAACACAGGTAGAACAATGAAAGACAACATGATCATCATCAAAATTGGTCTCTTCAGCAATTGTGGCAATACTAATATAAAGATAGAAAGTATTCCCACATTTAGGATACACGGTTAGGATAACACACCACTAAAATAATGCAGTAAATAATGACTAATTAATGACATGCATCATAAATCCTTCCAATGTGCACAACTGATGAGATGAAATCTACAGAACCTAACTGAATAAGGCAATTCATATTTCATTGTTACAAAAAAGTATTTAACTGAAAATTATACATATTGATTAAACTGAAAATTGTCTCAAATTATTGAATGTATACTTTATTACATATACATGTTTTACATTATTTTAATATTGTATTGTATTTTAAAATATAAAACACGTTACCGTATGGTAAGGCAACCAGATAAGTTTTACTGTGGTATTTTGCATTCTTTTCCATTACAATTACGAACATTTTCTTACACTGTGTGTAGAAGAGCCAGGCGTATATGCAATCATATTTTACAGGTATTTCAGCAGGAGGACCTGTGCAGACTGACGAACGCTGCAAACGGGCGGCAGCATCGAAACTGTGTAATGGGCAAAATCTCGTTTGATTCAGTGAACCTCGTTCAGTTCAAGTCCTGCATCCCAAAATGAGCCCAGGGCGGGGGCTTATCGCGCGCCTCTTAAGCATTAATGACACTGCAATTGTCTGGCCTCTGGGCTGTCTGTCAACTGATCTCAACCAATCATTTCATGCTTGAATTCCTATGTGTTTACTGTCAGGTTTACACGGGGCTACTTAGCAAGATAACAACCGACCCCTTTCACAGATGGATCTTACACAACATATCATAAGCGATTAATGTAGGCTACAGAAGGCAGTCTTATTTACCGTATTCGCGTAACGAACGATTACGGTAATGTCTTGATATGAGTAGCCTACTGTAGATGGGGTCTGGAACAAAACACAATCCTCCTAATAGCCTCGCGCATCAGATTTACAGTCTCGCAACAACGGGATCCTACAATACTTCTGCCCTTTTAAATCTAAACTTCATAACAGTCACAATGTTGTATCTTTTTTCCTTTCCCTTGATTAATGTTGGCGATGACTCAGATGCGCAAAACATAGCCAATAATCAACCACCATCTGCTCAAACTGAGCGAGAGAGACACCTTTAACACGCCTCTACCGCGTTCACTTTCAGATGCTGAGGACAGGAAATATAGGGAGTCATCAAATATCGCTTTAGACTAAGCAAAGGCCAGCAGTAAACACGAATGAATCGGCTGTAGAGCATAATTAAACAGAAATATAGCCCAGCTGCAGCATCTCACCTGCGCGTGACTGCATTGAGCGCAACCATAACTCGCTCAGAAATCGGCACATCACCTCAAATACGCCTACAAATTACACTTACACAATTCTTAATTATTTTACCTTGAGAAATGGACCATTGTGCGCCCCTTGACAGATCAACCTCACCGACGAACCTGGTTGATTTCCTCCACATCGAGAGAAAAACAAGAAGAAAAAAAAAAAAAAAAAATCACTGCATCGGTGTCGAATGAGCAGAAGAAATGGGAGCGATAAAATTGCGTATGCGGATCTCCAAAGTCCCAACAGATTTTTCAAGAATAAAATAAAAAAATGGGAGCTTACAACCAATTAAGATTAAGTACAAAATGGTTCAAGCTTAAGAAATTTCACAATATAACTGTTATTTTTTCGGTGTGTATAAAATAGAAGATATCGCTCCCTGTTCTGTGTGCAAGACAAGGTGCGATGTGTTTCTCAGGCGAGCTTTGCCAGGGACTGTCAGCACATCGCGTCACGTGTCTCCCGGTTAGTGTGTGATGGAGGCGCGCGGGCGGGGCGGGAGCGCGCTGCAGCACCTTGGACAGCGCTCACCGTTATTAGCAACTCCACATACAGATGAGGGAACAGTGAACAGCTTTATCCGTGATCGCCACAAATATGAGCATTTAGTCACACTTTACAGTACAGTGTGCGTGTTGCTCGGTTATATCGTAGGTAAAGGAGTCATTTTACTTCATGCAGCTTATTTGAAATTTATTTTGTAAATCTGTTTTTTGATAATAAAAGTAGGTTAGTGCTATTTAACTGAACATTAGGCCTAATTATATTTGCACCATATACACGTGTAACATGGTAATGTTATTACCGTGTAACACTGTAATGTAAACTGTCACGGTGCATTTATTAAGTAATTTAATAATAAATGTAAGAATAATATCAGAATTTGGCGTAGGCACTACCCACAGGTCACAACCGTGCTGATATTTATTGCTACTGTAATACCATATGCAATTAATTTCCAGTAACTTACGTTTCAAGCAAAAGAGTATTTTTAGTTTGTGTATTTTTTTCTTTACTAATTCCATTAGTTCCAAAAGAAATGTCAAGCTGTGTGTGTCGCCAAGCAACGCACAGACTGAAAGACTGTCTGGAGCAGTGTGTGAGTGGAACAGAGACAGATTTATCATTTCTCCTTCCTGTTTAAAGCGTTATCATCACACGGCTCCAACTCCACTCCAGGTTTTTATTTTTTCCAACTCCCTACACACACTAATGAGAGAAACACCGGACTAGCGATTTTGGTTTGAGTCACGATGTTAAAAAAAAGCTGCAACCACTAGCTGCATATACAACAATCAACTATTTAAAAATTATCTGAGAAGAACAAAAGTTTATATAGACAAATGGTTATGGGTTTATAATAAAGTGAAATCAAAATTAACTAGGCTAGCCTATTCTTTTTTTAATGGAAAAAGCGACTGTTGTATTTATTTATTATAAATTATTTATCAGTAAGCCTACACATCTTTTATATATTTATTCATATGTAATTGATTTGTAATCTTTAATCAAAATAGCTTCCCCTCCCTGCAGCGACATCTCTGTATGACGTGTTTACCAGCGCAAGGGCGGGAGTGGGACAACCTGTCAATCATATGAGATCACAGCAGCAGCAAACGACAACAATCCAACGATCCAACCAATTCCCAATGGACAAAGCCAAGTACCATCCTACATTTGTTCTTGTTTAATATAGCCGTTTCACTCGGCTTTAGATCCCAATAGGGAAGAAAAGACTAAGTTAAAGGGTTCATAACACACACCGTTTCTGTCACTCAAATGTTAATCTTGGGTGCCTATAGAATAGTATATTAGGGGAGAGCGGGGCACAACCTAACACATTTTTGTTTTGGCTCAATTATTGAAAAAATAATTAAGTTAGATTCATCTTTTTTTTTACACAAGCAACATACACATCTCTGCTACAAATGAACATAAAGTTTTTTTCTAGGACCTACCATTTTTGTACAGTTGCACTGAAAGTGACAGAAGTGCAAATGTTACAACTTAACCCCATATGCAGGGTTAATTGTAACAGACAGAGGGGTTAGTTGTAACACTTATGTGTAACACATAATTCAGTACTATTTTATCTGTATAGTTTGATATTGTTTGAGCATCAGTATAGATAGATATCCATACATCCATCCCTCATCCAATCATACTTCTATTATGGATCAATATCATGGATAGATATATAGGAAAGGGTTCCACAGTTTTGCAATAAATAACTAAACAAATAAAATAATCAAATATTGTAATTGAAATTGATTTATGTTTGTGGCAGCTGCACACAAAATTATTATTATAATAATAACAGTAATTATAATAAAAACAACCTTAAAATCTATTTATTGCATGAAAACAGGCTATATTTTTAATAAATAAACAAGTGATCAATGCATAGTAAACTATTTTTTAAAATTTGAATTCCAAATTTTTTTGTGAAAGTCCAAGAAAGGTAAATGTCGCAATATATAATTAAATTCTCAAACCTGACAAGTTGTGTGGCTCCCTGTTTTCATTTGATCAACATTGTACACTTGGCGGCTTAATTGTAACACTGTGCAACAACTAACCCCGCTGTGTCAGTTGCTAGGAGTTGCTGATATGTTTCAAAACGGTGCTATGTTTTTAATATAAAGTTAAGTTAGATATGTAAACACCCAACTCAGAAACCGGAAAAAACGTATGATGAAAAATTAAACTTGCATGGTGTCAAAACACTCTTTGTCCAGTATCTTCACGAAATCTAATCAAAACTTTCCACAAATTCGCGGGAGACCGTCTTTTGGTAGCGAGAGAAAAAGAGCAGAAACACAACCTTCTTGACCCTGACTAACTATGTAAAAGGTCGTTAGGTTGTGCCCCGCGCTCCCCTACATCCTTCATATCTCCGAAGAGTCTTCAGTTTTATCAAAGACAGATACAGCTACCGATTTTATCGGAAAACAGTCGAGCACCTGGAGGCGTGCCGACCGTGGGCGGAGCTTGTGGCACAGTGTGGTTTTAGAATAAACAAATGGACACCTACAGTATGGTGGTCAGCAAAACAAATGTATTTAAACACAAGACATCATCACACTATCCCTGGAAAACGTTTGATTCACTATACATTCGTGGTGTTTACATTATGCACTTGTGGGCCAATTGCCAATAAAACACAGACACTTGATGCAGTTTTACTTACAGCCTGCGGTTCCGACTTCCGACTCATGACCGGGATCTTTAATAGAGATTGCTAATGTGACGTCATCATGACGTATTACCAATGGTGAACGCAAAGCATTTTGGGAATCCGCGGCACAAACATAAGGCGCCAGACTTGATTGCATGGAGGGAAAAACGCTGTGTTCAAGATGCCGTCTACCTGCTGTGTTATAAACTGCAATAGTCGTTCTCACGATAGAAGTGGCATTTGTCCACAACAACAGTAAACTCACTCCCTTCATACATACAACACGCTGTCCCCCAGCCCCCACATGTAAACCATTCATCCCCTCTATCTTAATCCAGCCCTTAGCCACCCCCATCAGTTTGGTCTGAAGTGTGCTGCTGGGGACAGAGACGCTTTCGGAAGTGCATTTTCAGAAGTGCTGGGTACCTACGTAAATGTATGGTTAGTAAAAAATATAGGCCTACTAATGTCATAGAACGGATGTACCTAATACAAATAAACTAAACATATCCAGTTAACTAGCAGAGCATTCATTTAGTTCGCTATTAAATACGAGATCTAGCGCTTAAATCTGTTTTTGAGATCCAGCTGAGCGCTCGTTGCCGCTGCTCATGCATAGTGTTGTGGCTCGCGCACAGTCCTCAGTCGGACGCGCGCTTCAATCTATCGCCGTTGCAGAGACTCTCTGTTCGTTCCGGTAAAATCACAAAATAAACTGCACACAAATTTGTCCCTGCTTGATATAGACTGTGACCACTGATGAACATGTTCGGTTTTGTTGACAGAGAAAAAAACCAAACGTTGAGTGGATTAGAACCCGAAACCTCTGACACGCTTGGCAAATATCTACCACTAGACCATTTAAGAACTCAAACAATGTGTGCGGATCGAAGTATTTCATTTGGAAAATAACAAAAATAAACTGGTGCCACAGAGGGGACATTCTACACTCATGATATTCTTTAAAAAAGGAAGCGCGATAGTCAGATAGAGAGAATTATACCAGCATCATGTCAAAAAGAAGTGGACAACAAGACAAAGCTTCTTTTTTTTTTAAGTGGTGGGTACAAAATGACTCATGATGAAATCTGCTGGGTGCTGCAGCGACTTGAAGTTACTGAAAACTTCGTGTGTGTATGCACTAACACCATGTAGTTGTATATGGGTGCTCGAAGTTGGGCAACAGGATGACGTCTCCTGACCTGTCAATATGCTCGTAAGGATCCAGTCCTTTGATTCCCTTTATTTTCTCGTCATATCTCATCTTTGCATTAGGATTTAGTTTTAAGCAGTATGGTCCAACAATGTTTTCTTTAGCCCGCTGCATTTTGTAGGATTATATTCTGTTTTTCACGCTAATTTTTTCATGATTTTTATGCCAGAACGCTATAGCCTGCTATGCCAGCCCATGTAAACGGGCCAAACATACCCATAATTCTTTGCGTTCTGATGACGTTGCCGCCCAGTTGGTCACATGTCTTAGCGATCTCTATAGCTGCTGGGACTTCTCTATATTCAGTTTCAAACGATCTGCAAATCCAGCGTCGAACTGGGCCTTGTTTATAAAACATTCGTCAACGGAAACCGGGAACAAACAAACACACATACTTGAACAATTTCGTTGCTGCCCCGGAAAAACAAAGTCAAAGTGTATCCACTTCTTTGGGGAGCTGAATATGGTTATCTCTCCCTCACAATCAAAAACACACTTTGGTGGCATGATTTCAGGGTCTAAAAACAAATTGTCACATTTTTCACGAGCAACTAACGATTCACGTTGATGGGCGTGCTCTTGCTCTTGCTGATGTGTGCACGCGCTTTTCCGGGAGAAATGCCCATACAAGGAATTCCGCCCTTTATTACGTCATACAGGGACATACTCGAAAAAAAAGCTGTTCCACTCCAAATGTGTATGCCCTTCGCTGGCTAACTTCCCTCCGTCTCATGGATGTGTGTCATTGCTTACGTTGCACGAGTGCCCACTACTTGGCGGAACTTTCGCAAAATAAGGTTTAAATGGAACCACAAAGCCATGATCATTATTTTTATTTATGATCATTTATCATTTATTTATTATTTAAATCCCTTTTTTACTTATAAAATTTGTTTCATGCACCAATTTATATGCATATAAGTTGTTGGAGAATATATAAAATCGTATATGTATATGAGCTGTTGGAGAAAAAAACAAAATGAAAAACAAATATCAATAGTATAAACTTTTACAGAGAGCATAACTTAGCTACAAGTATTATGCGATTAAATCTCAACACAATATTATAATTATACACTATTGCGATTAATTCTCAAAATAATACAGTTTAGCGTGATCTGCTGTGACGTCACAATCAAGCTGGATTGTGGGATAGAGCAGCTTGAAGTGTACGTTGGAGTAGACTCACTCCCTCGGTCAAAATCAAGGGGACGAGGTTCTGTCCATAAACTTCCCTTGTCCAAAATTACGTCAGGGAATGGGAAGTGCTTAGGGAAGTTCACGAGTGTGTGGAAAGTGGAGTGGAACGTAGCCTTATACGAACCCTGAAGGAGTGTTTTTGGCACAGAAATGGCCATGTTTAGCATGAGAATCCAACTTTTGTACGGTGTAGCCTAAATAAGTCAGAATGCATGAAATAGCATTATACATCCCTTTAAGCTCATTCAACAGCATTTGTGGCATAATGATTATTACCACACAAAATCTCTCCTTTTCAACAAAATTACTATACAAAACAATAAAAACACAACAGAAAACAAAATTAGAAATATAAAATAAAATAACAGAAATCTGGGTGACAGTGATGCATTGGCAAGATGGAAGTGAATAGGGCCAATCTGTAAATGATAAGACGTAAATAATATGCATGTCAACATGATTTCACAGTGAAAATGACAGTAGCATGATAACACAAAGCTATAAAATCATAAAACAACTGTAAAAAGGATTATATACAGCATTACATATCAAATAATACACAAGCTTTTACATTAAACCTGAAATAGCTATTATTTTACAGCATTTGGTATACTACACTCATTGTGAACACGTTGTTCTGCACAACTATCACTATATTCACATTTGTTGCAAAGGTTAAGGTTAGCATCATGGGTAGGGTCACCGCATGACTCCAAATAAAAATGGTCTATTAATATTGCATACAGACCTTGCAAGCGGATTGCTATATGTAGCCATCCACCACCCCTCTCTTTTCCCCATAAAATAAATGTAAAAATGCCTCTCTACATAGTCAATACGTTGCAATTTTAGTACTGAACATAGCCGTTAAAGACACCTATAAGCAGGGAGCAAGTGGATTTATTCAAATGTATCTGTTAATAGCAGTTTGGGCACCATCTTGTGGGTATAGGATTGTTCAGAGAGGATGCTCCAAAACTAATCTGTTCGATGTCCCCTCTTCTGCTCAGTTAGCTATTATCTTTTGACAAGAAAAGTGGGCCAAAGCTCCCTTGGGAACCTCCAGCTTTGTACTCAACAGTTGCATGGTTCAATGACTCGTCCCTCCACGTCAAAACATTGCATTGGTAACAGGCCCAATCGCTGCACGTGTGAAACTGGAGGTGTTTTAATACATGAGGTGTGAGTTCCTCAGGCACACGGTGAGGCGTGAGATGACATGCATGCTTTCAGGGGAAAGCTTTGCTTTATGTTTATGCGTCTTTCATCAGCACGGATGTTGTTTGAGATAAGAATAAAATCTAATTTGGAGTACCTGTCTCCTCTGAAAGGGGCTAGAATGAATCAGCTGTTTTGGTCTTCTTTGGAATCTGAAAAAAAGAAAGTAAGACATTAAGGATTTTTTTTCCTTTGCTGAAACATCATTATTATTGTATATAATTAACATCTGCCAATTTTCCGTGTTATATATTTTTTATTCCATTCTTTTTGACCTGTATCTTCATTCCATTTTATGACTCCCCCAGAGTTCTTTCTAATTTCAGCAAAGTAATTATTTCCTGATTTAGACTTTGAAAATTCAAAGTCATTACTCAATGTAAGATTATGTTAAAACAGCATTTTAATGGGGCTTCCCATCCCATATCTTAACATTATATTTATATCTCAAATGTTTACTATAACTACTTACAACATACAAGATTATTATTTTAGTCACAGATGTGCAGCATATTCAGTCTGAGCATAATGATTCCTCTTCCAAAGATTCATGCTCTGTTCACTCTTGGGCTTTAAAAGGTACATGAGAGAGAATTCATGAAAGTCTGATTACTGTAAACACGATCAAATGTAAATAAAATGAGTCTTCAGACATATTCACAACGGACCTCACTAGATCCCTGTTGTGCATTTGTCTTTAAAAAAAAAAAAAAAAATGGTTAAAAGAATGTTGTGTCCTAATACTAGCTTGTTTAATCATTGATGAGGATTGGACTATGTGTTTTAACATTGCTGCCTTGATGGCATGGCCTGGTTTGGACCACAGTGTAAATGAAAGTCGAGTAAAAGCTTGATTTATGAGCTCACATCCTCTAAATACACAGTTATTGTGTACTGTGCAGTTACAAATCAAAAATAAAGTATTAAATCTTCAATCCTCTGTTATAAGACAATACATTTCTAATAACGTGCAATTCAGTCATGTGTCTGTTTGCACCCTGAAACACATGGTTTTGTACAATTCACAACATCATTTAATGATGACTTTGAGGAGGCACTAATCATGTCATGATGTTTACAGACTGCAAATTAATTTTTATTGCAATAGCGCCCCTCAGTTATTATATCAATTTGTAGGCCGAACCAAAAGAATAATTTGGAAGAGGTTTTCCCCTCAGGAATTTCTAATGGGTTTTTAAAATAGTGGTTTTGGATATATGAGTAAAATGTGGTCACCATTACTTGAAAATACTTTTTCGTTGTGTTCCAGAAAATGATTGAGTCATACCTTAAATGTGGATTTTTAAACTATTGTACATATTCTAATGTGCTTTTAGATGGTATCATACAATTTATATTATAATAATAATAGTAGTAATAATAATAATAATGATGTATGTAGTAAAAAGAAAACATGTAAAAACTAATGTAAAGTCATGGTAATAGAAACCAAAAAAAGTTATTTTACTCATTAAAAAATATCATTCTTTTCCAGGACAACAAACTACAATCTGAACATCCCTATTTCAATTAATTAAGAGCATAAAATGGACACTGTAAATTGATATTGATATTATGAGGGGGATTGCTAAGCAAGTGCAACACAGCCTTCTTTGAATCCTGATACATGAGACTCTTTTCAGATTAGGAAATCATTTCTATGATGTTGTAAACATAATTATGAGCAGATTACACTAATCGTGCCATACTGTTCTTTTTACCACCATCAGTTCCTGATAAGGAATGTCAGACTTTTAAGTCACCAGAAAGTATTACCAGACACACTGATATAAACCCAAGTCCAGGCTTCAGGAACTTTAGTCAGCAATCACTCTCGAATTGAGCCTTTAGGAACCAGCAATAAAACAAAGTGAAAAATAAATAGCAGGGACAGTCTTGTAATAGGAAAATCCAGAAACACTGAGCTATAGTTGCAGCCTTTCAGGGCAGACACAAGGACATGACCAGAAGTCTTCTGAGGATGTGGCATGTGTAATGCAATGCATTAGAGCTTGATTGTAATGTAGACCTTTGTCTTCTGTCCATCAGATAAACAGAACTGGAAGCATCCTGGCTATTTTCCAATGTGTTTCCGGTGTGCATTAGCTTGTATATAGGGGGGATGGGTACATTTACATTCGAGTGGAATTGTCTCGAGCAGCGTTGAAGGAGTCGGCAGGGGCTTATCTGGTGTTGGCTTTGTTTACTTGCAGAACAGGGTGGCAGGTTGACAAATGCAGTAATCAGATTGGGCAGAGATCCCTCGGCGACTGCAGTGGGGAGATGTTTCTAGTTCCTCCAAGACTGGCATCCAGTCGACTACACAACCATATGCATGTGCTGGTTCTGTGAACAAGAGCAAAAAAGTTATTCTTTACTAAACTGAACAGTAATTCATAAGATTTTTTCAGGTCTTCAAAAAGATACTTTTTATGTTGCATTTTTCAAATGTTCTATTTTTGCATGGATAACGATGTTATCAGAATACATTTTTTGAAAATTATAAAATTTCAACAAAACAATTTACAAGTGTATTTTTGCACCCTAAAGTAGATATAGTAAGGTATCTTCATGCGCAAAAGATTTAAAAAAAAAAAAATCCACAAATAATGTATAATGTAATAATGCATGGTGGGCAAACATACCCTCTTGGATTGTTGCAAGAGGAAAGGAATTTATTTAATACATTTAATAAATTATAATAAAAAAATAGAATTAGTAGAATGAAATAGATTAAACTTTTCGATACACGTCTTTTCAATATTTTTCATGCACGTTTGGGCTGAGTTTTCATTTTGAGTGCTTCAAAACAGTGAATCATTTTGTGAAGCAATTGGTTCAACTGATTCAAAGTTTCGAAAAGCTTTGATTCTCCCATCACTTATGTAAAACAGAACTGAAATTACGCATACAATACATCCACAACAACAACACTAGACACAGGAAACAGTGGGGTACAAATACACAGGGTAACAAGGACCTGACAAGGAACAGGTGTGGGTAATGAATCACTATGGCAACAAACAAGGGTAACTATAGAAACAAAGAAAAACAGGAACTAAACACAGGATGTGAACACATTAAATAATTAATAATTAATATACAGTATGTTTATTATATATTTATAATAATTATATTCTGTAGCTCAAACAGTAGCGCATGATGCTAGAAAAAAACAAGGTCATGATTCCCAGGGAATGCAAACTGATGAAATGATTACTTTAAATGCAATGTAAGTGGCTTTGGATAAAAGCATCAGTCAAATGCATATGCAATGTAAATGCAAAATTATTATATTTTTGTAGAATAAAAAAAAATTTATTAGAATAAATTTCAAAGCATGTTGAACAGCATTTGCAAATATTTGTTTGATGAGCAACGTGAAACAATCAGCCAGGCCCAAGATCTTTGATATTGAGCTAGATTTTGGACTAATGACATCTCACAGTGGGCGGGGCTACCCAGCACAACACCACAGAAATACAAGGTGATAACAAAACGTTTACATAAAGAGCTTTCTTTTATCGCTTTAAAAGGTTCGGACTTTAGGCTTTTGGTGTTAGGGTTCTAAACTACTGTCAGCCACAAGTGGCATTCGAGAGCAGCCTGCTGGATCAGCTGTGTTCATATAGAACCTTGAGACTCATGCTAAGGGACAGTTGAGCGAATTGATTTAACTCTCTGAGTCAGTCGCATTCACTGTTGAAAGCTGGATCAGTGCTCGAACGTCCCCTCAAGGCTGTGTATGTGCATGTGATGGGTTGGTTTAGGGATGCGCACTGGATGGGTCGGTTGCGCTGACTGGTTGTGGGGTGTTTAACAGGCCAAGTGTGTCTAGTCTGCTATGTGTTGCATGCAGGACTGGCACACATTCCCAGGGAGGATAAAAAAAGGGAGGGTTTTGTCAGCGGTGAAGGCCATGGAGGAGCGCTGCTGTCAGTGATTAATGGCTGGCAGGGTTTACTGTTCTCTGGGTTATGGATTTCCTGTCTCTCTCTCTCTGTGGTGGCTGCCTCTCATTAAACACCGCAATCAAAGAGGCCCCGGCAAGACCCGCAGCTCAAGGAGGAGAAGAGAGTTCACAAACAGACCGAGTGTAGTTGCCGGACAGATGAGGCGAGCGTAATGACCGAAGGACAGGAGAGGAATGGGTTAATAAGAGTTACAAATCAAATCACCCACCAAACCCAGTTGATCCATGTCCTGAGAGAAGCCGGAGATTATGTCAGAAGATGGATATATTTTAGCAGAACAAAACAGGGAAGGAGTGGCTCTGCACTCTGTCTTGACATGTCCATATGGTGTTTTGATTGAGAGACCCTGCCCAAATCTAATGAAGTCATCAGAGACTGAGAGGAAAAACCAGCTATGGAAAGAGGAAATGAGTCAAAGCACATTTGAGTGACAGATAGTGTCTCATGACAGCCAAAGCCCCACACCTCATAGTCTTGTCAACATTAGACAGCAAATGAAGGATGCTCGCACAGTACGCATGCAGGCCGAAAGTGATGGAAACAAGATCCATTTCCAAGCTACTGAAATTCCAAGGTCAGAGATGGTGGATGCTGGTCGCTGATGTCAGACACTAAAGTAATAACTTACATACTTCAATACTGGACACTGCAATATCAAATCCATCTGGCAAACTCCACATCATCGGATGATACTGAATAATCAATTTTGCATGATTTGAGCATGACTTGCAGTATAAGAAATGAGCGACAACATTCAACATTCAATTTAAACCTAGCTGGAAAATAAACCAATAGCAAACAACAAACATTGACATGACATAAATAATATAGTAAATAAAATAAAAATATCTCTCTCGGTCCACCACATCCCAAGGGTGCTCTGTTGGATTGATTGTAGAGGCCACTTGAGGACAGTGAACTCATTGTCACACTGTAAAAAGTAAACTCGTTGCCTTAAAATTAAGTAAACAAACAATGCTTAATTGAAAAAAATTAAGTTATGTGAAATTGACAATTCCACATTACTTCATTTTTTTGATTAAGCATGAAGTTTATTTACTTAATAATTTTAAGGCAATGGGTTTCCAAAAAATTTTGAAAATATCCCCCACACCATTACACCACCAGCAGCCAGAACCATTGATACAAGGCAGGATGGATCATGTTGTTTACACCAAATTCTGACCCATCAGAATGTCACAGCAGAAATCGAGAATCATCAGACCAGGCGAAATTTTTCCAATCTTCTACTGTCCAATTTTGGTGTGTATTGTACCCTCAGTTTCCTGTTCTTAGCTGACAGGAGTGGCACCTGGTGTGTCTTTTGCTGCTGTAGCCCTTCTGCTTCAAGGTTCAGATGCTCTTCTGCAGACCTTGGTTGTAACAAGTGGTTATTTGAATGACTGTTGCCTTTCTATCAGCTCGAACCAGCCTAGTCATTCTACTCTGGCCATGGCATCAACAAGGTATTTTCGCTCACTGGACATTTTCTCTTTTTCAGACCATTTTCTGTAAACCTTAGAGATGGTTGTCCATGAAAATCCTAATAGATCAGCAGTTCCTGAAATACTCAGACCAGCCGATCTGGCACCAATAACAACGACACGTTCAAAGTCACTTAAATTACCTTTCTTCCTCATTCTGATGCTCGGTTCATCTTGACCATAGCTGCATCTGTAATCTCATACTGTAAAGTATGATATATATTGAAATATATTGTGTATGTTTAATATTTTATTTTGCAACAATACATTTAGTTGCCTTATGAGTTACATGTTTGATATTACATTTTGTCAGGTTAGCAATCCTTTAAAAAAAAAATTATATATACATTTAAATTGTATGTATTAATTCATATTCAAAAATGTATATTATTTTTCATACTGTACATCAGATTATTTTTATTTTTTTTACTATTTAGGTAAAATAGTATTGAATTTCCAGCTATTACATCAGTGCATCCCTAGACAATCTGTACTATTTAGAATTGTTTATAAGCAAATTTTATTATCTTTTGTGATGTTCATTAGTTTGCAATACAGCATTTGGTTAAAACATGCAAACACCTATAAATAAAGATTGTAAACGAGCAAACTGGCAGCAAAGCCTGTGGATTGCACTTTGAAGTGAGACAAAATAGCATCCCTGACATTTTAACAAAGTTATTCAGATTACAGAGAATTTACACATCAGTAAACATGAATTAGAGGCATCCCGGTGTTGCTGTGCTCCCTGGCAGTAATAATTACTAATAGAAATGTGAGCAGCAAATAGAATCTCATGGTTAAACATGCAGGGCTTGTCTATTATTCAATTAGCCGTCAATCATTCCTCCCCATCTAGCAGCATGACGCAAGCATCTGAGTAGGAAGTATGTCCGGGCAATGACCTGAGAAGCGAATTACACTGGTGTTGTACTAGTCATGAGTAAAACTGAATTTTTAGGGCCAGAGGACAAATTGAAACACAAAATATCTCAATAATCTTCTCTGCCTGACTACTATCAATCTCTCTCATTCCAAAACAAGTGTTTTTTACACCACAATCCAAGAGTAAATGTTTGGCCATAGGCAATGAGTCAACATGCGTAGGCCGTTCTGAGGGAAAGACGGCGCTAGTTCAGGGTCTTAAGAAGAAAATAACCCCAAAGTTAAAAAAGACAAATTGGAAACACACAAATCTAGGTTGAGCTTTGTTACTGTATATCCCATGACTTCTCCGTAACCAGCGTTATGATACTCGTCATCACTAGATTGCTGCTTTCTGTGTAGCCACCTAATTTTTCTCCCATTTATCCTCCTTTTTTAAGCGTGCATTGATTACTGAACATGCCTGCGGGCTCTGGAGAAGCCTAGCCATCTTCTCCATCAGCCCAGAATCCAATCGCTCAATGGCTATAAATGCCTGCCACCTTCCCTCACAGAAACTGACGCGTTCTTTAGCGCTCAGACAGACCGACTCACTCTGCCTTCGTGTTGCACAGCTGGAATCCCAGCATTTGTAGTCCAACTATATGTAGGCATAGTTATATAACTATACATTAGTGTAATTGTACTGTGTGTGGTTTGTGTCACACAGATGGACAAGCATTTAGGCGCCAGGCAGTTGGCAACTCTGTGAATAATCTAGAGCTCTTTCAGAGACGGTGTATAGCGTGCCATTCGTATCAATGCTATTATACCCAATACGTTTTATGAGTTCAGACCTCGTTTAATGGAACTGGATGTCGTGGGACATAAAGGCATCACAAGTGAGTAATGTCTTCACGGCTTTTTCGCTTAGTGAGCACACTTGTCACTGTTTCGTGTCAATTTCATGAGCTGCTACATCAAAAAAATATGTTAAAGGGTGGGTCGTTTTATAGTCGCGGCACGCAAGTTGTGACGCCTGCTGAGTGTTAGTGTCAGGGTGTGTCACATGGTACAGTTGCTCTGAATGCTTATCTAATCACGCCTCTCTTTCTTGTGTCAGGGTGCACCGTATTACATTAGCCATGACATGGATCAGAGCACATCTAATTCAACTACGAGCACAAGATGGACGTTAAAAAGCAACGACGTGTGGGACAGCCTGAATCCAAATCCTGCAGTGGTGGCTAGTAGCTCTGAATGCTGATTTTGCCAATGGCTGGACTCACAGGAAGGAATTTGCGGGTACAATTGGCTCGGATGAGATCAATGAGGCGCTTAATATAATATCACATGTAAAACTGGCAAATCCATGGGAAATCAACTGATTTAACTCTACAAGGGAGCTGGTCTCTGAGACTTGTGTTTTCATCCGGCATCTAGACAGTATTTCATGGCGATTTCATTGCTGACTGTGACTCTTTTTCCACTTGATTGATTAGACACTAGCCTAGTGATGAAAGTGATCTGGGACGGAGCTAAGGCAGTGCTCGCAGAGAGGTTACATGGTTCAGTGGCCAGAGCTTTGAAAATGCCAACCACCAGCAGCTCGAGTCTCCACTGGTGATGGTTTCAGACACAATAAACTGGGGTTCAAAAGCCCATTTGTGAAAATGCTTCTGTTTTGCATTTTTCTCATTTAATGCCGTTTTTAAAATGACAAAATATATTATGTGCATAATTTCTGAGCAAAGATTAACAGTAAATTAACGTGATTTTTGAATTCGGGATGTTGCAATTGGTATGTTGCTTTTTTTTCATGTTATTATGTTTTTTTTTTATTAAAAATACCACAAATAAAATCAAGAATCTTAAATGCTACAAATGAGTTCAGGCATCATAAAATTATACAGTCTGAAAACATTATTATTGTAATAAAAAATATATTGTATATTAGCATTAATTAACAACATAATTTAACTGAATTGAAAAATAGGGCAAATGAACATGCTGCTACTGCTAATAGCAGACACGCTGCTGTGAGAATGTAATGGTGTGTTCACACCGAATGCGAATAGAGCGTCAAATACGCGTCTATCGCGTCTAGTTAGACTCTTGAACATTTTGAACCCATTCGCACAACTCGCAAATAAAATTTAAAAAACAACACAATTTCGTTCTGGATTTCCGTCATGTCTGAAATAAAAGATATTGCTGCTCTGTACTTGTTGAAGAAGTCCCAAATACGGAGGAAAGCCAAACCTACAGACGGCAACAATTAGCCTCCACTTATCTCCTCCATTTTCGACAACAGTGATGGACCGGACGTATCAAATAGCTCTTCGTTGATTGGCTGGCGCAACAAAGCGTCATGCGAATCTTCCGCTCGAGTTCAAATTTTTCAACTCGCAAAATTCTCCCAATATGCGTCATGCCGCCCGGCGCGAATGATTCACGTCTTTGCATTGACTTTGTATGTAATCAACTCGCGCAAATAATTAAATTTGCGTTCGGTGTGAACACACCATAAGATATGCTGCTGCATTAAAAAGACATGCATAAATCTCGTAGCAGATCTAAGCGGGTGGAGCTGGGGGAGGTGGAGGGTTTCAAAGGAACTCTGACTAGCTTACAGAATATTTAAATGCTGAGCAAGCAATCTCATTGACTGCAGGGTCAGAAGCCAATCAGCTTGTGCCATGAGGCAATGATGTGATTGCTTGCGGAATGCATTTACAGGACCTATCAGCCAACTATATGTATCAATACATATACAGTACATAATAAATATATATTATGGTTAAAGTAAATTTTTCAAAATCTTAAATGTTCTGCTTATTTTCAAGTTTAAATTCAATTCTATATCTCTAAACATTCTGAATGAGGCATCTTGAACCCCACTGTATTTGCTCAGAAAAATAAATGTCACATATAACACACCTTATAATGCAAATGTTCCCATGTGAATGCACTACATGAACGCCACACAAACGCGCACAGAACCATATCAGTAAATGCGCCATGTCACAGATGAGATCATACCGTGCATTTCCCAGCAGACCAGTCTCGATTGGTCTCACAGCAGCCTCCACACAGTGGAGAAATCACAGTATTGGGTTTGAGTGATGTCAGTCAGCGGCATGTTTATCCTGAGGCGCTCGTCGCCTGCTCTTTAAACACAGGGTGACTAGCATGACTCGCATTGGCACTCCATGCAGCGGGCCACCAAACCTCTTTAGTGCATGATGAACCTTTAACAATACCCTTGCTTACATCTGTTATTGTTCTTTAAAGTAATTTATTATGTCCCTTGCTCCCTGAAGCACATTGGAATTGGAAGCGTCTGCTTTGAATAAAAGCCAAATTACTGCCCGTTCTTAGAAGACATACTCGCGTAAGCAGGCACACATGTGAACACTCGCAAATCCCTTTTATTCCAGAAACGATTGTCAATTATGATTCTAGCGTTGTCCTTTTGGACACCATCATTAAAGCTGGAAGGTTCTTGATTGTCTGACTTGGCTGAGAGAGCATTTGATGTTCAGAGTAATTAATCTTTCATACAGTCAAAGTTAGCAGAGAAGTCAAATCCGGCACAACTGCACTCTCCCAAACACTGCAATGGTGTGCGGTTTTTCATCTTACATTGCTTTTTTCCTCGTTTTGTGACTCCATCCTCTCTAATAGCATTACTGTAAACAAGAAGATGGTGACACTTCAAAAGCCAGTACAGATCATTTGTAGAAGGCTGGGAGGAGAACACAGCAGTCAACATAACAAGAGCTCACTCCTGCCATCTCTGGCCGGCATAAGGAACTGCACAAATAGCAGTGCCTGACAGAGTCAGCCAATTTCTACAAATTACTCCTCTGACCTCCACTTTCCATGTGCGATGGTTGAGAGCCAAATGATGGCAATTTCCCTCGAAATGCTCTCAGCTGTCTTGTGCTTTGGCAAGTGATATTGCATTCCCATCCGTTTAGATTAGCTACACTGAATAAGGAATGACAAAATGAACAAGGGATGTAGTTTTTGTAATATTTATAACAGGAGTTACTTAAATGTGCTTTATTGATTTTCATGCATCTCGTGCCAGGGAACAACAGAAATGTATTCTGGACATCAGAAATAGTGGTCCACTGCAATGCATTTCAAAGGCAGATCTATGCGAAGATGAGATTGATAGGTTTATTCTTAAAATTGAGAAAGTATCTGATTGGTATGCGCATCATAATGGCCGTGCACCCTGTTGAAGAATAAATCTATCACATCATTTTTCTGTACAACCACAAATTCAACACCAGTCAGCCAATGCAGGAATGACAGCAGTAATTTTCCCACTGTCCCACTGTGGAGGAGCCTCATCTCCACGGCGCTGCACAGTCAGCGAAATGTGGAGCCGGAGTGCAGTAGCAAACCACCCATGCATGGCACACAACACACACACACACACAAAATGGGCACGCACACATCCCACGTATGAGACCGAAAAGATTCACAGCAACACTGTTTAGGTGGTCAGCTTCAAGCACTGCCATAATGCACCCGGAGCAATTAGCCCAAACATAGAGACCGACTAGAGGAGGGTGAGGATTTATGGCCCATAGGTCAGCTCTTATCTGTCCAGGGCTCTTTCTGACGCAGGATTAATGGGAAATGGTTTTTACATGCCTCACTGGTTTCCAGAACAAACTCAATAAGTTCAAACAAAAAGTACATATTGAAATTTTTTAAACAAAGTATGGATTGAGTTTTCTTACAGGCTTTGCTGACATCATGTTGGGAGAGGAAAAAACAGAGGGATTAGAGATGGTAAAAAATATAGATATTGATAATATTGACATTGATTCTTAAAATCTCAAGCTTCATCTGTCAAATACACATCTATATACAGTATATATATATATATACACACATACACACACATATTATGAATGAGTGTGTGGTGTTTCCTATGTTGAGTAGAGTCCACAAGAATACCATAACGTTTTTATCTTGTGGGGACATTGTTTGGTCCCCATGCGCAAAACAAAACAAAAAATTACAAATGCAGAAAATTGTATGTGAGAGTTGTGTTTAGGGGTAAGGTTAAGAGATAGAATATGCGGTTTGTACAGTAAACAAATTATTATGTCTTTGGAAAGTCCCTATAAAACTTGGAAACCCATATGTTTACCATTGTGTCTGTACCATGCCCATCATATAATGGCAGTACCCGTCTTTATATTCGCATATTCTCACAGACTGTATACCAAAAACAAACCGGACAAAGAAACCAAAATAGACATTACAACTTACAACACCCCAATGAATCACAATTGAAAACAGTAATAATATTATGAAATAAATAATAATAATTTTAATCAATTAATCTGAGTCAAGCTGGGAATTCTGTGCTGATAACCATCCCTCCAGTGGATTCTCTTTTTTTATGATTTATTTCTTATAGTTGTTTGATGCTCTTTCTAACTCTCAAAAAAGAGGTGGTTAAATCTTAATACACAAAGTATGTATTAATCATGTATTGCGTGACCATTTTTGCTTGTGATCGGCACTGCGGAGCATTTCATACGACACAACTGCATCCACTACACCCTGAACTCTGTGCTACAAGCATCATACATTGTAAGAATGAAAAATTCATCTTTTTGACAGCACTCATAAATTCCGTATTGTCTCTCCCTCCTTTGAGTTGCATCTTTATATCTGTTGCTCTGGGTTTAATGGAATTTGCATGAGGAAAGGGAGGAGCTGTGGACACCAGGACTGCTCTGACTCTAAAGTTTAATGACATTTTGACCTACTAAAGCCATTTTTCAGCGCCCATGCCATTAGATGGCCTTTGATCTTTTGTAACGTAAGGCAAAAAAACAAAAAACAAAATCTATATACCCATTTTAATCACAACATAAATTTTCAGTACAAGGCAGGAAAATGTCATTCTGCTCTTTTGTTATTGCAAATCACAACAAAATATATGGTCCAGTCAACTGTGCCAAATCTCATGAAAGATTCATTTTCATTTTTCATCATTCCTTCTAAAGGACCCCGAGGACATTCGTGGAACAGCTCTTTAATACCCCGAATAAAAAGCGTCAATGCAGGCTCCACTGCAAGCCGGGCCAAACCTCATTTAAAGTTCCCTTAATCATCAGACTCCGAGCACAATCAGTGGGGCTGCATTCATCGCTGTCACCGGCGCTGAGTGACCTTCATCAGAGGTGCCAGGGCAGATGCCAGACAGGCTGCCATGTCATCTTTGACAAGGCCGATTTCTCCGAGCGCACACCCACACGGATGAAAAGCTCACAATGGCGGAGCGACTGAAATACTGCACATTAACATTCATTATTGACCCTCTACCTCTGTTCAGATTCTGTAATTAGATCTCCACCGCTGGACTCGATAGGAGAGCAAGCCTTGAACTCAGCATGTTAATGCTCCTCTTCCATCCATCTCCCAGCCTCTACGGAACGCCTGTAAAACTGAACGTGGTTTCAGGAGGACGCAAGCTGTTTGGGTGTGATTTAGCCGTCCGTTCGGGAGATCCGAGACGCAGGGAGGTAATGAGGGTGTGAGCCATTAAATACGGACGGAGAGGCTAAAAGAACAGAAACGATTTGGCTCTCCTTTAAAATTTCGTCCCCCGTGGTCTAAAACTATATTTATGGATATTCTGTGTTTCGCAAATGCGTTGTTAACCAAATATGGTCGCAAGCTCCGTTGTTACCAACATAGCTAAAAAATTCTGTGTTTTCTGAAACTAGCTCATGCCCCGTGGTTAGAAGAATAGATTCTAGTTAGTATGACGTGGATGAAAACATGTGTATATTTATGAATATTTATATACTATATAACATTTTCATTCAACATCTCAGTTTTTCAGGATAATGAAAACGCTGTTTTTAAAGAGTGAGCAAATGTGCTCCACCACAGTATGACATAAGGGAAAATGCAATGGGATCAAACATGCCATGTTTGTTAATTTCAGCAATAATCGGACATTGATTTGATCTTGAACAGGATAATTAGCAGAAATTCTACCCCACCACCTTTAATGACAGTTCTATGTCGAACAAATGTGCAACAAAGTGGCTGCTGTTTTGAGAAACAGTCATGACTAGTTAGTTAATTTATCCTATCTGTCAGGGCTCAACGAGACAGATGCAATCGCCAATGCAGTAAGGTAAATTTATTAGATATAAACTAGTGTGAACAGCAGGCAAAGCCAGTTAAACACTGGTACAGAGAGTCGTGGGTATCCAGGCAACAACCAGAGCCGCAAAAAGAAAGTCCATAAACAAGATCCGAATTTGGCAGAGTAGCAATCATCCACACTGGAACAGAACTGAGCAACAACTGTGAGCTGGAACACACTGTATGAAAAACATCAAACTTCTGACAGCACAGAACAGAAAAGACACAGGTTAAGAGTCGTGCTAATGAGGAACAGGTGATATACATAACTCAATCAGCACTCACGAGCACAGAGAGAGAGAGAGAGAGATAGCAAAAAATGTGTCAGTGAACCTGAAAACTGTGACAACATCGTACTATTGAAGTTAAGCTATACATCATTGTATGAGATATGTACAGGCTAAGAGACCAACTGAGATCAGTAAGCCAGCTTAGACTGGTTTAATGTGTTTGTTTTCAGTTTGCAAGTTAACATTTACTAACTGGTTTTAACCTAGCATGGTGTCAAATTATTCTGCTTTCCTATACCCAAGCTAACAAAAATATACTCTACAATTGTTTGGACAAACTCAAACATACAACTAAACAGTCCATTTTAACAAAACATAAGAACAACCCAATAGAAAAAGAAAACACCACAAAATTGTGTAAGGACTGGGCGAAGGTGAATCTGAATAACTAAATACCCCCATGCTAAAATCCCAAAGCCTTTAGCCCCAAAAGGCCTGGAACTTGGAAAAACACACACACACACACACACACTCTCTCCCACACACACACCAAGAACGGGGTGTTCTATTACAAGACTAATAGAGCTTTATTACCCCTTGGAATGTCCCAGAGAGTGTGATTCCTCCTTATTCTTGCTGAGAAGAATAAACGAACCCTGGTTTAAACCTATATTTTCTATGTATATATATATATGTATATATAACCATGTGATACATGCATCCAATGTTCCATCTCATGATTTGTCCTTTATGTTGTTTGGTCTGTGTGGCCTTGTAAACTCTAATGGGTTAATGTTTGAGACATGACTTGCATACTATGAGAAACAGAAATCACTGTGTAGCATGTTTAGTCTCGATAAACTCCAATCCTCGTTCCCCATTTGTTGATTTACATTACATCTCGCTAACTTTGTGACACAGGGGTGTTATAAGAAATCTTGAGAGTTCTCTCTCTTAAACACCCAATGAACTGACATATTCAAATGTCCTGCGAGATTCACCAGAACACTTCATGACTGTGGCTCGAGCTTCAAGCAGACCTTATCAAACTAACCCCCCTCCTTTCTGCAGAGAAAGGAATGCCATGCGGTCAAAGAGTCCCCTCTGAAAACGCACATACACAAAGCTTTAATTCACTCATTTAAAGACTTTACGGAGATATATTTGATATGTTATGTTTGTCGATTTGTCCAGGCCCTATGAAGGGATCTGGGAGTGTATGGTAGTTCTAAACGTACTACAAGGGCATTTAATTATGCTTTTAATGTAACTCTGCAATATAACTCTCCTTATACGTCTTTCTTCCTATTTTCCGAACCTTTGTGATCTAACGAGGTCATCTATGTAATTGAACAAGCCGTAAAATGTATTTTACTATGTTTAATCATCTTTGGAATGATTCTGACCAAATTCTGACTGCTTGTAAAACCTGTGAATGCGGCCATAAATCGAACGCGGACAAGACAAAGCCGAGGTTGCCGCCAAAGTTTCGTTGAATGCCATTGGCCAGTTCGCACCTCAGAAGGTTCCTTTAAAGAAGAACTGAACCTCCCTCCGAGTCAGATCTTACTGAGCTCTTCCGTGCTCGTCCTGGTTTCAGAATGTAACGTCTCGTCTCGAGGCGAGTCTTTCGCCTTTCTTTTATGCGTTCTAGTTAGTTTGTGTTTTTCAGTCTTAAGATAAGTCCCTGTGTTTTAATTCCACGAGTGAAAAGAACACCGCGGGACATATCTCTTCAGCAAAGCCGGCTACGAGGGACATTTAAACCACCGCGCGCTCTCTCTGAACCAGAAGCACGCGCACGTGACCACGTGACGCTTCCTCCCACACAAAGGACACCGCTCACGGTGCAGGACCGACGCGACACAGAGTGCATGACCAAGATTACATTTGCGCAAGTATCTCTTTTTACAGAGCTTCTGAGAAGCCTTAAGATGATGTTTTCGTGTTGTTACAGAAAAGGTGAAGTCCAGGATAATGCTGCTAATGCTCTCTCTCTCTCTCTTTCTCTCTCTCTCCGTTCTCTCTCTCTCTCACACCCTCACTCTCCCACACGTGTCTCCATTTGTCCAAACGCAATGCCTTTCTCGTTCATCGATGCCTTATCGTGTTTTGTTTGTTTATTATGTTTGTAAATATATATGTATATATATTCCATGGCAACTGTAGTAAATATATAAGTAGACATGCCTTTATTAAATCCATTATATTCATTTGATTGATTCATTTACTTTGCTCATTTTCAAGTCCCTTAAGTGCAAACAGGTCCTACTCGCTTTATCAATTAAAGATACTTTAAAGAGTATGTATTTATAGGGCAGCAAACCCAATTCTTCTGGCCAGAGAATTGCGTTTCCTGAAATCCTATAAAGTAAGATGATATTGTGGATCCCCACAATATTATTCTGGCAATTGAGCTAATTAATTTTGCCTGTTTTGTAAGACGTGATCAGTGTAATTAACTGTAATCAACTTGTAGTTAAAATGCAAGGATACACAGTTAAATATGCAGGTAAAAGGACATCCTCCCTTAGAGGGAGATTTATTAACATGTAAGACTGATCTAATCCAAACATGTATGAATAATTATTAATTATGAATTATTAATTATGATATGCAAATTCCCCACGGATTAGATCCACCCATAGTCTTTACAAATGGTGGAGAAAATACGAGCACACTTTAAACTTGTTTTTGAGCAAATTAGGTTTTCAATCTTTGTCTATATTGTGATTTAATATTGTACGTGCACCTCGGTTGAGCGAACGCTATGCGAACTCACCTTGACTGATTAAAGGCAAAAAGCCGTTTCAGTCCAGCGAAGCTAAGAAGTAAACTGCAGTTTCATAGTTTCACAGTATTAAATTTGTCCTATAAAAGACGAAGAAACCTCTTTTAAAGACGACATTTTTAATATTAAACTCCCCTGGCGGAACGAGATTCTTCGGCCACGGTGAAGACAAGATTTAGTGAAACGATGCTCTTTCACTATTCTTAAACAGGCCTGATATTAATTATAATCGTTAGATTATCGATAACTCCGGGTTAAAACATTGACGTAGCTACTCAATTGTAAAACCTAACGCATATTTGATCATAAGTGCTATTTGATAATATGTTATGGGAGTCGAAAAAACAGACGAATAATCCCTGTTTTATTCACGCACAGCGCAGCGAAGCAATCCTGCCAAACGTGTTTGTTAGAATATAGCACAGAAACAATCCAAAATCTAAAAACATTTTAATCATAAAGTGCTATTTGATAAATGTTATTTGGATCCGAACGACAGACGTATAATTCCTGTTGTCCCTATGTGTGTGTGTAGAAAAAATCCTGCCACACCGTTTTGTGAAATATAGCACAGAAAAATCCAAAACATAAAAACATTTTAATCATAAAATGCTATTTGATAAATGTATTTGGATCCGAACGACAGACGTATAATTCCTGTGACCCTATGTGTGTGTGTAGAAAAAATCCTGCCACACCGTTTTGTGAAATATAGCACAGAAAAATCCAAAACATAAAAACATTTTTAATCATAAGTGCTATTTGATAGATGTTATTTGGATACGAATGACAGACGTATAATTCCTGTTGTCCATATTAATGTGCGGAAATGAAGAAATCCTTCCGTGTACACGTGTCGAAATAGGAAAACCCGCCGAGGTTTAAAATTTATAAGTGAACACGTGTGAATCATAGTGCTAATTGTCGTATGTGGGAATCAAAAAAACAGATGCCTAATTCCTGTTGTCCCTATGTGTGTGCGTAGGAAAAAAATCCTGCCACACCGTTTTGTGAAATATAGCACAGAAAAATCCAAAACATAAAAACATTCTAATCATAAAACGCTATTTGATAAATGTATTTGGATACGAACGACAGACGTATAATTCCTGTGACCCTATGTGTGTGTGTAGAAAAAAAATCCTGCCACACCGTTTTGTGAAATATAGCACAGAAAAATCCAAAACATAAAAACATTCTAATCATAAAACGCTATTTGATAAATGTATTTGGATACGAACGACAGACGTATAATTCCTGTGACCCTATGTGTGTGTGTAGAAAAAAAAATCCTGCCACGCCGTTTTGTGAAATATAGCACCGGAAAGAAATCCGTCGAGATTTAAATTCCGCACTATTTTTTTTGCATGTCCTCTGAGACTATCACATTTGAAAGCAGGCGGGTTGCAATGCTACTGCCAAACGCTAGGGCGCGCCCTTGAGTTTTCCAGTATCAGACGGCCTCCACGTCCTGACTTTACCCTCCATGAGCGAAATAGCACCACCTCGTGGACACCGGTAACAAGGTCATCCTTTCCTAAATTTCTCTCTCGTCACAATTTCAGATTTTTCCAGTGAATTTCTGAAAGTGTGTTTCTAACTTTCAATGCATGTGCAAGTTCCAGTGTTACTAACATGATTTCACCTCTGACTGTGTACACTTATTTTGAATTTGGTTCAAACCACATTTGAATTTAAAATTCAAAAGTAAGTATTAGCAGTTTCTGATGACCACTTAGGAGGAGGGTGGCCCCCTTGTGGCCTTCCCCCGCTAAGTCAGCTTATCTCTTACTGTCTACTCTCATTCTGTTTTGAAGTGGCTTTCTCCCAGTTGATTTTATTTTGGTTATTATCATTGATACACCACAGTGATCGTGATCATCATCAAAAATAATGCCAACCTTTAATTTCCTACACTTATTCAAATTTGGTTGGAAACAAACAAATTTCAAGATTAAGTTGAATGAAGTCTCCTTCCCTGTGGGGAATGGTTTTATGGCTTTACTTCTATATTTCCTTTTTCAAATTATTTTTAATAATTTTGATTTGATACGTTATGACAACTATTCTAGAAGTTACTTAACATCTATGCATACGCTCGATCTGAATTGTATTCAAAACCAGTGAATGCAATTTAAATCAAGTCCTCTGTCAGCCAGGGTGACCACTAGGAGGGAGTGGCCCAAAACCCTTTGTGGCCCAAACGCGCCACTACTGCCTGTCTTCTCCCGGGGTACATCCTACTTTATTACTTCTGATTGTTAATTTTTATTAATAATAAAATAATAATAATAAAAAAAAAAGGGGTTAATTTTTTTTTCCTTAAAGGAAATGTTTTTTTTTTTTTCTCTCTTTCTTTTGGGTTAAGTTATTTTGATAATTAACATCATTTTCATAATTTCCTTTTTACCATTATCTAGTAAAACCTTTGCTTCTATTTTCTACATACGTAATTACTCAATTCAGTTTAAACAAGAAAGCTTTCATTCACTGTCAAGCCACTCGTTCACACTATTCTGTGTTTATAGGTAGAATCCACTAAAGAGCGTGTGGTGATTTGACAGTCATCTCTGCTTGGAGTCCAGCATGCTGGTTCATCTGACCTGTGTCCCCAGCGCTGACTGAGCGCGAGTCTCGGACTTTCCCGTGTCTCTCCGTTAGTGCGGCCCGCAACACGACATCACCAATTTGGCACCGCCGGTTGTGATTCAAAGTCAGGTTGCGTGAGAGGGCGCACATCGGTACAGATGTACGGAGGGGCCCGGGACACTGCTGTCAGGCGTTTGGGGGACGACAGAAAGACCAACCGCGATGCCGAACTCCAACCCGAATGACCTCATTTCACCCAGTTAAACTAGAAAAAGGTATTAAACCCATCCACTTAATATTGGCCACAGAATCTAGAGATTCCCCCGGCCATTGAAGTGTCCGGCCTCCTTTTCCCCTGTAACTCTTCCTGTGTACTATTAACGGCATTTCATTACAGACCTTTCCATCTTTGATGGTTGCATGTTACTTCAAACTTTGCTATCTTGCCACTGCTCTTTTCTGTCGTGCTCTGTTTCTTTCAGTTCACCTAGAAGACAGAACCTATCTGAGACAACAAGGAACGCTGAATAATAATTAGACAACAAGCCGCTAGCATCAAAAGGTGACCCCCTTTAAGCTACCGCCCTGCTAAATTTTATTCAGGCCCATGCTGACCTAACCAAATTGTCCCACCGAATGATTTAACTGTCTGCATCAGTTAACCACAATTTGCATACGCGGCATAGCCGTATTATAGCTCGTTATACGTAGAACAAACTTGCTTGGTCTCTCTGTGCGTGTTGTGTTCCTCTCGCCCACAGTTGAAACCAGTATGTTCCGGTCCTACAGTCCCACAACCCGCTGGGACAACCGGGAGACAGTGACTCAGAGCTCCAAAGCCAAGAGCAGCGCCGACGTGGACAAGCTGATGGCGCACAAACCAAGCCAAAGCTCCCACGACAAAGACCGGCCAGACACGTCCAAAACCTCGCTTGCCAGCTCATCGCACAAGCACGTCTCCGTGAAAGGAGCCGCCTCGCCCTGGAGCACGAAGTTGCAACGCTAAGGATGCAAGCCGAGGACGACAACGACCCCGAGCTACAGAAGGAAGTGGAAAGACTTCAAACTGCCCTGCCTGATCTTCATCGGCACACAGACCGAAGAGAGCATTCAGAGAAAACAACCAGAGTGGTACTCAACGAGAAACTCCGACAAAAGTGAAGCCCCTTTGCAAAGAGCAGAGGCTGAACTAAAAGAGACTCGAAAGCCATGGCCTGCGAAAAAAAACAACCCGCAAGAGGCCCGCGATACCATCCACAAGCCCGTTCAGCAGAGACTGAACTAAAGAAAGAGACACTAAAGCAAAGGCCTGTGTAAAACACTTACAAGCGGCCCGAGCTGAAATCCATGAACTCATTCAGCACAAAGACAATATCATATGCGAAATTGACATTGTTCACAGATAGCTGAAACACTCTTATAGACTACAGAATGACCGGGAAAGGGAAACGCACACCACAAAGTTTCCCCTGACCAGCTGGTCCGCACCTTTCAGCCTACAACCCAGAGCTAAAAAGGGGGGGCCTTTCCAGGAGAGCCCCTGCTACTTACAACGGCAGGGCTCCCAAAAGACTTAACAAGCTGGCGAGAAACCTCCCTACGTTCACTCCGAGCCCTGCAGGAGGCCACAACGTGCACGCCTACCTACAAGACACTGACTTTCACTTACAAACTGTTACCAACGCGACCGCGTGGGACAAATTGTACCTGCTAAGAATCACGTCCAGCCGTGATGTGCGCAGCTTCCTCGACCGTCAAACAGAGACTATCAAAACGGACTACCTGCAGCTGCAACAAGCTTTGATCCGTGAATTCTCTGATCCAGAATCAGACCAAGGGTTATTCACCGCCATGGACCCCAAGCAGGTCCGACTTGAAACCCCACAGACCTACTACAGCCGACTCCGACAAACCTACTTCGGAGCACTGAACCAGCCAAAAATGGAAGCGGATGTCAAGTTCAGAACTTTGTTCCTTCAAAATCTGCATCCCACCAGATGCCTCCAGAGGGCGTCCCACAACACCATAGCCCTGTTTACAGAGAGTCGAGTCCGTTCCAGGCCACTGGTAAGCCCAAGTCTGAGCACGCATCAGACAAACACAGTGCCGCCACGTCTGAAACAGCCGAGCCCCTGAAGTCGCTGAAAAGCTTCTTCACAAGAGACTTTCCGAAAATTCAGGTACGAGCCTTACACCCTAGGCCTGAGCGTAAGACCCACAACAGGCACACAGAGCAAACTGTCCCACAGCTGGGTCCAAAACCCCAATGATTTTGAACTGCAAAACCAGAAGACACTGCACGAACACAGTGCAAGACTCTGCTAAAAGGGTCCCTGATCAGCATAGGACATAGAACTTTTAAAAAGTAGATGAAAAGTTGTGCTCAAAAAGACGCAAGACTCTGCAGTAGAAAAATTTGAACTTTACTGATTTAAAGAAAATCTTGAATGGCTCACCTATAAGCCTCACCTGCCAACAGGCTATACACGACCCCTTTGAAACAAACAGTTTCTAGATACTTCTTGAAAAATGCACTGCTGTACATTAGTTTCCATGTAGGAGAACCACCACAGTTTTAAACTACTGTTAACCTACGAGATGCTTTTGATCGTTGCGATCCAACCAGAACACAACGTGCAATACACATCTTTGATCGCTGGCCTGTCTAAATGCAGATAAAACGATAGCTGGAATTGACATCTCTACTCTAAGTAAAATAGCCTTAGATTTCCAACTAAAAGTAAAAGTAGCATGTTCAGCAGTAAAAGCGTAAGTCTGTTTGACGAAGAAACCTCATCTCAGCAGCTTGTAAACTGTACCGATATCTATTATGCTTTGATTAAAAGGAAATCCAAATGGTAGTATGACTAAACCTGTGTCTAACAAAGAAAGCTCAGGACAGAGTTATATCTAGGTAGACCTGGGTGTCTACAAATGTAAAGGCCTTACAAATTATTGTTAGATTGATGTAATTCACCTAAATATTTTTTTTTTGCTGCATCTACAAGCAGAGAGCTACCTAGCGATCAAAACTGTTACTCGCTGAGAAGTCAGCATTCGTGCACGAGAGGGACGTAACCATATATGCTTAGACAAGCTTTGACTTACAGCAAATCTATTTCCTTACTCTGTAAACAAATAGAATAAGCTACGTAAAATAAAGAGAAGAGTTCCATGAGTAAAATTAGCTAATGCCAAAACACATCTGCATTTTACTTAATGTAACACTGAGTCCTAGAAAGACTTAAAATATAGGTGCATCCTGTTAACCCGTTTAAACATGCATAATCCATGAAAAATGTACAGACATTCTTTAAGGACTGTTGAATTGTCTGACATGCTCTGGTTCCCATGACAACGACTTGTCACAGGAAGTGCTAACTTGTGATGTCACTTTGTAAACAAACCAGCCTAGGTGCCTAAGCTAACCTAGCATCCCTCCAGCTTACGCTAAGCTAAACTCACATGGCATCCAGCTAGCTTGCGCTACGCTAAGCTAACCTAGCATCCTTTCAGCTTACGCTGAGCTAAACTAACATAGCATCCAGCTAGCTTACGCTACGCTAACCTAGCATCCATCCAGCTTAGGCTAAGCTACATAATAACTTCTACAGTTAGCAGCTAGCATAATTTACTTGAGCCCTTAATCACCACTTGTGTTCACACAATGCAAAGTATTCAAGAATACTTTCTTTAACACCGGTTAAGGTTTCTAATTATTCACTTTCCGTGTTTACACTTCTTTGCAGCTTAAGTTCACCTTCACTAGTGAAGGCATCGTCCTTGCTAACCGTCGAAGGCTAACTTTGCAGATACCCTGTTAATTAAACTTACGTTTAACTAAATGTAAACTGTGTAGCTAGAGAATAATTCATATAGCAATAGGAATTTTCATCGACAGGTGACTAAACCGATCATTCCCGGTGTTTGATCACTTTATTCCCTTTTGCTTTAAATTTTGTTTTTCTCTTGTTACTTCTTTCATTTCTTTAACTTTCATAATAACAGCAGTCAGCTGTTCCCTTGGCTAATCAGTCATCTATATGATTTAATTTAATTTCCTCTCTTGTTCAAATGTGGTTCCATTTCCCATAGGGCCCAGAAAGGAAACAGAGACACCCTTATTTGTTATTTTGGCTTAGTTTCAACCAGTGCACTCATTTTCGTGACCCTGCAGCACAAGTAATTTCAACAACTTACTAGGGCACAACTATAATCCTAAGGATTGATAATAAGCAAAATTCAAATGAGAAAGCTGTCCGTTTCCCTCTTATCCTTCACTTCGTCAAGCCGTAGTGACCCCCCCCCCCCCCCCCCAGTTAAGTCCAGAGAAATAATTAAGTCATAAGAACCATCTTACGTCATTTATTTTATCTCGGCTATGCCCTTTCCAGGGAATAATCTTGGAACCACATAACTCTTAGCCTCCTAACAATCACAGCTAAGATAAGGATACAAGACACACGTCACTAGCTAGCTAAACAAGAGACACTTAGCTTTAGGCTACATATCTAGCGAACCCATTAAGCAGTAGTTCTGTACGTTTAGGGCCATGCATTAGTCACTCACCACAAGTGTGCCAAAATGTCACAGAGACCCTGCTTAGCCTGACCTCAACAGCCCAGAGCAGAACCCCTCTCGACCTGCCACTGGTCAGCACAAGTCTGAACACACATCAGACGAAAACAGTGCTGCCATATCCGAGACAGCCAAGAGCCTGAAGTTGCTTAAAGAGCTTCTTCACAAAAGACTTTACAAAGACAACAAGAGGGACGAACACGACATCCTATGCCTCAGCATAAAACCTGCAACAGGCACACAGAACACTGCTCGTCAACAACAGACCACAGAGCTAACACAGCTAACACAGCTGACAACTTCCCACGTCTAGGACCAAAATCCCAAAAGACCAAGAAATGCTACTTTGTCTGTCTCCGCAAAGAACTACACAAGACCGGCCCTAACCGCCCGTCGATCACCACACCAGCCCCGACGCCAAGACTCCTCGGGCACATGATCAAACGGGGTATGGCCCGGAAACTCTTTTAAAGACTCTGAGAGACAAAATCGAACTCTTACATCTCAAACATGCGAGCTGACTGTGCAGTCATACAGCCAGAACGACATCCGGCTCAAACAGGTAGCTCACATTCACCTGACAATTGGTTATTTTAGTCTGAAACACCCTGTGTACATCTCACAAATGGACACGTACCCCTTTCTGATTGGCAAAGATCTGCTAGAGCGCTTTGAGCCTTTACTAGACTTCAAACACCTGACAGTCTGGGCCCAAGTTCAAGAACCCCTCCCCCCCCTCCAGTCACACATGTTACCAAAGCCAGACTGGCCGGTCATAGAGGTAACGAGAACTACAACAAAGCCAGACTCTAAGGTCACAGAGTTCATAGAACTCCAGCAGCCATCCAAGGGTACACAGCCTCAACACCAAGTCAAGGTTCAAGTTCGCTACCATGCACCTTCCAGCTCGCCAAAGACCATAACAACTTCATGAACATTCGGAGTCACCACCACTTTTAGACCCCTCCAACCACCCTAGCACGCTGTCTAGACCCACCGACAACCGGTGCCCCAAACACCCGCTATGCACCTGGCACATGCTGCGTGCACAAGACAACATTCAGCGTTCTGCACTTGATGCCATCACTGCGCCACAGCTTGTGGTGCCACAGTGCAAAAGGGGGGTCATGCGAATATATGCTCATGACGCAGCACCAGAGACACTTGCAAGACACCGAAGCAAGTGGCATACCGGCATCCTCAAAGCGAAGTCCCAGCCAACCAAGGACGACACTCGCCAAAAAGTTTTTTTTCTCCCTTTCCCTCTTTCTCTCTCTTTCACTTTTACCAGGATGCTGCTGTGCTTCGCCATCCTGTACCTCCAGCCAACCAGAGAGCAGCCGCAATCGGACACCACCAAATCCGGCATCAGTCATCGTCCTAAAGGAACAACCGGGACTCCTCATCACCAATGGCCGGACCCAAACTCAGAAAGTGTACGTGCCACCTGATCCTCGCAACGTCTACAGAGCACCCTACCCCTGCGCAACGACACAATACAGCTGGGTAGGTGCCCGATGGACAGAGGACTCCCTCACTCACGCTGAGGCTGATGTTGAACGCATGCTCAACCAACTTGAGAAAATGACTGTCACGCTAGCGGAGCCAGGTGGCCACAACCGCCGCTCCCAATGGTTCCTACGAGCTTTGCTCGGAGCCGCCACTGCCGTCGGAACTCTGTTTAACATTTGTATGCCCAGTGTGAATGCAGTGAACCTAGCCACCGTGAGGTGGCATGTAGCCGAAATTCAGGCTGAGATTCCACAGATAAAAGAGCAACTCACGACACAGAGTGCATCCCTGCAGACCATCGACAAGACACTAAAGGGAATTGTGGTAACTTTCAACACTCACAGCGTTCTGCCGACCCCAACAGTCAACTCCATGAAAAAGCTGTTACTGTCTCCCAGGATGACGTCGCTCAAACTCAGCTGGTAACAGCCCTGAGGACAAACCCGCTGCGGGGAGTGAACCCCTCAATCGACAGCCTCGCCATGGGTAGAATTCCACCGCACCGGATACCCTTAGGCCTCATGCAAACCGTGCTGGTGTCCGCCATCACCACGCCAACTGACTCTTTACAAATACACCTTGCCTACTCTCTGGGTAGTGCCATCCCACTCTGCGTCGACCACAAGCAGAGAAAAGGGGGTTTTCTCCTGAACTTGCCCATCCTAGAGTCAAGCCGAAGCTCAAGAACATTGTCAATGCCAGATTTTGAAAAGTAACACTCACTTCAAGATATGCACGCTGGACGTGGATGCCTCACACGACAGCGACACAAAGCTGCCCCAGCTCCGAATCCGCACATGTGCACATTGACCAAAGACGTTCAGTATCTCTGCCCCTAACAAACCTTTCCTCACAGACAACACTGACGGAATCTGCGGGCTGCAGATCAGCGGCACACGCTGCCCTGCCAAAGCCAAGCCTCGCACTCAGGTCACCGAGACCCACGCAGAGATTGTAGGTGAAAGGGGGACTCCTTAACACTCCTGTGCGCACAGCCGCACTCACTGACGACCAAAATGACACTGACACCTGTGTCACCTTGCTCGACCAGAGCGTGTAATCCAAGCATCAAAGGTGCCATCCTTCACCTCGACGACCTGGCATCGTATCCTCTTCCAAGCGAAGAGCACCAATCAGAACTGACCTTGTCCCCATCGACATAGCCCTCCAAGCTGTGTCTCAACTGCCCGCCTTAACTGCCTCACCTGTTGTCCAATCCTGGACTGCAGCTGATCCTGCGCTGGGTACCTCTACGGTAATCAACCACACCCTGACACTTGACTTTCAATCAGGAGGCTCAACGAGATGCGAAAATCTACAGCCAAGCTCACGGGACCCTCAGGAAGAGGGTACCACGCCGGAGGCTGCGTCAAACTTAATCAAGCTGAGCCCTCAGCCTCGGCTCGAGAGCACCTGCTACCCTATCATCATGATTCACCTGTCATCCGTCAATTGTGATGATTGTTGTCCGATTTAAGTCCACACAGGGACTTCATCAGACAAAAAGGGGGATATTGTAAGGACTGGGCGAAGGTGAATCTGAATAACTAAATACCCCCATGCTAAAATCCCAAAGCCTTTAGCCCCAAAAGGCCTGGAACTTGGAAAAACACACACACACACACACACACTCTCTCCCACACACACACCAAGAACGGGGTGTTCTATTACAAGACTAATAGAGCTTTATTACCCCTTGGAATGTCCCAGAGAGTGTGATTCCTCCTTATTCTTGCTGAGAAGAATAAACGAACCCTGGTTTAAACCTATATTTTCTATGTATATATATATATGTATATATAACCATGTGATACATGCATCCAATGTTCCATCTCATGATTTGTCCTTTATGTTGTTTGGTCTGTGTGGCCTTGTAAACTCTAATGGGTTAATGTTTGAGACATGACTTGCATACTATGAGAAACAGAAATCACTGTGTAGCATGTTTAGTCTCGATAAACTCCAATCCTCGTTCCCCATTTGTTGATTTACATTACATCTCGCTAACTTTGTGACACAGGGGTGTTATAAGAAATCTTGAGAGTTCTCTCTCTTAAACACCCAATGAACTGACATATTCAAATGTCCTGCGAGATTCACCAGAACACTTCATGACTGTGGCTCGAGCTTCAAGCAGACCTTATCAAACTAACCCCCCTCCTTTCTGCAGAGAAAGGAATGCCATGCGGTCAAAGAGTCCCCTCTGAAAACGCACATACACAAAGCTTTAATTCACTCATTTAAAGACTTTACGGAGATATATTTGATATGTTATGTTTGTCGATTTGTCCAGGCCCTATGAAGGGATCTGGGAGTGTATGGTAGTTCTAAACGTACTACAAGGGCATTTAATTATGCTTTTAATGTAACTCTGCAATATAACTCTCCTTATACGTCTTTCTTCCTATTTTCCGAACCTTTGTGATCTAACGAGGTCATCTATGTAATTGAACAAGCCGTAAAATGTATTTTACTATGTTTAATCATCTTTGGAATGATTCTGACCAAATTCTGACTGCTTGTAAAACCTGTGAATGCGGCCATAAATCGAACGCGGACAAGACAAAGCCGAGGTTGCCGCCAAAGTTTCGTTGAATGCCATTGGCCAGTTCGCACCTCAGAAGGTTCCTTTAAAGAAGAACTGAACCTCCCTCCGAGTCAGATCTTACTGAGCTCTTCCGTGCTCGTCCTGGTTTCAGAATGTAACGTCTCGTCTCGAGGCGAGTCTTTCGCCTTTCTTTTATGCGTTCTAGTTAGTTTGTGTTTTTCAGTCTTAAGATAAGTCCCTGTGTTTTAATTCCACGAGTGAAAAGAACACCGCGGGACATATCTCTTCAGCAAAGCCGGCTACGAGGGACATTTAAACCACCGCGCGCTCTCTCTGAACCAGAAGCACGCGCACGTGACCACGTGACGCTTCCTCCCACACAAAGGACACCGCTCACGGTGCAGGACCGACGCGACACAGAGTGCATGACCAAGATTACATTTGCGCAAGTATCTCTTTTTACAGAGCTTCTGAGAAGCCTTAAGATGATGTTTTCGTGTTGTTACAGAAAAGGTGAAGTCCAGGATAATGCTGCTAATGCTCTCTCTCTCTCTCTTTCTCTCTCTCTCCGTTCTCTCTCTCTCTCACACCCTCACTCTCCCACACGTGTCTCCATTTGTCCAAACGCAATGCCTTTCTCGTTCATCGATGCCTTATCGTGTTTTGTTTGTTTATTATGTTTGTAAATATATATGTATATATATTCCATGGCAACTGTAGTAAATATATAAGTAGACATGCCTTTATTAAATCCATTATATTCATTTGATTGATTCATTTACTTTGCTCATTTTCAAGTCCCTTAAGTGCAAACAGGTCCTACTCGCTTTATCAATTAAAGATACTTTAAAGAGTATGTATTTATAGGGCAGCAAACCCAATTCTTCTGGCCAGAGAATTGCGTTTCCTGAAATCCTATAAAGTAAGATGATATTGTGGATCCCCACAATATTATTCTGGCAATTGAGCTAATTAATTTTGCCTGTTTTGTAAGACGTGATCAGTGTAATTAACTGTAATCAACTTGTAGTTAAAATGCAAGGATACACAGTTAAATATGCAGGTAAAAGGACATCCTCCCTTAGAGGGAGATTTATTAACATGTAAGACTGATCTAATCCAAACATGTATGAATAATTATTAATTATGAATTATTAATTATGATATGCAAATTCCCCACGGATTAGATCCACCCATAGTCTTTACAATTGTGTTCCATATGAACTGTTTCGTACAGAGTTTCAAACATTACAGTTCCATCATACAAAATGCTTTGTGGTGCCTCAGGCTGAAGAGAGACCCTGGAGTGTAACCGTTGTCTGCAGAGTCAGACTATGGATGTTTGGTTTAAAAATGGCATGGAAAAACATGCCATTCATTCATCAAGTACAAACATTAGCCTACATCATAAGGACGTTCTATGAACGTTGTACTCAGAACGTTTTATGATAACATTATGAAAGGATTCAGCAAATAAAAATAACATTATAGGGATGTTCCGAGAAAGTTATTCTAAGAATGTTTTCTCTCAACATTATGAGAACATATATTTACCATAAATAAGATGATAAGACATTTACATAACTTTTAAAGAAAGTTAGAGAAAGTTTTTGAAACGTTCACTGTTAGCTGGGACATTAGGCTACTACACATAACAGTATTTAAATGTTAATACATTTATTGTTGTTTGATAGCAAACATACTGTTAACAGAGTGTAACAGAGATAACATACAGCTATAAGCTTCCACAGTTATCCACAGGGACAACAGGAAGGGCTGTTTTTATTAGCTACAGTAGATCATAGCATGGTAATAATAGACAATCCCTTGGGATCCAAGGGGGACTAAATCTTGCATGACAGAACCAAGTAACGGCACACTATCAGGTTGGTTTAAATAGCTTTTTTTTTGCAAGCTGACTGTTTACCTTACTGTTTTAGCATACTGCTAACTGGTTAGCATGCTAGCTTAGATCTAACTGATTATTCGGCTCTTCTAGCATGCCCTACACATTACTATAATCATAACAGTATTTAAATGCAAATATTTAAAAATATCACATGATATCATGATAGCAGCTGCTAAAGGCGTATTCTCATTGCACAGACTTGACACCAACAAACACATTCGTTAGGGTTTAGTCGGATCAGTGTTACTCCCGGTCGGCACTTGTTTTTGCAGACTGAACATGTTCAATCAGCATTTGTCAGATCATGGAATGTCTGAAAACTGACATACTGTAGTCTGGTGATAGTCTGTGTCTATCAGTGGAGTGTGAATTAGTTTAAACAGAGTTCAACAGATATAACAGTACAGCTAGAAGAAGCTGCCACTGCTACAAAAGGGCTAATTTGATTACCTACTGTAGAAGAACACAATAGATCAGGCATCACCCAGTAAACACATTTACGTTGTGGCAACGTCTGTGGCACGTTGCATTTCTGCTAGGGCAACGTCACTGTCTACGTGCTCGCAACATTGTAACAACATAGAAATGTAAGACGCGGCAGGGCTGTAGCAACGTTGTTGCGCGACATTCAGCAACTGAGAGATGACGTTCTGACAATTACATTTTTTATATGCTAGATATAGATATCCCTCATTTACCATGTTATGTTTTGTGGTTAATTTTTAATTAGTCATATGTTAGATAATTATATAATGTTACTTTTTAAATAGTGTTTATCATTAGTAGCCTAACAATAAATTAATAATCAACACCTGCAAGTGTACATAAAGAGTAAAAACGACAAAGGTTAGCTATTTCAACTTTATAAAGCATATGGTAAACAAATTGCACTTCCAAGAATAAAAGTCATACATTTGTGAAAAACAAAAACAACATAGTATATGGGAGTGACTAACGTTAACTAGCATGAGCAGAGACATAATCAAATCTAGCAAACGAATGAGACGACAGATCAAATGAAAAATAAACAGGTGTGCGAGCGGTTACAAACATTTTTACAGTTTCCAAAAAAAAAAAAAAAAAGGAAAAAACATTAACGTGCAGTGCTTAACGTTAAGTCACTGCCTGTTCAAGGAGAGCTGAAATCAATTACTCATAAAGTCATTTTAGCTTGTGGCTTTTAACTTTGGGCATAAGTTAAATATTTGTCATACCTGACCAGAAGATATTCAAATAAATATCACATTAGACAAGGAAGTTGTAGGTTGTGTTTGTATAAGTCCGTATCTTATTTAGCTGAGGTAACTTAAATTAAACGCAATTCTCAGGTATCCTTGCTTGATGACGAATGAGGCGGCCCAGCTGTTGGTTGAAATTTAAAAGGCTGATTTTCGCGCTTCAGGGTGGTGACGAGTGCATATGTTGTCCAGTGGTTGTCCAGACACCCTCGGCACAACCTTAAGCAACGGTCCTCAACGGTGGTTCAATGTCAACATTGTGACAACGCCGTAACAACCTTCACCACCCAACGTTGTTATAGCAACCTTTTGGCCACGTTGTTAAAACGTTGTTAGGTTTCTTACGTTGTGCCAACGTGCTGTGTTTGTTGGGCAGGGATTCAAGGGAGACTGAATCTTGCATGGCAGAACAGAGTAACTGCATAGGAATGAGCAGCTGCATTCATGATGTGGAGAACACTATGAACTAGCTGTTAATTATTTAGAATCACTGAAGGTGCAAAAAGAGGACGGAAATAGCGGCATGTAAGAGATGCACTAATGTATTGGTAATAACAATACAGTGTAAATGAATTTCCGCGGGTCACTGACATTTAAAAGCTTAAGGACTCCAGCAGTGATGGTGTGATATCATCACTTTGGCTTTTCAGTGGCACAAGTGGCTGAGCTATTTGAATTACAAACACAGTTAATGAATTTATTCATTTTAAACCATTTAGCCAGATAATGAAAAAAGCCATTTAGAGCTTGACGCTCACCACTCAGATTGTAATTGCTGCATATGTCTGTGGATACAGAAAAGGCCTGTGTCACTTACTCACGGTAGATCTGTAGAAAATGGCCATCTGCCACAGCGTGGCCTCTTTGAACATGATTCTTATCCTGAGTATTAATGTTCTCTCTAAATACACCATCCAGAACTAAAAGGATATTGCCTTGGGTCTATTACCTTCAGCCATCTGTTTTTCCCATTTTCCCTTTTCCTTCCAACACGCAAGGAAATATCTGACACAGATGCTGAGTCATTCCCAGATCAATTCAAATTAATGTTGTGCGGGCGTAAGGTGCAGATTTTAGCACTCCAGAAATGGGGTTTGACTGCGTGCCTTTCTTCCAATTCCGTTTTTATACAAATAATGTAGAAATCAATAGTTGCGGTCAGCATATGCACTTGGAGCGGTGGGATTTCGATTTCGGCTGGGGAGTTGGAAAGGAAGGAAAGCAGAGCATCCGCTCTGCCGCCGAGCGAGACCTGCTAGCTACGGTATTCCGAGAGTAGCGCTAACCACGCACGCTGCTTCTTTTATCAGTCAATACATCATTTTACTTAGCCAATAACAGAGTCCCTCACACGAAAGATAATGGATGTTCCTCTCGGTTGCCGCGGGATCTGCTGCAGTGGTAATGTAGATTAATTCACTGCAAACAGATTGATTTTTCCTTCTCTGTCAGAGTCATTTGTTTTTTCCTCATCGCTGTGGTCAACTACTGTAACTGCCCACCTGTGCGAAGGACATTGGCTACTCAGGCAAATGAGTAGCTAAACTAAAGCCATTGAAATTAGTGCTCTCCCACAATCCCCCTCTTTGATTTCTGTTCCTCCCTGTGCATTGGCCTGACAGACGGTGTCAGCGACTGATAGAGGCATTGGTGACCCGTGTCGACCCTCCATCACTGCCAGTCAGCACTTCTGTGAGGTCAGGGCTGAGGCACCGCAGAGCGTCCCATTAAATATACGAAGCAAAATAAAACACTAAAGAGAAAGTAGGATGCTGAAAAGTAGAGGCCACACACCTCCATCTGTCACTTCGGCCTACCACCTGAGAGGGAAAGAAAAGCGACGGAAGGACAGAGTGAAAAGAGGAGCGCCCCTGGAGGCAGATTTTCTCTTGGAACTGGTATTAAAGTCACTGTGGAATCGTTTACACTCGCTTTATTGTTTCATCAGTGTTTATGGCAGTCGCTGCCACACATTCACACTTTGATGTGGTCCACTTTAAAAGGGCGAGCGGCATGAAAGAGTGTGGGAAGCAGAACAGATCACACCTCTGAGTTCAGTAAATTGCCTTCCGCAGCCCAGATATGGCTCAGCATGGAGCTTTGTTTGGATGCCGTATGGGTTTTCCTCTGAGATTGACGACTATTGGAATGCAAATAGAATTCAGCAAACTGATTGATTTCTCTATACTGTCAGAATTATTTATAAGAAGCTGTAGGGAAAATGCATAACAATTTGAAAGATTCCACTAATTTTACATTAGGAAAATTATTTACTTGAAGCTTTATGAAGCGTGATTGACATGATGATTACAACATAAATTAATTTCCACTAGTCGCTCCTTTTCTTTAACTAAAGCAAAAATCAAGATTATGATGAGGCATAGTGGACGTAAATGGGGCCCGTTTTGAAGGATTTGAAAGTAGAAATTAAATGAAATTAATCAAATGTATGAAATTTTGTTAAATTTGACTTCATTTTCATTTACATTGTTGTATATTACTACAAATTTTTACACATTAAAAACTTTTTTTGAGCACCAAATCAGCAAATTAGAATGATTTCTTGAATGATCATGTGACACTGGAGTATCGGCTGCTGAAAATTCAGATTTGCCATCATAGGAATAAATTATTTTTTTTAAATGAATTGAAATAGAAAACTTATTTTAAATTGTAATAATATTTCACAATATTTCTGTATTTTTGAATGGAGCCCTGACATGCGGGGAACAAAATATGTATATCGTGGTCCCAAAATGATTTTCGTGGAAAATTACTAATACATCAGAGCGTTTTACTAATTCGTTCCCTCGTTTTAAGTAGATTGTGCACATGATAAAATAATTTGTGTTATATTTATTATATATATATGTATATATAAATAATGTGTGTGTATATATATATATATATATAGTTATATTTGTGTGTGTGTGTGTGTATACATGCCTCATAGCCCATGTCCTCCACGCCTCAATCTCTCCGTCTCCTCTGGTCCAGGTGGATCTCCCATGGCTGCTGCATTGTTTATGAGGCGCAGATTGCCATGGTGATAAGAAGGCCTCACTGGTACTCTAATAAGGCAGAGTGGGACCACTGGAGCCAGGCTGAGGGGCATAAGAGCCCAGGCCCCTGATGAGCACCACTCTGATAAGGTCGATGAATATGGTACATGCCTGTTGATGTTTGCAGAGTGCAATGAGATGCTCTCTCCCTCTCCTCAACGCAGCCTCGCCTGCAGATTACTAATGTATTCGTCTGGGGAGGCAAACCGGTCATCAATACGTTGGAGTCGACGGCAGCCTTGAGCGAGAAGAATCTCAAATGGGAAGGGATGGAGGAGCAATTTCTAGGCAAATAAGTTTGAGAGAGATTGATGGTCAAATATTCATAATATGTTGTCCCTAGAGTAGATCTGCACTGTGTAACTTCCTGTTGACACAAAGAGGAAATTGACATTTATGTTAAGGAAGATAGTAAGTTCAATGTGTGAAAATTATCTACACTATCTCTTAGATTTGTTTACAATATATTGTGAAACTTTTCTATGCAAACTTCAGGTTTGTTAAAAAAAAGGTTTGTGAAAAGCCATTCTCAGGCGCAAGGGAAAGGTTAAAACTGTAATATGATTTTAATGAGCTCCATCGTATATATAATATTTCATCATTTTCAATGCCAATACAACATGTAGTTCACGCACCAGTCAATCTGAAAAAAGCGGTTTGGTGTTAATGGCCTTTTCCATCACACTACAACCTGAGCTGCCATCACTTGGAGGCAGGCATAAAGCTCACTGGTCTTTTGATTATCACTTAACCATTTAACATGTACATTTGTAATAATTATAGACCAGGGAACCAGAGCTCTCAGACAATGCTTCTGACTGCAAATAGTAGATGTAAGTGGGTGTATTTTGAGGAGTGTGTGTTGTCTAGTTATGCATGTGTGTATTCCATATTTAAGCACAATAGCAGATTTATGCATTCACATGTGTTTGAGCTACAGAGAAGAAAACACTTTCCACATAATGATTATTTCCCCCCTCCTGATCTTGTTGTTAGGGAATTTAATTTTGTGTAGGTTAAAGTGTAAGATGGAAACTGGACATAGTTAACAACAACAAAAACGAGTCACTGCATGGCTATTTTTTAAAGCACTTGCCATTGTAAAACTAAGGGTGGTATTTCATGAAAGAAATATACCTACTGATTGTTCTCTTACGAGAGGTTCTCTCGTATTGCGTAAGTTGCTTACACTACGGGTAAAGTCATCTTTTCTCGAGATCTGAAGCTTAATTATCCTTAATTTTGTATATATTGTCAACGCAGTGCGGCAGACAGCAGACCATGGCAGGCTGTATAAGCGTGCTCATTGGCTGTCCTGCGGCAACTGCAACTTCCAGTGAGCCCCGCGTGACGTCATGCCCAATGCGTCACAGCCCGCCAGAATGGGTGTGGCTTAGCATATATAAGGAAGGGCTCAACAGGCTGCACTCTGATTTTCATCTCTTCAGCGAAGCTCTTCGCATCGCTGGATCTTGGAAGCTGCCGCCACCGAACCAAGTAACCAGCAAGCCTAGGAAAGCGTCTGAAGAAGCCGGCCGTCTTCGCCACCTTCAGCCATCCGTGCCTGCTACGCTATCCTTCTGCTGTGTGTGTTCGCCTCCGCGACACACACTTCCTAAAAGAGCACGGGGCGTTTTTATCAAAATGCCTCGTTCTTCCTGCAGCTCGTGCCGAGCCTCGCTCACCCCCGGAGACCGCCATCTCATTTGCGCTCTCTGCCTGGGCCGTGAGCACGCAGCCACTGCGCTCTCTTCGGGCGGCTGCCCTGAGTGCGAGGAACTTCCAATGTCGACCCTGTGGGCTCAACTCAAAGTGTTCAATGACGAAGCTGTCACTCCGCCTGTCTCTGTTGGGCCGCGTAGGAAGAAACGCCGCTCCCAGAGGCCACCAGAGACCTGTGTGGCGCCAAAGAGCTCGCCGGAACCCTTCCCTCGAGCTTCCCTCTCTCCGCCCTTCCAAGATACGCAGCCACCGGCTCCTGCCCGCGCCGCCGCCGCCTCAGGGGATGAAGCGAAGGATATAGAGGAGGACGCCGCCGCTGACAGCTGTTCCATCCTGGCTTCTGACAGCGAAGTTTGGTCTGACTCTCACCACTCTGCCTCTTCGTCAGTCCAGGAGGCCGGCTGCTCTCGGCTCTCGTGGATGCGGAGCTTCTGCGCCTCCTTACTAAGGCCATTGACCAGCTTGGCCTCGAGTGGTCGACGCCTCAAGAGCCCGCGCCTAACAGACTCACCTGCTATTTTCTACACAGCCGCCGCCAAGCGCCCGCATCCAGAACTGCATCCTTCCTGCCAGAGCTCCATACCGAGCTCGCTAAATCATGGAGTGCGCCTTTCTCTGCAAGAGTTCACTCTCATGTCTCCTCTGCGCTCTCACAAGTGGACGGCGCCGCCGAGAAGGGATATGTTTCCATTCCCCCAGTAGAGGAAGCGGTTGCAGCGCACCTTTGCCCGCCTTCTGGATGGCGCTCAAAGGCTGCACTGCTGTCTAGGCTTGCAGGACCACTTCAGCCCTTGTCGGCCGCGCTTTCGCGACCGCCGGACAGGCCGCATCAGCCTTGCACTCCATGGCGGTCCTCCAGATTCTCCAAGCTGATCTCCTCCGTGAACTGGACGAGAAAGGTACGGACCCTGCCTCAATCACGGATTTGCGCAGCGCAACGCATCTCTCCCTTCGCGCTACTAAATCCGCTGCCCAGGCTCTCGGGAGGTGCATGTCATCGCTGACTGTCACAGAGAGGCACCTCTGGCTGACGCTCGCCGATATGAGGGAGTCCGAGTGGGCTGCACCCGCAAAGTCCTCCTAGCAACTCAAAGGAGGAAAAGACGGTTAAGTCCCGCCGCGACCTTTTAGCTCTGCATTTTAGCTACATTTTAGCTCTGAGGCCCTGGTTAGCAGCCGACTGGTACCAGCAGGGAGTGACAATGGGAGCTGTCTCACACCGAAAAGTCATCTCAACAGATGCCTCCAACCTGAAAGCGTTTCCCTTTAAACCATTCAATTCCGTGGATCTAAAATACCTCTTGCTCAAGACCGTTTTTCTGACAGCTCTGTCATCGGTAAAACGTGTGGGGGAATTACACGGGCCATCTATTAGCCCAGCGTGTCTCGAGTTCGGACCAAATTACTCCAAAGTCATCCCAAAACCGAGACTCGGTTATGTCCCCAAGGCGATTGGCACACCTTTTAGAGCACAGATCATCTCCCTTTCGGCTCTGCCAGCATCCGATAGTGAGGGAAATGACAACCTCCTATGTCCTGTTAGGGCGCTGAGAGTGTACATCACACGCTCCGCCGCCTTCAGGCGTTCTGAGCAGCTCTTTGTTTTGTTTGGAGGGCACACCAAGGGTCTCGCCGCCTCGAAACATAGCCTGTCCAGATGGATAGTGAACGCTATCGCAGCAGCTTGTGCAGCCAAACACCATTCCACTAGAGGCATGGCTTCGTCGTGGGCTTGGTCCAGCGGGATTTTTATTCACTATATTTGTATGGCGGCAGGCTGGGCCTCCCCCTCTACATTTGTGAGGTTTTATAACCTGGAACAGGCGGTGCCGCTCTCTGTTTTCCCCCTATTATGTGCTTATGTACTTGTGCTGGCCCGCGTTGCTGGCCGACGTTACTACACGGGATTATACATAGACCGGCGGTGCCACTCTGTATTCCTATTAAATGCTTATGAACGATGCTGAAAAGATGACTTTACCCATAGCGTAAGCAACTTATGCAATATTCGTTCCCTCTTCTAGAGAGAACCGAGGTTACGTTAGGTAACCGAGTACGTTTTATTTATTTGCATGTGCTGTGTATTGAAGTGTTACAAATTTATTAAATGTTTAATTTAGATTCCAATACCAAAGTATAACTGAGAATATTCATTTCCAGAAAGAGAATCTGGCAAATCCTGTCTTTCTGTATTTGTCAGATTACTGATACTCTTACCCAGGTAGAAGGTGACGTTTCCGCGACCATGGGTAACGTTTCCTAAAAGTTATCTAAAGGTGACGAACATTCTGAACCTTTACAGAACATTAGGGACGTTCCTGAAACGTCCTCTTTTGGTAATGAAAGTGCTGCAGTTCAATGTTCCTTAAATGACTTTAGGGGTACTTTCCGTAAAGGTAATCTTATGGTCACATAACAACGTTACAAAGAGGATGTAATCAAAACGTTCTCATATGGGTCTAAGTTGGTCATACAATTACGTTCTTTATGTGACTTTAGGGGAACATTCCATATTGGTTATTTTATGATCACATAGCAACATTACAAATGGAACATTCCCATATGGTTCTCTGTTGACCATATGAGAACGTTTTGTGACTAACTTAATGAGAACAATCTAATATGGGTCTAAGTTGGTCATAAAAATAACCTCCCTTATAGGACTTTAGGGCGACATTCCATATTGGTTATTTTATGGTCACACAACAACATTACAAAGAGGACATAATCAGAGCGTTCTCATATGGTTCTAAGTTGGTCATATTATAACGTTCCTTATATGACTTTAGGGGGACGTTCCGTAATGGCAATCTTATGGTCACATAACAACGTTACAAAGAGGATGTAATCAAAACGTTCTCATATGGGTCTAAGTTGGTCATACAATGACGTTCTCATATACATCACGTTTTGTGCGCGGTGACGTGGGACGAACCGAGGTTCAACTTCCGTCAACTTCTGTCACGTTTATCTGGTTTGTCTGAGGGCTGAACCCTTCTCGGACGGACACCTGACGGCGGTCTTTTTCCTGTTTTCTTCACCGACAGCGAGCCAGCAGCAAGCTGCAGTGAGTATAGTTCTGCCAATGTGATTATTCAATTCAATTCAATTCAATTCAAATTTATTTGTATAGCGCTTTTCACAATACACATTGTTTCAAAGCAGCTTTACAGAAAGTGCATTAGAAATGTACATAGAAAATACAGTTAGTTCATCATGTATTAATTTAGAGCATAACATATCGCCGGCGTTGAGTCGTCTCTTCACAGGCGTCGAGTCGTCTCATCACAGGTGTTGGATCATCTGAAGTCTCCGTGAGAGGCTGGATACAAACTGTAGCTGACGAACGCTATTTACCTCGGGACTTGCGTCCGGGACTTTTATCATGTAAAGTTATTTTAATGAACCATTCTCGCGTAGATGGTCAGGCTATATTGGCTTTTTTTTTTAGATAAACAAGCTAACGTAAGCGCTAGGCCTATTATATTCCAATTTGCTTATTTTAACTCTTGTTTACATAGCCTGCAGGGTCTCCTCACGAAATCTAAGCGGCATAAAGTTCAATGCCTAATCATAATAATAGCCTAAAAATGGACCAAAAAAGAACATTCTAGGTCCCTTAAAGGTTCTACAAAGTTCCAGTAATGTTAATAAATGTTACTTTAGCATTCTAGATTCTAGTTCCCCTAAAGCAGGGCTATTCAATTGGCGGCCCGCCAATCATCTCCATCCGGCCCGAGGGCACCCCAACCTCCCTCCTCCTCTTTTCTGGTGGTGCGGCTAAATTTGGTTAGATATGCGCGTGGGCGCGTGGCGCCTGCAGCTGGACGGCTATACGCATACCATGAGCGCTCCGACTGACCTGAGAGAAACGTTTTCACTCCGAATATTTCAGCTGTTATTATCTGTGTCCCGTATTTCTGTCGACTGAACCAGCGATATTAATCATTCGTTTGGTTCGATTATTTCCTTTCCATGAATTGGCCAAACGCGCTTGCATAACAGTCTGAAACGATTTGGATTCGTTCAGACCGTTCTGTCACTGAATCATCTGAAGCGGTTTCTCGTCAGTAACAACAAATAGAGAACAAATAGCACTGTTTTCAGCTGTTTCACTAGTTTACTTTGAACTAGGCAGCACGGCCCAGTGGATAACGCAACGCAAGCTTAAAGGAGTTGCGTTTACAACCGGTCCCGGACAATATTATTAAACAGCGTTGCGACAGCGTTTCAATCTGACACTCCTCTCTGTTACAAACCACAAATCAAATCACTCAATGATTTTAACTAGTTTTAAATCGGATTAAACCGCCTTAACATTCCCAACACGACTGATGAGGTAAATAGCAGAAACATTGTGCCATGAACGAAGTTAGAAGACTATAAATCCCCTAATCACCACCCTTACAAACATTTACCATGAATGTAGTAATTTACCATGGTTTGGGCAGAAATGTGGAATATTTATATTGAATACTATGTTATAGTCATTTATATTGCATTAGATTTATTAGGGAGGTAGGTTATATGTGACCCTGGATAACAAAACCAGTCTTAAGTAGCATGGGTGTATTTGTGGCAATAGCCAACAAAACACTGTATGGGTCAAAATTATCGATTTTTCTTTTATGCCAAAAATCATTAGGAAATTAAGTAAAGATCATGATCCATGAAGATATTTAGTAAATTTCCTACCTTAAATATATCAACATTTTATTTTTGTAAGTGGGTGCAGCACAATCGCCAACAGAAATGGAAACCTTTAAAGGCAATTTTCTCAATATTTAGATTTTTTTTAACCTTCAGATTCCCGGGTTCAAATAGTTGTATCTCGGCCAAATATTGTCCTATCCTAACAAACCATACATCAATGGAAAGTTTATTTATTCAGCTTTCATGTGATGTACATGTTATGTTGACACATAAGACTGCTTTTGTGGTCCAGGGTCACATATATAATTCATTGTGTGAATAGTTTTTACCTATTTAGGCATTTTTTATACAGTGGTAGTGAGTGAGCCATGCATGGTTTTACCTAGGTTACGAAGTCTCACTGTCAGTACCACCGCATACTGCTGGGTACCACATTTCCAAGTAAATACAATACTTTTTTATGTTTACTTTAGCTTATTTATTGATACTGTTATATAATATAAGCTAAACCCACCGGCCCACCTCAACTTTTGGATTTAATAATCCGGCCCTCGAATGAAGCTAATTGAATAGCCCTGCCCTAAAGGTTCCTGTAATGTTAGTAAAGGTTCTGAAAATGTTCAGTAAACATTGTTCTGAATGTTCTGGGAACGTAAAATTTCTAGCTGGGAAGATCTCATCAAAGAAGGAACTTTACACCGGAATCCAGATTTGAAACAAAGATCTCATCAAAGAAGGAACTTTTCTGACTGAAATCCAGACTGAATCTTGAAACTTCAAGCCACAAAGATCTCAACAAAGCTGACTGAGCTCCAGAACTGAATCTCAACAAAGAATGAACTTTTCTGAGTGAGTTCCAGACGGAGGGCCCTATCTTGCACTCAGCGCAATTGACTTTGTACACGACGCATGTATCATTCCTATTTTGCACCCGCGCAAAGCGGACTTTTCCCTCCACAGACATACGTCGGTTAACTAAGAAATACACTTGCGCTCCCCGGGCGGTTCAGCGCAAAGAGGAGGCGTGTTCCGGCGCAAACTTTCCCTCATGCTATTTTGCAGTTCCAGAAAACAATTGCGCCACTGACCAGAAAAAACCTAGTCTAAAGTCATTGGCGCGTTGCGCGTACATTCAGATGCTATTTTAAGCGCGCGTGCTTGGTCATAATACAGAGTGTGAACAACGCGCATACACTGTAGATGATTCTCTCATCTACACAGATGCATTTTCCTTTTTGCAAATGATACATTATTATAAGGAAAAATATTAAAACACGAGGGAAATCATGTTGTCCAGTCAACTCAAGTATATTTATATAGTGCTTTTCACAATAGAGATTGTATCAAAGCAGCTTCACAGTATTAATATGTTGTGTCCATGACGATCGGAAAAATAGGCATAAAGCTTAGGCCTACATATTTACCCAAATTATTATATGCATGTATAACCGAAGCTAATTTGGGTGGGTTTGTCCCATCTCCAATGCCACTTCTCTTTCTTTTATGGCCCTGACGAGAACATCGATCTCCTCGGCTGTGAACCGATTCTGAAACGCGCCTGGTAAATGCGCCGTTATAATAGTATTGCGCCATGGAACAAGCGCACCTCGTTCATCATGCTCTTAAAGGGAATGTGATATGACGCTCTTATTGGTTTATTTCACGTTACGCCCAAACCACATCCATGAATAATGAAGCTACTTCAGACCAACCCCTTTTAGATTTGCGCCAGGCGCAAGAGGCATTTATCCCGCCGGGAAAATAGCAACAGCGCCGGGATCCGCCCACAAAGTTACTTGCGATTTGCGCTTTGCGCTTTGACACTTGCGTTTCAGATCGTGCGCTGAGTGCAAGATAGGGCCCGGAATCTTTTCATACAACCAACGATTCGGTGAGTTTCACTCTATTCAAAGAACTGCTGAATGACCAGTACAAATGTGTTATCCTCTGAGCCGTCAGAGAAGTTTTATCAGACAGCTGTAGTGTTTGGTTAACAAAGTTACCCTTTAAAAGTTTTTCTTTTAGAGATGAAAGTGGTTACCCTCTGTTTCAGGCAGGGAAGATTAGAATAAAGTGCTAGTTTTTAAGTTTTATCCTCTAAAGTTAGAGAAGATTAACATTACGTGTTAATATTTTTGGAAAACCTCTGTTCACAGAGAAGAATACGAATTATGTGCTAGTTATTTTGTTTTATCCTCGGTTCACAGAGAAGGTTAGCATTACGTGCTAATATTTTGTGTTTCATCCTCGGTTTCAGGCAGGGAAGTTAAGTGTGATGTGTTGTGTCATCTAGTTAGATGTGTTGCTAACAAGGGAGATTAACAACAGTTGATCTGTGTTAACGAGTGTAGCCTCTTTTGATCAGAGAAGTTTTAGTGTTTTTGATTGTGTGATAAAGAACATCACAAAATGGTTAGGAAAAATGCTAGACTAATTCCAACTACAGAGAAACGTGGACTAGCTAGCCCTTTATGGACAGACAGTGAGTTCAAGTCATTGTTAGGAGAGCAAATGGACTCCATAGTGACTGAGTCAGTTAGATTGGATTTGACAAAGAAATGTGGTATTGATCCAGACAAAGTTTGGTCTATTGAAGAATGCAAGAAGGTGTTAGGTGCATGTATCAGGAAGAAAAACACAAAAGGCATTATTTGTTGTCAGAGAGAATTTAGCTTATCCATTGCACAAGAACAAGCTATGTGTATTGCTAAGTTAATTGAACAGAACAAACAATTGCACACTCGAGTTTCCCGTCTCACAGACAAGGTGGGCCATAACCAGCCCTCAACCAAATATGACTCTGAAGACCAACAGTCAGATGAAAGCTATTCTGATTTACAGTCTTTCTGTAGACTAGAAAACACTAGAAATTCTGGTTTGATAGATAAAGATGTAAATGCAGTTGAAGTGTGTGGAGCAAGACAAAAGGCTCAGAGCAGGGCAAAAGGGATTGATACAGTTCCATCTGTAACCCCCATACTGCAGTTACAAGCAGTCAATGCAAATTTAGGACTTTTTCTGAATTTAGAAGAGCATTGATCAGTAAAATGCATCTCTACGACATGTCGTTGGCAGAAGTCACACAGCTGATGTCACAAATTCTAACTGAATCTGAATTCAACAGTTTTGAGTCTGCTGTTACTTCTGAACTGCAACATGCCAGAAAAGATTAATTCTTTCAGAAAATTCAGAAAAGAGGAATTAATTAATTAATTCAGAAAAGAGTTCTGAGAGTGTTAAAGAAAACTGTTGAACCAAAAGTGGACTGGTCAAAGATAACTAGTTGTGTACAGAAGAATGATGAAACTGTTAGTGAATTCACAGAAAGATTTTGTCAGTCAGCTGCAGCTTACAGTGGATTATCAGACACATCAGAGAAGGTGTTAAATGATAATGGCCCCTTAGCTCGCGCATGGTTTCATGGTCTTTTGTCAGGGCATAGAAATGCATTGCCTTTCTTAGACGTCACATGGTCTACTAGAACCCTGCAAAGTAACCTAGACAGGTTAGCTACTTGGGAAAGAGATTCTGATGTCAGGGCAAGAGTAAAAATTGCAGCATCCTCCTTGAAGGTCAACACAGATAACCAACAGAAACGTAAATGTCCTAAGAGAGAGGGCAGTTGTTATTACTGTGGTAAGCCTGGACATTGGAGAAAAGAATGTTGCTGTTTTAGGTGTTTACCATTCAGGTCTGTGGGTGCTTAATTTCCCCAGTAACTTACAACAAAGATGAAAGACTTATTTTAGTTTAATAGGACAAAAGGAAAGTGACTGTCTCAGCTTTCTTTTGGGGGGACACTGTTTAACAAAAAACTCACAGCCTTAAATGTTATTTTACAGCACAGGCCTTTCATCAGTAATAGTGTTCGGGTCAGACTGTAAACGTAAAATGCCCTCATGTAGTGTCCACAATAATGCCGAGCATTGTTCCATCCTCATGTATGATGTCTGCAAATGACTGAAGTTTTTGTTGGAGGATGAAGAAGAAATGAATCACGATTGTGTTACGCTTACGTACACACCAACAGGGATAGGATAGGACACGAAACAGTGAGGAACCCAAGGGAAGATCCGAAATGCAATATGCTTCGGTGGCCACCCCTTCGGCGAAGACTCCCTCATAGGCCTTCCCCATCAATTAGTCAATCCTCACTTTACTGTTTCTTTAGGTGTCAAAATAATTAAGAAATAGGGAAAGAAGGAACAACAATAGCAGAACAACAATAGCAGACTCTGAAAAGTTTACAACCATAGTGTTTGAACCAATACTGCTCTCCTATCTTCTGTTTTCTGTCTTCCTTTGTGCAGATACCACTTGATGGCTGTCCCGAGACAAATACGCACGACCTCCTCACCTGTGTATGAAGCCACAACCTCTAGAAAACAACGAGACCCACTGCCGAGCCAACTATCACAAAAGGATAAAGAAAAGAAAAAAATACACAACGCAGAGACCGACTTACGGAACCTTCAGTTATCCATCAACATGATCAAGATTGTCATACTACTACTAACCATCAGGACATTGCACGAAATGTAGACTCCAGAATCCTTGTTTGCTGGAAAGAACGTTGCAGGCCACCCCCGAAGATGGCTGCATTCCATGACTCACTTGTGCTCAAACATGGTGGTCCAACAAGACAGTCTCGATCTTTCAGCAAAATTACACCAGATGACTGCAGAAACATCCACACAGAGCAAGCTATGTGCCTGTAACGATCACAAATTGCAAGAATTAATTTTTAAGTGTTTAAATTTGTATATAGTGTGGGAGTTATTAGAACTAGAGTTGTTCCAATTCCGATTCTAGTATCGGAAATGCCGCTGATACCAATAAAAATTCCAGCATCGGTATCGGCGAGTACTTCTATCCATGTACCAATCCGATACCATTTTCTTAAACAATACCTAGTTATGCACGCTAGCAACACAGGAAGTTGTGCTGTTGCCACAAGCAACCACTGTTTAGATCAGCGAAGAAGAAAACGCGCGCGCTAGCAGTGCGTCCGCTGTTTTGCAGTATTTCAGACAGGACCAACAGGACCAACCAGCCAGCAAAACGGCAAAACGGCGACATGTCTCAAATGCCATACTGCAATTTCGAGGGGTGGAAAAAGTATTAGCAACTTCAACACGAGTAACTTAAAGGATTTGAAGACGCGTCACCCCGCAGAACACGATGGTCACACACAGGCAAGGGCAGAGAAGAATGAGACGCCCCAGAATCAACCATCTCTGGAAGCTTCATTCAAACAAAGAGAAAAGTTTTCAAAAGACGGCCAACGAGCGATAAATATAACCGACAAAATGATCGAGTTTATTGTTCTGGATGACCAGCCGCTGTCAAAACTGAAATGCCGTTTATTTAACAAAGTTGTTTCTGGACCTTAAGTTATAAAGAGATTATTTTCTTATATTATTCATATATTTTTTTTAGATTCCTTGATTTATTTGTTGCACTTTTTTTTATACATTGTAAAACTAAAATACCCTTTTCAGTTTACAGTATTAGATGTGTGGCTGCATTTGAAGTTCTTTTTCACTTGAGAAAAATAAATAATATATTGCTGTGAAACGTATGTCAGATAATAAAAATACTCTAGTTCACTGTATGTATTTGTTCATGTTTAATTAAGGGATAAGTCTGAAGCACACCATAAAATAATTATATCTATTCATACAGGGCTAGTATGAATTGCAGCTGTATAGACGCACTCCCAGGTATCGGATCAGTACGCGGTATCGGCCGACACCCTGTCCCTGAATCCAGGTATCGGATTCGGTATCGGGGAGGGAAAAAGGGTATCGGAACATCTCTAATTAGAACTCCCAAAGGGGGAATTGAAGTGTTACAAATTTATTAAATGTTTAATTTAGATTCCAATACCAAAGTATAACTGAGAATGTTAATTTCGAGAAAGAGAATCTGGCAAATCATGTCTTTCTGTATTTGTCAGATTACTGATACTCTTAATTGCTTCTTCCTGACAGTCCTGTTTCCCTCTATTGTAAGCAGATTACTGATACTCTTGGTCCTGTTTCTTGACTTTCAGTCTCTGAATAGGAATGTGATTTGGACTAAGAGGGGCGATCGTTCTACCAGAAAGACTCGGGAGTTAAAATTATGTAACAAAGCATCAATTTATTGGCAGCCCAGCAAGCAATTATTTGCAAAGTTCTTTGGCGTAGGCCCCATCCATAGATCGGTGAACTGGAGTCAGCAGTGGAGAGTGTGTGCTGCCGTGAGGTGAACGCGTTCTGGAGTTTAGTAGAGCAGCTCGACCCGCGACCGGCAAATCTGACGAGCCTCACACTGCATATCCTGTTTTTTTGACGCATGCTGCCTGAACCCGTTTGTTTTGCGAATAGCTTACTCTCATTTCAGGCAGGATCACGGTTCTCGTGAAGCCAGCACACACGAGTATGTTTACAATTGAGTTATTTGATTCATCACTTCTGAATCTAAAAAAAAACACAATATAACTGCTAGCCTACTTTTCGTTGACTAACGTTAACTCTAGGCTTGGAGTCCCTTTTATGACGTCACGCCCAGCCTAGTGAAAGGGAGCGGGAGTGCTTAAAACCACTGTAAAAGTACATTTCGGTTTAAAAGAAACATACAAAACAATGGTGGGCGGTTCTTATCTTTATGTTTAATAAGCACATTGCATTATCTTCATAAAAAATGTAACCTGCAATTTACACTTTAAGATACAAACCCGAGTCTCCTGGTCTGTGCTTCCGGGTTTCCTAAACTTTAGAAGAAATAAGTTCACTACAGTATGTTGCTTTAGCACCAGATTTGTTAAAGAAATTATGCCTTTTATTAAAGGGTGCATTAAGGAAGAATTACTCCCATCTAGCGGTGAAATTGTATTTTGCATTCAAACGAATTGTGCTCTCCAGCGCCTCCCGTTTTCAAATGCGTGTTGCATCTATGGTAGCCGTTATGTACCAAAAAGCTATGACAGGATGTCTTCTAATAGCACGTCGAGTTTTCCTTCGGGTGAACAGGTTTGTTATTTCAAACAAACTTCAAATTGACACAACAAACAAACGAATGTTACAGTATGAATTAATGAGTGTCAAAAACATGACCTATTGTAATTAGTAGTTTTGTTTACTCGTTATATTTTCTGAAGTACGTGCATTGTTAGATATCATCATCAGATGATTAAACAGTAGGGAGAGGAAGAAGTAGAGGTAGAGGAAGAGGACAGAGAGGCAGTGGATCAGTGGAATCTAGGTAGGAAGAGGAGGAGAACGAGAGTCAATACAACGACGACAAAGATGCCCGGCAGCTACAAGAGATGATCTTGATAGAATTGAAAGTTTCCTAAAGCAGAGAAGAGAAGCGACCGAGGTTTGTACAATTTATGTGGCTAGCAGTAACTTTAGCAATTCATTTTCATTCTCTGTACAAGCTTATGCACATAGCAAAATATTCACAACTTGAGCTAATTGATTGTTTATGAAAAAAGAGAGCTATAGAAAATGTTTAAGAGAGCAATGTTCCCTATCAGGGAACTCAAGCAGCGTAAGACGCAGTGGGAACGCTTTGCGTGAATGCGTTTTGAAGCACGTGTATAACATAGTCCAATGGAAGAACGAGACGTCTAAGGCGGGTGACGTCATTGACCAGGAAACTGTAAAGCATCCCTGAAAACAGACCGCGTCTGCTTTCTGTGTCTTCAGCAAGCGCTCTCTGTATATCTGTCCCTGTCATATTTATTGTTGTCTGTCTACATTTATAATATGGCTAAACAAGAATTCAAGCGTTGTGTTGTTCCCTGCCCTCATTTCATCAAAGGTGGGGACACACATCAGCTTTTTGTTGCTTGTTTGGGAGTGGAGCATGCCCAGTCAGTTCTCGAGGGGGTGACTGTGAGCATTGCGATAAGCTGTCTGTGAAGACGCTCCGCTCTTGCCGGGCGTTCTTTGAGGAGGACGGTTCGGTGTGCGCTTCCCGAGGCGCGGGTCCCACTGCTGCCGAGGCACAGTGGTGTCGAGATCGTGGAATAAACCGGTTTCCTTTCGCGTCCATAATCCTCAGACTCATAATTATAGTAATGTTATGGGGGTTAAGGACGCAGGTTATTTGTCGATGCCAAAGGCTGAAGAGACGCTCGCGAGCTATCTCTCTCCCGAGTCAGCATCTTCACTTAAAGCCCCTGCGTTACCCACTAAGCCATTAAAAACAACTTCAGCGCTAATGGGTAAAGCATATTCGGCATCAGGTCAGGCTGCAGGGTGCTTGCATACTATGTCTATTTTGCAAGCATACCAAGCCGACCTGCTTAGGGATATAGACTAGTGTGACAAAGTCAGCGCTGACATAATTCGAGAATTGCGTCGCACGACAGATCTCTCTCTCCGTGCCACCAAAGAGATGACTAAATCTGTTGGTCGATCTATGGCAGCTTTGGTGGCCACGGAACGTCATCTGTGGCTTAAAAGATAGAGAAAGGTCTGTCCTTCTGGATGCTCCGCTTTCACCATCTGGTCTGTTTGGGGAATCTATTTACTCTGTTATTGATAGATTCCAGGAAGCGAAAAAACAATCTGCAGCATTTCAGAAATTTCTTCCTCGCCGATCTAATATCCCTGAGACTGCTGGGCGGGAGCAGTCTCGGCCGTCTACGAGCTCCTCGCAGCACAGAGTGCAGCAAAAAGTCAGCGTCGCCTCTCGGGCTCCTCCTCAATCAGGAGAGGTTTATTTCAACCTCCTATTGAAGAGGTTTCAGAAAAGTTCCTTACTTTAAAAACTTTGTTTCTCATTGCTATTTCCTCTATTAAGAGGATAGGAGATTTACAAGCCCTGTCGGTTGCTCCTTTTTTGCTCCTGCCATGGTGAAAGCTTTTCTTCACCCTAGGCTGGGTTATATTCCTAAAGTGCCCACTAATGTTTCAGGCCCTATAGTTCTGCAGGCCTTCTGTCCTCCACCTTTTAACTCTTCTGATCAGGAAAAGCTTAATCTGCTTTGCCCTGTTCGGGCTTTGGATGCTTATAATAATAATAATAATAATAATAATATATTTTATTTATAAAGCACTTTTCATTTGCGAACAAATCTCAAAGTGCTACAGCAAACATATTTCAGAAGTAAAAACAGGGGCAAGAAAACGTAAAAACAGTAAATTCTGCATTAGTTGTAGCTTTTTTTAAATAAAAAGTTTTTTAAGCCTTTTTTAAAATGGTCAACAGACTGTGGAACCCTCAGGTGGTCTGGCAATGAATTCCACAGTTTCGGGGCAACACAGGAGAAAGCACGGTCTCCCATGGTCCGGAGCTTGGTTCTGGGTGGACAGAGAAGATTGCCATTTTGTGAGCGGAGGTTTCTGGTTGATGTTTGCTGGGTGAGAAGTTCCTTGAGGTATAGTGGTGCATTGCCATGGATGCATTGGTGGGTGAGGAGAGTGATTTTGTAGTGAATCCTGGCGGAGATGGGAAGCCAGTGAAGTGCTTGAAGGATGGGTGTTATATGTTTATATTTACGCAATCTCATCAGGATCCTAGCAGCACTGTTCTGTATGTGTTGGAGTTTCTGCAGACTCTTGCTAGAGATCCCATAGAGAAGTGCGTTGCAATAGTCCAGCCTGGAGGAGACAAAGGCATGGACAAGTTTTGTGGCGTCGGAAAGGGTGAGAGTGGGACGGAGTTTGGCAATATTCCTGAGATGGAAAAAGGATGATTTGCACAGATGTTTGATGTGGTTGTCAAATGTAAGGTGAGGGTCAAGTCTTACACAGAGGTTGGTTACTGTTGATGAGAGAGGGATGTCTTTTCCGGAAAAGGTGATAGAGGTAATCAGGGACGACTGGACCTGATGAGGAGTGCCGACAAGAATTGCCTCAGTTTTGGAACAGTTTAACTGAAGGAAGTTGCGACTCATCCAGGCCTTAATCTCCTCCAGGCAGGAGGTCAGTAGGAGTGGTGTGGATGAAGATGAAGGCAGAGCATTGAGGGGGTGGGGGGTTGAGTTTGTTTTGAGGTAAAGTTGTGTGTCATCAGCGTAGCAATGGAAGGAGATACCATGCTGGCTAATGATGCGGCCAAGGGGGAGCATGTAAAGAATGAAAAGAGTTGGACCAAGCACCGACCCTTGAGGGACACCACATGTGACAGCATGTGAGTGAGATTTAGCTCCACCCAAACTGACATACTCGGTCCTTCCAGAAAGGTAGGATGTGAACCAGTCCAAGGCAGAATTTGATAGTCCTATATCACTGTGGAGGCGGTTGAGAAGGATGTTGTGGTCGAAAGTGTCAAAAGCTGCGGTGAGGTCAAGAAGGATGAGAAGTGAAGGAGAGCCAGCATCGGCTGTCATCAGAAGGTCATTTGTGACTCTGACCAGAGCTGTTTCTGTGCTGTGGGCGGACCGGAAGTCTGACTGAAACTTATCGTATAGGTTATGATGTTGAAGATGGTCCTGGAGCTGAGCAGCAACTGCTTTTTCCAATACTTTGGAAAGGAATGGAAGGTTGGATATGGGCCTGAAATTGGCAAGGTTTTCCGGATCCAAAGTGGGTTTTTTAAGAAGTGGTGTGATAGCCGCAATTTTGAGGGGTGAAGGAACATGGCCAGACCGGAGGGAGTGGTTTACTGTTTTTGTGATAAGGGGACTTATGGCAGAGAGATTTGATTTGTGGTGGCGATTTTATGATATTCATTGATCTTTAGTAAAATATAGATGATTCAAAGAATGTCACATGTGTGTCTCTCACTTGTAGTGAGAGAAGATTCTGTTTATGTACCTGGGGAGGCAGAAGGGGGAGACACTCCAGAGAACAGACGAACAAGGACCTCTGACCTAGATGTCAGAAGGCCATTTGGTGCAGGGGGGCTTAGTGGGCCAACTAGTGACGTCTATGGAAAACTACTGGGAGGAAGGCTCTGGGGGGAAGAAGGCCTTGAAACTAAGATAAAAGCTAGTTCAGTCTGTCTGGGGGTGTGTCACTCTTCTGCACAGGGTAACAACTGTGTATTAGACTGCTCCTATTCTTGCAAGAATAAATACTTCTATTTTTATAATTTGACAATGAGTGTCTCTTACGCAGTGATGTTTGTTTAATGAATTTTTGCCACAACAGATTTTATCAGGATAGTGGGGAAGGGGTCCAGGGCACAGAAAGATGATTTCATTTTTTTGATGATTCCCTCGATTTCAAGTTGTGAAACCTCAGAGAAACAGTGGAGAGGGTGGGTGAATCCAGACTGTGAACTGACAGAAAGGGCAGATAGTGCAGAGGGACCAGTGAGATGCGATCGAATGGAGTCTATTTTTGTTCTAAAGAAAGTGATAAAGTTGTTGCAGTGTTCCTCTGTGTTTTCTGTGTGAATTTTAATCCGAGGTTTAAGAAGATGGTTTATTGTAGAGAAGAGCTGCTTGGAGTTTCCAGGATTGTTGTTGATGATGTCCAAAAAGAACTGTGACTGTGCATCTTTAAGTGACTTGGAGTAGGCTTGTTGGTGTTCTCTATAGGCTAGTCTGTGTACAGTTAGTGCAGATGTTTTAAAACGACGCTCAAGGACACGGCCAAGTGTCTTCATTGTCCGCAGCTCTGAAGTGTACCATGGGGCTGAGCGAACGAAGGACACTGTTTTGGTCTTGATGGGGGCGTGAAGATCCAGAAGTCTGCACAGTGAATTGTTGTAAAATGTGACTGATTCGCTGGCTGATGAGAGATTGGCAGAGGAGAGATGCTGGAGATCCAAGGTCAAGGTGTCTGGGTCAATGTTTTTTATGTTACGGAAGCAGATTTGGCGTTTAGGTTTGGAGTGAGGGGGCAGGAATGGCAATTCCATAGAAATTAACTTATGGTCAGATAAGCCAAGATCATGCACTTGCAGGTTGTTGATGGAAACAGAATCAGTGATGACCAGATCAAGAGTATGCCCTCTGGTGTGTGTTGGGACATCAACATGCTGTGTAAGATTCAGACAGTCTAGTAATTGTAAAAATTTTGCAGCTGAGTGACCAGCAGGAGTGTCAACGTGAATGTTCATGTCTCCAAGTATTAAAAGATTGGCAGATGTAGGACCAAGTGTTGTGAGTAGATCGTGCATCTCATCAATAAAGGCTGAGTTTGGTTTGGGTGGGCGGTAGATAAGTAATATTGTCATCGGAAAAGGGGGTTTGCATTTGAGAGCTAAGCATTCAAATGAGGAAAACTCAGGTAGTGACAAGGCGGACAGTTTGAATTTAGTTTGGTGTATTATCACAAGACCACCACCACGCCCAGTGCTGCGAGCTTTCTGCAGATATGTGTAAGCAGAGGGACAGGCTTCATTTATGGCAGAATAAACCTCTGGCTGATGCCAAGTTTCAGTGAGGCACATGAAGTCAGTCCGATTTTCCAAGATGTGATCATGTATGAAGCTAGCTTTTTCTGTCAATGATTTTGTGTTTAAAAGTTCTATTTTAATGTGTGAAGAATTTGTGATTTTCTGCACGGGTCTGAGCAGGCTGTGCTCCACTCCTGGTTTTCTGTCCCACTCAATGTGCCTCACAGTGTTTTCAAGGACACTAGACCAAGTAGTAACAGCGCTCTGATGACATAACAATGGTGCGACGTTGCGCTCAGCTGACCAGATAGATGTAATAGAAGATGACCGGGTGTAAACAAACGTTCTGCGGGAACTTCTGTGGATGTAACGTGGTCTGCGTAGGAGTCCAGACTGTTTGATGGCTGAGATGCATACTGGAGTGGAGTAGTTGTTATATTTGAGCAGTTGCAGATTGGAGTATATCAACATCGTGCGTGCCAATTGCGTTGAATGTTCGCCTGATGATTGCCGTTTGTCACAAGCTGGCGGCACAGAGATAGAAGCTGGGCAGATGATCGGAGGCAAAACAATGCCAAACCTCACCGAAACAGCTGAAGGACTGTCCGGGACAATACACTAACAGTGGGAGCTAGAAAGCGTCGGTATTGTCCAGGTCGGTGCCTCTAATTGCGAGAGGACGATTTGCTGTAAGCCAGTGTGAGCAAGAAAAGTAGCAGGTAAGCTACGCAGTCATACAAATCCAGTGGAAAACCGTGCAAGTGGGTCCAAAAAACGGGTAGATGCTTCACCCAGTGATAGCTACAAAGACATATAAGACAGAACTCAAAAAAATAAAAATCTAAAATCTAGAGTTTAAAAATAAAAAAAATCTAATATCTAAAATCAGCCGAAGTCAGGAGCAGAAGCGGCGAACAGTCAGTCCCAGCGCCCTCTGTCCCCTCGCATCAATAAGGACGAGATGTTCGCTGCAGCTTCCGATTGATTCCGATTTCAACTTGTCGCTCCTTTCATCTTTACAGTGCGCGACATCCTCCACTCAGCAACGATCAGGGCTGCGTTTAAGGTGCGCTGCGTTCCAGTCCAAAATGATCATGCCGGGGATCAAGCCTCTGCGATTATGTCTACAGAGCTGCCCTGTGGCGTAAGTCAGTTCAATTATTTGTCTGTTTCGGGTCATCTAAGAAAGGTTACCCTGCTTCCAAGCAGATTATGAGCAAGTGGGTAGTTGAGGCTATTTCTCTTGCCTACAGTATGAAGCGGCCGGACAGCCTTCTCCTGGCTGTCCGTGCCCATTCTACTAGAATTATGGCGGCCTCTAAAGCCTTAATATCAGGGGTTTCTCTTCACGACATTTGTAATGCGGCAGGCTGGTCCTCTCCGCATACATTTGTTCGGTTTTATGACTTGGACCTAGGCTCATACAGGACAGGCATTTGTCATATGGCATCGTGGGTAATGGGTTCCCACTGCGTCTGACGCTGCTTGAGTTCCCCAATAGGGAACGTCTCAGGTTACGTATGTAACCCTGGTTCACTGAAGGGAACGAGACGTAGCGTCACCGTTCTGCCACATTTCCTGCATGCCTGTGATCGACTTGCTTCAGACTTTTCAGAAAGCTGACGCCCTCTGTTTTCAGCGATGCTTTATAGTTTCCTGGTCAATGACGTCACCCGCCTTAGACGTCTCGTTCTTCCATTGGACTATGTTATACACATGCTTCAAAACGCATTCACGCAAAGCGTTCCCACTGCGTCTGACGCTGCGTCTCGTTCCCTTCAGGGAACCAGGGTTACATACGTAACCTGAGACGTTTTCTTTTGCGTCAGTTACGTCGCGGTGACTCTGAACGAAAACGCGTTGTGGAAACGTGTTGGCGTACTTTTTGTCCCTCTCTGCTATTATAGTTTTTCAAGATGGCGGATCTACATGGAAGCCTCCGTGGACTTACCCGTCCCATGTATATAAATATAATAAATTCTTCGTTTACGAGGATAAATCAGATAATTGGCAGAGGTATTTGTACACCATTGGGGACATATTTATTAATAAAAATATTGATTTTAGATAATAAATTACCTAAAAAGTTACTTATAGTCCTTTTAAAAGAATAAATTGTGGGAAGGTCATCTCTGAATGCTCTGTTGTCGATAGGGTTGGCAACTGTCCCGAATTGGGCCTAATTTATTTTCTAACCACTGACTGATACAACAGCAACAAGACACTTGAGAATGATCACGACACCGGTCATCATCCAATCACAGCCCACACTTACATGCATCAGACCATCTGAATAACTAACTCTAAATTGAGAATTAATTATTCTTTGAGGACAAATTTTTTGATTTGCGAACAGAATCCTCTGCTGACTGGTCGCTTGGTTCGATCCGGACTCGCGCTAACGGCTAATCCCTTTCACTGTCCATGCAGCCGGGTTTTGTTTTGGCAAATCAGTTTTGGTGAATTCAATCAACGTGATTATTGTTCATGAGTCCAACACCCAGCCACGCAAGAATTTTTTTTTATTATTCCAGAGGGAATAATATGCTGATGTGATTTGCTGCATATATACTGTGTGATACAGTGCAAATATTTTGAGTGTCCCTTATATTCCTGTAAACAACAGTTGTCCCACATATTTCTTCTCTGAAGTTGGCAACCCTAGTTGTGGAGGATCCAGTAGACTATCTGGTATACTTTACTGGGACTAAAGATGAAGTTTGGGAGGTGCAAGGGGAAAATATGATTATATCATGGTGTTAATAAAACAAATAAAATGCATGACTTAAAAAAACATTGTGGGCAGAATTGACTGATAAATAGTTAATTCATCTAATTTGCTAGCCTGGCTAACGCCAGACCACGTATCATTGAGAATGATACGTGGTCTGGAAACCACATGTGCATTTTCTCATATTTGAGGCGTGGTTTACGAATGCCCAGAGCCGTTTTATTGGGTGCTACGAATGTCTATCAAATGCGCTGGTACGTAGATCATAGCCAATGGTTTCAATTATACCAGATGACGTATGTAAAAACGCAGTTTAGACAAGAAGTTAAACTTATTTGAACCTTACAAAAAAACGTCAATATTTAAAACAGTTTATTTAGACTTACATGATACTGTGTGTGTCATTTTTCATTTTAATTGTGCAACATTATCTGAATAAGGCGATCGCCTGTACAATATATCACAGCTGTGATCAGTCATGAGATGAAGAGCGTGCGCTGCTTTGCCACAGGAATAATGGGAATACACTTTTTATTTTTTAATGTTTTAAATGTTGAATGTTTTTATTGTTTCAGCATGTTTATTAATCTCCCATTTCTGTTAATATAGCCATTGCACGCTATAACCTTAAACCCAGATGATCGATGATGTGACTTGTTTAACATGATCAACCCAGTTATTTTTGTATGATCAGCTCTGAAATATTCCTTCATTCAAAAAAACATAATTTGAACTAAGACTGGAGATTGCATAGGAAAGTAAAGTGAGTGAGTGAAAGCAATAGGGACTGCTTAATTTGTATCATCTTTAGGCTACTCTTAATCTGGTGTCGTGCTACAGACCTAATTTAAATATTATGCAGAAACAGAAATCCGATCGGTTATCCAGATACAAGGGCTACTTATTGTGAACAAATGTAAACACACCGTGTCCTGATCTGCTTGACCGGATCATGGTGATCGCATGTTAATGCCAAGTGTAAACGCAGAGATTTATGGTGAGACAACTAACGACGGGGGTCTCGCTAGCCTAAGCCCCATTGCCATAGCCTTAACGGGGCTAATGTTGATATATGAGGCTTTTGCCAAAGCCTGTTGGTAGCAGGGAAAAACCATCCGTCTTGGTTATGAAATGGTTTAACGCCAAAAGTTGCTATTTTTTCTAAATAAACTTGAAAGGTAACTTCGCGTCCGTGTTGGATCCATACAGATATAAACAAACTGCTTCGGTGTGTCGCAGACTTCGTCATCGCCTTGCTGCTCCCTCCCCGTTCTGTGATTGGTTCCCTATCTGAGGCGAAAATTTGTTCCATGGTGTCCATACTGCCTAGCAGCGTGAATAAAATCGCGCTGCGCACAAGGCAGGATGGGGAAACCCAGGCTAATAATTTGCTGGAAAACTATGCACATTTCAGGATTCAGTGTAAATGTACCTTTCGAGTTATTGCATATGGATAGGGTTCATAATTACACACGAAGCACAACATTTGAAGGAAATTTGACTTTCTGTTGAAGTAAATATAATAGAGTTGTTGGCGATTTGTAATTGCTGTTGTATATGGTTTAAATTTCAAGAACGGTAGTCTGACCTTGACTTGATCTTTGATCTAAAATAAGGGAACTTAAGCGAAGGTTCATTTACATAGAACATAGGCGTGTTTGCAAAGAAAAAATTATTATAAGTGGGTTTAAAAGTTTGATTTCTTCTAGACTAAAGCAATAATTCCTCTTTGAAAATGTCACGTAAATGTTTGGAATCATACCAGTGGACTAACTACCCTAGATAATGTGATAGTGCTAAGCTTCTTCCAGTATGTAAACATGTTAAAGCTACTTCAGGATTTAGCATTAAGTTTTGTATTAGTAGAAAACATGTAGTATTTTCGAATTACCGTGCTTTCCACCCTCATATCCCCCTGAGACGAGAGATTTATGTGTTTTTTGTCTGGAAAAAGTCCTCCAATGACGCAAAAATCATCATTTTGCGTCGTCAGAGGATTTTTTTGGCCAGAGGCTAAAGACTACAGCCAGTAGTAGGGGCTGTCCCGCATGTTCTCAACCCGCCCATAGAGGGTGGGATCTCACTCACAGAAAGTACACATAGTGTCAGCCATCTTTTTTTTGGAAGCTAAGCTAGCAGGCTCTTGTTCTGTAGAGAAAGCTGAGTAGTAGGGGTTACCATCCACTTTTTCCCAGACATATCCGGCCTCGAGATCGTCCAAAATGTAAGGGATTCAGCTTTTGCTTTCTGCAGTTGCCATTCATTGTTTACACGCACACCTTTTGTTTCAATCTAACTGAATTCATTCCATTGGTGAATCTGAATGTAGTGTTCACATGAACGCTAAACAAGTGATCGGTTGATGTGCGTTTTTAACATTGCTAAGAAAATTCCCGCTCCTCTGTGAGAAATACGATCATCCGTAATCACGCACCACCGGCCTAGCGCCGGTCTCCCGCGGCCCTCAGTCTCGTCACAGTAAACATAATGAATGGCGAATGTAGAACGCAAAAGCTGAATCCCGGGCAGACTCATCACGTCCATGCGTCCATGTTGTGAGCTTGACAGCAGCGACATGCGATGCACAATCCTATAAAAATCTGATTACGCATTGTGTCATAAATTGTATACTTGGATAAACTGAGGCTCATCCACACACACACCAACTGTAGCTTGATTATGACTTCACTGCAACTAATGCAACAAAAAAAATTAAACTTGTCTTTGATAAAAAAGCTTTTCTTACACCGTTGACCAAATCCAAAAATCTTGGTCTCAGAGAGAAACCTTGCCATTATCATCAACATCGTAAGAGCCTTTTGTTACTCATTCCCTTGGATCTGAGGCTATCGGTACGTTAGAGACCAGACTAATAGTTCATGCTGATGAGGAAGGATGAGAGAGCCTGATGATAATTCTAAGACTCAGGAAGGGGCCAGTTATCATTGATGATGCCTGAACGTGATGACTGCATGGACGATTGTTACTTACTGAGGGGACAACAATAGCTCCTAATGTGTCAGACACTCTGCAACTAAGAAAACCAAGTGCTGACATCATCTGCCAGTGAGGAAGGAAACAGTCTTCACACCATCTCTATATGGCATCTAAAATTACAAAGGTGATTCAAGAAAGAAATACACCTGCTTTCATTCGAAATGCCGGAGCTGCCTGGAGAAAAAATAAATTAGCATAAACCTGCAAATGAGTCTAGACTACATACAGTGGATGTTGTGTGTAAGTGTTCTGTTAATTAATTAAAACAAACAAGTGATGTGAAAATGTTGACATTTGCCTTATTGTACCAAAAACAACGCGTTTACTACATTTACATAATAGAATCACATGCAATGAAAACTTTTTTATGGTCAAGACTGATGGTTCAGACTTCAGACACTTTCATATGTCTTGTAGAGATTAATTTTGTTCTCACAAAACTGCTCAGATTAATCGGGTGACGATAGTCGTTTTATATAGTTGCTTGATTGGTGGTCTCTGTAAAGGCCAATCAAAAGAGCCGATCAGATGATGCAAAACTCGCCAGACAATTTTTCTATGCGCAGCTACAATTGCTTTACTACATTCACCGGGCTGGCAGTTCCGCCAGATGTCTGAAAAGGACAATAAATTTGCAGTGTAAAATATTGCAACAGCAACTCAGCAATATCAACAGTGTTAATTTTGTTGACAAAGGATTTGATTCATCAGTGAAAAAATGTTAACTAAATGTATGTATGTGGTTTGGAAAACAAATGGATAAACAAATACTGAAATATGGCAAATAGATGGGAATTAAATCAAAATTGAATCAAATTAATCAAATTAAGAGCTTGTGAATCAGAAACTAGAAAATTTGCATCAATGCACCACCCTACTTGGGAGCACAATGTGCCAGGTTTGAATGCACAACGAATGAGATTTTTAAGCTACGACTGAGAGGAAGAGGCTTCAGAAGAATTATGAATAATATGGACTAATTTTAAGGATGCTTTGTGGTGCCTTTTTCATTATTTTTGTAGCCTGACAGGGCAGTCTCATCTTGTTGTATAGAAAAAGAGCATCTGATTTTGTGATCCTTAAAATAAATAAAGTCACACAGTTTAGGAATAATGACATAAGGGTGAATGCACGATGACAATAGCTGCAATAGCAAAAAGTAACTTAATTACTCAAACAATGCACTGTGCCATAATAAATGTTGACAGTCTCGCCCTGACTATCAAAATTCTCTCTGAAGCTGGTAATGTCTAAATGAAAGTATCCAAACAGCAGACAACGTGACAGCTGTAATTAATGAAAGCAAATGTAACAAGTTAAATGATGGCTTAATGTCTATGTATGCGTGTATTTATTTGTCCAGTTGTGTGTGGGTATGTGTGGCGCTCGAGTGGCCTCCCAGGACCCGGTCTAAATCCTGCAGCAGCCCTGGATGAGTGGAGCAGCTGGCCAAGGGGTTTGTTACGGTGTGCTGGGCTTCAAACAAGTACAGCCATCTGGATCTCCTCCACACTGAACACTATCACATGCCTGCACAGGGGTGAGAACAAGGGTGTATTACTATCATAGAAACCGAGAGTGCTTCCTCCATACTTAGAGAAGCCACATGAGGGGGATTATGGGTATCCATCACCAGAGGTTTGGTTCTCTATTGAGAGAGTGTTATTTTGCCTGGCAGATAACAGAAGAATACAGTTAAGTAGTCTTAAACGTCTCAGGCTATTTGATGAGAGCCGAGCAGCAACCTTTTGTAGCGATTAAGAACGCAGATCCTTTTTTCTTAAGAATGGCAGCCGAAAGCTTTTGAAACTGCTCTCGCTTTGGATACCAAACAAGAGGATCCTGGCACAAATGATGCATGGTGTTAGAAGCACATAGCATCTCTGAAAAGATCATACATCCCCACGGGCTCGCCAACGAAACGGAACGGCGAGCCCACACAGATCACAAAGAGCGGGATTGCGTAAATTAGACATCTGAATGGTGGCAAAAGAAGCACATGTGGGCTCGCACGCATACGAATACAGGGCGAGATTTTCAGTCAGTGACGTTTGGAGATCCAGGCAGATTGGAGCGATTATGCTGAAAGGTTTTCTGCACCCCCAGCCTGCCTGCGTCTCCATCCTGAGTGGATGTGTAATTGATTTTTGCTAGGCTTGTCGCTGTTGTTTAAGAAGTGATAAATGTTGGATCAGGTGTCCTGCGTTATACGCGCTCTGGAGAGCGTCAGCTCCTCCATAACTCTTCTGTCTGTGTGAGGAAGCCTGAATGACCAGATTTAATGGCTTCTCTATCTTTGCCATTGTAAATTACACTCCAGCACATGAGAGGGATTGTCCTCTCTGCCGCTGATACTTTACAGCCAATAATAACTGAAACAATCCCTAAGGGAGAATGAATATTGGTCTGAAAGATGTGATTGACACCGCCTTTCAAAACAGATTAACGTACGGTTAACATCAAGAGGATTTAGAGAACAAGAGCTTGTCAATCAAATGCACACGTTTTGACCTGCATTTGGCTCTCATAGTGGTAATATCTTAAAGCAATGTGAGATGCTGTTAGTTCTGCTTCGATGTATCAGCAATAGGGCAGATGTACAACTTTACACAGAAGCACGATTTTTACACAATTGTTTTGTTTCAAACAAAGATCACTATTCTCCCACAATTCGTAATAGACAACTAAACTAAATAACGCCATTAACTAGAGATTCTAACAAAATGTCAATTGATGCAGTCTATTTAAAATGTTTAATTAAACATGAAATCAGTTTGAATGAATAATTCAGTGACTCACTCATAAATACTTCACTTGTTTCATAACTGGATTAATCATAGTTTTTTTAACGAAGCTTGAATGAATGATTCAATGACAAATATATTTTTTAATGTACGTGGTGGCATTATGATGTAATCGATACAATCGTTATTTGTAGCGGTGTTATATGTTACGTTCTAAAAGTAATTTACTCTTTTTGATTGTTTTGACATCAGTGTTATCCGAACTATAAACTTTTATCCCAATACTTCTGTGATAATATATTTGTAACACAGAAATAATGATACTATGTGGTTAAAAATACTCTCCCTCAGTCAGCAGCAGCACCAATGCCGATTTGAATGTTTCGTTGTGATTTTGTCAAAGTTTAATAGGCGAATCGTTGTAATTTAGAAAATGAAATTGTGCTGTTTGAATCAATACCGCGGTCTTTTAAATTAATCATGCAACTCTAAGGTGCCATAGGCCTACTTGATGAGATTATCAGTGAATGGATTATGGATAATAGTTTGTTCTGTTCAAAAAACAAAGCTATCATATAGTTTCAGAAGACTTTTTAGAAGAGCACAAGACATGAACTTATGTTGTTGTAGTGCTTTTTTGTCATTTGTAAAGCATGGCGTACTGGCAGCTGTAGACGTAAGGGATAACATACAGTCAGTCAATCACTGCATTGAAATAAACCCTGGCAGGGTGTTCAAGACCCCAAATGTCTATTTTGAAATACATAAATATATGGACAAGAAATATCGATTGAAATACAAGTAGCCTAAATGTACTGTCAGTGTCACATGTGGTTTCAGGCAGACAGAAGAATAAAGTTTAAACACAAAGTTTAATAAAAAAATATCCAAAAGGCAGGCAAACAGGAATGGCAACACACTTAGGGTAACGGTTATCAGACAGTGATTGAATGTGAGGGACCAACTTATATAGCAAACACAAATGACGATGATTAATAGAGCACAGCTAACACATATGAACTAATAACGAGCAGCGGGAAACCTGAACAAAGGAACACATGATGAAGATGAAAACAAACTAAAAGTCCGTGATAATGAAACTAACTGAACAGTAATGGTGACAGTCAACAATACAGTGTTGTCTTGGACAAAATAATATTTCACCACTAAGTACCATGATTGACCAATCAGAATCAAGTTTTCTATGAATAAGTGCAATAATGCCCATCCACAATTCAGATGCATTGTTCTAGAAATGTTTTTTTCCCATTCATTTTTCCTATTAGAATTTGAAAATATTCAATAAAATAAATAATAATAATAATATATCTGAAACAAGCAAACCAACTGGAAGGTAAACAGTGCTGAGGTACTAACAGATTACATGTAATCTGGATTACATAATCAGATTCCAAAAATGAAGTACTAGTAATTAGATTACATAGGCCCGGTTTCAGAGACAGGCCTAAACCAGGATTAGGCCTTAGTTGCTTTCAGTTAAAACATCTTAAATGTGAATTTTAGTCTGGGGCTATAGGCTTAAGCCTTGTCTGTGAAACCAGGGGATAATGTTTTAAAATACTCGTTATCAGACTACAGTTGTTTTTTTTATTGATTAAATGAGGACATGTTCTTCTCACAATGGTAATAAACCATCCATAATTTATTGATTCTCACTAATACTTATTTTTTATCTTTTAAATTTTCCTTTCTAATAAAGCCTGCTGCTTGTATACATTCAGAAGGTGTTCCAGGTTTGTGGAATCGCACTCACAGATCACATCAGCCACTAGTCATATGCCTATCACACTGAAAACTGAGGACCACAGCATTTGTTCACTGGATCTACACAAATTATTTCACATTTAAGAAGTGTTTTCTCAACAGATATAGCAACACTGCATATCTAATCAGCTCCTGACAAACACATTAATTCATTATTTGAATTATCACCCAGAGAGATCATGAAACCATCTATTACTTTGGAAGGCTTTTGTCTTTCAAACCCATTTTAACACAAATTCATGTCATTTCCTATTTACTGTACAAGCAATGCAGGCAGTCCCCAACTTTTTTGTCAGCTGACCCTCTTTGACCTAATATATTTACTTGAAGTACCTCCTGAGATTTTACGTAAATAACTTATGTCAATAATATGATTAAGTCAATAATAACAAATTAAAAAATAATAAAATGAAGTTCAGGGTTCTTTGATGTCTGTTAAAGATCACATGAAATGCAGGAAAACAAGTAAAATAATTAATGAAATAAAACAAATACAGTTTAGTAAGCATTTTATTTTTGATCATTTCATTAAAAAATTATTTAAATTGTTATGATTTAATTAATAGCTTTTCTTTAAACTCAAGAACCCCCTGCAGTTCCATTATTAATGGCATGTGATAATGTAATTTGGAATAAGTAACCGACTACAATTTGTAAGTAATAATGTTAGGTCCTCGTTGTAATGTAGGTCAAACCACACACACTTTTACATTTGCAGTACTTTTTGGGTTAGGGTTCCTTTTTTTGTAGATTCATCGCCATCGGTAATGTAATGTTGATCAAGAGTTCTCCTGTTAAATACAATATATATATTAAGTTAAAATAATTCAGGCTGGTGGCTTCAATAAAAGCACCATCAATTAACAACATCATAGCTCATTAGGGGCGTAACAGTTCAAAATTACTCAAGGTTCGGTTTCAGTTTTATTCACCGGTTCACCCAGTCAAATTAATATGATGCAGGCAGTGGCTCTACGTGTCTCCTTCTCTTGCCATGCCGAACTTCAACACACAAAGGCCCGATATTGCGTGCGTGAAGTGACGCAGTATCAGCAAAAGATTTACATAATGAAGTTTTAACGAAGTTCTGGGGGAGCACGTTCAGATAATCCAACCAATCAGCGCGAGAAGAGATCTGTATATAGTTGTCCCTCACCTCGTTTTGCAGAGTCCCAACTCCACCCCAACTCCTCACTTGGCTGGTTCCTAGAGGGACTACTCTGGGTTCGGGCCAAATTCCGAGCTCGGAGCCCTCCCCTCGAACAACTCTGCAAATATGCATACATTATAATATATAATCTGATTTACATGTAAATGTGAACTTGTGAAATAACAGTTGATTGGACAGCTGCTCTCACGTGAAACGCATGCTGAGAGTAAATGTGCGTTCACAAACAAATTACGTAATTGTAATTGCGAGATTTTAACTTGTAAAAAGCATTCACGTCCTTGTAGAGCTCGTAATTACAGTTTGTAAGATGGGAATTTTCGGAGAGCTCCTGCCTATACCACATATGACCGCTGTACATTCATTTAGGTGTTGAGAGTGATGCCATATAGAAATGCATAATTCCCAGTCCGAGGACGGGAACATCTCTGAATAGAATGTCACATGTTGCCATCTCGAGAATACGGTAATTACGACATAGAGTGACTCCACCATAACCATCGGCAGAAACATTTGTTAACGGAACTTTGTTTTCTTGTTTTTTTAACAAACCATATTATACGCACAGTAGATGCATCAGATTTGAGATTAACCGTGGTGCATGTACGTGCAGAACTATGGGTGGAGAACAATACGGTTTACCACACCTACAGCTACAAGTCATTCAAAGTTTATACAAGTTATCATTAAGATAAAAATCCATTCCCGGATTTTTACTCCCGGAACCCCACAGTTTCACTCTGTTGTTGAAAAAATATATATGTGTGAAGATTTTTTGGGCCAAATTATGCACACAATTTGGGCAGTTTTGTTGTTGCCGGAGTATCCGAAGTATGATCTGTAAAGGCTCAACCCTCTTCTCTAAAGGGGGCTTATTTGCATTCAAAAGGACACACACAATAACTGGTTTCTAACAATAATGGCACTACTGTGGCCCTATACTTTTACTGCAACGTCACAAATATCAAATAAAAAATTAAAATTATATAAAAATAAATAAGTACAGTACTCACCTGAGACATTTTCTTAACAAAATAATATTAGTGAGGAACAGCTTATTTGGATTTTCAGCAGACCATCTAGAATTCAATTTAGCCAATTGACAAGAGCTTTGATTTCTTGACTAATTTCTGTCCAGCTGAGTGTAAAATTGACTTCACAGATCATTTGTATAGTTCAATAGCATGTTCAATAGCATGCAGTGACGAAAAGGTGACTATATAGCCTATAGAAAGCAAACAGGTAAATGACATCTGACCTCTTGGAAACATGACAGCAAAATAATTGGCTGTTTTCTCAAGTGATGTCAATGACTTTCACACTGAACTGAGAAAGAGTACAACATTCAGAGAGACAGATACCACATTCTACAAACACCAGAAAGCATACAAAAATAGCAATACACAACAGAAAGAGGGTTGTTTGCTTTACTGAAGAGTTAAGCTGCATGCTCGCCTCCCCATATTAGCTGACATTTACATAGTATTATAGATTTTGGCAAGTGTGGGAAGTAGCTGTTGTCTGGGTGAAGAACTGACGGTCTAATTAAGATAAAGTGCTCTTGATATTAAACAGAAATGCTTGCGCACATTATAGTTATGGCACACATCTACTGATATTTCCAATACAGTTCTTTTTGGACTATCTGTGTAGAGTTCATTTAACAGTGACCATTTGCTGAAATCTTCGAAAACAGCATTGATAGTGCAATAGAAGATCATCACAACAGCTTTGCTAATCCAACCCACAATTCCATTTTACTGCATGCAGGTTATTTTCCTTCACATTCATTTAAACGTACCATTAGCTTTCCTGTATTTAAAGGAACATCTCCCTGAGGGGTAAGGTGATGTAGATTTTGTGTGACACGGGCGTCTCAGCACTGCTTTTTTCTACTGAACACATCTGACTGTGAATCACGCAGAGAGATGTTTAGAGGTAAATGGGGAATTCGCACAAACATTTTCATTTCGGGAACAAATGATTATGATTTACCTATTTTAGCATGCAAAATGCAAATGAGGGTTTCAAAGACTCTTAAAGGGAGTAAATCCCTTGGAATCTGCTCTGCATAATGACAGTTATTTCTTTTTCCGTCATTAATGGCAACGGCAGAGTAGCGTGTTATGTTTGTGTATGCAAGGGAGCCACGATCACAGATTATTTTGAGTATTTCTCTGCCGAGAGGCTAATCAACCAACAGAAACAGGGAGTCAAATAAGGCAGTGAGTGTGAGGCGTATGTACGAGGGTTGAGTGTGCGAGAGCCTGTGTCAGGAATACAAATGAGACACAGCCTTGTTTAAATCTATACCGGTTAACGGTTCTCGCGTTCTGGCTTTCCGAAAGCCTAACAGTCAGCAAACAGCTCAGTGCTAAAAACAACAATAAAATGGATCTCTTTCAACTGTAACATGATGTGAGAGTTAATTACATATTCAAATCCTCCACATCTATCATCTTCATTGGATTCTAGCTGTATTTTGTTTGTTAAGCAATCATTAGTTTAATTACGTGCAGATGCAGAGTAACCACTGTTTTATTGGGCTTGTTAGTTTAGTTCAGAGATTACAAACACAGCGTGTGTGTAATATGATACAAAAGATGCCAAGCAGAAGCCCGAAGATCCCTCAGTCTACAGAGGAATAAAGAGACTTATTTGCTCTGATGTTTATGTCTGCTCTATTTTACAGAAGTATTCTCTCAAATTTCAGTTGCATCAAAAGCTTACATCACAGCTAAGAGAGGCTGGTGCTGCCACTTAGGTCTCAATAGGTTTCCTAATCAAAATATTTTTGATTTTAATACTAAAAAGAACATAGTATAGGCTATACTTTCCTGCTTCGATTTATAAATGCACAGTAAGAAAAAAAATCAGTAGAAAAATAACTTTATGCCAGGACATTGTTTAAGTTTGTATATTATTTTAAATAAATGCTGTTTTTGAACTTTATATTCATTAAAGAATCCTTTAAAAAAGTATTATGATTTACACAAAAATATTCAGCAGCACAACTGTTCTCAACAGTGTTGTTTCTTAAAGGGTTAGTTCACCCCAAACCGGAAATTCTGTCATTAATTCCTCACCCTCATGTTGTTCCAAACCCGTGAGACTTTCGTTCATCTTCAGAACACAAATTAAGATCTTTCTGATGAAATCTGTAGAGCTTTCTGTACCATTGACAGCTACACAACTACCACTTTGACACTTCAAAAACGTCATAAAGAGATCATAAAACTAATCCGTATGAATCGAGCAATTTAGTCCACATTTTCTGAGGAGACTTGATCGCTTTATATGATGAACAGATTTAATTTAGGCTTTTATTCACATGTAAACATTGATCAGGGAACATAAACAGAAGCTCAACTAAACCTGCTTGACACATGAGAATGAACCTCATTGGTTCTCAGACATCAAGCGAACATACTTGAGATTCCGTTTACCACAACTAATGTGTGAGTTGATGAATGTTCGCTTGATGTGCGAGAACCAATGAGGTTCATTCTCGTGTTACGCAGCATGTTTGAGCTTCCTCAAGAACCAATGAGGTTTAATTGTTCTCACGTGTCAAGCAGGTTCGGTTGAGCTTCTGATTATGTTCGATGATCAATGTTTACATGTGAATAAAAGCCTAAATTAAACCTGTTCATCATGTAAAGCGATCACGTCTCTTCAGAAATTTTGGACTATACCACTCGATTCATATGGATTAGTTTTATGATCTCTTTATTAACTTTTTGATGCGTCAATGTGTCAGTTGCGTAGCTGTCAATGAAGGGACTCAGGTTTCATCAAAAATATCTTAATTTGTGTTCCGAAGATAAACGAAAGTCTTATACGGGTTTGGAATGACATGAGGGTAATTAATGACAGAATTTTCCTTTTTGTGTGAACTAACCCTTTAAGCACCAAATAAGCATATTAGAAGAATCATGTGACACTGAACACTGGAGTATGGATCATGGAAATTCAGCTTTGCCATCACAAAAATAAATGACATTTCAAAATATATTAAAAACAGTTACTTTCAACTGCAATAATATGTCACACTGTTACTCTTTTTACAGTCCTTTTGATAAAAATAATAATATACAAGGTTATAAATAAATACAGCCTTGGTGAGTAAAAAACAAAAAACAAAGAACATTTTACAGACCCCAAAAATCACATGTTGGATGTTTCTCAGGTTTATTTTTGAAAGTCTATACTATGTGCCTAAAAATTTTGGCAACGGTAAAAGCAATTTCAGAATATTTCCACTGCTATTGTCCAGGATAAAATGTTGACCTTTTGTGACAACATGCCTCACAGTGGGGCAGGTTCTCACACTATATGCTGCAAGTTGTTGCAAATAACATGTCATTTAACAGCCCATTATAGGCTTTTCATTAAAACTGATATAAAAAAAAAAAAAAATAAATAAATAAAAAATTAAACAGTTTAAACCTTGTGACAACCTTCCCTATATAAATATGAAAAATGGTAAATTTTGACATCTAAAAGAGCTCCAGACTGCAGTAATGACTCTCTTTCTTAATTCAGCCCTGTGTTGCTCACATCCATTCTGCCTGTCCGTTCCTTCTTTATGCCCTTAATCTCCAGTGTGCTGTGTGTTCGATAAGGAGAAGTGGCTTGGTGTGAAGAGACTGGCTCTGCTAAAAGGAGAGGTTAATAAAGGGGCCATGCCTCCCCATCCATTCAGTGTCAAAGGCCCTCATCTGTGAGGAATGCCCAGCTAAGATGTTTTAACTGAGAAAGCAACCGAGAGAGAGAGAGAGAGAGAGTGTAAAGGCAGAGGAAGAGATGAAGAAATTTGGCCATCTTACCATTAACACAATGAAAGCTTCCCAAGACACCTCCTTAAGAGTTAAGATGCCTCCATAGATCACGATTTGTTAGTTCACCAGTAATATACAAATCTAATCTTAGCAGCTGTTTATCAAAAAAGCATGCCTGAAGTGGAGAAAAAATCTACTATATATGGTTCAACGCCTTTCAGAATCAGAACATAGTGGCTAACAAATTAAACCAAAACGGTTGAGTGCAATATAAAATGTTCCAACATATTCAATGCAGTTTAAAGTGAATGAAGATAAATGGGCACATTTAACATGTCAAGCATTTCCCAGTCGAGACTTCACATGTCTGGAGGTGCCTTTTGATTTATCATAGGTTTTGGCTACAATTTAGATTCGAATGTGGATCAGCCAATCAGACAGGATCAGAATAAATCAACATGAAAAATGACACATGGCGAATGTTTACATGCCTGCATCCACATATATATGCACACAGCAATAAGTCAACGCATCAGTTAGAAGCACACCTTGCTGCAGGTCGGAAGCCCAGAGGTCTTTATTATAGCATGTGCTTATCATTACCATAACAACTGTATTACTGGAATAATCCTCTCCAGGCACAGACACGAACAGCTTTTCATAATCTCACAAGGCTTGACGTATCTACTAGTGCTACTCCAAACTCCAAGTTTTCCCTCTCTTAATGAACCAGCCTGTTATTGAGAGAGAAAAAATAAAAAAATACTAATAATTAATTGGCTGAATCCATTTTCCCCTTTAATTCTTCAGGAGTGTTTAACAGTAATTACCTAATGTTCCAGAAGGCATGCTGGAGTAGTTCGGTACCAGACACCGTACCACAGGTAAACAAACCAAATACAGTTGTGCTAACTAGGGTTATTGCAATTAAATCAAAATAAATAAAAAATAAACCTTAAAGGTAGGGTAGGCAGGATTTTTCCAAAAAAAAAGACAAATCATACATTTGTTTAAACTGTCTTTATATACCAATACATAATTAAAATGTAAGTACTATGAAAAAGAGATTTTAAAAATCGAGTGTCTGTAGTCCTCTCAGTGCTGTAAAAAACACAGCTACTTATTCCATTGACACCCACCCCCTCCCGTCTGGGCTCCTTCCAAAGCCACGCCTCCAAAACACATGACCACGTGATGCCGCCCGCGCTCAGCTAGAGGGCGCGTTTTCCCAGCGCCGAGCGGAGACGAGCAGTGCATAGAGTGACATCATGTCAGAATCACATCATCTAATAAAATACCTAACTTTATCATTATGAATATAAACAACTAACATGGCTGTTAGTACTCACTATCAAGCCAGCATATCGATACTGGTAAAGTTTAAAATATATTGAGTTTGATTCGGTAACAAGCTAGTAACATAAGGCAAACTCAAAGCTAAAAACAGGTTGCATTGATGCACGTTTTTCCTGTTACCATCAGTTACACTGTGATGAAGGGGAATTTCGTGTAAGATTCATAACATATACGGTGTTTTGATTGTAAGAGCTTCCACGATGAAAGCACTGTTACCGTCACTTTTCAGCCCCTTGATGTCCCTCAGTTGTTCACCGCTGGAAAGCCCTGATATTGCTTGCTTTATACGAAGACTTTTTGGGCATCTTCCTTTTCTTGCCTGGTTTGCCTTCGCTGACTGTATATGCAGGTACTGGGAATTTTGACGGCTATATTCGCGGCCATAATTCTGATTCTTTCTAGCGTCCGTGCCTGTGGTTGCCATGGTAGCGAGGGAGAGTGACAGTCGCTCCAGCCAATCATTTCATTCGTCCCGAATGGAGATAAGTAGCTGTGTTTATTGCAGCCCTGAGAGGACTACAGACACTCGATTTTTATACTTTCTTTTTCAGAGTACTTAACATTTTAATTATGTGTTGGTATATATAGACAGTTTAAACATATTTTGTTAGAAAAATTACACATACCCTACCTTTAATTTAAATACAATATTATAGCATAATATATACATATATTTACATTTTATTGTACTAAAGAATAAAACTGAAAATTTAAATTACCAAAAACTATATAGACAAACTATATACTCTTTTAAATCAAAGAGAAAATATAAATCATTCAAAATATGAACAAAAACTATAACAGTATGTTGTTATTCATATTTGTATAAATAACACTGTTGCAAACTGTCCGCAGTCATACAGAGCTCATCTCTAGATGACTGACATTTTTTAATAAACACTTGTTATACTATATACGTCTGTCTTAATTAACCATAAAAACAGCCTTCGAATCTCTACCAATGGCGAGCAGCGAACAGGCTCGTGGGGGAGATCAACAAATGAGATTCTAATGAAAGTGTGAGCAGCCTGCCTTCCATCAGCCTGGGGACGAAAGCCCCGAACGCTCTCAGTGAGCCGCAGCAGGAGTTAGAATGCAACAGTGCGGAGTATTTACTTCAAAAAGCTTAATTAGGTCCAAACTCAGTGAGCCACCATGGTAGAGCTGGAACCAAGGGAATACAGCCTACGCCTGTGCGATTTCTTCCTGAGCAGAAGGAATGAAACACCCCACAATAACAGTGACAAGAAAAATGCCTCACCCTGATTGGACAGGTGACAGCACAAAGACGTAGGAATGACATCAGTTAGTGTTACTGTGAAAGATGTGGTGTTTTAGAAGTCGCACGGATCATTTTGCGAAAGTTAGATTCCAAAAGGAAATGTGGGAAGAGAAGGACAGATAAGCAATGCCCTCTACATTTCATCCTGTACCTACCCTCCTGGACCTGGACTCTATTAATCATATTTAGTTAGATCACTTCCCCAGAGCATCTCCATCCCAGGAGGTTATGAGCATGAGAGCAAAGGTGCAAATCTACATTAGACCAGGGAGAGTGTAATTATAACCTAATGATAGCATTTATACAAAATAAAGCATTATAGAAACTATTGCAGTGAATGTAAAGAGTCTGAATCCTTATGTTAGTATAAGATTAGTGGATTCATTTGAATATTATTTAATTAGATATTCTTCGGGGGGATATTATGAATATTTAAACGCAATGGGTCACCAATCAATTCCCAAAATAAAAGTGTGAAAATAGAGAAAATCCTTCCTATAAGCAACCATTATCCCACCCCCACCCCCACCACCACCTCTGCTCTAGAAGAGAGGATCAGGTGGTGGGCTTCCCGTTGTGAGACAGACCCATATGGTGCAACACATCAAGCCCACAGACAAACATAACCTACAAAATGCGTAGGTGTGCAAGGATGCGAAAATTTCTAGATTAGACCAGGCAACTTTACCATGGGCATAGATCTGAGGGACAGTATGGCATGACAGAAACCCTTTATGCACCTTACAAGACTTGTAAGATTGTACTAGATTGTAATAATATTCATTATAATAAATGTTTTTAGACTGTAATAATATATTTTATATATACTATAATATATTATAATAATAATTTATATTATTAATAATAACTTATTATTGCTATTATCAGTATTATTCGTTTATATTTAATTATTAATAATTATTTTGAATAGCATAATATTTTTTTAAAATATGTATTGTACTTATTAGCATACAAATGCACCCAACTAAGCCTCAATTAACATACTGGTTAATTAAACAGACTATTCTTTTACTCTGTCTCAAGCTGATGCAAGATTTTTGACCAGTGCAAAACTGTGACAAAACTGTGTATTCACAATAGAAATGTCCAGTTTGCATGATTTTCCTAAGCCTGATATTCCCAGGTTTGTACTGACTAGGAATCTTGCAAATAACTCTAGTAGCTGTAAAGTCCTTGACTGGTAGAAATAATTAGCTAATGAAGCTCTCAAATACAGTAACTGTCCATATATATTTTATCCATTTTTTCAAATTAGCATTGCAGATGACACAACAGGGTCACATGTGGTTTATAATAATGGTTTAGTGAATGTTAGATACATTTTGAGAGTGCAGCACAAATATAATATAGTTATAGGTAAATAAGGCAATTAAGCAAATGAAGCAATGCAAGAGGGAAGGACAAGATACTTGGCTCAGCTCCACAATGTCACAATTGCAAAACAAAACAAAGTTTGCAATGTCCATCAGGACAAACCTGGACCTTACTGATATCAAGTTTTATGTTTACTTAAAGTGTGAAACCCTGTGGTGAAAATCAAACTTTTAATGGTGTTTATTTGTCTATGTGGTGTTTTTAATATGCTTTAAAGAGGCTATATGCGTTTTTCTGAAATTTAAACTCGCGACTGACACTTGGGGCCAAAAAACAGAACTGCTCTTCCTTTCTGCTCGCTCTCGTACGTGCACACTTCACAAGTCATCTGCTGCAAGGAGGTCAACATTATGTTTACAGAGGTAAGAACAGTCAAATACATTTATTCCATTGCACTGCTTGCGAGTGTAGGCTACTTGCTGACTAGCGGTGGTGGCAGGGTGATCTGAAAAACGTTTAACATGAACGCGCTCGACGTCACATCCGCAGATAGCGCGGGAAAAATCCGACTCGACAGAAAATAGGAAAAATAGGATACAGGCTTATAGGTGCACCCACTGTGAGCGGACAAGGTGTCAGTATGCTCAACAGGAGATGTTTGAGTCATAAATGGTAAAATAAAAAGGCTATTGTTACGTTTATTTTGGGGGAAAAGCTGCATATAGCCCCTTTAAGACAAACCATGTGCAAATTCATGCAGTATTTTCTCCTTAAAACTGCAGTGAACCAAAGACAGTCTCAAAAGTGCAGTTTGAAATGACTTGTGTTCCTGACATCACAAACTACCTTATAACCAATCAGGTCAATGTGTGATCGTCAACAAGTGCATCTCTGAGTTGGTGTGTTGTGAGCGAGTGGAGGCGGGGCTAATTTGCATATTCATAGAACTCTGTATACTAAATGAGGCAAGGGTGTAGAGTTCCATTCAAGCTATGTTAAGGCATGAAGACATTTTTTTCAAGGAACATTTTTTTAAATATGTCATTTTGGTGATCAAAGATGAGTTTTAGAGGATACAATTATAGTCTAGGGGGGCTTTAATAGTTAGCTTGTTTGATTTAATTAGTTAATTACAATTAAAATATAAAACCAACCTATGCCACTAATCGAAGCCATGGGAATTGACCCCCCCCCCCCACACACACACACACAAACTATCTCAAGCATTTCATGGGAACCGTTTTAGATGTTTCCCCATCAGAAGGAGGTTTATACAGAAATGTCAGCATTCTCCATTGGCCTGGATAAAGTGCCAAGCCAAGATAAAGCAGTAACCCCACATACTATTTAAGGGAGCAAGATCTTTTTCTTTTTGTTTTAAATATGTTCAGTTTTGCTTAATCAAAGCACATTTAACAAATAATTATAACAAAAATAAATAAATAATAATAATAATAATAATAATAATTCACACATCAAGAATTCATAGGGTATTGTATAACATGGATTGTACAAAATGGTACAAAAGGGATGTGCCAAAATCAGATATCAAGCGTAGCATCAGGTCTGGCGGGTCATGTTAGCCTATCACTGTATTCATATGTAAGCTCCTTCAGTATTATCAGCAGCTATCGCATTTTTCAGGAGCTAATTCCCTCCTCCATCCCCAGCTCCTCCTCTCATCAGTCCAGATTTGGCATTCTGATTCCCCCTGAATCAGACTAAAATTCTCTAATTATGTTGTGCATTAAAATTAATGAATGATATCTGCAATACATTCATGTTGGTTCTGTTCTGTTTACTTTGGGAGTTCTTGCCCCGAACAGAACCATACCGCCAATTCACATTGTTTGCTAACTGTCAATCGTATTTGACGATAGAGGTCCCGGCATAATTTTCTATGAATGTCGTATGAATCTCAAAAAAATGGTGCCACACACATATGACATGTGGAAGAAAAATAGAGTGGCCACTATATGATTTTTTTTTAAAGAATGGCCACCATTTAACTCAGGAGTTTTCTAATCAAAAACAGCAGGCCACTCTTCTAACAAAACATACACAACACACTGTATGAATTACATATACACAGATTCTTAATAAAGCTATGAAAGAGATTCAGCCAAGAGCAGTGAATGATTTTCTTTTTCTTTTGTTGTTTTTAACATGAACAACATAGACAGCAGCAGGTAGGCCATTACGGCAGCATTTACGCTGCAGGTCTTGATGCCTTGTTCCGATTTGTTGACTATATCATATTCTTTCAACGGCCAGCTTACATCTTCTTTTAAAAGTGACTCATAGCCAATATTCACACTAAACACTTGGCGAAACAACCAAAGGTAGACATACTTTTTAAATGGCGTATGACTCACATTGACGGGAATATCCGATCTGTCCGCTTACATGTCAGACACAAATGCACGTATCCGATTCATATTAGATTTATTTCCACTCTTATATGAATAAGAGAATATCGGAGAATATCGGAATCCAAGTGCCTTTTTCCAGCTTACATGTTTGTAGGGCATATCCGATCTGTGCCACATGAGAGGAAAAAATCTAAATCTAAATGTTTTAGACCCCGTTTACACCTGTATTTAGTGTCGTCCACTGGTGATCCTGTGTATTTAAATGTCTGAAACCTAAAATAAACATTATGTGGTTGAAAACACTGAATATGTAAGCACTGAACACATCCGTCTCTGGCTCAGCGCCAGCCAACGCGCGAAAACACGTTTGAATTTAGCAGTTGATCAAATGATGCACTGACCGTTCTAATCACACCGATGTGATTGTATGCTCCGGGGACCATCCAAGACTGATCACACCGGTGTGATCCTGGTGTGATCATACGTGCGAAAGGGTTAAAGCAATCCTGCGTTCCACGAATATATTTGCATAAAGATAAACTATAGAAAAATGTCTATTGATCGTCATATCGCCCAGCATTACTCCGCCTGCCCCACACTTTGGAAAAACACCTGATTTAACTAAAACGAGGGAACTATTATAGTTTTAGGAGAGCATGTTTGACTATAACCTTGACTCACTAAATAATATGCAATAAAATACATCATGACAAACAGCAATGTGTGATGTGACACTGTTAGCTGTTGGATTTTTTTGTGTGGCTATTTTGAAAACTGTCATTGCTGAAATTATTTTGTTAAAGGTATTGTAGGTAGAATTTTTATAAAGATCTTTTTTCCAGATTTGTTTAAACTTTCTATATATATCAATGCATAATTAAAATGTAAGTACTCTGATAAAAAGAGTATAAAAATCGAGTGACTCTAGAACGTTTAATCTGCACTAAACACAGCTCATTATTTCCATCCGGGACGAAACAAAGGATTGGCTTAGGCGACTGTCACTCTCTCGCAACCATGGCAACCACCCTTTTGCCACACATGACCTGCCCACTTGCGCGTACCCGTTTGATTTGAGTAATTCAAGAGGCACGGAACCTAGCAATAGCAAAACAATGGCAGAGAAAGACCAATCGAGATTCACATATGCAGTTCGCGAAGGCAAACCTCTACTTCCTCGGACCCTAGTTGCACGGCCTCTTGCACGACCTCCTCTGCTTCGCCCTCGACCCCGGATCTGTCCTCGAGCTGACGATGCGGTACTTGTCTCTGGAGTGTAGTCCTCATCAGAGTCAACAATGCTTTCATCATGGAAACTCTTACATGCAGAACACCATATATGTTATGAATCTTACACGAAATTCATCTTCATCACAGTGTAAATGATGGCAATGGAAAAACGTGTATCATGCAACCTGTTTTTAGCTTTGCCTTATAGATAACTAGCTCGTTAGCGAATCAATAAATATATATTATAAAATTTACCAAAATCAATATGCTAGCCTGATAGTGAGTACTGAAATACATCTTATTTGTTTATCTTCATAATGATAAAGTTAGATTTTTTTTTACATGTGATTCTGACATGATGTCACTACATGCACAGCGCTCCTTCCTCTCCGCTCGTCTCAGGTAAATAATGCGTCTTCAGCTCAGCGGTCGGAGTCGCGCGTTCATGTGTTTTGGGGGCGTGGCTTTGGAAGGAGCCCAGAAGGGAGGGGGTGGAGTGAATGGAAATAATGAGCTGTCTTTAAAACAGTCGTGAGAGGTCTACAGACACTCGATTTTTATACTTTCTTTTTCAGAGTAGTTACATTTTAATTATGCATTGATATATACAGAAAGTTTTTAACAAATTTGGAAAAAAGTTTTTTATAAAAATTCTACCTACAATACCTTTAATTTAGAAGTATAGCAACTTCTAGCTAAAGGGATAGTTCACCAAAAAAACTTTCTTGTGCTGAACACAAAAGAAGATACTTTGATTTTGCTTTGTATCTTCTTTTGTGTTGTGTCAAAAATTTTTTAAATGTAAGTAACCAAAAATAAATTATGACAGAATTTTCATATTTGGGAGAACTATCCCTTTAAATTGGTTCTCAACACTAAGGCCCCCCATGATGCACAAAAATATTCGAATATGTGATTTACTGAATGAGGATTAAGGATAAGGTTTTTGTTTATTCACAATTTCTACCCGATAAAATATTTTAGAGCTTGGCATAACTGAAAAATGTAAATTCATCATAGAATGCCCATGGAGTCATAAAATTGTATTAATTTACATGATTTTTCCAGGTCTATAAAAAAGCTTAAAATTCAGCTACTTCAAATATTCAGGTTTTCCATGAAAATGATGAGAACTGCTGGTTCTTCTATGTTAAAAAACAACAACAAAACATTGTTGAGGGGGTGAATTAAAAATTAAAAATAGCTTGATAGTGAAAAATACTTTGAGGCCCAGTTGGAAGGTTGTTGAGGTCCACTAGTGGGCCCCAGGCCCCTGGTTGAGAATCACTGTTTTAGTTTGTTATTCTCAACACTGCTCCTACAGTACCTTCACCAGTCACCCATTATTTTAGTCAATAACAGTGAAAAAAAAAAAAAAAAAAAACGAAGTGGAAAAAAACAGCACATATTAAAATAGATTTTAAACCGAATCGTGTTAATTATAATGCGTTTCAACTCACAGACTTTTTATAAAATGATACATCAAGACACTTTGTATTCAGCGAAGTCTGCTACAGATTACCTACTGTTTGAGTGGCTAGACAATATTGGCAGTATTTGAAATGTTGCTCGGACACATGTCTATTTTTCATTTTCCCATTTTTTTTATGTATCGTAATCATGACCAGCTATGACAGGCTAAAAGGAATTTAATTGAGCTAGCATTACCCTCGTGCAAATTGCAGAGCAAAAAAAATTAGCAAAGGCAGCAGTTCGCTTTGGAGATAATTCATCAGAAGATGAAATGCTTAATGCAAAGACCGTAATTTGTAAAGATAAACGTGCATTTCCTTCTCCACGCACTTTCACACAGATTTAATAGAGCTGACAGCGCAAGAAAAAAAAAAGAAAGGGGGAAGTGGGGGTGAGGGAGAGTGGGAGAGAAGATAAAGCCTCTATTTTGCTTCTCCTGCCGTACATTCACCGCTGCTTCTGTGTGCTGCAGAGATTGAACCGCTGACACACGCAATGAGAGGAAGTGAGAAATTTCACTGCTGACAATAGCCAGACTTGTGATGTATTAACAACGTTTGCACCCTCAAAATGTTACTATTTCAGAGTATTCAGCCCCGCCGTGCAAACTAGATAATGAAGAGAGACAGGCGTAAATATATAGGGACATAAGACGTAGGTGTATTTACAAAGCAAATTCTAAGGATGAGGATCCGGCGATATTTTGCAGGTCTTTGACAGAGCGAATGAAGTTGTCAAAGGGAAGCCATTTTGAGCGCTTACACTCCCTTACTTCAACGTTAACCATTGCCGCCCTCCCTTTTCCCTCTTTTCTTTCCCATCGGAGAGAACCTGCTCTATGATGTTTGCTATGCATGCCACAGCCGTGACAACGTCTCAATAGCTCAGTTCTCCCTGATGATCAATGGTGTGTCAGAATGACTAACTGAATTAGCTGAGGAGGTATGCCATGTTAATCTCCATCAAAAGGTCACTTTGAATATGAGCATAATTTGCTCTGCGCTGGTGTTTCAGAAAGGAGGAGGAGGAGGAAACTGAATCACGGCTTTTGGTGCCATTCTATTTTTTCTTTAAAGGTCTGAGTTGTGACAAACCGCAACAAGTCTGTGTTTCTTATAGTCAACTGCTCAAGATAGGGCTCGAATCTCCAGTATTTATTTTACTGTGTCATTCTGAGACATATTTCACAGCATGTGGTCTGAAGATTAGAAGCAAACATAGGTTGGATTTCTTTTTGTGTGTGTTAGCATGCCAAGCTTCTAGAAGGACCTCCATTAGGTGATTACATCAAAGCAATGGTATCAGACAAGCTTGAGAACAAAGACATATTTATACTTTTTTTCTGGATCCTTTTGAAATAATATTAGAGATATACCACCATGTTCTTTTTGGGGTCTCAGAGCCTCCACAACCCTTAAAAACGAATGATCAGGTTTATACTTCAGGTCTTTTATCTTATAACTTGTAAAAAAATTCTTTCATCATTTTCTTACCCTCATGTCATTTCATTCTTCTGCGGAACATATAAAAATATATTTTGAGAAATGTATCAAACTTGGGAAGGTGCTTGGTCAAAAAAGGTCACAATCAAAGAAATGAAAAAACCTGCACACTGCTTAATTAACTCCCATAAAACATTAATATTGCAAAGTTTTCAATAATTGTTTGATGTCTTCTTTTTGCTTATTGGATAATGGTTAGTTTTCTGAATGCCTATGTCTTTAATCAGGTGTGAGTGTTTACTATGTGAATATAAAATCCCTTCATATTTGTTCCTCTTATTTCCTAACAAAGACATTGTTTGGTTAACATGTTGCAGTATAGGCTATATTAAAAAATTATGGAAGCAGATGAAGCAGTGTGCAGGTTTTTCCTTTTATATTTCATATAAACGATTTTTTGGCTGAATGATCCCTTTAACTTGATAACATACATAAAACATTCTTCTTGAAACATGTTACACGTTTTAAGTCTCAGAAACCCCAGATGTGTTTTACTGAGGTCTATTTGACCACAAAGAGACATTGGGCCCTATCTTGCACCCGGCGCAAATGACTTTGTACACTGACGCATGTATCATTCCTATTTTGCACCCGCGCAAAGCGGACTTTTCCCTCCACAGACACACGTCAGTTAACTAAGAAATACACTTGCGCTCCCCGGGGCGGTTCAGCGCAAAGAGGAGGCGTGTTCCGGCGCAAACTTTCCCTCATGCTATTTTGCAGTTCCAGAAAACATTTGCGCCACTGACCAGAAAAAACCTAGTCTAAAGTCATTGGCGCGTTGCGCGTACATTCAGATGCTATTTTAAGCGCGCGTGCTTGGTCATAATACAGAGTGTGAACAACGCGCATACACTGTAGATGATTATCTCATCTACACAGATGCATTTTCCTTTTTGAAAATGATACATTATTATAAGGAAAAATATTAAAACACGAGGGAAATCATTGTTGTCCAGTCAAGTCAAGTATATTTATATAGTGCTTTTCACAATAGAGATTGTATCAAAGCAGCTTCACAGTATTAATATGTTGTGTCCATGACGATCGGGAAAATTGGCATAAAGCTTAGGCCTACATATTTACCCAAATTATTATATGCATGTATAACCGAAGCTAATTTTGGTGGGTTTGTCCCATCTCCAATGTCACTTCTCTTTCTTTTACGGCCCTGACGAGAACATCGATCTACTCGGCTGTGAACCGATTCTGAAGCGCTCCTGGTAAATGCGCCGTTATAATAGTATTGCGCCATGGAACAAGGGCACCTCGTTCATCACGCTCTTAAAGGGAATGTGATATGACGCTCTGATTGGTTTATTTCACGTTACGCCCAAACCACACCTATGAATAATGAAGCTACTTCAGACCAACCCCTTTTAGATTTGCGCCAGGCGCAAGAGGCATTTATCCCGCCGGGAAAATAGCAACAGCGCCAGGATCCGCCCACAAAGTTACTTGTGCTTTGCGCTTTGACACTTGCGTTTCAGATCGTGCGCTGAGTGCAAGATAGGGCCCATAATGTTGCTATATTGGATAATGGGCAAATTTCCTAAAAGTTACATGACCAGTACTGGGACCCCAAATATAAAGACGGTACAGTCACTCTCAGCCGAATATGAGGGTTAATGAATGTTTGAATGTTTATTCTCTATTGTGTGTTGACAGGTATTTGATTGCCCTGCACAAACAAGTCACTGCAGATCTATTAAGATTGATTATATTATTAAATAAATTATTTGCTCTCTAAATCTTGTTGTTATGATGTCAGTGAAGCTCCAGTCAGGGTGCAGATGCTAATAAATCACACATAAAGGTTACATAACCATTAATAACTATGTCATCATACTGCATACATTCAGTGTGACAGTCAAATACATTAGACTTAAAATAATGAGCTACACCAGACAGCTTTTTACATTTTCAAATAATGGAATTGCAAAAGCCTTGAAGGCAAATTGAAAGATCCTGTCAGCTCACAGTCATCTAAGGCTTATATTCAATCTATTGAGAAGTATTACAAAATATAATCACTAAGGAAAATATTATTGGTGCTCAAGGAGTCATCTTATTAGCACTTAAAATGGGCTTGCACTTTTTCTGTTTTAATATATGACTAGGTAACCACTACTTCTTGCGGATTGTGTGTGTGCACTGACAGGGACCAATATTTTTGTGGTTCAATCCGCTTGGCCTTGGTGTGTATGCTTTTCCACACAGAGCGAAACAAAGACCACTTCCAAAAGAGAGATCAATGAAAAGGGTTACGATTATACAATTCAGAACAGTATTATGATGGTGACATAAGGCCCATTCAGACCAAGAACAACAACTATAAAACGATAACGATAACTATAGCGTATAACCACACCAGCGTATGAAAACTTTGTTTATTCTAAGCGCATGCTGCAGTTTTGTCGTCTGTAGCTTTAAATGCAGGAGCTCTTTGCTGTCAATGTTTATTGGAAAAAAATTTGTACTGAAAGTGATTCCAACGATATCGTTCCTCTGTGCCGTTATCGTTATGTAGTTGTGGTGTGGACTCTGCTATTCTTTAATATTTAGAACAATTGTTAGAACTATATCTTTATTGTTATCGTTAAAGGTAAAATATGTAAGATTTTTGTAATAAAATATTCACAAACCACTTCCACAGAGTGATATATTTAATGCAATTTTATACATTATCTCAAAAGTTTCCAAGGATTTGTAAATCCAGAGAAATTCCAGTTTTAAATAATGGCTCGTCCCCTATGATTGTCGCCTATCAATGACATAACATCCGCGCTATCCCTGGTTTCCGCTAGAATAAACCATAGATATATAGCCTACATAGAATTCTCATTGGTTTTCAATGGGCCACTATACGTAAGCCACTATTGAGGTTCTATGTATATATTTCTATGATATAGTATCTCACACACTGCTGTTGTGACATTCACTCATCATGGTTTTTGATTATTAATGGTCATAATTATTGATTGCGAGTACAGAAGAAAAAAAAATTGTAAACGTAGATCGACTGAGGCAAGCAGACTTTGGGAAAAACAGAGAAATAAACAAGGATCAATATCGTCGTGGCGTTTTCAGGATGAAGAGAGCTTCGCGACAAACTTGGACTTGCATGTGTTTTAATAGACAGGTATGCAAATATATAGTACACATACAGTTATATTGCACTTTGTTTGTACTTCAGTAACGATTTTTATCAAGTCTGATGACCAAGTGTATGGCAGTGAAATTAAATACATATATGTGTTGCACAAAAATATTTAGCCATTACATACTGTGGTTTTGTTCAAATTTACTTTTAGTACGATTGTTTTAATCGTTCCTCTCCTGCGTCATCATTCGCCTTTGTTATTGTTTTGAGAATGCGACCTCTAGCTTTAAAGTTATTGTCCTTGGTGTGAATAGACCTTTAGTCAGTGCATCATTAATGGCCCAGAAGCTGACAGCAAGGTACAAACAAATGCACTTTCAGGGGTGTTCAAAAAAAAAAAGTCAAACTGACTTTTGATTAAAGTCAACGGTCAATGTGCATTTTGTAAAAGAAAATAAAAAAAAAATAGGATGGGCACACTAGGGTAAAAGCACAAGATGATACCAAGAAAGTAAAAAAAAAAAAAAAAAAAACTCCAGGAGGGTTAAATATGTCACCTTATGACAGATAACTTTGTCTCCTAGGGATTGTGTGTGTGTCTGTGTGAAAGAGAGACAGAAAGTGACAGTGTGAGAGACATAATAAATTGCAGATTTTTGTCTGTCTGACAATAGTTTACAATTTTATACTTTTTTTATTACCTTCATGATATATAATTTAGCTTAAATATTATTATTACTATAATTATTTTCTTTATCCATATTTGTACTACCATATATTAATATAATCTAATATTAACATATTATAAAATATATATATGTATATATATATATATATATATATATATATATATATATATATATATATATCCGATAAAAAAACTTTGAAAAATACATATAAAAGCTTTTAAACGGATGATGCAAATGTTGGCATTATCTTCGGTTTGACATCTCATGATTAACCACATGTAGACTAAACAAAAACGAATAAAATGAATACGTCACCATGCTGTTCTGTCATTTAGTTTCATGTAAGATAAAGGTTTAGGCTCAGACTGTGTGCTGTAATTTTGCTCTTCCATCAGAGAGAGAGAGAGAATGAATTCCTGCTGGGGCTGCTGGGGACAGCAGGCTGGCAGACGCAGCACGTTGTACTGTGTTCTCTTTCATGGTTTTTAATTAACAGCCTGGGAATTTCCAAATTCCGGGGGAAAAGAACTTGAATAAATGAACAGTTCTGTGAGACAGCTGTTCTGCTGTGCCACAAAGTGAGAGAAACAGGGAGGTGAAAAACTCTATAAATATGCTATGCACATCAATCAGCATATATTTATCTTAACATGGTAAAAAGCACAACAGTCATGTCAATAAAATTGAGCTTGGTTTTATTTAATATTCAGTGGATTATGTCCACTCTATCAACTTAGCTTCAAAACTGCAGGTGGTTTTGAGAATCTGCCCTGAAGGTACGGTATTGACAACGTCTATAACAGTTTATCCTTTTGAAATCAAAGTTGAGTAAAAATTTCACAACATTATGTGCTGACCACAGTCAATGCATGGCCAAATAAAATATTGAATTTTGAGACACTGCAGAACTGTATGTAGAGTAGGGCTATGACTAAATAGAAATGCAAAATGCTCAAGTATGCTTGCATAAAAAAAGACTAGGAAACCACTGGCTCCCAAAATAAAACATTTAGGTTTAAATTAAAAAAATGTTTTCCTTTTTTTTTTTAGAATACCATTTATTACAAAAAACTGGTTCCAAGTTCATTTAGAATTTGACATAACAGAAAAATGATTCACAGTTCAGTGAGGGAGACATTTGTGAACTCATTAATGACACTGAAAGATCTATTCCCTGACTGAATGAGCCTGATTCAAACCGCAAACTCACGAGCAAGACCAAGTCATAGGAGACATTATTGTGAATCAAACAGCACATACACCTCATAATATGATATCTGGCAAAACCATGGATGCACACAAAGTTGTCTTGACAATCTCCAACAGCCACTAGATTTTAAATGATTGTCATCATAACAATTAACAATTTCTATTTATATCCAACATATTGGGTGAAATAATTAGTTGGCATTTCATAATATCTTTATGTCATGCAATTAGCATTCAAAAAATTAAGCCATGAACATTATCATGTATCATGGTGCATAAATGGTCTAAAAGAACATTCAAAATTTGTTGATTGCTCGCTTATGAATATTTAATCATTTTAATCATGTCTTTCAAAAAGAAAAAGAATAAAAATGGAAACAGTAACAGCCACGTAATAACGAAGGATGTTAAACATAGCTGCTTGTTCCTGCCAGTTTTTCATTTCACTTCTCTACAGCAAACCTGTCTACATTACCGAACAAGCATGGTAAAATAAAACAGGGTTGTATTAAACAGATTGACTAAGGTTTGTTATGACAGACCAGCTTGTAGGTTTTTCCATGCAGCTTGATTATCGGTTGCTCCTTTTTAACCCAGGTTTGGGTTAATTCTACCTGTGGTATAGGTGGTTAGTGTCCACCATAACAGTTACTCTTTCAGACACACTCAATAATCAGTGAACTGAGACATAGCCTCAAAGACTTGGATTTGACACATTTTAGACTTTATATTTCATTTGGGGAAACCTTTATTACAATTACTTGTGTCTTGGCTTGGCCTGAGATATCCTCTGCATACTTCAGTTCAATGCAGTGTAAAAGTTGATCAGATAATAAAAATGATAGGATCACACTACCCAACTGGCAAGTCAACCCATACAACAATCGCTGAGGGAAACACACATCATCCTGTTAGAAGACACGCCACTCAGATGTAAACAAACACGGGTATATGGGAGCTGGCTGCTGTTGCTGTTACTACTCTATGTTCCAAGTCAGAAAAGAAACAAGCCAAGCACATTTGGGTGCAGACTTGGGTGGGAAAAGAAATGGCCAACATGGCCTCTGTAAACTGCAAAGTGATTTGGAAGGGAATTAGAATGTTAGCTAGCTAGTTAGATACACTGTTTGAGATTTGTTGTTCCAAATGGTCAATTTGCATTGGCTTGTCACTGTATGACTTCAAATGTGAGTTGTGGAGCAGCATACACTACTAGAAATGGCAGCGGGAACTAGGGGTGTTGAGGGTGCAGGAGCACCCCCTGGCGACAGCTGTTTCACTACATTGGAATTTAAGATGACAACTTAAGTTTTGCTGTCGAATATGGTTTTATGACTTTGAGAAATGAATATACTGTAGGCTATTTCAGAAGCCTATCTCACATGGAGTGAGTGACGTGACTACGCTGGTTGAGGACCAGCATGTCTCAGAACTCATTTGACCTATGCATGTTCACACAGACATCAATGAAAAACAAAATTGGCATTAGGGCCGTTCACCCAGAACGCGTTTTTCCATTCCACTGTGCTACTTTAACATTGTTTTTCTATGTAAACGGGATAGATGGACATCTTTAATCGTTGCGTTCGTGTCTTTTGCAGCGTATGACAGCGTTCTAAAACCACAGCGCTCAAGTTAAAATAAATTCAGCTTATAAAAGCTTTTTTAAAAGCAGAACAGGAAATAACAAAAGTTCACACAAGACAAGGGGAACACAAGACAGGAATCATGAAGACAGGAAAATATTCTCACAAAAGAGCAATGTCTAATGGAGGAAGTTCTTGAAAAAGTGATATGAAAGTAATTTTAGGAAGATGAAACCGATTGTATCAGGGTTTTTAATGATTATACTTCCATTATATTTTGCTCAGTATACAGTACCTATTATGATTAAAAAAAAAAAAACTTACGTTGAAATCAGTGGTTGAAATATTACGTGCCTGAGAAGGTTGTGGGTAACTTCAGGCTTTGCAGGAAGGTAAAATTAATTTATAAATGCATTGCTGCGTGTTAAATGTCACGTTATTTGCACGTTACATGCAAATACATACACAGTGTTTTTCTGAATCAGCAAATATACAGTATAAGAGTGTGTAATCTTCTTTTCAGGAAGTCTATCTGTTGTTGTGACTGAGCTGACTCCCGGCCTTGAATTAAATTGTATTTATCTAAAGGGTAACTTGGAGTTATGGAGCACTAAAGAGAAGGGAAGCACTAAAGATTCTAGCAAACACTAGCAGTGACGGTGTATTCTTGGATGGGACGCCGTTCCCCAGGTTGGGTTAATTCCACCTGTGGTTAGAGTCCATAGGTGCTTTGGGACAGATAAGGAAGTTAGAACATCTCTAAACTCAAAATAAATCATTTGAATGCTTTGTTTTTTATACAATTTAAATGCATCTAACATAATTTTATGTTATTAAAGGAGCTGTATGTAAGAAATGTATTTCAATTAATCATAAATTTTCCCTGATATGTCACTAGACATTAAGAAATCATGTTCATTTCAAATACTTATATCACTGACAACAGTAGTCCGGCCAGGATATTGTCATTTAAAAAGTGAAGTTGCAGCCCTCAATTGATGTTGATGTTGTCATGTTGTGTTTGGTCTGAGCTCCACCCTCCACCGATCTACCAATCACGAAGTCAGTAGTGTTGCGGCATTCGGGTTGCCAGCTCTGCTGTAGTTACCACAGCTGCAGCTATAAACGTGTCGGAATCGGATCCTGCAGCCTATCTGGCAACCTCGAGTCAGTAATTTGAAAGTGATTGCAGTACCAGTTTTGGCCACAATCTTGCATACGGCTCCTTTAACAGAACAGAAATACAGACATGTGCTCTTTACATAAGTCTTTGTGTTGCAGAAGCTTTAAATGTACACAACTGACAAGGACATGGTCACCTTACAAACAACCTGTGAATCATCAAAATACAAATTCTCAATTTAAGAAATGATTAGCTATTCAAGTTGTGAATTGAAGTAATTTCAAAAGAGGATTTTGCCATTTAAAAAAAACATGAGTTGAAAATGGTTGAGAGTCTGAACACTTTTATTTGCAAGGTACAGTGAGGTCCAAATCTGAGACCACATTGAACACCTGTGATTCAAAATCGAATTTAAACCTGAATACAAAACAAATCTTAGGACGTTTTGAAAAACCCTTTCATGTAAAATGAGTAAGAGATATTTCAGATTCTGCATTATTTGTGCGTCACTAATTAATAAGCAAATTTGAGCCATAGGTCATGTGAACTACTTTGTACCGTTCAAAACAAAAGGAAGACATTCATAAATGTGTTAATCTTTTCTCTCAATTTGTTATGCTGATAACAATTTATAATTACAAAATTTGAAATGTAAATTATCAAAAATATGCAAAAAAAATCTCTAGCAGTCACAGACACTTGAACCTGTCTGAATATTTAGAAGGTTGAAATGCAGCTAAAGGCATACTTGGAGTCATCTAGGCTAAAAAACACTAGACTAGTTTTTTTGAATTGTCAAAATCCTGCCAGCTTTTATGCTCCTAATCTGCCACATTGACGTTGAACCATCATTTCCTTACAACTCATATGATATTGATGTTTGTGTTTGCATCTTATTCAGAGCTTGGAATCATTCTATATTACTAAGCTCCAACACTCAAAAGAAGAACCTGATGCAGTTACTCGCCTGTTTGTAGTAATGACAGGAATAGTCTGAATCCTGACATACCAATCAGCAGACAAGGATAGTCCCTTCACTTCACAGTCTCCACAACACAGTGAGTTGCATGATAGATTTAATTTAACCTTCCTGCTGATTTCTCTCTGGATGTGACAAGACAATAAAATAACTCCATGTGTTTTCTAAGAATCATAGACAGGCTAAAATTGGATTCCCAAACCCACTCTTGAATTACAGTCAAAATTAAGTATTGCAGTGTGCCTTTAACAGAAAACATATCAGTGAAATAGTCAAGGGAGCTGTCACAGGTTAACCTGGTGACTCTATAAACTGGGACAAACATACACCCATTTCACGGATACTGTGCATTGCTGGCAATATTAACATCTATGCAAACATCAGGAAGGAAGTTTGTTACTGTAGTGTTTTGTTATAGTTTTCAACTCTTTATAGTTTTTCTTAAAGTTTGTTATTATTTTCCTAAATGAACAGAATGCCAGAACACGCAATAATTCATATGATAATTACCCTTATTTTTCCACATATTTTCCACAAACCTTATTGCAGTTAAACTTCCCGGTTCACGCTCTGTACAACCAAACCCATAATCAAGGTTAAACTGTTTTTTAAAGCAACAGCCACATCACTTCCTGTGAAAGATACAATTTGGGTGTGATGTCAGAGGAGCGGGGATTTGGAAACAGTTGTGTTTGCCATATAATTTGTTGTTAAACTCTTCCTCGGTTAATGGTTGTTGTTTTAGCTGTTTGGAAGATTTAAGTGTTGTGTTGGGTGTTTATATTATTTAAATTTATTGTTACAAACGGTTTAGTTTGTACCTCTGGGTGGTATGCCCTATAGGCGGGGCTTCAGCCTATAAATAGGCTTGCTGGCTTAAAGGATGTCAGTTCTGATTGTGAACTCGTATTCTGAGCAGTGTTGCAAACGTTGGGCCATTTGGTTTAGCCAAAATTGGCACATTGTTGCTGTTTCCTTTTCTTTTTGTACAGTTTTTATTTATTTTTGTTTTCTCTTGCACTTGCTGTAAATATTTTAGCACTTTCCAATAAAACACCATTATGGATTTTTGCATCAACTTTTTTTGTACAGCACGTCATTTCCCTTTTCCACTCCAACTGGTTGGCCTCCCTTCAGGAGCTCAATAGACTCAGTGAGGAATATGGAGAATTAACATTCAAAGCTAGTCTCTGACATTCAGCGAGCACTTTGGGAGCGAGTCTGGCTTTTTTCTTTTTCCACGTGTGCAGGACGCAAAGTCTGAGCAAACAGGGCTATAAATAATATGTTGGGAAACTGCCACCCTACTTACCGGCTCCTATGGGCACAGCTATGGCAGCTTTTAGCTCCTGCAGAAGTGGAATTTGATTCAGAGGGCTGAATCCTTTAAGCAGAAGAAGTAGTAAAGCTAAATCAAATCTTTTATTTATCAGGTCGTTGAATGCAGCAGGACAGAAAGTCAAGAGGTCACAATATACAGTGTTTATTTGCAGCCATGTGTCAATTGGAGTCTGCGCTGCTTACTGTGAAAGAAATACAAGCCCAGGCACAAGCCATGTACCGTAAAGCAATCGCAGCCGCTCTACATTCTGAAAGGGTCTTTGCTGTGCGTGTGGTTGTGTTTGGTGAGCTGACTGAACCAAGCTACGTTTTTATTTTTGCCATCCTTTTCTAAGCTGCGATACATGCTGTCGGGAAATGATGACCAATGCGGTCCTCCACACCCTCGTACCCAGAATCCCGATCCCTCCATTAGCACGTCCGTGAGCCTGTGTGTGTGTGTGTGTGCATGTTGAAAAGGGCAGATATAGTGGGTGACAGGACCTGTCTGGTTGGGAGGTACACCTGCCTCAGTGTGTGAGAGAGATCAAAGTTTCCTCCATCGCTCCTCATAAATCCCACTCATACATGTCATCCTTTCCTCTCATGCAGCAGATTTCAACATACAATAAAACCCTCATGAGCTCCATTGGAATATATTAAGTGATACAAGTTTAAGTCAGTTTAAACTCTCAGAGTTAACAAGTTTAACTCTGGTAATTGCTTTTTATTGACTCCTCAAATTTAAGCCTCAAAACTGCTTAAATTTCCTTTAAAGAAAAAAGGAAAATGTATCTCTTGGTTTTATTAGTGAAATGTTCTCTATTTTCTATATAACGCTGAACCACAATTTCATTGTCACCTTAATTGTTTTAATGAAAATTACAAGACCCATGATTCATTTTTTTTGTTTGTTTACTTAGGGTTAGGAACAGGGGTTAAAGTAATACATTTACTCTTATCATTTAATCACCCTCATCTCTTAATTTAACATTAGAAATTTTGAATAATAATAGTTGGTTGCAGTAACATGGCCACAAAAGCAAAATAAAAGTATCACAAAAGAAGTCAATAAGACTTGTGCGCTATATTTTTGAGTTTTCTGAATTGATTTGTGTGAGGAATCTACTGAAATTTATCATTCACTGATAATCTTTAGTCCAACAAACCATTAAAGGTGCCCTAGAATGTGAAATTGAATTTATTTTGTCATAGTTAAATAACAAGAGTTCAGTACATGGACATGGCATACAGTGAGTCTCAAACACCATTGCTTTCTCCTTTTTATTTAAATCTCGTTTTTGAAAAACACCCCTGAAAAATAGACGAATCTCCACATAACAAACACAGACTGTGACTCAACAGTCGGGATCATTAATATGTACGCCTCCAAATGCCTGCATATGCCAGCCCATGTTCAATGACAGGCGGAACTGCGCAGCCGAATCATCTGAAGTTCTGCAGGTGAAGAAACAAGCGAGGATTGTTAGTTTGCTCTGCCCATTTCACCACGGACTTATTTTCTAACCTGGGACAATATCAAGCAGACTTCTCTCAGTGAGTAAATGATATAACGTTACAGAAAGTGATCAAAGAACAATCTTTCCACACAGCGCGAGTTTATCTGGACACTTGCCAAACTCGTTATGAAATCAATGACGCACGTTACACTGCACAACGAAGCTCTCACTGTATTTACATCATCGTGTTTGCATTGGGGAAAGCATTACCTTTAGAGAGTGCAGAAACTGCGTTACAATGATAAGATCTTTATTCTCGCGATCAACACACTGTCATCTGCTCAATGCTCATCACAGCAACATTTTATGAGATGGGAATATATCTAAATACTTTAAAAACATCTCATAGTTAATCTCGATAGATGTAATAGTAAAAACGTATAGCTAAAAGCTGTGGTAAAAGTATTCGAGAGAGTTTCACATGTAATATGTAGCTATTTCATATGCAAGCATGTCAGCCAATCACAGCAGAGGCCGGTTACACACAGCAGACACGCCCCTCCAAACAGAGCGTTCAAATCAGAGGCTAAAATCAGGCTAGGAAAAATGCCTTTTATTTCTAAAGTATGACTATTTTTTTATCTAAAAAAACACTAACATTATAAGGGCAACCCAGAAAACATTATATATAAAAAAAAACATTCTAGGGCACCTTTAAGTGCTGCATCCGGATCATTGCATTTAAATTTATGGGTTGAATTTAAGAACGGGATCGAACGGGAGTGCTTAAGAAGCACTTTTATGATACTTTCATTGTTTGGTTGTTGCAGTTTGACAGCCCCAGTCGACCATTCACTATCATTATACTGAAATAAAGCATGGGAGAAATAAGGTAAGTAAATAATTACTTAAAGCAGCTTTTCCTCTTTGTCACCATCTCTGTTCGAAATCTGCAATTGCAGTTATTCGCGGAATTATCAACTTTACGTGGGTTGTAAATCGGCATGAAACAGCGCGGATGACCACAGTGGTTTGAGGCGAGTGCTGCTGTCAATCACCGCGCTGTGTGGATACTGTCATTCAGAATCACAGATTCACTTTTTGAAAGTTTGACCAACGTAAGAATTTTCACCGGAAAATGTCTTCTGAACAAGTAAGTAACATCCATTTTTGTTCTGATCAACTAAGGGGGAAAAAGCATTCGACATGACAAGCGATCGTTAGATTTAATCAACGCGGTTTACAGCAACCGTGCAAATTATAGCCTACTTTGTTCTCAAATTGTTCATGTTAACAACATCAGCATTGCGTGACTAACATTACATTTAATGTGTTTTATGGTTACCTGTGTAGTTCAGAATTCATATTCTCCATAATAGCAAAATGAGAAAGGCACAACAAAGGAAACTCCATAACTGTGTGAATTAAGAAAATGTACTGTTACACGATTGGACTATTGAAATGTCTTACTTGTTAAGCAGAAAAAAGGCGTCTCTTCTTCCGTTTTGAACCCCTTCAAAACACGGAGTTCACACACCTTTCAAAAGCCCTGGCGATGTTTATCCTTGTGTTCGCATGAGACGGTTTCTTTCTCTTTCTCTAGCCACCTTAAATCCGAAGTACGAAGTCTTTTGGGGTTTATAACCGCTGAATCTCCAGTTGACACTGATGATTGTTGTTTGGATCTTTCTGGATCCGCCATAAGTTTAATTATGTAAAGTGCTGCGAGAAAAGCCTATACATCTCCACATCTCCTCACGCGCAGTATAGCCGGCTAGCCGAAACACCTTCTTTATGTGTACAGATGTGACGTAATGACGGAAAGACATGCTCGAATTTCCCGCGGAAACCCTCCAGTACCACTGGAATTAAAATCATTATTACAAGATAACCGTTTTGAATCTAGCTAAGGCAAGCAGATAGATTTGAACACTGACTGAAGATGGGTTTTTTAAAATAATTATTTTGGATTATTTTTAACTTAAAAAAGTTACGGACAGCAGCTTTAAGCCTATTTTCCTAATTCATATGAATGCATACTGATAATAAGAGAAGAGAAGTCCTTCGAGCAGTAGTGCTCTGGATCATGCACAGGTCTGGGCCAAGTGCCACACCCCATCAGAGCATGACCTCATTCCACCAGCAAGGCTGCCACCCTCTTATTGGGTCAGCGAAAGCCCACCGACACGTTTTCACCTCATTCAGCTTCAGTAAATTGAATTTTAAAATACAATCTTCCCTCCGTTCGATATTGATGTGGTGTGATTTTTTCCCTCCCCCTACTGGAGGAAGGGTTGAGTGTATTTCATATGGAATGGGAGGCTAAAAGAGGGGAGGGGGAGGGGAAGGAGGAGGGGTGGTTATGACACTGTGCATTTTACCTTCACACACATACATAACACATGGTATATGGCCTCACAGCGGATTCTACTTAACCTTTACTGTTCCTGAGGTCAGGCTTTAAATTCACCTTTAAAAGAGCACAATGGCAGCTCCGACAGGGCTCATGGGATTTCTGTCTACAGGGCAGGTCTGCGTTTATTTCATCCAGTGCAGGATGTCACCTCCTGCAGGCGTTTTTTTTTCCTGCAGAAATGCTGCTGGCCAGAGTTATTTGGGGCCGTGTGATTGACTCATGAATCTGTTAGATGGGAACAGGCCGAACAGGCTACTCCACCTCACACTCCATCAATCAGAGACAGTGCAGGATCCCTAAGCCGTGTGCGTTCTGTGGGCTTTCAGTCAAACTCACACATTCATACAGAGGAAATTCCCAACCTCACGACGGCTTGGAAACTGAAGACCAGTTCCATTTCTAAAAAACAAAAGACAAATACCGAATGGAGGATTTTCTGTTCATCCATAAATCCACTGGTGTGTGCAAGGCACCGCACTAAATACCCTGAAAATGCGCCCTGAAATGCAGTGCTATTGTATCTACAGCATCACAACTGTAGACGTTTTAGTTAGCAATGCAACAATAGTTTTTTTTCATGTCATATTCAAAAACGTATTTTTATTTAGACAAAATAGTATAGAAATAAAAATTTACCTATATTAATTCATTTTACAGTAAATGCTACAAGTCAAATTAGGCATTACCAATATAGTACTAATTTTGAGATTTTCTAAATACTATTATATTATACAGACTACTAATAAAATAGATTATAATAAAGTTTCTGATCAGTAAGAATTTTGAAAAGGGATCATGAACTGAATTTTTAATATACTAGCAAGATTTTCACACACACAAAAATCATAATTTAGAAGCAATAGTCTATAGTGGCGAGCAGGACGAGGTCGAGGGCCGTGAGAGAGCGGTTATTAATCATCTTTATTTAGTCATTATCCTAATCATCCTTATGTATTTGTGAGGTAGTTATTACATTATTATTAAATTATACATTATATAACTAGGACAATACAGAAAAGTGTTAATTTCCCAAATGGGAAACATTTATGAATATTACAAATGCTTTATCATTTTAAGTAAAGTTTGTACATATCAAACTATCTGTAACGGAAAAAGAAAGAGTGAGACATAGTAAAAATGTTGTTAATCATACTTAATAGTTGTGACATGGATTCAATATAGTCAGCACTGCATCGTCTTTTATTTTCAGTCTCTCTGAAAAGCCTGTGTCGAACGGTCTTGTGTTTTAAAAATAAATTTAAAATAAATAGTAAAATGAAGCAAACAAACAAACAAACAGTGTCTTACTGATGCGATCCAGAACCGAGGCATCTCTATCGTTTTGTTAATCGGGTAATCCTGTGTTTGCGTCTCTCTCGTATTACTTCACTTCTAGTCTCAGCCTCAGACGTCACACCCACGGACCATGGCTGAACGTTTGATGAATATGGTACAGTTTTCTGGAAACACTTCAGGAGTTTTGAAGTCGCAATCTGATTGGTTGTATTCTACAGGACGTCCGGGAGACGTGTGTGTCGCGTTCTTTTTCGATCTGCCTGGAAACAAATGGCGTAATGCCAAAACCCCTTGTAGAAGAAGAAAGCCGTTGTGTTTACAACCGTGAGTGCTTATCAGGATCAACTAAACGCTGGATTTTCAGGATCGGAAAAAGGTCCACAAGCCGGGACTCAAACTCAGGTCACCCAAAGCGTAACAGCGCTACATTTCAGCGCACTTGCCCACGAGGCTATCGGAGCCAACAGAAAAATACCGCTAAGTGTTAAGTAACATGTGCAGCGCAAGTCTGTCATATATGCTATATTAAATAATAATGAGGCCATCATTATAATTATGTGCTTGGGACATGGTGAGACTTTTGTTTTTGTTATCAGGCTCTAAAAAATTATATAAGAATTTAGATTTATCGGTTATCGGTTTTCAAATATAAAGAAATATCGGTTATCGTATCGGCCAAAATGTTCATATCGGTGCATCCCTAAGTGTTATTTATAACATTGTTATGATCAATTATTCTAAGAACTACAACAAAAACTAAATGAATGCTAAGGAACAATAACTGTCAAAATCTGAATCTTGTGATTCCTTGCAACTCCCATCCCCAGACATCACATAACGGCAGTGAAAATACTGAAACATTTCCTTCGGTTCTGCTCACCAGGCCTAAGCTCATAAATATCAGCCTTATTTTGACAGCTTCATTACAATATAATTAGTTCACGGATGGCCCGATAGCGGTATTAAGTAACACCACACTGTAGACAAAAGGGATCTGTTGTTCTGGTCCATGTCACTTTGCTGAGTCGCTACCTTTGCAGAAAGCCTGTCGTCTAGTCTTTGCGTCATGCCAGCCCCTTAAGTAGGGAATAAGTGCCCAGTTATAGCTCTGTTTTACAGCAATGAATGTCTGTTGGGGAATAAATCATTTATTGTGATTGGATGAAAACAGCACTATAGACGTCTGCTTTAAAGGGCTTGACGGTCAGACTCCCTCACTCCGTAATCAGGCCAGAGTACCATTTCACCACTTACCGACACGGAGCGGGCACTTGTCTGCAAGGCCATGTCCAGTGCCAAATAAAGCCGACAAGATCATTATAAACACAATATTAAAAAGTAAGAGCAAAATGGCGACCGGAACAACACATGGAACAAGACAAAAATCAAATGAATCACAGACCAAAGGTCTGAAATCTCTCACACATAGCTCTGGTCTAGCACTGAGCTGTGTTTTTGTAGTTGAACCACACCTGGACTTGAATGTCAATGTGTGCTGTGTGAGCAAGCCATGCGTCGAATGAGGGGCATACAGATGAGGCTGCTTCTTAACAACCACAGATAATGATGAAGAATGGTCTGCTTCACAGGGTCGTAAAAGCACAAGGAGCTTTAGAAGCGCCGATAGCAATCCCAGGCAACCATTCTTCCTCCTGCTGTCCATTTCTTTCCATACTTAGCATGCAGGAGATAATGAGTCAACACTTCTTTCTGAAAACAAAGAAACAACTGTGAGTATGATAACCAAGATCATCAGACTCTCAGAGGAGTGCGGCATCGCGGCTAGACGTGCAGATTGTGCAAAATTATCCAAATGGTTTGTGTCAAAGAGAACAGATGATGACGGATGAGAGATGGATAGTGCAGACAGAAATGTTAAAAATGATCTCCATTTCACATCTCGCATGTTAAATGCAAACTCGATGCGTGAGTGTTGGCGCTCATGCATTTCTCTATTCAGTCTGCATTCCTTTCTGCTGTGACATCCATTTAATACATACATTGAATGCTCTTTCACCTGAAGAATACATGTCTCACATGTATTTTATTTCTACACTCACCACAGCCCTGATGTATGCCCGTGAGGCATTGCCACTAAGCTCACTGCTGAGCTGCACATATTTGAATAAGGAGGCTAAACTAGAAGACATACATAGCAACAGCAAGGTCACCATGGATGAATCCTTCCTACATAATTAATATGAGCAGAGAGAGAGAAAAAAAAGAGGAAAAGGTGTAGAATATGCATTGAAATGAAATCATGAATGTCCTTAAGCTTCAAGTTACACTAAAAAAAGCCTTTTTTTTTTTTTTTTTTTGCTCAGGTCCAGTTTTCAGCCTGATGCAACAGCATATTCATCACCCAACTGATCTACCTCACAGAAGTTAGAATGCATTAATTAAATCCCTTTTTTTTTTGCATCAGGGTCATTTTTGTTCTTTTTCACAATGTCATCTCATTACTGGAAATTCTTGTGATGATTTGCATATAAATTATTACATCTGTAACTACCCTGCTTCCCTTGGTCAACTTCACACGCACACATACACGCACACAGACGCATTCACAAAAGAAGTCTATTTTTCACTGATGAAGTGAATCCATTTAAATGCATTTTAACCACATGAGTCGTGTTTAGCTACTTGGTTAGTTATTCTGTAAGTCAGTCACTCTGTTGAGGGGGGAAAATATGCTAATCTGGTGTAAAAACAAAATATAAAAGAGAGAAAATTCAATCAAATGTTTATGCCAATGAGTGCACAGCAAGAATCGGTTTTTTAATCAATTTACTTGAGAAAACTTCACAAATATTAATGATTGTTTTCAGAGAATTTGTTGTAAGTTTTTTATTTTTTTTACCCCATTGGAAATTGTTTTTCTTGTTTTAAGCATAAATTAGCTTTATGACTAAAACATAAAAAATATACAAGAAAAATACACTTAATTCAAGGTATATTCTCTAAAATATGTCTTACACAATTTTGACTCAAGTAAATGTTTATTCTAAGGATGTTTAGATAATTTAGGAAACCAGTAATGTCCGACGTCCAAGTTGTCCGAACCTCAGTTGCAGCTGCAACCCAAGCTACAATAATATCAAAGAAAAAAAGAAAAAAACTCCTGATGTTCACTGTCTTTGATATCTAGGAGAAGACCACAGAAGAGGAGAGGTCACACACAGGAGGGAAGCCTCCCATTTTTGATGTGTAAATCAGTTCATTTATATATCAGTGTGAAAGAGCCAAAAGGAGATGTTCTGTTGAAAAGAACCAAACGGACTTGAATGAATCTAAATCCACGTCCTCCAACATCTATAAACTGATTAGGTTTGCTGCGTAGGTGTTACATTGTGTTCCATACACCGATTACATTACTTGCCCACTGAGGTACCAGTCATTTTGCTTATTCATAGAAATATATTTTTTTAGTTCAGTTGGACAACCGACACTCCAATTATAAACTGAAAGCATCAGCTCTATACAGCACAAGCTGTACAGTGCAGCAGATCCGTAAGCATCATTGACAAATATATTTTCTTGTAATTAAAATGTACAGCCAGTATGCAGTCTTTGTAGGGCACCAACCACAAGGGGTGCAGCATCATCTAAAGTTAAAGCAAAGAGCGAGCGCGAATTGAAAAGTGATTTTTGAACCCAACGGTGTTGTCACAAATTTATTAACCAGTGAGAAAATGTCCTCACTGTGACATCCCCAATACTGACACACTAGGCTCTCATTGTTTTTTCACACATCTGTAAGCCAAAACTCTGACCCTAATTGTAACCATAACTCGCACTTGGGTGTGTTACATAAAGTCTGGTCTATTTTGTAGCTTATTCTGGCCAAGAACCACCCACTTAAAATAGTGGCAGGGGCTATACCACAAAAAAGAAGAAAAAAAGATTGCCACGTAAAAAACCAACACAGGAGAAATTAGCAGAAAATGTTCTGTAGTCTTCTCTCAATCTCCATTGAAATTAACAAACATAGATTTCTCATGTCATAATCTGTTATAATTAAATATGCATGAGTTTAAGAGTGCTCAATACATTAAATATGCAATATTCTCTGGACAAAAAAAATAATATATAATCCACCCTATGACTTTATGTTCAATCCTAAGCTTTACATTTATGTGCCTAATTAAAGATATGCACATAAAACAGCTTCTGCTGGAGAAGATAAGAACTACGACTAATTAAAGTGATATTTTGAAGAAGAAAAGCAGGAAGCAATGGCATCTAGAGCAAAGGGTTCACAGAACGACAGGCTGTGAGATCTGCCTGCGGAAGGACTGTTCTGCAGTGTTTCTGCGTCTGAGAGCGCAGGGCAGCGCGGTGACACAAACCATCTTGTATATTCACAGGACGGTCCATAGGGAAAGACAAGAGACAGGAGACAGGGATTTGGATCACTGGCAAAGTGGAATTCCAGAGCTTAATGGGCCTGTGTAAAAAAAGAAGAAGAAAAAATTCAGGCTGCCATTCACCGGACAAGTGGAGCGTTGGAGAAAGAGATGGGGGAGGGATTTAGCAAAGGGATGAGGGGAGAAACCTAGTACATACTGCATCCCATGAGCAGAATACAAATTAGAGAAAGTGGGAGGAGAACCATTAAATGGTCATTAATGTAGGAAACAACTCTAGCCAAACTTTTTATGGCACTGTTTATGTAGTCTACAGTCATAACCATTTATAAAGCTCGACATCAACTGCTAATGATTGTTCTCTGCAGATTAGGGACGATGCATGAAAACCACAGAGTGAAACTAACAGCGTCCCTGAACGCACAGCCAGACACCTGAAGTCACATGTCTTCTCTTGAAAGAAGCTTTTTTGTCAGGGTGAGGTGCAGAAAGAGAGCGAGGCATGGAAAGGTAATGTTCTTTACCAGCTCCCTCATGGATTGACACAAACCAACCCGAGAGACGACGAGCATTCAGAGCAGACATTCCTCCCTCTCCCCGTGTCCGAAGAAACCTACTTCCCTGCACAGAATGCAAAAAAGATTATGTCAAACGAGTAGGATATCCAAACACTCAGTATTCATGACACAGTCGGTGAACAATACCCGGATGATGAACTGCATCTGCTGAGATTCTGAAGTGTGCAACCAGCAGACTCTTTGCTATCCCATAATGCCATTGGAGCTGTTAGCTAAATTTCTCTTTTCAAGTGCTATAGATGCCAAGAAAGCTGTTACTTGTGGACAAAATGTACTTGTTTAAAAACATCCAATTCTTAGTATAAAACATCTGATATTACAGCAGGGCTCTACAGTCTGACAATTTAAGTCGCATTTGTAGTCTGACACACACTGTTTCAGAGTGAAGTGCTAGCAATGTGTTCATTTTTCACACGTGCAGATCCTGTGTTTTCAGTATGGGTTTGGTTTGCTTGCTTATAGTGTACATTCTAAAAATGCAACATCCTTAACATCTTACCAAATTTATAACGAGAATCGTTTAGAAATCGGTTTTCAACCAATAAAAAGCTTATGGTCTTCCTGGGGATTTCTGCCAAAATAAAAGCTCTATGAATCAACGATTAAAAGAAAAAAAATTAAAACCATAAATATTACTATTGTAAGTGTACTCTTCAATGATAATATTAAGAATATAATAAGACAAGAATATCATTATTCCATACATGATATTAATATTATGATGGCCAGACTTTAGATTAGAGTCCAATTCTCATGATTAATTAACTATTAACTATGATCTATGCCTCAAACTCCTAATTACTGCTTATTAATAGTTAGTAAGGTAGCTGTTAAGTGTAGGTATTGATTAAGGGATGTAGAATATGGTCATGCAGAATAAGCCATTAATACAGTATTGTTATGAGGATAGCAGATGAACCCAAGCGCAGACAGTATGCTGACACAAAACGTTTATGACAAAACAAGGAAAACAAAACCCACGAGGGGGCAAAACATAGACAAGACTAGGGGGGTAAACTTTGACTAAGACTAGACAGAAGAACTTTCTCTAGACAATAGAGTCAACAGGATACTCACAAGTAAGGTAACACGCAGGTAAGACTCACAATGAACCGACACAGGACAGCAAACACAAGGGGATGATATAGGGGAACACTAATGACAATAACAGGTGAAGCCAACTAGACAATGATGACAAGACGAGGATAACAAGGGGGCGGGGTAACGTAACGAGACAACACAAGCACATGGCCGAACACAAAGCCATGTGTTTGCACACAAAACATGAGTCTGTCATGATCCTGCCCCAAGACTTAAAGACAGACAAGGACTAGATGGCAGAATCATGACAGAACCCCTCCCTTAAGGAGCGGCTTCCAGACGCTCCTCAAGGGACATCAAACACAAGACATGACAGGCTGGGACATTGACAAACCAACAAAACATGACAAAAAGCAGTAACGGCATACACGAAAACACAACAACAGGGTTAGGGTGCAACAATAAAAATAACAAATACAGGAGGGGGGTGGAGGAACATGAGAGTTTATGGGGGATTGTCCAGGGTGCATGGGTGTAGGAACATGAAAGTTCATGGGGGATTGTCCAGGGGGCACAGGTGGAGCGGTGGTCTTGGGTTTACGGGAAGTGGGCTCCGGACGAGGGATCCGGGTGGGTTTGGGTGATGTGTGGGAAGTGGGTGAAACAGTCCGGGATTGAACCATGACAGGGGAGACCGGGGGAACATTCAGAGGGTGGGTGACAGTGGGAACTGCTGCAGCCGGCAGTGGAGCGAAGAGAAGGGGTGTGGCAGGTGGTAAGGGATCGGGAGAGGAAGGCGCTGTGGTCGGCTGTAAAGCTGGGACAGGAACCACGTTCTCAATCACAGATCCGGAACCTTCGCTCACCGAAGCAGACTCGGAGCCTGCACTCGGCATCGCTGACTCGGAAACAAAGTCTTCTGCAGTAGACATGGAAGCAGGCTTCTCAGCGGCAGGCCTTGAAACAGCGCTCTCAGCAGTAGCCTTGGGAACAACGCTCTCCTCTTCTGTAGGCACAGGACTTGAGGACACGACAGGTTTGAAAGGGACCTCTAGGATCTGGACTAGACTTTGGAGGTAATCGGACAATGTCTTTGCGGCAACGACAACAGGCATCTCTTGACGAGCTGAAACGGACTGCATCTGCAGCTTGATCGGCCACAGCTCTCGCAGCAGGTGATACCGTAACAGGTTCGGGGTCAGCCCTCTTAGCCGCAGACTCGGGAATAGCGCTTTCAGCAGCGCTCAGTTGCAGCGGCGGGGTGAGAAACCATCGTGGACACAGAAGACGGTGATGGGGAACCGGAAACTCCCTTCCTCCTCTTTCTCTTTGGCCACGGGGCAGAGACCACAGTCAAACTTGTGACCAGTTGGGGAAGCTCAGCAGGAAGCATAACAGGAGCTGGGAAGACAATCTCCGGTAGGGTAGACTCAGTCGAAGAGGACTCCGAAGCCGACTCCCACGATAAATGTCTACCCCGTTTACCACGTTTACCACGGAGACTGCTAGGAATGGTTGGCGCCTCGGGAGATGTGGTGGAACGAGCCTGGTCCCTAAGCGTTGCGACGGCAAGAACGCAACCCTCCGGGATCGCTGGCAGCACGCCTGGTGGTGAAGACATGGAGGAACCCTGCGACCCTTTCCGAGACAAAAATGTCCACCATCTCACGGAACAGGCAGCGGACCAGTCTTTCTCGCTCAGCCAGAGGAGGAGGAGTATTGAGACCCGCGATGAGGTAGCGATTGAAGAGGACATCAGGTAAGAAAAACCTCCTCTCATTCGCAACCTGAGCATACTCCCTCACGGACCTCTCTCCCTGAGGAGGGAAAGGAAGCTTGCCCTTCTTCATATCAGAAAAAGTGTTCTGCCACCAATGTTTAAGGTCCTCCGAATGGTGGTCAACAGAAGAAAGCATACTGTCTGCTGGGTTCTGCGTTGGTCGGTTCATTCTGTTATGAGGATAGCAGATGAACCTAAGCGCAGACATTATGCTGACACAAAACGTTTATTTATGACAAAACAAGGAAAACAAAACCCACAAGGGGGCAAAACATAGACAAGACTAGGGGGGTAAACTTTGACTAAGACTAGACAGAAGAACTTTCTCTAGACAATAGAGTCAACAGGATACTCACAAGTAAGGTAACACACAGGTAAGACTCACAATGAACCGACACAGGACAGCAAACACAAGGGGATGATATAGGGGAACACTAATGACAATAACAGGTGAAGCCAACTAGACAATGATGACAAGACGAGGATAACAAGGGGGCAGGGTAACGTAACGAGACAACACAAGCACATGGCCGAACACAAAGCCATGTGTTTGCACACAAAACATGAGTCTGTCATGATCCTGCCCCAAGACTTAAAGACAGACAAGGACCAGATGGCAGATTCATGACAAGTATGTGCTTTATATACTAATAAACTGCCAAAATCCTAGTAATATGCATGCTAATAGTTAATAGTGAGAATTGGACCATAAACTAAAGTGGTACCAATATAATAATATATTATTTGTTATATTGTTATATTGGTAAGCAATTTTATTGTACAGTACAATAATAGTATTATTACTATAGTAACATTTCTTGACTGATTTGTTTATTTGAATGTATATAATAATAAAAATAATAATAACTTTATTTATTAACTTTAATCACAGTCTTATTGAATGAGTTCCATAAAAACAATACTGTGAATGTGAAATGAAATGTAGGGATATTTTTCTAATGTCTTTATTTAATCTATTTATTTTAATAATAAGTGACCCTGGATCACAAAACCAGTCACAAGTAGCACAGGTATATTTGTAGCAATAGCCAACAATACATTGTATGGGTCTAAATGATACATTTTTCTATTGTACCAAAAAATTTTAGGATATTAAGTAAAGATCATGTTCCATGAAGATATGTTGTAAATGACCCGTAAATATATACAAAAAATAAATTGACACCTTTAAAGGCGATTTTCTCAATGTTTCGATTTTTTGGCACCCTCAGATTCCAGATTTGCAAATAGTTTTATCTCGGCCAAATATTGTCCTATCCTAACAAATCAATAGAAATCTTATTTAATTGTTAAATCATAGAGCTTTCAGATTATGTATAAATCTCAATTTAAAAAAATTGACCCATGTGACTGGTTTTGTGGTCCAGGGTCACAAATGACTAAATGTATTTTACAAAATTACATTTTGTTTTCCATGAAAACAATTGTATAATGCTATCATTGCATATGTATATAATGCACACATAGTAATGCATTTATGACCTACTCAGTTTGACTTATATGATATCTGTAATTGAAAAGAAAATGAAAACCCTTTAAATGTCCCTTTAGTACTACAATCACTTTACATTTACAGAACAAGTGCTGACATGCTAAACATGTTATGAAACTAATTACACAATTGTCTCTATGAGTTTCTGTTATTCAACAGTTTCTGGTTATCCATTATACAACAAAAAACAATTTGGGTCCAGTAGAAACACTGTAACGGTTATTTAACACCACTAGTAGATGCTTTGACATTGCCCAGCTTTAGGTCAGCACTCTTTACACAACAGATATAACTTTATTAGTTCTGGAGTGGAGGATACTAGATTTTCAGATAGGGAGGATGGCAGCAAATACAATCATGGATTGAAGAAGAGGAGACAGAGAAGGAAACCCGGAGGGGAACTGATCATATCTGTGTTGTGTGTCCATCTAATGATGTGGTGCTTCTACCTGTTGGCACTGATGTATTAGCCATGGCCAAATTATAATACATTAATAAATAAATAATTTCAAACAATTGAAGTAATTAATCACAATTAATTTGCAGTAATTATTTATTGTGCTGTAAATACACCTCCATGAAGCCTTATAAATTTTTGGCCTTTTAAAATCTAGTGCATTTAGTTGGAATGCACTTACCATATAAAAAAAATACAATTTAAAAAATTGAGGTTTATGTGTAGGCCTATTACACAACGGGAACTGGCCGTTCTTTCAGGTTGCTTGACAAAGAAAAGCTTTTAAAAACATACTTTCTTGCCTCACAGACTCCAATTTTGGACCATTTTTGCCATGATCACTAGTTCTGATACATCTGAAGGGTTTTGTGTCATTCTCTGATACTTCAGCGATGCATTCTCCCCTTCATCAATCATAAGCCAGCTACCACTATCATAATTGCTGTAATGTGCCACTAAGAATTTTCTCCCTACTTATTTTTTGAACCAATAAATGCCATTGAAGTGCACTCAACAAATAACATACTGTATATCTGTGTTCCATTTTCACAGATGTGTAAAAAAAAAATAACGGATAATGAATTTCTTTAGAGTGCCTTTAGACATCACCAATATTGGCATCCTGTGCTATTTACATTGATCAAAGTGTAACACACTATTGATTCACATAATTTCATGACTCGGAGAGACCTAAACAAGCAAGAGAAAAAAGCAAACAACTGTTATCTGATTAAATAACAATACAGGTGAAACTCGAAAAATTTGTATATCGTGCAAAAGTTATAATTTTGAGGAATATGGCTTACAACTTATGAAAACCCCAAATTCAAAATCTCTGAAAATTTGAATATTAAATTAAATCAATAATAAAAAAAAGGATTTTAAATACACAGAAATGTCAGCCCTCTGAAAAGTAGTATCATGCATAGTATATAGTTATATATATACTAAATGTATTAGTTTTAATCTTTTAATTTGAATTACTGAAATACATGAACTTTTGCACGATATTCAAATTTTTCGAGTTTCACCTGTATATGGATTATTTTAATCATTTATATATAAAATAGATATATATTTTTTTAATGTTTGATTATTAATTTTAATGTCTGATACACAATGATGAAGTGACATTTCACTTATAGTTACTGCAGGAGAGAGAGAGAGAGAGAGAGAGAGAGAGAGAAAGAGAAAGAGAAAGAGAGAGAGAGAGTGAAAGAGAGAGAGAGAGTGTGTTAATTAGCTTCAACACAGAATGATAGGCCATGTGTCTGTGCTGTATTCTTTTTTTGGCCAGAATGGGATGCTTGACCTCTAGCTGAGGGCTGTGCTAATGGGCCAGTTGCACACAGCAGATGTATGCTGAGCGCATGTGTGCCAGTGTGGACTCTGTCCAGCTCGACAGCCGGGGAAAAATGACAATGCTAGTCACTGACATCATTTACGAGCCCATTAAACCTTGATTCCGCTGTGATAATGACATGTGATGTAGCAAAGGACGAAGGCCTTTTTGACATGTAGCTGTGCATTCTGTTAAATCTTTCACTTAATATATGTAGACCCTCTCAAGGGCGGATGACAAACAGACAATGTCAACCAGATCTAGATGGATTAACAAGAATAAGCAGAGTTTATTTGTGACCCTGGATCACAAAACCAGTCTTAAAGGGATAGTTCACTTTGAAATTAATTTTTGGTATGTTTTAGCTTACCTCAAGGGCATCCAAGATGTAGGTGTCTTTATTTCCGCAGTAGTTTCAATTTTGATATGTTTAGGTCAAACCGTTCTTGTCTGTCAGTCATATAATGCAGGTCTATGGTCACCACCTCAAAGAGCATGCACAGAGAAGTCCAAATTAAACATGATTTAATGACCCGTAAATGGAAGTACACATTGAAGGCCTAAGACACGAAACGAGCGGTTTGTGTGAGAAAACGAACAGAATTTATAGTTTTTACCTCTTGTAACCTAAGATGGTGGCGCCGCGGCTCGTCCGTACCAATAAGCAGTAGCGGTCGATAAGGCGTCTAGCTCTATATGATGTCTATGGGTAAGACGGCTAATTAAAATGGTGCTAATTTGCGCTTATCCGGGATGTTTAAACCGTCGTAAAAGAAAACAATTACGTATGCTCGCGTGAGAGATCACTTCCGGCGCTTTCCGGCGCTTGCGCAGACCGAAGCGTCCGCGCCCTCAGATCAGTTGGACGTGGCAGTGGTTACAAGAAGTAAAATCGATATAAATACTGTTCTTTTTCTCACACAAACCACTCGTTTCGTGTCTCAGGCCATCAATGTGTACTTACATTTACGAGTCATTAAATCATGTTTAATTTGGACTTCTCTGTGCATGCTCTTTGAGGTGGTGACCATAGACCTGCATTGTATGACTGACAGACAAGAACGGTTTGACCTAAAAAATCTAAATTGAAACTACTGCGGAAACAAAGACACCTACATCTTGGATGCCCTTGAGGTAAGCTAAAACATACCAAAAATGTATTTCAAAGTGAACTATCCCTTTAAAGGAGAACTCCGGTCAATTTTAACATTGGACTACTGTGGACTTCGACCGAAAACAGGAAGAAAATACAGGTATGTGAGCTGGCTGAATTAACATCATTTTTATTAATATCTTTCACATCTACTGCAGTCAGATTGACCGTGTTCACTCTTAATAACACCACTCACATGGCTGTGCACTTGTAATGACACATCAAGGATGTTAAGAGGCTAAAAGCAGGTTTAAAACTTGCCCCATTGAAGTCAACAGGGAGCAAATTTTAAAAAGACGATAACACGGTGTAGGCAACGGCGATTTTTGTCGTTGTTCTCTGTACTGATAGCACTCCAAATGTACAAAAAAAGGAGCTCAATGTTAAAATTGACCGGAGTTCTCCTTTAAGTCGTCCATGTATATTTGTGGCAATAGCCAACAAAACATGGGTCAAAATTATCGATTTTTCTTTCATGCCAAAAATCATTAGGATATTAAGTAAAGATCATGATCCATGAAGATATTTAGTAAATTTTCTACCTTAAATATATCAATTTTATTTTTGTGAGTGGATGGAGCACAATCGCCAACAGAAATGGAGACCTTTAAAGGCGATTTTCTCAATATTTTGATTTTTTTTGCACCCTCAGATTCCCGATTTCAAATAGTTGTATCTCAGCCAAATATTGTCCTATCCTAACAAACCATACATCAATGGAAAGCTTATAAATTCAAAAATGGACACATAAGATTGATTTTGTGGTCCAGGGTCACATTTTATGGATTTTAACCTAGGTATATTAATGAAATGCCATAAAGAATGGATATGATTTCAAGAAAGTAAAAAGAAATATCTGACATCCTACAGGGTTGACAAGAAAAATGTGACTTGGTTTTAAAGAAGAGCAAGTTAAGCACATTGCTTAACTTTGCTAAGAGCACATTGTTAATTACCACAAACATTTATTTAGAATTTTCTTTCCTTTTTAAAAAACAAACAAAATAAAAATCTGGGTTACAGTGAGGATGTGAATGGGGCCAATCCCTAAATGTTAAAATACTGTTTTTAACTAGTGTTTCAATACAATCACAAGACTTAAATATTTAACTAAATCTTACTAACCTTTTAAAGATATAGTACATTTTATTGTTGTTATAGCAACTTTGTTGCTATAACAATGCAAAGCCATTGACATTAAAACTCTACAATGACTGTCAAAATTTGATTTAAACAGCATTTCAGCTTAGATAATACAATTTCTTTTTTTTTTACAATAATGAATAGAATAATTGGACAAAGGACTGTAAAAAATGAAAGTTGTAAATACATTTTGTGTTGAATTCAATGTGGTAATTGCAGTTTCTTTGTGGTATTTTGCGAAATTTACTAGCAATTTCTGAGTGAAAAGGAAATCCTACCCCATTTTTTTTCTCAGTGTGTTGAAATGTATTGATTCAGCTTGTATTGAACCCAAAATAATTCTGTAAGCCATGAGCTAGAGAAGGTGTAAATCCACAAAATTGTGATAAGAATCTCAGGGTGGGCGACATGAGAAAGAAAAAAAGAAAGAAAAAAAGGGTAGATGTCTGAAATGAGTCAGTAATGTTCTCAGCCAGTTCTCGCCCCTCCTGTGGAGAGAGACCTTTGGTGAATATTGAATGATGCTAATGTCAGTCTGCCTCCAAAAGTCATTCTCATTTTCCATCGACCAAAGCAAGGAAAACAATTCTGGCGGACCAGCAGAGCAGTCAGTAATGAAGCTGGGACGACAAATTAGAGCTGAAATTAAATAAAGGAGATTACATAAAGCAAGGGCGTGGGAGCATGAAATTCTGCTGAAAGATTTTGTGTAGTGGAGAGAGGTAGAAAATATGAATATAAAACTTTAAAAAAAAATAATCCTAGTCAAAAAGGCTACATTCAGACAGAAAATACAGTATATGATAATCTTAAACCAGTCTTTTGTTCACTTTCTGGAATTGGTTTTTCAGCATGTAGCCTCAATGGAGGCCAGCAATGATCCTATGAATGGACATTGAACAGAGTCTACCTTTATCACCATGGTAACGTCAGAAGCCCATGTAGAACTGCTTTTTCAGATCTGAGGAGAGTAGTCTCTTGAACAGTGCTGCATTAGGGCTCATTAATTACAGCAAAAATCAGTTACGCCTGGCCAAGTCACACATCTGTTCAACACTCCTGCCTGCCTCTGTCTAATGCACCACTGATCACACAGAACACAAACCTTCACGTATAATGCTCCACATATCATTCTCTCTCCTCTTCGTCATCCACTTTCCCATGTTTCAGTCTTTCAGTCTGGAGAATCTTGATTTCTTTCTGTGCTTTTATGGCCATGATTTACTAACATCCCAGATAAAGGACACTAATGTGGATGCACACTTCACTGGCGTATTGGGTTTGATTTGTTATATTTTTCCAAGAGAAATGTCTCTTATACTTTTCAGCCTATTGATTATATTTATTATCTCAATATTTGTTTGTTCTGAAATTTCTCTTAAACACAAAATATGAAAAATGCCAAATGGCTGAGTCTTTATGTGAGAACATTTTTAAGCGGTGATGCCAATCACTGAAACAAGTCACTACTGAAGTTTAAATCAGAGACGCTATTGCAAAGTCTTTTGAATTCTCTTTAGAAAACTTTATAAGCAAAACAAAAAGCATTGTTAAACTAATAATTAACTTAAAATTAAAATCATTATGCAGTTGACAATGTCTCTTATCAGCAGCTCACTAATTGTGAATATATGTAATAATCGAGGCATCGTTCAGGCCTAGTGGTAATGTAATGATTTATAATGACAAGCATATATATATATATATATATATATATATATATTATTAAATAAATATTTTTGTAATGTACTTACATTTTTTCTTTTTCTTATAGCGAAACGATCGGTCATTTAAAAAATAACTAAAGTTTTATAAGCACAAATGCTCACCTTGCTCTGTTCTGTGATGCGCGTTCGTGACGTCACGTAATACGCAATTACGTTGAAAAGGTCACGCTTCTGTCCTGACGAAAATTTTCTTTTAGCCTTTTTAATATTAAAACACCCAGGATACTTCCGCCTACGCGTGACCTTTTCAACGTAATTGCGTATTACGCGACGTCGCGAACGCGCATCACAGAACAGAGCAAGGCGAGCATTTGTGCTTATAAAACTTTATTTTTTAAATGACCGATCGTTTCGCTAGATAAGACCCTTATTCATAGTCTGGTATCGTTTAAAGCCCTTTGAAGCTGCACTGAAACTGTCATTTGGACCTTGAACCGTTTGGGGTCCATTGAAGTCCATTATATGGAGAAAAATCCTGGAATGTTTTCATCAAAAACCTTAATTTCTTTTTGACTGAAGAAAGAAAAACATGGACATCTTGGATGACATGAGGGTGAGTAAATTATCAGCAAAAGTGTTTTTTAAAAGTGAACTAATCCTTTAAGCAGCATGACTGTTTTCAAGATTTCTTATTAATATTAATGTTGAAAACAGTCATGGCTTCCAAAAAAACATTGTTTTCAACATTAATAATAATAATAAGAAGAAATGTTTTTTGAGCACCAAATTCTGTTCTGTTCTTTTCCAGTGTTTGTGTTTGGTGGGTTTGGACATGTCTTACGGGACAATTACACAACAACGATGTACAAAAAACGGAAACGTTTTTCCTTTGTGTTTTTCACAAACAGACGACAAACGATTTAAAAGATCCCCGTTCACACGGATCCACGAAAATGACTAAAAAGCCAGTATTGTGCTGCCAGGCCAGTAGTTGGCGATTGTCACTTTGAAAAGAAACACTATACGTGTCACGGTATACAGATCCAATGCTTCCTTCTCGTCTCGTGTTTGTGTTGTGGTATGAAAGCACGTGTGTAGTGGGCGTGATTGTGTTGTCATTCCTTGATCCGCTCCAGCTGATCATCATCATTCATCACCAGCTGCAGTCAATCTCCCTCACCGCTTAAATACTCACTGTTATCTCATCCCCCTTGTCAGATCGTTGTTTGATGTCCTGGGTGTTACTGTCGAGTCTTGTTTCCTGGTTTTCCCGTCATCTCGTTCCTGTGGATTTGTCGTCTCGGTGTTGGATTGTTTCGTCTCGTCTTGGGCACTTCACTTCACGAGGATTCACCGCACCTTGACCATCGAAGTCCCTGCGTTACCTGTCCACACCCGTGTCTGATCCTGAGCCTTGTCTGTTCCCAATAAACCTGAGTAAACTGCAATTGCTTCCTGTTCTCTTTACCGATCATGACAGAACGATCTGACCCATCCATGGAAGCAGCAGGAGAGACACCTACCTCGCTGGATGAGTTCGTCCACCACAGCGTCATAAGAATGGATGCTCACGAGAGGAACATCAATGACACGGGTCGTGCGATTCAAGCTTTGGTAACGCAGGTGTCCGAGCTCACCCAGCAGGTCCAACTTCTCCGGGCTCCCACTGCGCCGCCCACACCAGCCGTTCCCCCCACATCTCCGGATTCCCTCGCGCCATCTGAGCCACGCCTACCGGTTCCGGAGCCCTATGCGGGTGAGTCTGCGTACTGTCGAGCATTTTTGACAAGATGTTCCATGCATTTCGCCCTACAGCCCAGAACGTTCCAGACTGAACAAGCCAAGGTGGCTTTTGTCATCACGTTACTGACCGGAAAAGCGGCGTTATGGGGAACGGCGGTGTGGGAGAATCAAGACCCTTGCTGCGCCTCGTTCCAAGCTCTCTCCGCAGAAATGAGACGAGTTTTCGACAGAGCCGTCGCGGGGAGAGAAGCCGCCAGGGTGCTGGCCGACCTTCGTCAGGGGGAGAGGTCGGTCTCGGACTTTTCCATCCAGTTCCGAACCTTGGCGGCCGAATGTCATTGGAACGAGGAGGCGCAGTGGGACATGTTCCTGCATGGGTTGGCTGACCGCGTCCAACGAGAGATCTACGCCCTGGACCTACCCACGTCGTTGAACGGACTCATCGAGCTGGCCCTACGAGTAGATGCGCGACTTTCCCGAGTCGGAGGCAGAGTGGCATCTAACCGTCCTCCTGGAGGGATTGAGGGGCAACGGTCCAGCGGCAGGGACGTGGTCAGCCCCGTCTTCGATCACGAACCCATGCAGGTGGGTCGAGCTCGGCTTTCCCGGGAGGAGAGGGAGAGGCGGAGGTCCCAGGGCCTTTGCCTATATTGTGGAGGTTCGGGACATTTTGCGTACAACTGCCCGGTAAAAGGCCAAGCCCGATAGTAAGTATGAGGCTACTATCGGGTGGGATCTCCGCCGAGAAGACCTCATCCACATCTACACTCCTCCCGGTAAGACTGAGATGGTCAACTCACCAACACGACTGTCAAGCACTTCTGGACTCTGGGGCTGAGGGTAATTTCATGGACAGTATGTTTGCTCACAAGTTTCAAATTCCACTCAAGCCACTCACTCAGAAGATTGCGGTACACGCACTAAATGGCCAAGAACTTCCCACCATCTCATTCACCACTGAAGATATCACCCTCATCACTTCTGGCAATCACACTGAGACTATTTTTTTTTATATCCTGGATTCACCGTTGGCACCCGTCGTTCTTGGTCACCCCTGGCTCATCCATCACAACCCTCGAGTGGACTGGCAGCACAAGGCTATACTGGAGTGGAGCAAGGAATGTCATAAGTCTTGTCTTGTGTCTGCTTGTCCGTCTGTGCCTGTTTATGTGTTTCAGGAGGAGGCGGGGGATCTGTCTAACGTGCCCGAGGAGTACCATGACCTGAAGGAAGTGTTCAGTAAGTCTAGGGCTGCTTCTCTTCCTCCTCATCGTCCCTATGACTGTGCCATAGAGTTAATGCCAGGTAAGTCTCCGCCTAAAGGCAAGTTATACTCACTTTCTGTTCCAGAAAGGGAGGCCATGGAGAAATATATTTCTGATTCTCTGGCAACCAAATTCATCCGCCCTTCCTCTTCGCCAGCGGGGGTGGGGTTCTTTTTTGTGGGGAAGAAGGATGGATCGCTGCGACCTTGTATTGATTACCGGGGGTTGAATAACATCACGGTAAAGAATACTTATCCTTTGCCGTTGATGTCTTCAGCCTTCGAGAGGTTGCAGGGAGCATCCATCTTCACGAAATTGGACTTGCGTAACGCTTATCATTTGGTCCGCATCAGGGAGGGGGATGAATGGAAGACTGCATTTAATACCCCCAGGGGGCACTTTGAATATTTGGTCATGCCTTTCGGGCTGTCCAACTCCCCAGCAGTCTTCCAGGCACTTGTCAATGACGTGTTGCGAGACATGATAGATCAATTCATATATGTTTACCTGGATGACATATTGATATTTTCCTCGTCTCTCCAGGAACATGTGCAACACGTACGACAAGTGCTTCAGAGGTTGCTAGAGAATGGGCTTTTTGTCAAGGCGGAGAAATGCGAGTTTCATGCACAGTCTGTTCCTTTTCTAGGACACATCATCTCGTCTGAGGGAATGCGTGTGGACCCTGACAAGGTTAAGGCTGTGGTAGAATGGCCAAGTCCAGATTCCCGTAAGGCCCTACAGAGGTTTCTGGGATTCGCCAATTTCTATCGGCGGTTCATTCGCAACTTCAGCCAGCTAGCCGCGCCTCTGACTGCCTTGACCTCCCCCGGAACTCCGTTCAGGTGGTCAGATACAGCCGAGGCTGTGTTTGCTAACCTCAAGAGCCGCTTTGTTTCAGCTCCCATCCTCGTTGCCCCTGATTATTCACGGCAGTTCGTGGTGGAGGTCGATGCGTCAGAGGTGGGGGTGGGAGCAGTTCTGTCCCAGCGCTCTCCCACAGACGATAAGATGCATCCTTGCGCGTTTTTGTCTCATCGTTTATCCCCAGCCGAACGCAATTACGACATTGGTAACAGGGAGTTGTTGGCAGTCAAGTTAGCGTTGGAAGAATGGCGACATTGGTTAGAGGGTTCGGGGGTACCTTTTATCGTCTGGACCGACCACAAGAACTTAGAGTACATCAGAACCGCCAAAAGATTGAACTCCAGGCAGGCTCGGTGGGCACTTTTTTTCGGTCGTTTTGATTTTTCTCTCTCGTACCGCCCGGGTTCTAAGAACATCAAACCCGATTCTTTGTCTCGTGTTTTTGATCGCTCCGAACGCCTGTCTACTCCCGAGTGCATTTTACCGGAGACCCGATTTGTTTCCACACTCGTATGGGAGATCGAATCGAAGGTCAAGAAGGCCTTAGAAGGGGTAACGCCTCCGCCCGAATGTCCACCGAGTCGTTTATTTGTGCCAGAGGGATTGAGATCAGACGTCATCCGGTGGGGCCATTGTTCCAACATAGCTTGTCATCCAGGAGTTAATCGTACTAAGTTTTTAGTTAAGCAACGATTCTGGTGGCCACTTATGGCTCATGACATTCACAGTTTTGTTTTGGCTTGTTCGTTTTGTGCCACTGGTAAGACTTCCAATCGACCCCCAGATGGGCTCCTCCAACCGCTGCCAGTCCCTTCGAGACCCTGGTCCCACATCGCTCTAGATTTTATCACCGCCCTCCCACCCTCCCAGGGTAACACTGTCGTTTTGACAGTGGTGGACCGGTTCTCGAAGGCGGCTCACTTTATTCCCTTACCCAAACTACCCTCAGCTAAGGAGACAGCGTTGACAGTCGTTGACCACGTCTTTCGCTTACATGGCCTCCCGATGGACGTGGTCTCTGACAGAGGACCCCAATTTGTGTCCGAATTTTGGCAAGAATTTTGTAAATTACTGGGGGCGACGGTTAGTCTGTCTTCAGGGTTTCACCCTCAGAGCAATGGCCAGACCGAGAGAGCCAACCAAGATCTGGAGAGAGTGTTACGATGTTTGGTATCCAAGAATCCTTCCTCATGGAGCCAACAGCTGTCAATAGTGGAGTACGCCCACAATACCTTACCAGTGTCGGCCACGGGCCTCTCTCCGTTTGAGTGTAGTGTAGGTTACCAGCCACCAATTTTTCCCAGTCTGGAGTCCGAGGTCGCGGTCCCCTCTGCTCACGCCTTTATCCAGAGGTGTCACTGCACTTGGACTAGAGCCCGTGAGACTTTACTCCAAGTGGGGGCGCGCACCAAGGCTAGGGCCGATCGCCACCGGTCGAAGCCTCCCGTATACGTCGTCGGTCAAAAAGTGTGGCTTTCTACAAGGAATATTCCTCTCCGATCCGTCTCTAATAAGCTGGCTCCCAAATTTATTGGCCCGTTCACTGTCACCAAGATCATTAGTCCGGTGGCAGTCCGCCTTAGTTTACCTCCTGCGTACAGGAGAATTCACCCCGTATTTCACGTTTCCAAAATTAAGCCCGTGTTTCATGCTCACATTAATCCGCCTGTCCCGGTTCCCCCCCCCCGCCGCGTCTCGTAGATGGGGAGACCACCTATTCGGTAAATCGGATTCTGGATTCTAGGCGGAGGGGGCGCGGATTCCAGTACTTGGTGGACTGGGAAGGTTACGGTCCGGAGGAGAGAAGTTGGGTACCTGCCAGAGACATCCTGGATCACTCCTTGATCGATGATTACAATCGGCAGGTAGGGAGGTCGGAGAACGCCAGGAGGCGTTCTTAGGAGAGGGGTACTGTCACGGTATACAGATCCAATGCTTCCTTCTCGTCTCGTGTTTGTGTTGTGGTATGAAAGCACGTGTGTAGTGGGCGTGATTGTGTTGTCATTCCTTGATCCGCTCCAGCTGATCATCATCATTCATCACCAGCTGCAGTCAATCTCCCTCACCGCTTAAATACTCACTGTTATCTCATCCCCCTTGTCAGATCGTTGTTTGATGTCCTGGGTGTTACTGTCGAGTCTTGTTTCCTGGTTTTCCCGTCATCTCGTTCCTGTGGATTTGTCGTCTCGGTGTTGGATTGTTTCGTCTCGTCTTGGGCACTTCACTTCACGAGGATTCACCGCACCTTGACCATCGAAGTCCCTGCGTTACCTGTCCACACCCGTGTCTGATCCTGAGCCTTGTCTGTTCCCAATAAACCTGAGTAAACTGCAATTGCTTCCTGTTCTCTTTACCGATCATGACAATACGCACCTATAGACTGAACACATAATACGCATGACATCACCATTTTCGCAAATTCACATTTTTGTAGTTTACACGGAGACGATAACGGTATCGCTTTCAAAAACTTGCACTTTGAAACATGTTTTCAAAAGTTTGCATTTTCAGGCCCCCAAAACGCTGTTGTTGAGTAAATGAACGGCCAAAGCGCATAAAAAGTTTTCAGTTTTTAGTTTGAAAACCGTGACGTCATGCACATGCACATGTATATTACGTGTTCAGTCTATAGGCGTGTTGTGTTTCTTTACAAAGTGTCATCGCCAACTACTGGCCTCACTACCTTGATAGACAGTAGATGCTAATAGATCAGCTCTGCTATGTTTTCACCCTGATTTAGTAAATCAGGGTCTATGTTGTTCTATCATGCTTTTCTGTCACCCTCTCTCTGTAAGCTTTCAAAGAGAAAAGCTCCCTTGACTGCCGTCTCATATGAGAAGCGGAGAGCAGTCTAAGTTCATTTATACCCAAGTGGCACTTGCATGAAGCACTTCCTAAGACATATTTTAAATATTGAGTGTTTGAGTGAAAATTAAAAGCTTTAGGTTTGTAATATCTGCCTGCCGTTCTCTCGCTGAATGTCCCTCTGAAGACATGTACAAAAAAAATTGTAGTATGTGTTGGTCAAGCTAACTATGGGGGTCTTTTTGCTTTGCATGTCTGTTGAGAATTTTTATTTCCATCTGCTGTTGTCAACAAGAACAGGATTAGTATTATAATTTATGTAGTTTAAGACTCGATGATAAATATAAGATGAGACCCTGCATGCATTTCTTACATCCTGAGACATGTTTATGTTTAATCATTTTAAACAAACACATGATACACATGGAGCTTATAATATGACAAAATTATTTGAATTGTGTAAATTTGAATAATTGACAAGTGTAATCTAAATGTAATATTATGTGGAATTTTAAATCGTTCTGAATTTGATTTCTTTAAATGAATATCGAACATTTGAAATTTAACGAATTAAATTTTTTATAGACATGTATTTTCAAACAGATTTTTTTGTTGTTGTTATGAATTCTTAGACTGCAAATATCCAGTTTAAAAAAAAAATACAGATTCAAGTTTTCAAGATGAAGAAGAAATTCTGAACTTTCTAAAATTCAAGACACGGAAATTCAGATCGTACAGAAAGTATAGGTGCGTTCCATTTGACAGGGTCCCTACGCAGTGTTCACTGCTCCCTGAACACGGTATATCAGTCGGAGTGAATAAATATTGTAATAAATAAATAAATACTATAAATAGTATTAATAAATAGTTATTTACTTTACTTTCAAATTTAAAATCATATAATAGGCCCATACATAGTATGTATATCTAATAAATAATAATAAAAACATTGTATTAATCAAATTCAGAATGATTTAAAATTCCACATAATTTTACATTTAGTCAGATTACACTTGTCAATAATTCAAATTTACACAATTCAAATTCAAATAATTTTGTCATATTATAAGCTCCATATACATAATGGTAAACTTAAAACAGGAGAGGAATGGACTAAGAGTGAAAACTCCTTTAATAACTATAATGAGGTTTGCAAGCACAGCCAACGCCGAACAGCACATGACTAAAACAGCAAGCCCTTTTCACAAAGTCTGTTTGGTTTGCTCTTGGCAACACGGTGCTTAAATATGCTAAAAACAGCTGTCTAAAATTAAAGTTGGAATTTTCTCACTGGCAGAGTCTGATTATCAACATCTCTCCAAGGTTATTATAGGTTGGCATTTTCAAATTAGTTTTAATTTTAATACCATTTTCAAATTTCCTATAAATTTCAGTTTCGTTTTAGTTAGTTTCATTAATGGTTTTGTTAGTTTTAGTTTAGTTTTTATTGTGTGAACACATTTCTATTTAGTTTTTATATATTTAGTTTCAGTTTTAGTAATTATAGTTTAGCAGAGTTAACAGAACACTTCCAGTTAAAGACATTTAATTTCAGCAAAGTTTAATGTTGGCAATTTACAGTTAACTCTAAACAATAAAAATAAAATAATTGTTTGAGATTGAAAAAAGAACTAAACAAATGCAACTTAAAAGTAAAAATGATTTATTCGTATTTATATTAAAAATGAAAAATTGTTAAACATGTGATGTATAAGAAAAAAAGTTCCATACGATTCTTCTTTTATGGTTATTTCTGTCATGACAACTCTCAGAGTTGGCATGGTAATGGGTATGACAATGTTGATATATCTGGTCTTGGCAGAATAAATCTGATACGCTGCTGCTGCAGCAGAGCAAGTATGGGACTTGCCGGATTGGGGCCACTTTTCAGCTGGAAGTTTCAGGCCAAAACCGGCCCATGGTGGTGGAAATTGGATAAATGAAGCAACAGTTCAGCTCTTACTATTGTGTAGTTTTTAATGGTTCAACAAATAATGTAAGATATTAGCCGAATAATTACGTTGCAGTGTTGCTAATGCTAATCATTACCAGGCCTATCTCTCTTTACCTGTTGCCACTTGTGTTTGTCCTCTTGAAAATAAATCTGTAAGCTTGGCACATTTGGCAGCATCCTCCTCTAATGCCTTTCTTTTTTTCAACCTGGCTTTTTCAGCCCCTCCTGGCCTCTTCCTCCCTGACACCTACCCAGGGGCGATTCTAGGATTTTCATTTTAGGGGGGCTAAGCCCCCAACGAGGGTATGATTTAATAAAATAAAAATAAAAGGTAACACTTTAGTTTAGGGTCTAATGCTCACTATTAACTAGTTCCATTACCAAGCAATAGCAGGGTATTATAATCACTGTGGTCCTGAACAGTGTTGGGCAGTAACGCGTTAGAAGTAACGCGTTACTGTAATCTAATTACTTTTTTCAAGTAACGAGTAAAGTAAGGGATTACAATTGCAAAAACAGTAATTAGATTACTGTTACTTCCCCGTAAGCAGGCTGCGTTACTGCGTTAGTTAACCGTCATTTTGTTTCGTGAGACTGTCTCGTGCGTGAGTGACAATGACATATGAGCGCCGCGACGTCAGTAAACACTGAAATGTGTAGTGTTGAACAAGAGACAACATGGAGCGCGGGAGAGAGACACGCATTTGATTAGTCTCACACGCTACACCTATGGGGGTAGAATTGTTGCTTTATTCCAAATAAATAGATTATGATCCACAAATATATATAATGAGATTCACAAAAATATATAAATTTCACAAATAAATAGATTAAGATCCACAAATAAATGTAAAGAGTTTCACAAAAAAATATAAAACTCACAAATAAATTAAATGAGATTTGCAAATAAAAATATGTATTTACAAATGTTTTTTTATGGCACAAACACAACTCTGCCTGGCATTTATTTGTGAAGCGCTTTCTGTGCATTTGTAAATCCCTTCACGCATTTGTGAATCGGTTCCTGACGTGCAGACAAATCCACAAATAAGTGGACTCCACCCACCGTTTCCTCAAGCCAATCAGATAACAGCCACATTGAGCTGACCAATCATAGCACGTTCTCGCTACAACCAATCAGGTTTGGTTGTATCAATGATTCATCTGCATTGGCTCAAATAGGAAGTGTAAGGCTAAGGCCCATAATATTGCTACAGTAAAATATGTTTAAAATTTAGATTTCGTTAGAGTTAGACCATTGTATCAAGCCAAGACACATTTTTATGAGCCTTTGAGAATGCAAGAGAAACAGCGCGTACATCTCTGTTATGGGAACAACGCGTTATGGAAGCGTCACGTTATTAATGATAAAACAGAAAAGCATCAATAAGTTGCTGACTAATGAATAACTGTATTCAACCTCGTGATAAATACGCGAGTTTGTGTAATATAGGTGAAATTACTGTCCCAACAGCTTTTCCCACTTCTTCAGTCAAGTTTTACATACGCAGCAGGTCCGTGGATCTAATGATCCATCATGCATTTAAAAGTGAAATGCCCAGCAGACAAGCTATTTGCATTTATTTTCTCTTATTTTTTTAGAGATAAGACAATATTTATTTTATATGCTGGAATATGCAGAAATATAAGTTAACAGAAGAAGGACTTTCTTCATTTAATTAAAATATGGTGGAATGTGCAGAAAATAGGTTTAAAAGTTCAACAATTTTCTTCAAGTCTGAGACTGTTGCATTTAATAATTTTTTTTTGCTTGATGCAATGTGCATAAAGTAAAAATATTGAAACTAATAAAACAAGTTTAAAAAAAGAGTGTTTCATTTGATTAAATTTTAGATGATGGAATATGCAGAACGAATAGATAGGCTGAAAGGTCTATTGCTTTATAGCGTATTCAGGTCGTGCATCATGTTTTTGAAAAGTAACTTAGTAAAGTAACTAGTAAAGTAACTAATTACTTTTGAAAATAAGTAATCAGTAAAGTAACTGGATTACTTTCTTGGAGAAGTAATCAGTAATCAGTAACTAATTACTATTTCCAAGTAACTTGACCAACACTGGTCCTGAATGTGAGGCAGGTTAGTTCGGTGTTTCCCTGAGAATTTTTTTATTTCTCTGATCTACATATGTAGCCTAGCTAACATCAGACCCAGTCTCATTGAGACATGGGTCTGGGAACCACATGTTTATTTTCTCGTATTTGAGGTGTGATTTACGAATGCCCGGAGCCGTTTATTGAGTGCTACGAATGTCAATCAAATGCGCCTGTACGTATAGCTCATAGCCAATCGTTTGAGCTACTACTTAGAACAATATCTAAGTCTGTATCGAAAGGTAACTTCGCGTAGGTCCGTGTTGGATCCATAGATATAAACAAACTGCTTTGGTGTGTCACATAGACGTCGTCATCGTCTTGCTGCTCCCTCCCCGTTGTGAGGTGCAAATCTGGCCCATGGAATCCAGGCTTGGATTCAGACTCATAGTTATACTCATATTTATGTGTTCTATTCAGACCAGACAGTTAGTTTACTACTCTGACAAATGAACATATATTTGAGGCTAGTCATGCAATTCGTTTTTTCAAGTAGTACCCTGTCTAATATGTGTGGTATCTTGTTTAGTTTCATATGAGATGGTTATCTTACTTGGAATTAAGGTACAGCTGTATTTGCAGACATGATGGAAATACTTATTTGGCCATTTCTGCTTCTTAGGGCTGGTTCACACAGAAAGCGGTTTTGCTTTGAAAAATGCCCGACGCGGGCAGTGGAATGGGGAAAAAGTGCAAGGTCTCGAGACAAGTCTTTTAAAAGTTGAACTTATTTTCAACGTTGAAAAGGTCACGCTTCCGTCCAGACGAAAATTTTCTTTTAGCCTTTTTAATATTAAAACAAACACCCAGGATACACACACGAAATGGGCATTTTAAACGATAAACTGACACAAGACATTTAAATATGTGTATGGTCCTCCTTCCTCACATTTGTAAACACTGACTCGGTACTTCCGCCTACGCGTGACCTTTTCAACGTAATTGCGTATTACGCGACGTCACGAACGCGCATCACAGAACAGAGCAAGGCGAACATTTGTGCTTATAAAACTTTATTTATTTTTTAAATGACCGATCGTTTCGCTAGATAAGACCCTCATTCATAGTCTGGTATCGTTTAAAGCCCTTTGAAGCTGCACTGAAACTGTCATTTGGACATTGAACCGCTTGGGGTCCATTGAAGTCCATTATATGGAGAAAAATCCTTGAATGTTTTCATCAAAAACCTTAATTTCTTTTCGACTGAAGAAAGAAAGACATGGACATCTTGGATGACCAACACATCCTCATCCCAAGGCGTCATATTCTGACACTTTGACAAAGCGTCTAAATCCAACGCCCATGGAACCCTTTAGCGTCAATATAACACGCAGAGAGATGGGTAGGTTTAGGTATGGTGTAGGGTTAGGGTTAGACCGCTAGGAGGCGCCTTCTGACCCATATATATCGGCGTCTCATATTGACGCTAAAGGGTACCATGCGCGTTCGATATAGACGCTTTGGCAAAAGCGTCATTATATTACGCCTTGGGATGAGAACGGGCTGGGATGACATGAGGGTGAGTAAATTATCAGCAAAAGTTTTTTTAAAAGTGAACTAATCCTTTAATTTATGCTTTTTCCTGTGAACTTTTTGTTTTTCTATGTATTTTTTTGCATCGTAAATTAAAACTTGTAGCTGTAATCTGACAATAATTTTGTGTTTAATGTTTTGTTCTTCCCTCATTTTTAAATTTAATCTTTTTCCTTATATTTGATGGTTTAATCTAACTTATAGGGTCATTAAAAACAAATCACTTTTGGCCACTTCTATATGAAAACATCAAATAACTGTTTTCTTTTTTTACTTTCTCCCCAGCGTGCAAAAAAGACCATAAATTGATAGAAACTGAGCTGACAAAAATGTCTCATTCTGAAATCCTTGGATTTCTTATGTCAAAAGCCTGAAATAGTATTTTATGACTGCCCACATTTACATTTCAACACCACCTATTTGGTGTTCAGAAACTTGGTCTGCCCAGTCATAGCAAGGAAATAAGGAGGAAGTATTATTCCCAGCACCAGAAGAACTAATGAATACTGAAATGTGAAAGTCAAATTATGTTCCTCACTGTGTAGAACCTGCTGCTCTACATATTGCCTAAAGGACCACAGCGCTAAGAAGGAGTGGCTACTAGGGCTGGGTATTGACACAAATTTCACAATTCGATTCGATTTCGATTACGATTCGATTCGATTCAATATTGATTATTTTGGATATCAGTTACAATAAATGGTAAATTTTCTCAAGGAAATCAAATCTCTTAACTAATTCTGTAAACTATGGGAGTCTAGTTGTAGCCTATAGGCTTCATTAGCCTAATATGAAGGTAACAATTAACTGTTTTGTAGCTATACAAACACTACTTCACAGTTCAGTCTTTGTAATATGTTTTAGCAATACATTTCTAACATTTATAATGTGTTTAGAATTTTTTTTTTTTAAATGGCCTTTACAGGGACTTTAAATTACACTTTTTTTTATTTTTATAATAAGAAGATTATATGAAATATAAACATTTAAATGGTGGCTGTCATAAAAACTTGCCTGATTTATTCAAATATGCATTAAATATTGATGAACATTAAGATTATAATGCATATGTAATATAGTGCATATATTTAGCAAAATGCTCCTCTCTAGAGTAAATTTTTCTGGCTGACTAACGTAACGAGTTTATGGTCACATGTGGTTTTTCTGAGGTAAATATGACGATACATGACATTGATTACAAGCTGTTTAACTGACGTCTTTCCACGGTTGAAACACTGATTGAGCGAATCAATTTGACATGATACGGATTTCGACAAGTTGTACTTTATCTTTTAACACACTTTCAGATGCTCATTCATGTTTATTTCGCGCTGTAACTGGTATTATTAAGGCGGAAGAGATCAAAGCGCTCCGCACTGCTGCTTCTCTTGAGCTGCGCCAGAGCGATCTCACGCCACAGCGCCAAAATGGTATTTATGTTTTTGAATTTCGAAAGAAAATGGACGTAATTTGAACATTTAGAATGTTTCATATCAATAGAGACAAAGGACAAAGATTATTGCGATGTTTTGGATGCGTGCTACAATGTTCCATTCATTAAAATGAAACAGGATGACTAATCGATTCTTGAGATTTAAGAATCGATATCGGTTCGTAAAAATGAGAATCGATTAATATCGAGAAATCGATATTTATTACCCAGCCCTAGTGGCTACGTTAAGGAGAAGTTCTCTTACGAGAGGTTCTCTCGTATTGCGTAAGCTAGCTTACGCTACGGGAAAGATTCATCTTTTCTGAGAAATTGAAGCCAAAAAAATTATCCTATAATTTTGTATCCATTGTCAACGCAGTTCAACTGCAGCAGAGCATGAGCGGGCTAACTAGCAGCTCATTGGCTCGCTCACAGGGAACTGCTTAAGCCTATGAGGAGACGCGATTGAACTCTCGTCCAATGAGAGTCGACATGCTCTCATTGCGTCATAGCCCGCCGAAGCGGGCGTGGTCAGAGAGTATAATAATGGCGTCGTAGGCTGAAACTCTGATTTTCATCTCTTCAGCGAGGCTACACGCATCTGCTGATCTTGAGAGAAGCCGCCGTCGTCGACAAGGCAACTTAGCGAGCATCTAGGAGACTGAAGAAGCCGGCCGTCTTCGCCACCTTCAGCCGTCCTGCAAGCTACCGCCATCCGACGGAATATATCCTTTTTCTTCTGTCTTGCATATTACTGTATCCTTATTACTAAAAGAGCCGAGCGTCTTTTTCAAGATGTCTCGTACCATTTCCTGCGGTTCTTGCCGCGCTCCCCTCGAGACTGGAGACCGCCATGTCATCTGCGCTCTCTGTCTCGGATTGGAGCACGCCGAGCTCGCCCTCGCTGATGGCGGCTGCGAGCTCTGCGAGAGTATGCCGCTGTCGACCCTGCGGGCTCGACTTCAGGCCGTAAAAGAAGCTTCCGCGCCGCCTCTGACTTCGCCGCGGAAGAAGAAACGCCGCTCACAGAGGCCGCCGGAACCCCAGCTTGAAGCGTTCATTCCGCCGGAGCCCGTCGCCTCCCGCTCTCCATCTCCGCCGCTACCGGACATACAGCTGCCGCCGAGTGGCCGCTCTGTTGCCTCCGAGGACGCCGCGGACATTAAGGAGACATGTTCGCTTCTCGCTTCAGACAGTGAGGAATGGTCCGGTTCTCGCGCTTCTTCGGCCCGTGAATCCACCGCGACCCGCGCGGGCATCGAGGACGAATTAATGCGCCTCCTGTCTCAGGCCGTCGAACGCCTCGGGCTCGAGTGGTCCCCTCCCCCCGAGCAGACCACCAACCGCATGGACGGCAGTTACTTCCGCCAGCGTTCGACTCCCGCCACCAAGCGGGCCGCGCCCTTCCTCCCTGAACTACACGCGGAGCTCTCTAAGTCCTGGAATGCCCCGCTCTCTGCCAGAACTCGCTCTGATTCTTCCACCCCGCTTCGCGTTGTGGACGGAGCCGCTGAGAAGGGCTATCTCTCCATTCCCCCTGTAGAGGACCTGGTCGCTGCACACTTGTGCCCGCCCTCCGCGAGATGGCGTTCATCACCTGTGCTTCCCTCTAAAGCCTGCAGAGCGACTTCGAGTTTTCATACCCGCGCTTATTCAGCCGCCGGTCAAGCAGCCTCTGCATTGCACTCCATGTCTGTTTTACAGATTCTACAGGGTGACATACTCCGCGAATGGGATGAGAACGGAAGAGATCCCCCTAAAGTCGCGGATTTGAGGAGCGCCACGGACCTCGCCCTTCGCGCTACAAAATCTGCCGCTCAAGCCCTGGGGAAATGTATGGCCGCCATTTGTGTGTCTGAAAGACATTTGTGGCTCACGCTCGCCGACATGGGAGATTCTGAGCGCGCCGCTTTTCTAAATGCCCCGCTCTCTCCATCCGGCCTCTTCGGATCTGCCGTCACAGGTATTGTTGACCGTTTCTCCGAAGTTCAGAAAGCTTCCCAGGCCATGAACCTCTTCCTGCCTCGTCGCGCTAGCTCCTCTGCAGGCCGCTCACGTGACCAGCCTCCTGCACGAGCCCCACCTCAGCGCCCAGCTCAGCACAGCCAGACTTCGCAGCGACGCCAGGGCGGCCGCCCTCGCTCTCGCTCTGACAGCCGCCACAGACCGCCGCCGCCTCGGGGGCCGCGGCCTAGGATCACGCTGAAACCTGATCACTCGAAGTCTGCCTAGCACAGCTGAGAAAAAGACGGCGCTCTCCCGCTGCGGCCGGACCGCCGTCAAAATACCGCCCTCTGCTAGTCCCCGCGCACGCGGCTACTGCAGTAGTGTATCCCGCCATTACCAAGCCGGTTTCCCTTCCCGCTTGCATGAGCACAAACGCCGTTTTCACGGCGACCCAAATAAATCTCAAAAAGAGCAAAAAGACACCTTGTGTAATAAATGTGCCCACAACACTGTGTTCACTCATACACAAAAGCACGTCTGTTCCCGTGTCCCACGCGGAGCACACTCTCATAAAGCGGCCCCAATCCGCTCGAGTTTCAGAGTACATAAAAGCGCCCACGAACCCGTGCGCGCTTCCCCCCTCTGTTCACTCTGTTACACGGCCCATAAACTCCTCTCTGAGTGTAAGTCCCGTTGTTATAAGCAATATGAGCGCGCGCACACAGCCCGCCATGTGCAGCGACGAGGACCGGGTAGCCATTCAACCCCTAGCATTGCGCTGCAAAGCGTGGGAAGCTATTACGGGAATTTCCCAGTGGGTGCTAAACACAATAAGGCTGGGCTATCGCTTACAGTTTCGCCGCCGCCCTCCAAGTTTTCGAGCGCGGCTAGAAACTACTGTGAACCTAGAAGCGGCGACGCTGCTCCGTTCAGAGATAGCAAAACTATTGTGCAAAAGGGCTATAGAGAGAGTGCCTCTGTCTATGAGCGAGTCGGGGTTTTACAGCCGCTATTTTCTTGTTCCCAAGAAAGACGGCGGCCTCAGACCAATATTAGACCTCAGAGTGCTGAACAAAGCTCTCATGAAGAGACCGTTCAAAATGCTCACTATCAGAAAACTCCTCGCGCACGTGCGCCAGGGGGACTGGTTCATTTCACTAGATCTGAAAGATGCTTATTTTCAGATTCAGATAAATCCCCTTCACAGGCCATTCTTACGTTTCGCCTTCGAAGGCCAGGTTTATCAATACACAGTCCTTCCGTTCGGCCTATCCTTAGCACCTCGTACGTTCACGAAGTGCATGGATGCGGCGCTCGCCCCCCTGCGGAGTCAGGGGCTGCGAATACTGAACTATTTGGACGACTGGCTGATTTTGGCACAATCACAGAGGGAGATACTGTCTCATCGTACAGTTCTCCTCGACCATCTGAAAGCTTTGGGTCTCTCTGTCAACTGGACAAAGAGCGCACTTCAACCCAGTCAGACTATTTCCTTCTTGGGTATAGAGCTAGACTCGGTCACGATGACGGCTCGTCTGTCAACACAGCGCGCGCGCCGTGTTCAGCGTCTCGCCGCATCTTTTCAGATGAACAGACTCACACCTCTGAAAACTTTTCAGAAGGCGTTGGGCTATATGGCCTCAGCCTCCGCGGTGCTCCAACTGGGGTTACTGCGCATGCGCCCGCTTCAGCTCTGGTTGAAGAGCCGTGTGTCTCACCGTGCGTGGACCACGGGCTGCCAGCTGATAAAGGTAACGCAGACCTGTATTATAGCTCTGCAACCATGGACCGTGACAGAATGGTTTCAGCGGGGCGTTTCCATGGGGACTTGTTCTCGCCGAAAAGTCATCTCGACAGACGCATCCAACACGGGTTGGGGTGCGGTCTGCGAGGGCTCACCGGCCTTCGGCCCCTGGTCAGCTCAGGAGAGCCTCCTTCACATAAACTGTTTGGAGATGTTAGCGGTCGAGAACGCGCTCACGCGTTTTCTCCCGCGCGTTCACGGTCACCACGTGCTGATCCGTTCGGACAATATAGCCGTGGTCTCCTACCTAAACCGTCAGGGCGGAGTCAGATCCAGAAATCTTTTCAGACTGACAGAACGCATATTAGTTTGGTCGCAGTGTCACCTGCTATCGCTCAGAGCGACGCACGTGCCGGGCCATCTGAACGACGGTCCAGACAGTCTGTCCAGGAACCCCATTCCCCCCGGGGAATGGTCCCTGCACACTCTTACAGTCCAAAAGCTGTGGCGAATATTCGGCAGAGCAGAGGTGGACCTCTTCGCCTCAGAAGAGAACACCCAGTGCCCAATATTTTTCTCGAAGAGCGACGACGCGCTAGCCCAGACCTGGCCCAGCCGCCCGCTTTATGCATTCCCTCCGGTTTCTCTGCTACCACAGGTGCTTCAGAGAATCAGGGAAACACGCCACTCGGTGCTTCTCATAGCCCCGCGTTGGGAGGGTCAGACTTGGTTTCCGGAGCTCACTCAGCTGTCACAGACAGCCCCGTGGCCCATTCCAGTCAGAGCAGATCTCCTCTCTCAAGCTCGCGGCACGATCTGGCACCCCCACCCAGAGCGCTGGGCGCTACACGCGTGGGTGATCAACAACTACCCGTTGCTTTGCCAGAGGGAGTGTTAAACACGATCATGCAGGCTAGAGCGGCCTCTACGAGAAGGCTCTATGCGTCTAAATGGTCTGTGTTCTCAAAATGGTGTACCGACAGAAATTTGGACCCACGGTCATGCGAGGTTCCTTCCTTGCTAAGTTTTCTCCAAGAGATGCTGGACAAGGGCAGGTCCCCGTCCACTCTCAAGGTGTATGTGGCAGCCGTCGCAGCGTTCGTTGAACCCCGGCGCGGCCAGTCACTGGGCAAAGACGATTTGGTCATCCGCTTCCTCAAGGGAGCTAGAAGGATGAACCCCTCACGCCCCCCTTCGGTGCCGATTTGGGATCTTTCCATAGTTCTCGAAGCTATGAAAGCCCCCCCATTCGAACCACTAAACACCGTGGACCTCAAATACCTCTCGTTCAAAGCCGTTTTTCTGCTTGCGCTCGCATCAGTAAAACGTGTGGGAGACCTTCACGCGCTGTCAACTAGCGCTTCCTGTCTTGAGTTTGGGCCCAATGACTCCTTAGTCGTTCTCAAACCTAGACATGGTTATGTCCCAAAAGCGATTGGTACCCCATTCAGGGCACAAGTTATTTCCTTATCGGCTCTGCCTGCATCCGATAACGAATCTGACTCTAATCTCCTGTGTCCGGTCAGGGCCCTGAGATTATACGTTTCCCGCACTGCTCCGGTCAGACGATCTGAGCAGCTGTTTGTTTCGTTCGGTGGGCGCACCAAAGGGTTGGCCGCCTCGAAACAGACACTATCCAGATGGATAGTTGATGCCATTGCAGCCGCATACGCGTCGAAAGACCTGCCATGCCCTCTGGGCATTAGGGCTCATTCCACTAGAGGCATGGCCTCATCGTGGGCATGGTCCAGCGGAATTTCCATTCACGACATTTGTGTGGCAGCAGGATGGTCTTCCCCTTCCACCTTTGTCAGATTTTACAATCTCGAAGTTCCCGCCTTGCAGGCTAAACTACTAGCTATCTAGTATGTTACAGATTCTCTGGTGAGCTGCACTAAAAAGAGTTATTCACACAGACCGGTTCCCGCTCTGTCTCTCTTATCAAGTGCTTAGTACTACACAATCACCGGCCCGCTCTGCTGGCCCTGTCTCATGTACATATGTTCATTCCCACTATCAAGGGTTCCCCCGGGTCTCCCCTGGGACTCGTAAGTGGATGCTTAGCACGCACGGCGTTGACCAGGTGTTCCCGTAGCGTAAGCTAGCTTACGCAATACGAGAGAACCTCTCGTAAGAGAACGAATCGGTTACCTAACGTAACCTCGGTTCTCTCTAGATGAGGGAACGAGTATTGCGTTCCTGGCCGTGCTTGTGCTACTAGCGTTTCTCGCTTCATTCTATGAAAACCAGAGTTTCAGCCTACGACGCCATTATTATACTCTCTGACCACGCCCGCTTCGGCGGGCTATGACGCAATGAGAGCATGTCGACTCTCATTGGACGAGAGTTCAATCGCGTCTCCTCATAGGCTTAAGCAGTTCCCTGTGAGCGAGCCAATGAGCTGCTAGTTAGCCCGCTCATGCTCTGCTGCAGTTGAACTGCGTTGACAATGGATACAAAATTATAGGATAATTTTTTTGGCTTCAATTTCTCAGAAAAGATGAATCTTTCCCGTAGCGTAAGCTAGCTTACGCAATACTCGTTCCCTCATCTAGAGAGAACCGAGGTTACGTTAGGTAACCGATTCGTTTATTTCTAAGATGGCACTTTAAAGGCACAACAGCAAAAAACGTCAGGAAGATGATAGGAAATGGGGAAACACTTTATTTTGCAGTGACCTTGTTACATATGTTGCATGTACTTAGTAATAACAGTAAATTATGCATAATTACTACATGCAACTAACATTCAACCAAATCCTAATCGTACCCTAACCCTACATTTAGTTGCTTAATATTACTCATTACTTAAATATATAATTACACTGTAACAATGACACCTTAAAATAAAGTGTAACCGAAAATGGTAAGGAAAAACTATTATTTAGCTACAAAAACTTTGCATTTTGCAAAAGCATTATAGTGGACAAATGCTAAAAATGTATAATGGCAAGTCATTTGACAGTGTGATATGAAGAATGATGGTCCTCATGGAAACATTAACAACAACTGAAATACTTCATGACACCGCAAACATTGGACTGACACGCAAGTGCTAAGTAAGCATCTTTAAGCACCTCTAATAGATGGAGATATTTTATGATTCAACAAATAAAGCAACCTTTTGATGATTGGAAGGTATGGTGTAAGAAATGCATTGAGAAAACTGATTTCCTGGTAATGCACGTGACCAGCATTATTATCATCATTGAAGGATTATTGATACGTTGACAAAAGGATCACAGTCAAATGTAATTAACAAGAGAGAGGTGAGAAAACGGCTGACATTACTCTGTAGGGTATTGATCAGATTAGAGTTTCGTTTAGGTGCTTGTTTTGTACAAACACAATTAGTCAACGAAAAAAATATATAATCTGTTATATTCTAGAGAAATCTTTTAACTACTTAACTATTTTCTTTAAGGTCTATAGTTCAATCCAAAAGTCTGAGACCAAAATGAAAATTTGAGAAATTGAAATTAAAATTCATTAGAAATCTTAAAAGATTCTGCACTATTTCTAGGTCACTAATCAAATAAGCACATTTGTGATATTGACTTTTGTTCAATCAATGCAATGTTTTACTAACTGTATAATTGTAATACATAATTGTAGCTATATTGAATTAGAAAATACAAATTTTCACTAAAGCATTTTTGCTACTTCACTTAAGCACTTTCACTCAGTTTTTGCAAGCTACTTTACATATACACATAATTGTTCATGTACAAAGTCCAGTTCTCTAGGTTGTATCCTAAGAATATTTTTGTATTCTTACAGTGAAAAAAAAAATTCCTATGACACTTTCAGATTTAACATACATTTTCCCCCTTAGCTGTGCTCCTTCCAGAAGAATAATGTTCATGAAGAGCTTCAATGAAGAGCTTTAGTGAAGAGCTTCAGGGTTTAGGTCTTGTCAAAGCATAGAGACAGCACTTGTCAGAGTAACTTAATTACATTTGATGATGGATGTGTCTCTTTGCTTCTATTACTTGACCTTAACCCTGCATTTGACACTACAGATCATAATATCCTTTTTCAAAGTTTGAGAACTGTCAGCATTTGCTTGCCTGGTTTATATCTCATCTGTCAGATTGAGCGAGATGAATTCTCTCTTTTTTCTTGGTCTTTTTTTTCACATTAGCTAGCAGTAATCAGGACATTATAGACTGGATGACCAGTCATTTTCTCTTCCTTGTCTTTGATAAAACAGAATTACAAGTCACTAAACCTTAATAACACCTGAATAAATCTCACAACGTTGCAAAAAAGTGCACTAAAGTTCAATTTTCGTTTTAATGGTTTCACATACTGCAAGATGTGGTGTCATAACTGACAGTACTTTAAAGGTGCACTCAGTATTTTCCCTAATTTTTAAACAAATAAAAATCTGGTGATGACTACTAAGCAGTAATAAAAGCAGTGAGATCACTTTTTGAGATCACAAAACATAAACCAAAAATACTAAGTGCACCATTAAATGTTGAAATGCCACTTGAACAAAGGAAAAAACGCGTTAAATATTAAGATGGTCTTCCATCCATTTGTATTACACAGTTGTAATGCACATTTGTCAGTCATACATAATTGAAACAAGTAAAAATAAGATTTATGTAACAAACTGAATGTGTACACAAAATCCAATTAATTTTATGTGCATTTAAATACATTTATTAATTATTATTATTAATTAATTATTTATTAAATCATGCTTTTTCTACAGCTAGCCATATTTGAACTTTTTACATACTTAACTGATTAAATTGAATTGTTTTTACAAATAAAGGTAAGGTAGGCAATTTCAGAGAGGCTAGCAATAGTAAGCTAGCTTTGAAGATATCCCACCCTCACTCCAGAGTGTCTCCAAAGCTACACCTCCTTCAAAAAGCGTCACGAGAGACGAGAGACAGCGTTAAATTACCTCATGCCTCAAAGCACATAACATAATAATAATTAGTTAAATAAACAACTTACAGAGCTCTTACTTGTACCACCTGACTGCTGCAGATTCATTTTGGCCTTGATAGAGTCTGAGAATGTGAAAAGCTCCAGGTAGAACGTCACGGGTTGCCATCTCGTAATTGTAGTTACAACATGGTGTGAATGCAGCATCGCTGTTTTGGTTCAGGAGGAACTGTAAAAGGCAGCTAGTGTTTGTTTTTGGCACTCCGTGACTGTCTGTCTACAACGCTGCAAAGCCTTACTGAAGGAGCTGGTGACGTGTGATGTCTGCGTGAGCAGGGTGACCGAAGGTTTGGAAATACATTTGTTGACAGGCAGGTAATACCTTTAAGTAATATTCCACAATGTTTCTCACACCCCCTCAATTCTTGGGCAAAATCCCAAGCATTCCACTCGTATTAACGACATTGCGTTCAACTCGTAAATACGATCTTTCCGACATGGCTTGAACTCACCATTACATTTAGAGCCTTTGCCATCACTGTACGCTCATCATAGTAGTTGTGTAGTTGTGTTACTACTCACAACCCCATCTAATTTTTAAATATATTATACCCTGCATTTTCTGTTATGTGGATTACAAAAGAGAACAACACAACACTAGACAAACTTTTAGATTTATTCTCATACAACATTAGATAGACTTTTACCATATGCCTTAAAACAGGCATACCGGTACATAATTACATATAATTAAATCCATTGCATATACAGTATACATACATACATACACTGTAAAAAATAATCCTGTAAAAAAAACGGTAAACTACTGGCAGCTGTGGTTGCCAGCATCATACCGTAAAAATATGGTGTGTTACTGTTTTTGAAATTAACAGCTAAATACCGTTTTGTCAGCTACAGTATAAAACTGTAATTTAACAGCATATAGCTGTAGCTGATAAAACGGTATTTAGCTGTTAATTTCAAAAACGGTAACACACCATATTTTTACGGTATGATGCTGGCAACCACAGCTGCCAGTAGTTTACCGTTTTTTTACAGGATTATTTTTTACAGTGTAGGATATTGTATCGGACCGAATGCAATGATTGGATGAACATTTTTTGGTACCGAGACTTCCACAGAAGATATATACATGTTTTAATATTTAGACCACTTCTATTATTGTTTGCTAACAGGATGTGAAGAGAGTTTCAACCAGTATAACAAAAAGTGTTCATAAAAAAATGGCCAACCCTACCTTTAAAAAATGGAATGAATGTGAATATATTTAAATAGATGCAAAAAGATTATAATTTCTTGATAAAAAAAAAAAAATGTTTTAGTGTAGCCAAAATAAGGAACGTGGTTTAAATGTCTGATTTGGAGTAGTGAGATTACATTAAGTAAGTACATTAATTACTTCAAATTGCTAAGGAGTATATAATGTACTACTGGCTGGATGCCCCATTGTATCCATAATTAAGCTTTAGCTGGTCTAAAACAGTGCAGCTTTAAAGTTCTTGGATCCATAAAGTTTTAGCATGGCGGGCCTACTTTATCCACCCTGCTGGCTACTTGTTCAGCTTCTTATTGACTTAAAAATACTGCTATTGACATGTTCAGCTCTAAACAATCTAGCCTCCAGTACCTGAGAGATCTCCAAAGTCTTATAGCCTTTTGCACCCCCTACAGTAACAAAATGCAGGTGTTTTAATCAGTACCAATAATAGTGAAATACAGAGCAGAAGGAAGATCCCTCTCTTATGTGGCTTCTAAATTTTAGAACAGCCTGAGAAGCCACACATCCGGCCTTCCCTCATCTCTCATGTGTAAACAGTGATGGATCTAAACAGTGAATGATACTACTTCAGTAACTCAATGCATCCCTGCAGTGGAATCTGTACTTTTGGCAAGCTCGTCTCATCTTCTACTCCCCTAACTGTAGGGGAGTCAAGCTTGTTCATTATCATTTGGCTAGCAATACAACATAAATGGCTGTTTAGAGCATCTTCATTTTTGAAGTCACTATAGTGCCTGAGACAGATCAGACATGCAATTTTTTTTTATAAATAGTCCACAATACCCCTCACTAAACACACAACCGTGACACACCATGCTAATGTCAAAGAACTAGCGGTGACAAAAGCCGATTGTGTTGCCGCCTCGCGTTGGCTGCGTCTTGGCCAAAAAGCTGGCCATGAACACACCGCAAAGACTAAAGCCAACTGCCACATAGCATGTGCGTTCTGCGCCTGCGTGTAAGGAAATAATTTCTATATCAGCAGGTATCAATAGACTAAATAATCAATAATCGCCTTAGTGTGTCAGCCACAATTTAGAACTTTATTTACGAAAATATTGATCTGCAACACGCATTCAATAGAGCGGCACGACGCATGCGCATTGTGTTCTCGCGCGTTCACAAGAGCATTTCAACGCATGCATGTTGTGTTCAGACAATGCACATGTGCAAGTGTTCACGAGTGCATCATGCAAGAGCTGACATTGTTGCGTGAACACGCTTTGTATAATATTATTTTGTAAAGAAAGTGGTAAATTGTGTACATTTTGCACAAACAAAGCACTCACGTCACTTCATAAAATTGAGGTTAAACCACTGGAGTCACATGTCTTTCCTAACGTTCTGGGCCTTGCCTATGTAAGTTGTGTTGGTTCTCTATGGAGGGACAAAATCCTTTCAGATTTCATTAAAAATATATCTTCAATTATGTTCCCAAAGATGAACGAAGGTCTTACGGGTTAGACATGAGGGTGAGTAAATGATGAGTAAATTATGACAGAATTTTTATTTTTGGGTGAACCAACCCAAGAGTTTCTGTGGAACTACCTTCAAACAGCAATTAACACCCAGATGCAGATGTATGTTCATTTACATTCAGCTAACTCTGTAAGAATCTTGAAAGCTTTTCTTTTAACACCCAATTCAATTTAATTTGCAAAACATCCTGCAAGAAGATAAATTATTAACAAATAAATTAAACATCCCTTCAAAAGTACAACTTCTTATTGGCTCACACACCTCCTGAGGTTGTGACATATGCAAGTTTTAAAAAATCACTAGCTAAAAGTCATCAAAGAAGGAAGGAAGGGAGGAAGAAATATTTGAAGAACATAAGTTTGCACCAGGCTGTGGCCTTGTCTTTACAAATAATCAAAGACCTTCTCCAGCAACCCAGTTCTTTCTCATGAATAACAACTTCAGCAAGGATCAACTGGAACCTCAACAAACTGCATCAGGACAGTATATCAAAGTATATCCGAGTATGTCTTACTATTTGATATATTAAGTATCACCTATGCCTTTTCACAAAGTGTTGGAACTAAGAAATTGAGAAATTGATGTTTCCTTCAGGCTGTTGGACTGCTGAATATCAAATGCTGCATAACTTAATGCTTTTATTCTTGACTCTGCTTCAGCTATAACCCCTTTTCTTTTACTGTGTGTGTGTGTGTGTGTGTGTGTGTGTGTGTGTGTGTGTGTGTGTGTGTGTGTGTGTGTGTGTGTGTGTGTGTGTGTGTGTGTGTGTGTGTGTGTGTATGTGTGCTCGTGTTTATATTACATTGTGGGGACCAATTGTCCCCACAAGTATAGTAAAACCTGAAATCACCTACATTGTGGGGACCAGTCAGCGGTCCCCATGAGGAGAACAGCGTATAAATCACACTAAGTAATGTTTTTTGAAAATGTAAAAATGCAGAATGTCTCCTGTGATGGGTAGGTTTAGGGATAGGGGCAGTGTAGGGGGACAGAATATACAGTTTGTACAGTATAAAAACCATTACGCCTATGGAGAGTCCCCACAAAGATAGCGAACCAGACATGTGTGTGTGTGTGTGTGTGTGTGTGTGTGTGTGTGTGTGTGTGGTGTGTGCTCGTGTTTATATTACATTGTGGGGACCAAATGTCCCCACAAGTATAGTAAAACCTGAAATCACCTACATTGTGGGGACCAGCCAGCGGTCCCCATGAGGAGAACAGCGTATAAATCACACTAAGTAATGTTTTTTGAAAATGTAAAAATGCAGAATGTCTCCTGTGATGGGTAGGTTTAGGGATAGGGGCAGTGTAGGGGGACAGAATATACAGTTTGTACAGTATAAAAACCATTACGCCTATGGAGAGTCCCCACAAAGATAGCAAACCAGACGTGTGTGTGTGTGTGTGTGTGTGTGCGTGTGTGTGTGTGTGTGTGTGTGTGTGTGTGTGTGTGTGCGTGCATGTTAGAATAGTTCAAGTCAGTGTTTAGTGTTTAGAGTAGTTAATATAAAGTCTTGTTTGTATCACACTTGATGATATTCGTTGTTTTGCTCATAACCTTGGTACCTACCTAATCATACCGATCACAGATATACGCTCATAGAAAGTGTTGGATAAGTATTAGGATATTATTGTCTACACCCAAGAGAGTGATATCCTACTATAGTCAGTAGATGTTTTCACAAAACTACGGGGGGCAAGTGTTAGCTGGACATCTACAGTAAGACTGATTCTATGCGTAATCCTGCTAAATCAGTTGCTTGGTCTAAATACTTTTACTTATCATAATTAATTGTACATATATGCCTTCTTGGCTAATTTGCTAAATCACTCTTTTCAATATAAAGGGCATGTATTGGAAGTTTGTGAATCCATACATTTAAAAAAGTAGGTTGTGCACTATAATCCAAGTTTTCTGAAGACATACAATAGCTTTTTGTGAAAAACACCAAACCAATGTTGGATTAACTTCCAATCCAGTGAGCTGTTAAGTGTAGTGACTTGAGGACCGAATCCGTCTGATTCCATAATGAATCATTTTTAGACGGTTTTGTGAAGTGAATCAACAGATTATCTGAATAGCTAGAGGAAATGTCAAGATTTTCAGTCAAGAACGACACATTTTTTGCATTTGTTTTTCTTAAAATATCTTTGTCTGGGCTTTTGGAGACAGGACATTATATTAAAAGAAGCAAAGTGGTGGAAGATGCAAAGTGGCATGAGACACCTACAGCACCTTTTAGAGCTAGAGCGACTGACCTCAAAAAACAGGGTGCTTTAGGTTTAAATAAAAAAAGTGGGACTAAGGAAATTTACACATGGCAAAAAAAAAAAAAATATATATATATATATATATATATATATATATATAAACATCTAGGCAACTGCCAAGAGAAACAATAATGCTGAAGAAATACATCACTGGGTTGAATACTTTTAACTGACACCAGTGACAAAATCTACACTACTTCCCAGAATAAAGGGTCCTTGTGGTGGTAGCTTAAGATGGTGCCAGAATTTTCCGAAACAAGAAGGCAAAAATCTCAAGAGACCCTCATCTGAAGAATGAGCGAGCACTAGAAAGTGCCAGCTAACATTACAACCCCCCTGAGCTTAAGAATGCATGACTCTGTTCCAAAACCCAGTGAACTGTCTATGTAGGCAACATTTTAAGGCTACATAGGACACAAAAGCTGTGCCAAAAAGGCATGGAACATAATTATGCTGCCTTGTCTGGTAGCATCACATGTATAATTTACAGAGAAGGCAATCCCACATGCAGACAGTAAGGCAGCTCACTAGGTTTTGGAACGGAGCCGATGTCTGATCTTTCAGGCAGGTTTCACAGAGGGTCTGCCAACAGCTCTGCCATACCTGCCATTCAAGGATTTTTGTCCGGCTATTTGTGAACCACCACTAAGTCTTCTGTCCTTCTTTCAAAATGATACAAGTGAAGAAAAATATGAACAGGCTTAGATGACTGGTACCGCCAGTCATCTGTGCATTTAATTCATTCAACCACAGCAGTCCCACATGGGCAGCCATGGAATACAGCAGTGGGCAGGTGTTCTCTTGGATCCGTCTTATTTACAGTATCAGCCTAGTGCAGATGCTCTGTTAGAGGATCATCATTTGCACCACTTTATGGCCACTTCAGTTTATTAAGCCAATTATGGAAAATAATGTGCAAAGGGAATTAAACGCATTACACGGTTTAACATTGTGCATGGTGGTTGTAGCTTTGGAAATATGCTATTTAAAATATGATTGTAACATTATAAAATGTCTTTACTTCACTTTTGATCAATTTAATGTTTCCTTGCTGAACAGAAGTATTAAAAAAAAATCGCACTCAGCCCAAACTTTTGAACGGTAGTTTATTCATTTATCAAAACAAACAAAAATACTTACAGTAAGTCATAGGGATACGAATGGCCTGTAAACATACAAATATTTAATCTTTTAAAACTGTTTAAATCTTTAAAAATGTATTTGAGACATACCATATATACACACACAAGACAATGTTTCACAAGAGGCCTTAAATTCTTGCTACGACACAATTAGAGGGTTTCATGAAATGTTTATATTTTCAAAAAGCTAAATTTTTATATTTGTATGGAATTCAGCATAATATAGCTTTTACACACTTCTGCCCCAAACTCAGCATAATTATTATCACCCATTATAATACCCGTACATCATTAAGCACAAGATATTTTCATTTCACAGCTAATTATTGGCAAGTATGGAAAGTTGATTTAATTTCCTGAGGAATAATATTCTAATTGGTAAAGTAGTGTGATTCAATGTTTGAGGTAATATTTAAATGAGAAGGTTTTAATAAACCTGGAGCTTAAACTGTAGCGAGGGCAGCAGAGTGTGTGTATATATGCAAATTGACGTCTGAAATAAGGTAATTAAGGCAAGATGGTGATCTGCGCGCTCTCTCTCTCTCTCTCTCTCTCTCTCGCGCTTCACTCTAAATCGGTCAAAGTTTTCCTCCGAGGTCGACATGGCACCTCTAACAGGCAGAAAGTACCGCAAGCGAGCACAGACACCTCTGCCCCGCCAGAGGGCATATTTCTGTTCGCCTCTCGAGAGGTCAAGTGTTGAGTTTCATGTGACCACACAGGCCCAGATTTCCGAACGTGTCAATGACAGGCTGCGCAGCCTAAGGGAAAGACCAACAGATCAGCCTCATACTTCTGACCGACTATGGAAGTAGTACTTTGCTGAAAAGTACTGTGATTTCCTCTTCCAGACGTCCCTTGTCTGTTTGCCAGACTGTCAGATACTTCATGGAGTGACCAGACAACAACCCCCATGCCTTACTTGTTGGACTTGTTTTAGGGTAGATTACTTTACTTATCTTTAAATCGGTGTGTCTCCAATACCCTCTGCTGTGCTGAGCCTCAGACTGTGCAGGAGGATCTGGTGGGATTCTGTGAGTCACGGTGTAAGAGAATCTCATCATTTTCTTGGACTTCATCGACTGTAGGACAAAAAAGGCAGAGAAAATAAGAGATACATGAGTGGGAGTTTATGATTTTATTTGCACAAGCAATTAAGGCTGACTAGTTTATAAATTCAGATGCTTGTTTGTGTATGACTGTTTCCCCCATGTGCGTAATCGTGAACTCTGTGGCCATCTTGAAGGAGGCTGTTTAATGCTGGCTGGCTGAACATTGCTGCAACTATTTAAAGCAAGAAGTTGAAAAGTTCTACATAACATCACAGTGTGTAGAGCAACGTGTGATGACTAGAGAGCATGCGACAGTAAGATGTAATGGTTTAAAAATAACCTTAAGACCGTCACACTCCAAAAATGGAGTTTTATGCACGCTTCAGCACAGACACACTACTACAGTCTGAGAGCACTAATGAAAATGCTTCTACTTAATTTTTCTTCATTGATTGCAAATTATATTATCAGCTTAACAAAGAGTGATTTCGAAGGTGAATTGAAAAACGCTTTGAATATCTTTGGATAGCTTTAATAAGAGCAGCACTTGAGCTGCAACTCCAAAATTTTGAGTACAAAAATGATGATCATGACATGTCATCCAGGGTGATTTAAGAACTTGAGCTCAATGCAACTAGTAGAACATGGTGCCAGAAACATCAGACTGTGGCTGTGGATGTGAAAACAAACAGTATGTCCAAATTCACACAGTATTCATACAACAGTGAAAGTGAAAAGTACCCAGATGACTTGCTACTTCCAGCAAGATTGTGAACTAAGCATTTTAAGGACACTTCACTAATTTAATTTAATTTGTTACAGCGCTTTTCTGGGTACTCGAAGCACTTTACATATGGAAAGGGGAAATCTCCTCAACCACCACCAATGTGCAGCATCCACCTGGCCCACCACACACCAGCTTATTGGTGGAGGGGAGACAGAGTCATGAAGACAATCTGTATTAGGGGATGATTAGGAGGCTATGATGAACAGAGGCCAATAGGCTTTTTCCGAAGGACATCCTGGGATATTTAATGACCACAGAGAGTCAGGACCTTGGTTTGACGTCTCATCCGAAGGACAGTGCTCTTTGACGGTATAGTGTCCCCGTCACTATACTGGGGCTTTAGGACCCACACAGACCACAGGGTGAGCGCCCCCTACTGGCCTCACTAACATCTCTTCCAGCAGCAACCTAGTTTTCTCAGGAGGTCTCCCATCCAGGTACTGACCAGGATCAGCCCTGCTTAGTTTCAGTGGGCGACCAGTCTTGGGCTACAGGGTGATATGGCTGCTGGCCATGAGGCCATGGGAGAGGATGGGAGAGGATTTCCGAATTGCGGTGAAGCAACGCAACTGACGCTGGTAGGTCACATGACAATTACAACATGTCATGACGAATTTTGTATGTCCGGATTACAATCATACTACACACATTCATACCATAGAACATATTTTTTGCAGTAAATAAATAATTACTTGTTCAAAAGAAGTGCCTACTCAGAAAGTATAAGATTTCGGATGCAGCCCAAGTTCCCATAGAAAAAAAGAGGAAATACATGAACTGTATAGCTTCAACGTAATCTCTTTGGGACAAAAGTGTCTGCTAAATACATTAAATGATCATTTTTGTTTATTTTAATATTTCTTATAATAATTCTATAAAAATGATATATATATTTATTTTAAAATATATTTTTTAATTTCTAATTTTAAATTACATTTAGACTACCAGACTTTCAGTGTGGACTTCAGAGCCCCATTGTACCAATATAATAGAATAATATTCCAATATAACAATAATGACAATCATAGAAATTATAATGAATACATTTTTCTTTTATCCAAAGCAACTTAAATACTGAATTCAAGCGATATATCTAATCTGAGAATCAAACCCATTAACTTTTCATTGCCAGCGGCATCTTTTACTGAGTGTCACACCTTGCCTCTATGTTGAAGCCTTAAAGATGAACTGTCTGTATTCTCCCATGTTTACAGAGTGTTTTACTAAGAAACCACTGGGGCTTTCGGTCCACATGGATCGAACAGGCATTTGACCAGGTCGTTTGGTGTAGCCAGTGGGCTGGGACAGAAATCGAAGCAGAGTGAAGCTATGAACGAAAGAAGGGTAATGACTGCAAGAAGCGCACTGACCCCAAACATGCACACAAAAACACACACGCATTTCAACTTCCTCTCACATGCCATAAACTAAAGCGTTAAATAAACCTGCTAATGGATGCTTTAGTCATAGTGGATGAGGAACTTCAGAGAACCTCCTCAGTAGTGCCTGAACTCCATCAAATACACCTCTGGCACATCTATGACAGCACAAACGGAGAAGAAGAGAGCACCTCTGCTTTCCACTCATATTCCGAGGTGCTGTTACCATGGCAACAGCCTCCTAATATCCTACGGCAAGGTTTCCACGGCAGGCTCTCTCTGCACCCATAATCAAAGACACATATTTGCTCAGTCAAATCTAGATCTCGTCCAATCCAGCTGTTCTGTAAACATCAGTGATGACACACTCTGACTTGATGGGTCACGGCATTCACTTGCACATTAGCATATTTTCAGGGGGGAGCAATGAAGACGTCAAATGTCAGATAAATGTCAAAATCCAATAAAATATTCAGCCTTTAAATCTTTCATTTGATGCAGAATGAGAAGCGTGCTGGCTCAACTCCTGCGGTGTAACCATATTATCTGTAATGCGTTTGAGATATTTAACAACTGGAACACAGGGCAGAATTTAGTGCACACAATTTCTGCAGAAACACTTAGATGATAATGGTGATTACAGAAGTGGAGGTTCATATTGTAGTTGCCTATGTACTGTTCTGAGGAGACTGACGTCCCCTCGGAAGTAATACCTCTGCAAAACATCAAGGAGAGCGAATCAATGCGGTTTATAGTGCTTTTAAAAGGACAGCTTGATCTGTCATCATTTTGAAGAATGTCCATGCTGCTCTTTTTCATACAAAGAAAGTGGATGGATACCAGAAAAAAGGACAAACACAAACATGATAAAAGCATGATCATAAATTTACTCTGTATATTATGAATGCACAATATATTGGCCACCATAACGGTATCGTCCAATATGTTTATTTTTAATGTTATCGTTATTGACCCGATAAGAAAATTTTGCCGATATATTAAAGTCGATAAATAATGGATTATTTCCTTCAGCTGAGACACTTCAGCTGCGCACTGTTCGCCGTCATGTTTTTGAATTGCTTAAAATATGATTCGAATCACTTTGAAGATGCAAATACAGTTCAGTGCAACATGCAAGTCAGTCATATACATACAATTGTAACAAGAACATCATCATTATTGTGTGCTTGGGACATGGTGAGACTTTTATTTTTGTATTCAGGCTGGATTTAGATTTATCGGCCAACATATCAGTCATCGGCTTTCAAATATAAAGAATTACCGGTGTAGGCCAAAATTTTCATATCAGTGAATCCCTACTCTATATGGCCCTGTCCCAAATGGCGCACTTCATGCGGACTTTCGGTCTCGTGGACTTAAATTGCGCGTGCTCGCCGAGTCTACGAGTCCGTAGGCCGTCCCATTTAGCATTTTAACTCTCAGCAGCGCCCCTTTGTACCCTTGAAGCGGTCTTCCGCGAAGCCCGCATAGATGCAGGCTCCACGCACTTTAACTACCCAGGAATCCTTGCGAAATGCCAATCAGAAAACAGATGGGAGGAGATTTCGCTCACGGACTGTAAACATGGCTGAGAAGAGAATATTTAAAGGTAAGTGTATTCTATAATATGTTGTTTGGATGATGATAATTTACATATAAGGACAGCTATAACTGCAGTAGATGTGTAATAACACTCACATTGTGAATTGTGTAATTTATTTAAGAAAAAAATCAAAGAGAGGAGTAAAGGTAACTATAACAGTATAAAAGTTTATTGTAAAATCTTACAAAAAAGTTAAACAATTAAGTGAAACAACTTTAACTTTCAAAAAGTAAATGAAAATAAAGTTATACCAGACCTTCTTCCTGTGTCCGGTGTGACGATCGAGTCCGTCTCAAAAATACCTCTCAATGCGCCCTCGCGGACTCGCGCTAAGGGCCCTACAGGTCTGCACTACATTACGTCACCGAAGTGTGGACTCCGAGGAAGTCCACAAGTCCGGAGTGTGCCATTTGGGACAGGGCCTATATGTCTTATGCACTATATTCAAAGTCTACTGAAGTCATATAATAGCTTTAAAGCAAGAAACAGAATGAAACATTCACAAAAACTGTTGCTGGGCACAATGGTCAACATTTACTTTTAATGTATGGAATGGGAAAAAGCTGCTTGGACACCTCCTTTTATATTTCGCAGAAGAAGAAAAAAAGTCATTTTGGTTTAGAAAAATATTGCATAAACTTTAAAAGAAATTTTTTTTTGAAGAAAACTACCAGGGTCAGCATTTACCCCTTGTGCGTCCTTATAGACATTTTTGTCTTTTTCAAGTTTGTTTTGTTTGATCATTTTGCCTATTTCAATCCCAACTGCATACATTTTGGCACAAGTGTGTACTTTTATTAGAATTTTACCATTTCACCCCCATTTTCCATTATAAATCTATTTTACAATAGGTACACAAAATAGTTACACTTAGGACCTCAAGGACAAAAATGTCCTCATTGAAACCCATTAAAAAGGCCATTTTTATTCCCAGGGCCATTTAACTATAAAATGATGCAGTCTTTGTTAATAGGCTTTCATTCTGTTTGCAAGGCTTTATAATGAAAAGTTTTACTTTTTTTACCAGATGGTGCCATTTTCTCTAAAGCAAACACTGCTGTTTTCTGCTTCTGCATATTATAGAGCAAATTGGATAAATTATATGCCGCTATAGTTGTGTGAGTGTGTTGGTATGGATGACAGTGTGGTTTGTGTGTGTGTAATAAAGAATTTGTTTGTGTGTGTGTGTGTGTGTGCGTGTGCGTGTGCGTGTGTGTGTGTGTGTGTGCGTGTGTGATTAATATTTGAGAGAAAAAAAAACTCTACTGTACTGCAAATCAGAAATCCAACCACTGTGTATCAGTGGAGCTTTGCTGGCATAAATTTGGTACTGCGCCCAAATAAAATCTTACTGAAAGCTCATTTTTTTGAGATATTTGGAAAACAAATTTGGAAAACAACTTGTTTAGATTCATGGCTTTGATTCACTAACAGTTTTTGAGTGCAACAAGTTTTATTAAATATATATTATATAAGATAATGTTCATAAATCATTTTAATAAACTTAAACCTCTATAACTTTTTTGTTTCACTTTTTTAACTGTTGTTTTTTTTTACTTCAACAAAAATCAGCCAAGGATCTTCTTTAAAATGAGACCAAACATAAGTCTGTGCTCCAAAGCTTCTTTTTTTTTTTTTTTTTTTTTTACATGCACTGTAAAAATGAATTTTGATGATTTGTTATCACAACTTTTTATATTTTGTCAAATCAACTTAGATAATTAATGTAGTTCAGATAACATAATATTTTGAGTTTCTATTTATTAAACCAATCTCCTTTGTTGTATTAACTCAAATTTTTCATTTCAATTAACTCAAAATTTTAAGGCAACCAGGTAACTTACTTTTTTAAGTTAATGCAACTTTTTTTTTACAGTGTGGACATTTATGTAACTTTTTTAAATTGATGCACAAGGGTTAATGCTGTCAATAGACAAAAGCAATTCACATAAACTTAAGTTAATTAAATAACTCTCCAAAAAACAAAAACAAAAACATTTATTATTTAAATAAGTATAAGCATATATACTTCCACACTGGTATTAAAGGTCAGCTGGTTAGGGTCCGTCATCCTTTAAACCTTTTGTAAATTAATTTCTTTCATTTACAAAACTACTTTTATCATTGTCCCCATTTTCACACACAAGGCTTAAGCCTAATCCCAGACTAAACTGTTTTAACTGAAAGCAACTTGCACTGACAAATCTGAATATATGTCAGTGCCAGTGTTTTGTCTCAAGATGCACACCACCGTTAATGTTTATTTTTTTCTATGGTATGTTTATAAAAGCTACTTAAATGTCCTAATTGAACGAAGGCCTAATTCAGGCTTAATCTGAGCCCTGTCTATGAAACCAGGCCTTAGATTATTTACTGCTTTGAGCGATTTATAATAAATCACAATATCCTGGCTGAAAGCTGATTGACACACTAGAAAAACACAACACAGTGACACGATGTGGTGCGAACATGTTGTTTAGCTGTGTTTTAGTCACACTGCCAGGCACAGCATGTCTAAAAGGCTTGTCTATGAAAAGGTTTAATAAGCATCCCCAGCTAATGATAAGGACTCTCTGTGGTGGTCATACATGCAGCATTTCATCAGCAAACCACATCATGTTGAGTGAAATAAGGCATAGCATTAAACTGGTTTCACATGCAGGCACTGCCTGCAGAGTTAAATATCCTTAGTAACCTTGAATAATATGAACATATATAACACAGTACTTCAAGCTAACATACCATTAGCTGCTATTACATTAGGTCAGATTCCACACGGTGCCAGAAAATCATTGACAATATTACTCACTCTGTGCCTGTGGGCACTGGAGAACATTTCTGACAAGTGTTTCCACAGATTCTTTTTTGCAGCATGCACCGCATACACCCATTTTATATGTATAAATATGTACATACTGCTCTCCGGCCCATTGACAGCAGAGGAAAAGTGTAAAAAGGAAATACAAAAATAGCACATAAGGACAGCTGTGCCTCATCAAGACTGATCAGCAGCTTCATAAGGTGAGCAAGTACTCCAAGCCAAGATTTCCTGTCTTTTTCAGCTTTAGAAGTCTAACCTGAGCCGCCTGACACCTCGCGCCCACCCCGGCTTGCCATCATCACAACGCATCTGACTTCAACATAGTGCCTAGAAACCTTGTGCATACTATTCCCTTGACAAAGGCACTAGAGACTCCGTCATGTGAATTTTTATTTTAAAGTGGCTCTCCTGGGCATTTTCACTCCTTGTGCTCATTTTCATTCCCTGCCACATTATGTAATACAAAAGCTGATTTCTCCAGTGCCTTAAGGACTTTCAGCTCTCTCTTTAAGTATAATTAAAGAGATATACTACAGGTCTCCTGATTTAAAAATGTCATTACTAGTGTTACTCCATTTCTGCGGCCAAAAAATTAGAATTATGCTGGTAATTTCTGGAAATCACTTTTTCTTTGATGTCATTCAAATGAATGTTTAACACCTTGGAGGAAACGCCACTGAGAAAAAGTGTTCCAGCTAAGGAAACATATTTTCAATAAAAAAGCACCAGATAGAGCAGATCGGTTTAGCAACCAAAAAAAATGTATAGACCGGTATATAGGCCTAAATATATCTTTCAATTTTGTTAGTAAAGTTTACCATTAATTGCATCATTCTCATGTCAAAGAATAGAATTTCCCTGTCTATGAAGCTCCAGAGACACTTACTGCTACACTTAACAGTTAGATTAGAAGATGTTACTTATTAAAGCAACTTGGCAACATGGCATCCCTAAAGACAATAAAAACAATTTGCCACAGCAAAAGCACATTTCTGTGATGCTACATTACTGGAAAAAACAACAAGAATAGGAAGGTTAATGCACTGATCACACGCGCTGCTAGTGGCCGTTGCTAGTTGTGGTTGTAATAGTAATGTACTTTACTACGTCTGTGTTTGGTACACTACATAAATAAAACAAAACTGCATGTATTTTACGGAACAACACTGTGCTGATATGACCCTTCACAATAGATGCTTTACAATGAAATAGCTAGCTATATGGCAATTTATCTGTTCAATACCTTCCTCACCTGAGTAATAAGAACGCCATCTCCACGTCCAATGTTGACTCTTGTTTTATTAAGAGCTCTAAAGGCCAGGGGCGTGTCTACGTGGTGGCCAGGGGGGGCACCGGCCCCCCCTGAAATTCGATTGGCCACCCCAGGTGCCCCCCCCTATAAGATGTCTTGTGATTGGTTCAGTTATAGACTCTACTGAAGTTCGTGATTCAAAGAAGGGCAGCGCCAGAGAAACAACGGTCGTCGCGGACTAGGACTTTTACTTTATCAAGTGTGGGAAGTTATGTCAAGACACCAAACAAAAAGCTGCTAACCTTTATTTAGACCTATGGTTTAATATGTTATGGTTTCCTCACTCTGTGCGGACTGCGGGAGAATAAAACGATTCGCGGGACTCCCGCAAAATATAAATATCAATGAATAAAACACATAAAAACAAACTGTTATTCATCTGTTGCAGAAAAAGAACAACTAAACCAAAACAGAAACGATTTACAGGCCAGTTCTCTTACGAGAGTATCTCTCGTACTGCGTAATATCTTACGCTACGGGGAAAACCTCTTTTCCACGAGATACTGAAGCCAAAAATTATCCTTAATTTTCTATTAATGTAAAACGCTTTGCAGCAGCAAGCAGACCTAGGCGAGACAGCTTGCGCGCCTATTGGCTGCTCTTGCGGCAAATGCAGCAGCCTATCGAGAGGCTATGTGTGACGTAATGACCAATGGGGGCACTTCGCGCCCATATCGTCACGTCCCGCCAGAAAGGGCGTGGCCTTGCCTTAAAAATAGGCTCGATAGGCTGATACAAACTGATTTTCATCTCTTCAGCGAAGCTCACGCATCGCTGGATCCAGAGTGGGAAGCCGCGCCGTCGACGCAAGCTTTTCAGCGGGACGAGCCTTTGGAGTCGCTGGCCTCGCCGCCTTCAGCCGCCGTACCTGCTGCGCTTTCCGGCGTACTATATCCTTTATATCATGTATATTTACTCTGCTGAGAGTGTGAGATCGCTTACGTGACGCGACTTACACTTCTCCTCACTAAAAGAGCTGCGTCTTTTTAAAGACGCCACAGCCCGCCGTGGTGCCGCGCCGCAAGAAGCGCCGCGCCCAGCGCGCTCCCGAGCTATCCAGCCCGCCAAAGCTCGCCGGTTCGCCCGCCAGCTTCGCCGGCTTCGCTCGAGTCGCTCACTGACGAACAACGGCCGCCGTCTGCCGCCGCGTCCGTCTTTTTAAAGACGCCACAGCCCGCCGTGGTGCCGCGCCGCGCCCAGCGCGCTCCCGAGCTATCCAGCCCGCCAAAGCTCGCCGGTTCGCCCGCCAGCTTCGCCGGCTTCGCTCGAGTCGCTCACTGACGAACAACGGCCGCCGTCTGCCGCCGCGTCCGTCTACGAGCTCGACGAACCCACCAAGGCGCGGCTAGCTTTCTTTACGTTACAAGAGAGCTACCCCGTGCGCATGCGTCACTGGCGAAAGGAGGAAGGAGTGTGTTATTAGTCCAGCCGCGGCCGGACCAAAACTCCACTTCTCAAACTTTTCTCAGCTCCTCTCAGTTCGAGCGGCTGGAAACGTCAATACTGCGGCAGTGTGTCTGTGATTTACACGCACGCCCGCAAACTAACGCCGACGACGCTCCTTTATCTGCCCGTGCTAACTTAAGCTTACGTTGTTTCCCCTGTGGCCCAGTGTCAAAACTTTAAGCTTTAGCGCCAGAGACCCGGGTTCGAACCCGGCGCTCGCAGCAGATAAACTTTATGCGGAAATGAGGAAAGAGTTGTTGTTTAGTCCCGCTGTGGCCGGACCAAGACTCCATTACTCAAACATTTCTCAGCTCCTCATAGTTCGAGCGGCTGAAAATGTCAATATTGCAGCAGCGAGCCTGTGATATACACGCACGCCTGCAAACAAACACCGACACACAAAAACTGTGATCGCGTGCGTCACCAGCGAAATGAGAAGGGAGTTTCTAAGTCCCACTGAGGTCGGACCAAACCCCTCTTTGTCTCATACATTTCTCAGTTCCTCTTGGTTCGAGCGACTGGAAATGTCAATATTGCAGTAATGAGCCTGTGATTTAACACGCACACCTGCAACAGACGCTGTCACACAAAACTGTGATGACGCTCTTTTATATGCCCGCGCTAACTTAAGCTCTCGTGTTCCCCCCTGTGGCTCAGTGGCAAAACTCGAAGCTTCCGCGCGGGAGACCCGTGTTCGATCCCGGCTCTCGCAGCAGAATAAATTTATGCACGCCCCGTGCGCATGCGTCACCGGCGAAATGAGAAATTAGTTTTTCAGTCCCACTGAGGTCGGACCAACTCCCTTTTCTCATACATTTCTCAGTTCCTCTAGTTCGAGCGACTGGAAATGTCAATATTGCAGCAATGAGCTTATGTAACATGCACGGCTGTAATCAAATGCCCATACACAATTGTGATGACGCTATGATCTGCTCCAGTGTATTTTGCAGTAAACAAGCCGGTACCACGGCCCGCTTGCCTGCACAAAAACGCTGCGTTTATGGCGACCCAGATAAATCGCATCACGGCTCACACGCATAAAATTGACACAGATCGATTGTGAAGTAAGTGTAGTGAATGTGCCCACAAACACTACACATTACACGCCCCACAGCTTCTGTAAAAACGAAGCCTGCAGTCGCTCGTTCAGTCCCAAGCATTGTGACTGTTCCAGTGTATTTCGCAGTGAGCCAGCCGGTGTCTCAGCCCGCTTGCCTGCGCACAAAAGACGTTTTTACGGCTACCCAGATAAATCCATTAAAAAGTGCATTTTCTGGTGTTCCGGCCACGGCCGATGGTGTTATGAGTGTTGTAAGAATGCCCACTCCCCCAGTGCCCATTCCCACACCCAAACACAGCCTGCCACGGTGCAGAGCTAGCACAAATAAAATCGACCCCGATCGATTGTGCACACTATGTAGTGAACGCGCCCATACCACAATGCCCGCTTACACTACACGCCGCGTGTCCCTTGGTTTCTGTAAAAAAAAAAAAAAAAAAAAACGAAACCAACACACACTCAGTCGGCTCTAACCTACAGTGTTTTGAATGTAGTAAACGTGCCCGCAATCCCGCACCCACGTTTTCTCGCATACACAACGAATCCTACGGGATTCGCCCCGCTCACTTTCTCTGCACTATCTGCCATAGAGAAACTGAGCGCGGCCAGGTTGCCCGCTGTGATCAGCGCGCCCCCCGCCTCGTACGCTGTAAACACAGTGTTTTGTTCCTAGTATGCCAGGGCTCTCGAGCTGCCAGTTTGCCACAGCCAGAGCCCGGATTTCATTCTACCTCTAGCTATTCACGCAGACGCGTGGTCAAAGCTTCCCGGGGTATCAGAATGGGTGCTGAACACTATAAAGAGAGGCTATTCGCTGCAATTCGCTCGACGCCCTCGCCGTTACACGGCGCGCGTCGAAACTACGGTGAGAAATGAAGTATCTCATCTACTTCGAGCCGAAATAGCGAAGTTACTGAGCAAAAGGGCTATAGAACCTTTATCTCAGAGCGAAGGGGGTCTATACAGCAGATATTTTCTGGTACCAAAAAAAAAAAAAAAAAAAGATGGGGGCATCAGACCCATTTTAGATCTGCGACAACTGAACAGAGCGCTCGTCAAACGCCAGTTCAGAATGCTTACGACCAGGAAAATCCTCGCGCAAGTGCGCTACGGGGACTGGTTTATGTCAATAGATCTGAAAGACGCCTATTTTCAAATACAAATAGCGTCCCATCACAAGCGATTCTTGAGATTCGCCTTCGGGGGCCAGGCATATCAATACACAGTCCTACCGTTCGGCCTGTCTCTAGCACCTCGCACATTCACGAAGTGCATGGACGCGGCGCTCGCACCCCTGAGGCTTCAGGGCATGCGAGTCCTGAACTACTTGGACGATTGGCTGATTCTAGCTCGATCACAGTCAGAGCTTATAGAACACAGGACCACATTACTCGAGCACCTCGAGAAGCTGGGCCTCACAGTCAATTGGGCGAAAAGCTCACTGTCTCCCAGCCAGAAATTTTCCTTTCTGGGAACAGTGTTGGACTCGCTATCCATGACAGCACGCCTGTCACCGGAGCGCGGACTAAACATTCAGCACGTCGCGAAATCCTTCCGCCACGGCTCGATAGTTCCGCTCAAAAGGTTTCAGAAAATGCTGGGTCTAATGGCCTCAGCAGCCTCTGTACTCCAGTTGGGCCTGCTTCGCATGCGCCCACTGCAGATGTGGCTGAAAGCGCGGGTTCCACCCAGGACATGGACAGCGGGTCTGTTTCGTCTCAGGGTCGACCTACAGTGCGTTTCAGCTCTGGAACCTTGGAAAAGAACCGACTGGTATCAGTCAGGTGTGAGTCTGGGGACCGCTTCGAGTGTGAGGGTGGTGTCCACGGACGCCTCCACCTCGGGGTGGGGAGCACTGCTCGAGGGCAGACCGCTAGCTGGCCTGTGGTCAGAACGGGAGAAGCTCCTTCACATAAACTGCTTGGAAATGATAGCAGTCGACAAAGCGCTACGGCGCTTCTGTCCCCAGTTAAAAGGCCACCACGTCTTGGTCCGGTCGGACAACATGTCAGTGGTGGCATACATAAATCGCTAGGGCGGCATCAGGTCCTGAAACCTTCACAGGCTGACGGAACGCCTCCTGGTCTGGGCTCAGCGCAACCTGCTCTCACTAGAGCAGCGAATGTGCCTGGCCACCTGAATGTGGGGCCAGACAGACTGTCCAGAAACAATGTCCCAGCAGGGGAATGGTCGCTGCACCCGCGATCCAGCTGCTGTGGGAAACATTAACCAGATGTGGTTCCCTGCCCTGATGCAGCTGACCAGCACTGCCCCATGGCCTGTACCCCTGAGGAGAGACCCTCTCTCTCAAGCGAGGGGCTCGATCTGGCATCCTCACCCGGAACTGTGGTCCCTGCACGCATGGGCCATCAACGGGTACCCGCTAGCCTCCCAGAGGGAGTGTTAAACACGATCGCGCAGGCTAGAGCTCCGTCTACTAGACGTCTCTACTCCTCGAAATGGTCTGTGTTTTCTGCGTGGTGTCAAGCCAAGAGCTTTTCACCCGTGGACTGCGGGGTTTCGGAAGTGCTTTCCTTCCTTCAAGAGCTATTGGATAAGGGCAGGACCCGATCCACGCTCAAAGTTTACGTGGCGGCCATAGCAACGTTTGCAAAACCGGTGTCTGGCCAGTCACTGGGGAAGAACGACTTAGTTGTACGTTTCCTTAGAGGAGCCCGGAGGCTGAACCCTCCCAGGCCCCCTTCAGTCCCGACGTGGGACCTTTCCACGGTCCTGGAGGCCATGAAAGGCGCCCCGTTCGAGCCAATCCAATTGTCGGACATGAAACACCTGTCTTTCAAAACAGTGTTTCTCACGGCTCTCGCTTCAGTGAAGCGCATAGGGGACTTACAAGCGCTCTCAGTAAGCGCGTCATGCATGGAGTTTGGGCCTAATGACTCGAAGGTCATTCTCAAACCTAAGCACGGATACGTGCCGAAATCCCTCAGCACACCGTTTAGGGCCCAGGTAATTTCCCTGTCTGCCCTTCCGGTTCTCAATGAGGAGAAGGACGCGAGCCTCCTTTGCCCTGTCAGGGCACTAAGAGCTTACATGTCCCGCTCGTCTGTTTTCAGACAGACCGAACAGCTTTTTGTTTTGTTTGGCGGGCGTTCCAAGGGACTCGCCGCCTCAAAACAGAGCCTATCCAGGTGGATAGTGGACGCCATTGCGCTGGCTTACACTTCAAAGGGCCTGCAGTGCCCCTTGGGTGTCAGAGCGCACTCCACGAGAGGCGTGGCCTCTTCGTGGGCTTGGTCCAGCGGGGTTACCCTGCAAGATATCTGTACGGCCGCGGGCTGGGCCTCGCCGTCTACATTTATAAAATACTATAACCTGGAGGTGCCCGCCTTACAAGCTAAGCTTCTGGCGATCTAAAATTCAGTGCTATCTGCCCCCCTGTGCGGCCCAGATGCTGAATCTGACCTGCGTACTGTTCATTAGACAATACAGCAGCCCCACGAGTGTTAACACAGCATGACCACCCAGATCAGGCCGAAAGCTTTCGCCCTGGCTGCGCGTTTTGGTTAAACATATAATAAAGCCCCTCTGGGTGCTAATTCATAAGGAATGATGCTTCCAGCCTCTCTTCCCCGCTCTATATGAGTTTATGGTGATTGTGCACTATATGCGCCCCGGGCTTCGGCCCCGGGACTTTGGTGTTGGATCCCTGTTTGCACGGCGTGTTGCATGGTGTTCCCCATAGCGTAAGATATTACGCAGTACGAGAGATACTCTCGTAAGAGAACGTACTCGGTTACTAACGTAACCTCGGTTCTCTCTAGAGAGGGAACGAGTACTGCGTATCTTGCCGTGCTTAAAATACGCTCTGGTTCGCTTCGGCGATGAAAACCAGTTTGTATCAGCCTATCGAGCCTATTTTTAAGGCAAGGCCACGCCCTTTCTGGCGGGACGTGACGATATGGGCGCGAAGTGCCCCCATTGGTCATTACGTCACACATAGCCTCTCGATAGGCTGCTGCATTTGCCGCAAGAGCAGCCAATAGGCGCGCAAGCTGTCTCGCCTAGGTCTGCTTGCTGCTGCAAAGCGTTTTACATTAATAGAAAATTAAGGATAATTTTTGGCTTCAGTATCTCGTGGAAAAGAGGTTTTCCCCGTAGCGTAAGATATTACGCAGTACTCGTTCCCTCTCTAGAGAGAACCGAGGTTACGTTAGTAACCGAGTACGTTTCTTTTTATAACATCATGTTTGCAGCGTTGAGCGATGTAGCCAATCACAGACACGTGTGTTGATTTCTTAAACACAATGGCCAATCAGAAGCATTTAACTCTGTGTTACTCAGCTTTTTTGTAAATTTATCTGAAGAAATGTTGAATGAAACACTATGATGTTTTGGCCAAACATTTGAATTATTACAGTGGGGGGATTTTTTATTTTAAATTATTATTATTTGAAAGAGATTGTGAATAAAACTTTTTTTTTTTTTTATTCAACTATTTGTGAATAAAACTTTTATTTTATAAACTTGTTAGTTTTATGAAAACACTAAAAATAATAAACACTGGCTCTCAAATTTAACTTAATGGATATACAGGGATGACAAAAAATTTAATTAATCAAAAATGTGCTTTATTACTAAATTTGTTTACAAGTAACTTTATTCAAGTTAATAAAATAATAAAATCAATAGGATTTAAGTAATATACTGTAGAATTTAGGTTTTTTTTTTGGTCACTGGCGGCCACCCCGTTTGGAGGCAGTGCCCCAGCATGGCCCCCCCACTGAAAATGCTCTGGACACGCCCCTGCTAAAGGCCTTCTCTTTTTGCCAGCAGACTCTCCTCGCTCTGTTTGGCGGGTTTTTTTTTAAATTCCCTGTAGGTTCGAGATTTATCATGCCCCATGAAAAAAAAAAACAATACATAATAATATGTCCCTGTAACGACAAAGCTTCCACATTTTGATTTTAAATATAGCTAGGCCTACATATTAGCTTGACCTTAAATATACGAAAATCACGATTGGTCTTACATATCGAACGCTATTACCAAAACATCTTAATTTAATATTAATAAATTAGTGTGGTAGGCTATAACTCTGTACTTGCCCACTATTTTACGATACAAAATACTACAGCGACAGATAGTTTATCATTATTTGCGTCAGATACATCGATCAAGCAACAATCAAAACGAGATATCGACATTAAAAAAGTAATACAAATCCTTTTAATTTTTTAGGGCCAGGCTTCAGTAAATAACGTCCAGTAGGTTTTTTCTATTATTATTATTATTATTATTATTACAAACGAATTATCCTTTATATTTACTTTCCACTAAATTATATGATATGATGCGCATGGCGGTCAAACATGCTTTTTTTCAATTCCTCCAGAAAGCCAGAGGGCGCCCTTTAAAGACAAATAGCCAGAGAAATGAATATGGAAATTAAACGCATATTATGAAATGTGTTTTTTTGTGTGTTTTTTTAGGCAGAAGTTCAGCAGTAGCCTACCTATAAACAATATTAATTTGGGAAAAAATAATAAAGCAAATGTATTCATGTTTGAAAACTTTTTTATATATTTATTTATTTTTACTGTATGATTTTTTTGTTTTTGTTCATCTTTTTTTTTTTGTTGGTTTTGTGTATTGTTTTTCTTTGCCAGAGTAGAGCTAGAAACGTTGACAGATGAAACATGAAGCCATTCCTGACTGCGAACGTCATTTCACCAAGTACAAAATGTTCCCCTGGAACAACATTCCAACCAATCATATTTGAGAGACAAGTTTGCAGTTTAGGCATACAGCCAGGTTTGGGTGCTTCTAATGTGCTATTACCCAATCATTTCCCTCTATTTTTAGGGAAAGTTTATGGTATATAGGTTTAGGGGAAGGGATAGGGTTAAAGAGTTTCGTACAGGAATGTTGTGCAGGATCAACAAAATATGTTGACCCAGACATATTTTTTGTTTTATTTTTAGAATTATTTTATTTATTTTATACATATGAATGTGCTTTAGTTTTTATATCTCTGTATTATTAACAGTTTGAGTAATTGAGTCGTGTCGTGTGTAGTCAGAGGCACACATGAGTGGGAACCATTTTATTTTGGGAATGTCATTATGCACTTGTGAGTTTGTGAATTTCTTTACAATGAATTTGGAAACTCACACAGCACAGAAAAATGTGTTAATTTAACAGAATGTGTTCTATTTCTATAACTCACCAGCAAATAAACTCAGCTTTCTTGGAAAGAACAAAGTAATTCATGCCATGCACTGCTGCTCAACTCTTTTTCTTTTCAAATTTTGGCATTCAGATCTTTAATATTTCCCAGTAACATGACCGCTTTGACTTCTCTCTTGCCATCTACGCACTTGCTGTACAGCAACAGAAGATTGAACCTGTTTTGGAGAGAGAATAGGTATCGTGGATTGAAAAAGGAAAAGAGCTTGTTACAGAATCCATGATTAGCATCTGTATGTTTATTAGAGGTAGAAATCATTTAATTAATAATACTAGATCCTGCATCAGTCCTATTGGAAATTTTGCATGCCTTTCTTTGGAATCTTTAATGTTTCTGTCAATCATAAACTGTTATTATGCATGTTAACCAGAGCTATAATCAATCCATATCTATCTGACACTCTTGTCACATCATGTCATAATCTGCATTTTATATTATAGCATATTTAATACATATGCAGCTCAACTCTTTTTATTTTAAACCACCCTTAAAGTGCTGTAACATAATTATAACTCTGGCCTTCTCACTGACAAGTGAGGACAACGCTGAGAGTGCAACTGGGCAGAAGCATTCAAATCTGGCACAGATGAAGGCCATAATTTAATGGATGATGACAACTGATTGTGCAAGGCTTTTCTGAACGACACGTTGAGGTTGTTTTAATGAGGCATGATTACAGGGTTCTGTATTCTCTCTCTCTCTCTCTCTCTCTCTCTCTCTCTCTCTCTCTCTCTCTCTCTCTCTCTCTCTCTCGAGCATCTCCGTCAGAGAGCCTTAGCCCCCTTGGCAAATGTTTTAGTATATTTATCACCTTTGAAAAACCAGCAACAAGCGTGGGGATTTTCCAAGAGCTAAATATGGACCGAATGTCAGTTTTTCTTCTCTTGACTGACAGTTTTGAGTAGTTTTAAGGTCCCAAGTCCATAAAGGGGCTTGGTAACACCATAAGCAAGGCCATAAAAAACCACATTTCCCACAGTGCAAAGCATCAAAGACTGGTAAAATGTAGCATAGTTCAAAATGACCCACTCTTCTCTTGCAGGATAAAAGTAATTGCTTCAAAGGTGTTTGTATGGAGGGGCTGAGCTGACTTCTGGAGGGAATGTCACCATGGCAACAAGCCCAAGATGATGACATTTAGAATCAGTGATAAAACATTAAGCAAGGAATACAGCAAATACAATTACCAAGATAACATTTGTTACATTAGAGGCCAAAGGCAGGATTCCGTTCTTTCGACAGTTAAAAGCGCGGATGCAGGATGCAGAGCTGGCGTTTTTGCTTAACGGCCTTTCAAAGCGTCTCGCTTTCATCAGAGCCCCGCTCCGAGTCTGTGAACGGCTTGCTGGGAGCCAAGTTGATTTTCTGCCTTTGACTTTTAGAGGACCTTGAGAAGGCTGCAGTCACACTTTAGCAATAGGTTTCCTCCTGAGGCTAGTCTCTGCGCAGTCCCTGCATGGGAACCGCTCCGTGAATTGCTGTTCACCCTGAAGGACCACGGCTGAGGAAATCACACTAACCCAAGACAAAAGACACAGGACAATATTTACACTATACACTCACATGCGACATTACCAGAGGGTTCTTACCTGGATGTTTTACCGTTTATAAAGGGAACAAGGGAAGATTTTGGGTATAAAAAACATCTATTAGTCCCTGCAGTAATTGTAATGCAGCACACCAAAGGAGTCTGACGTGAAAGGAATGGAATGAGACTGACATCATGAGGTCTATTATATCTTAATGGCTGATGTTGTCAGCAACAACAATGAAAGATGGATGATTGCACTGTGACATCTAGTGGTAACCGGTTGATTGATGGCCTGTCAAACTGGGGATTTCTCATACACAGTTCATGTACGTCACCTATCAGTCATTTATCGGCATTATTGATCAGCACATACGCCAGAAATATTAAAACTATCATCCACCCAGCACTTGTAATCAAAAGTGATGGTAGTCACATTGTTTACATGCAGCACTATATAATCGGTAATCAAATTGATATAGGCTATTAATTGCTGCTAAGCTGTGTAGTGCCTTAAGGGGAATTCATCAGCAAACAAGACAGATGTTTCCCAGATCAGACAAACGAATGCTGATCTTCACAATGTCTACAGAAGAGTCTAATGGGAGACATTTCAAATAAAGTTTGGAAGTATCGACAGATCATTTTTTGACGTACAGTAAATTAAATGGATTATCAAAAAAAGAAAAAATGTAGGGTTAGAGCTTGGGTTCTATTATTCAGATGTAGATTGGATGGAGGAAGATCTGAATGTGAGCTATAAGTCGGTTGTAAGAAAGAGAAGAAAGAGTTAACTCCACTTTAAAATCTTTCAGAAAATCTACCCTGTCAATTCCTCCATTTCGAAATATTCTGACATTGATGAGCCATGCTCATTTTGTGGTCTTTTAGAAGAAGAAGCTTTACTTTTGATTGTGAAATAACTAATAAACATAATTTAATTTCATTTATTTTTAAATGACTCCTTTGTTCCTAAAGGTATTCACAAAATGCAACAAAAAAAATTGAAAATCTCCATTGAGTCTTGAATTTTTCCTTTTTGAATTCAGCTCTCTAATTTTATCCTTAAACACAATAACTAAAATATATATTTTTTTATGCTTTATGAGTTTATTTAAAGATGTGATTTAATTAATGAACTTTACTTTTATCTGTGTATGTGAATCCATGTATTTATTCTATTTTGATCTTATGTTGTTGTTAGTGTTTGTTTCATATTCGATATCTGAATATGTTCCATGTTCATGTATTTTTCTGCAATTCTTTTTTTTTTTTTTATCAAAATTACAAGTAGTTAAGATAGCCTAGTTAATTTCCATCTCATGCCGACTTTAAAGTATGAGAAAAGGACATGGAATGAAAATGTTTGTGACAACAAGTCTGACAACAATACAGTGATGTATTTGAGTAAATGTAATTTCCAAAAGTATTGCAAATTTTGCAAAAGTATCGTTTTGGCTACTTTGAAGCTTGTAATATCAAAGATATTAGCAACTTTTACTCGCTACTTGACTAAATTTTTTAATGACTATGTGAACTCTTTACTCCATTACATTTTGCATGGCACCTGACTTTTTCTGCAGAAGTTTATTTCTGCTACAGAAGAAGTGATATTGCCATCTACAGGGCATTAAAGGTAGTATATCTTGAGCATTTTGCATCCAAACTTGTCAACAAGGCTGAATTATATGCGAATGTGAGTGCATTAGCAGGTAGTTGCTGAATCGCAGGCGTTTCATATATGAGATGAGGAGATGAGGACATTCCTGCAGCCATGATGAGGCTGAATCCAGCACAAGCATTTCATTTTACTTAGAGTCCCCTTGTAGTCAATAATTGTATCCCTTAAAACTGATTTTTCATCACCAAACTTACACATTTAAATGTTTGTTTTTTTCATTGAAAAAAAAATGTCTTCATGCCTTAAAATAGCTTGAATGTAACTCTACACCCTTGCCTCATTTAGTATACGCTGTTCTTGCGTGCAAATTAGCACCGCCTCCACTCGCTCACACCAGCTCAGAGATGCACTCGTTGACGATCACACGTTGACCTGATTGGTTATAAGGTAGTTTGTGACGTCAGAAACATCAGTCATTTCAAACCACGTTTTTGAGACTGTCTTTGGTTCACTGTAATTATAAGGATAAAATATTCAGCAATGGTGTTAACTGATACCCTAAACTACATTAAAAGCAAGATTTTCACCAGGGGAACTTTAAAATTATTTTATTTATCCATAAAGAGACCTTTTTGAAGCATATTGGTTTATTTATGCCCCTTTTTGAACACTTGAGCTGATGAGACTTGAGTGTCTGTAGATGTTTAAGAGGCTGCTGTGTCGATTATTGAGGGGTTCAGTTTTATTTTGATTTCGATCAGATACTCTTAAGACTTTTACTTCAGTCAAATTGGAATTGGTGACTTGCAACTTGTAATGTAGTAATTTTCGCTGTAAGATAACTGTTCTTTTACTCAATTGGTTGTAGCCTATACTCTTAGACCCTAAACTGCATGCAAGCTGGAAAGTGACTTAGTTTTGGGTGAATTGTAGAGGTTTAGATTGTTATATTTTACATGCTACTGTGTGGTTAATAAAAGGCTTGTGATTATCTCAAATGGAACTGCTCTATATACTGTATGAATACAAAGTAAAATGCCAAGGACAAGGATGCCTGTGGCATGCATTAGTAATACCTGCACAGATTGGAAATGGGAGAAACTCATACTCCTATGGTTGGAAACGGTAAGGCATGTTAATTTCCTCTTGTGAGTAATACTCCTTTTTGTGCAGCTAAAAAAAAAAAAAGATAAGTGAAAAGATTTCGCCTCCCATGGGGGACGTTCTTTCTCAAGATGTTATTTTTGTTCAAATCTCAAAGGCTTGCAGTTAAAGTTTATGAGGGATTGAAAATGGATAATTAGCATTTAAATGATCTAACACTTGTCTTTTTTTCTCCGTCTGTCACCGTAACCTTCTGTGATGCGCTCTCATCGGATAGCACTTATGTTCGTCTGGCTGGGGAGCTGACAGGGTCTGTGACAAAGTTAAGTCTTCTGGCGTGGAGGTTACCAAAGGGTCGTTTCTTATGGACTTGCAAGTTGTTGAGAATAAGCTTGATAAGAAATGACCGACTGTTCAAACACCAAGATCACATACGAGGTTAAAACCAATTCTTTGCCTGGGGAACGGCAGCGGGGTCACTGCAGGTGTGGATATTCCTAGCAAACAAAGCACATGAAGTGTGAAAAAGTTGCCGGGTTGTCTGTTTAATTACTCAGGGAACTCATTAAGAAGAGTGGCCTGCTTTTAATATAGGTTAATTAAAATTTTTATTTCCAATCTTGATAAGGCTGATGTAGTCATGCAAAGACAATAACACAAGCACGCACAAAATAGATAAACATGAACGGCTGGATAGAGAGTATAGGACCGTGGAGGATTAGATGTGGCCGGAATCTCTCTCTCTCTCTTTACCTACTGAAGTAATCTCCTCCATCTTTTCTTCTGCTGGGCTCTGTACCTCACTGATTAACACAATGTCTAAGTGATTGACTGCAGTCATTATTTAAACGGACGTTACCTCACCAGGGAGGTTCAGAATTCTCTCAATCAGCAACTTCTTCACACAATCAGCGACTGTTTCACACCTGGAACACTCATGTGATGAAAGTACCGATCCACACCAATTATTTCTGCTAATCTGCTCCGGTAGGTGAGGACGATGCAGAATACACAACTGACTGGAGTGTCTTATAAGGATTGTTTATCTATGATAACCTTGTCATTATTCACTACATATCATTCTTCCGTGGGACACAAAAGGAGATGTTTTACTGAAAGTTCAAGATACTCTTTTCCATCTAATGAAACTCTATAGCCTGGAGCAGGCCCGGTTCCAGAATCAAATTACTGAGGTTGCTCTAGTAAAGTGCAGAACTTATACCAATGATTGGAATAGAATTTCAAAGATATTTTGCAACGAATATATTTTTCTATGAATCTATTAGTCTACATTTACATTGCTTTAATGCATTACTATTTTAACATGTCATATTTCTGTCCAGTGCAGAGTGAATCCAGCATGCACAAGCAAATCGCTTACATCGTGTCAACACTTTCCCGCCCTCGGTTTGTCCCCTCTGTCACCACTGGGCTCTGCCCACTTTTCCAGCATTTTTCAAATATTGCCAGTGAGTGGAGTTAGGCTCTGACCAAGGGTTTAGTTACACTTTAATGAGAGGTTTTGCAAGCCTGCATAACTATGGCGTTTTGAACGGTGAGTGGATTCTGACTAACTTAAACATCTCTGATTGGCCATTGCATACAAGAGATCAGAGATTGGCTACATTGCTCGCCACTGCAAAATCATGTTGTAAATTGATACATTTGACGTTCTCCAGAGCACAAACACAAATATGCACTGGAACATTTGCCAAAACTGTTTCGCCAACCTATTATCAACTGAGGGTGCTCTTGCTTGTGTTTGAGGGTGCTTAGCAACCAGGCCTGACCTGGAGAGGTGGTGATTTCCAGAAACACGATGCCCAGCGACGCAACAAGGTTGAGATTTCTGACTTTTGGAAGCGACAAAGCCCCATTCACACTGCCAGCGACACACAATGTCAAACAACACGATCCCATTCATTTTCAATGGAGGGCTGGCGACATCCGACAATACGAACAACACAGACCGCTGGCAACAGAATGTAAGCGCACAACAACATTTCAGAAATGTTAACTTTATTCAAATGAGCAGCACATTTCTTGAGCGACAACCAATTGTCTGCATGGAAGGCAGGACAAGACCAGAGTTCTGGAGCGATTTCACCATTTTATATGATTTAACTGTAACCACATAGCCTACATGGACATAATAAAAGGATGTGCGTAAAATAAACTAGGTAGTGTTAGTGAGTTGTATTTATACATTGATAGTTTGTGTTGTTTATTAATATGATTAATGAGCAGTGTAGCACAGCTGCAGTTCATATTACAGTTTCCCCTGCATTATGTTGATTATTAGGGAGTAGGTGTAAACTGGGCTTAAGTTGTTGCTCTGGAAAATTTCATGTAATAGATCAAGTAAATTCAACATGAATTCACATGATCGGCAGTTTTGTGTAAGGTCGAAAAATGTCTATTTGCTCATTTTCAAGTTGGTCACATGAATCGCCACTCTGACCAACAGCTGCTTGGCTTGAAAGTGACTTGGTTTGACAAATCAAATGAGATTTAATAGCAATGGCTGAGGGGAAGATTTTCATGGAATAACAGTAAGTAAACCCATTGAGTGGCTTTGGACGACGTGGAGTATATGGACCACTTTTATGGTGCTTTTTTGGCAGCTCCTGGTAACAGCATGCTTTCATACATGTAAAAAGAGCAGCATGAACATTTTGCCCAGCATTTCCTTTAGTGTTCCACAGAAGAAATAAATAAAGTTGGATGGGATTGAAACAGTTGAGTAAAAAATTCCAATTCTTTGTGAACTATTCCTTTAGCAAAACACTTCCCATCACTTAAAATATCATCACCCACCAACAGCAAGTCTTATATATCAACACTGCGGTTCTCTTCTATTCTCTGAAACAAATGTCCAAATGAAATGGCCCATTTCCTCTGTCCAGATTACTCCTGACAAAACAAACACACCGACACAAACACAAGCAAACGAATACATAATGACCTGTTTGTGAGGTGGCAAAGAGTAAAATCAATGAGATGAGACATGTAGGACCTGGAAGATAAAACAACAAATTGACTTGGAAAAACACATTAATCTCATGTTCAGTGAAAGCAAACAGAAGCCCATCACCCTTGTTTATTTCCTTGGAGTGTGTTAGCAGTGGGTAACAGACTGCACAAATGCAATAAGATCTAGAACTCTTCCATCAAAAAGGCAAGAATTATCTAATCATACTGAAGAAAATAAATCATCCATACAGCATCAAAGCTGGACGATTCCCAACAGGTGATGTAATATGCCGTGGCAAAGAAGCCTTAATGCTTTCGTCCTTACTGAATGAAATCTATACAGTATTAGCATGAATACGCCTTGTATGAGATATTCTGCAAGGTCTAGAAGAAAAAAATCCCCTGCTAATATTTTAGCAGATATTTCCCGTCAGCAGGTCGCCAGGCAACGGTGTCCTCATGATTCAGGTCCACGGTGAGAATAACACAATGAGGCAATGATCACAGATATGCTTCCTATCTGGATCTTACACTGAGACAAACTAAATCCCCAAACATAACCCCCCCAAAGAAAAAAACTAATTTACAGAGAGAAAAACATATCAGATCATCAAAAAGGCGACATTTAATGTTGGCCAACTACGGTTTGTGTAATTAACACTTGGAGAACCTTTAAAAAATTCTTTAACACATTTGCCTGTGAGACGTACCATGTGATTACATAAAGAGACAGGCAATGTGCTCCACTGTGACGATTTTCGTAAGAGCTCAAAGCCACAAAATTCTGAGCCAATCAACAAAATTCACAGTATGAAGGGTGGTGGCTGTCGAACAATTCAGGTTTCCAGCTCCAACCGGGTGGACTGGCTTAGGGCTGCACGTCACTCTGGCTTTTTATAGAACGTGTACCACATTTCAGGACTGATACATTTTAGATTATGTTGCATTAATTATGTACGTGCTCTATTCTAGACTTCGTTCCTCTATGCTGCTGTCACATTTTAATTAGGGAGACAAATCAAAGTGGTTATTAGAGGCTGAGTTTTAACATTTCTGTAAAAATGTACACCAGATGTACACGCTCTAAAAAAAAAAATTTATATATATATATATATATATATATATATATATATATATATATATATATATATATATATACACTACCGGTCAAAAGTTTTAGATCAGTAAGATTTTTTATGTTTTTAAATGAAGTCTCTTCTGCTCACCAAGGCTGCAATTATTTGATAAAAAACAAACAAAAAAAACAGTGATATTGTGAAATATTATTACAATTTAAAACAGTGGTTTTCTATGTGAATATATAGTGAAGTGTAATTTATTCCTGCTCAAAGCTGAATTTTCAACATCATTACTGTTGCTGATTACACATCAGTTTTCAGTGTCACATGATCCTTCAGAAATCATTCTAACATGCTGATTTTTTGCTCAAAAAACATAAATTATTATTTTCAATGTTGAAAACAGTCGTGTACCATTTTTTCCCCAAAAATTCTATGATGAATAGAAAGTTCAAAAGAACAGCATTTATTTAAAATATAATCTTTTCTAACATTATAAATGTCTTTACTGTAACTTTTGTTCTGTAAATTCTTACTGACCCCAAACTTTTGAATGGTAGTGATTAATGTTACAAAAGCTTTCCATTTCAGATCAATTCTGTTCTTTTGAACTTTCTATTCATCAAAGAATCCTGAAATAAAAATGTAAAAAACTGTTTTCAACATGGATAATAATCATAAATGTTTCTTGAGCATCATATTATAATAATTTCTGTAGGATCATGTGACACTGAAGACTGGAGTAATGATGCTGTAAATTCAGCTTTGATCACAGGAAAAAATTACACTTCACTATATATTCACATAGAAAACAGCTGTTTTAAATTGTAATAATATTTCACAATATTACTGTTTTTTTTATTTATTTTTTTATCAAATAATTGCAGCCTTGGTGAGCAGAAGAGACTTCATTTAAAAACATAAAAAATCTTACCGATCTAAAACTTTTGACCGGTAGTGTATATATATATATACACATACTACATACATACATATACAATTAATATATATATATTTAAAATATATTATATAAAAAGATATATCTTCAAAAATGATGTGTATACAGTGTGTGTTTATATACAGTTAGGTCCATATATATTCGGACACAGGCATAATTTCCATACGTCTGGCTCTGTATGCCACCACAATAAAATTTAAATTAAACAATCAAGATGAATTTGAAGTGCAGACTTTCAGCTTTAATTCAAAGGGTTGAACACAAATATCAGGAAAATATTTTAGGAACTGCAACCATTTTTATACACAGTCCCCCCATTTTCAGGGGGTCAAATGTAATTGGACAAATGAATATAATCATAAATAAAATGTTAATTTTTAATATTTTGTTGAGAATCCTTTGCAGGCAATGACTGCCTGAATTCTGGAACCCATGGACATCACCAAAGACTGGGTCTCCCGCTTTGTGATGCTTTGCCAGGCCTTAACTGCAGCTGTCTTCAGTTGTTGTTTGTTCGGTCTTTCTGCCTTTTTTTGCCTTCATGAAGTGAAATGCATGCTTGATCGGGTTGAGATCAGGTGATTGACTCGGCCATTGCAGAATATTCCACATCTTTTCCTTACAAAACTCTTTGGTTGCTTTTGCAGTGTGTTTTGGATCATTGTCCATACCGTGAAGCGCCGTCCAATCAACTTTGCTGCATTCGGCTTGATCTGGGCAGACTATACACTTCAGAATCCATCCGGCTGCTTCTGTCACATCATCAATAAACACCAGTGATCCAGTGCCACTGGAAGCCATGCATGCCCATGCCATCACACCGCCTCCACCATGTTTTACAGATGACGTAGTATGCTTTGGATCATGAGCTGTTCCAAGCCTTCTCCATACTTTTTTCTTCCCATCCAGGGTACAGGTTGATCTTAGTTTCATCTGTCCAAAGAATGCTTTTCCAGAACTGGTCAGGCTTTTTTTTTATTTTTATGTTTTTTGGCAAAGTCTAATCAGGCCTTTCTATTCTTGATGCTTATGAATGGTTTGCACCTTCTGGTGAACCTTCTCTATTTGCTCTCGTGAAGTCTTCTCTTGATTGTAGACTTTGACAATGACACGCCTATCTCCTGGAGAGTCTCCTTCACTTTGCTTGATGTTGTGAATGGGTTTTTCTTTACCATGGAGAGGATCCTACGATCATCTACCACTGTTGTCTTCCGTGGACGTCCAAGCCTTTTTATGTTGGTGAGTTCACCAGTGCATTATTTTTTTCTCAGAATGTACCAAACTTTGATTTGGCCACTCCTATGTTCCTACTATCTCTCGGATGGATTTGTTTTGTTTTTGAAGCCTAATGATGATTCTCTTTGACTTGCATGGAGAGCTCCTTTAAACGCATGATGAAGGTTCACAGCAGTAGATTTAAAATACAAATATCACACTTAGAGTCAACTCCAGACCTTTTAGCTGCTTAACTGATAAAGAAATAACGAAGGAATAGCCCACACCTGTCTATGTGTAGCTACTCTCAAGAGCTGTTATTAATAAACCCTTCTTCCAATGTGGATGTAAATATCCTCAAATAAAACGTGAGAGTGTGCACTTTCAGCACATATCCATTATATAACTATAGCTTGAATGTTTTGGTAAAAAAACTCTAAATCTAAATGTGTGCCTGTGTCCAAATACAAATGGACCTAACTATATGTATATATATATATATATATATATATATATATATATATATATATATAATTGTTTTATATATTTATCTAAAAACATATATTATAAAAAAAATAATTTCTTCAAAAATTCTAATATATAATATTATTCAAATATATATATATATATTCAAATAATGAGAAACTCTATTTTTGCTTATACTTGTATATTAATAAATCTTTAAAAAATGTTAAATATTTCTAATAAATAAAATATAAAAATGTCTCTTCAAAAATGAGGTTTGAAAAACAATGACAAATATTATATATATATATATATATAGGCTACACTTTATATTATATATTTTTTCAAATATATAAAAAATCATCTTTTCAAAAGTTATGTTTGACAATAATGAGAAATTATATTTTTGCTAACTTGTATATGTATATATAATAAACCTTGAAACATTTAAAATATATATTTCTAATATATATATATATATATATATATATATATATATATATATATATATATATTTCATTAAAAATGTCTCTTCAAAAATGTGGTTTGAAAAACAATGACAAATATTTTTACTCTCTGTAGGCCTATTAGAAATATATATTTCCCTAAAAATACACGATAGGCTACATAAAAAATATATATGTTCAAATATCGTTAAGCATAACGATGTTCAATACTTAATGTATATAAAAAAGAATGTGTGTGTGAAAGAACGACAAAGTCAGTCAGTCCTTTCTTTGGCTGAATTTCAAAAGCCTGATTGCTAATCAAAGCCGAACCGTTGGACCTGAGCTTACCTGCAGCACAAGAAAAGCTTAATGCACATGATTACTGATGCCATGCCTTTCCAGAGTCTCCCACAGAGAGGTGGCCTGATTGTCTAGAACAAGGAACAGAGTTGCTGAGACACAGCCTCCGGTTTGCTCTGAATTCAAAATATCAGGGAGGGAGCAGAAATGGCTCCTCTTTCATGTCAGACTGCTAGGTAGCTACAGTAGGCTAGCGTGGGGTAGGGCTGTCAGTTATCCGTGTTCTCCCCCTGCTGTTTGCACATGGTATTCTAAAAGAAACGGCTTGGAAATAAGGAGCACCTTGATGTTACATAAGTTTTTTTTGTTAATGCAATATACGAGCATCACGTGGTCTTTCCGTAATTAATGTTAAAGAGGTGAAGACATTTTCTAAAGCTCACATATCCTGGCTAACTAATAAAAATACTGGAACATGATGTCTGTGTGAAACAGATTAACCGTCTATTCATAAAGGTATGAGCATGACTCTATACTGAAAACAGCAGGGGATTGAGAGCATCACGCCGCAGCGACACGGATGATTTTAATTAACAGAGAGCTTTTGATGGTGTGCTATGGGCATTCCTAAAAGGTAACATAAAATGTTAAATAAATAGTATGACCAAAGGCAGATAGTAGCATCTCTGAATGAGTGTGACTGCGTTGGGCAATTAACATTCGAAGAGAGTATGCGTCTTTGAGGCAGAGTGACCTTGGAGGCAGACAGAGAGGAGAGCCGAGCCGCTCTCTGAGAGAGAGAGAGAGAGAGAGAGAGAGAGAGAAAGAGAAAGAGAAAGAGAAAGAGAGAGAGATGGATAACGAGGCAAACCAAAGACACGGAGCAGAGGTGAATTTTAACATCAACTCAGTATGAAGGCCAGCTGTGGAAGGGAACAGAACAGTGAAGATAAATTGGCGAAATTCTTCATTTGTCCTCCCACATTTTCTAAATATCAAGGTAATGAAAAGAGCCAGAGTCCAGCTTCATTTGAGGAGTCATTAAAATTTTATTAACATTATGTACAAAATACTGCAGTGGAACAAGTCGAGATAACTTAATTAGACTGTCAGGCTGCTATGTGAGCAAGCCCGAGACGTCGCTGAACTGAAGGTAGTCCTGAAGCAGTGTGGGGACGGGCAGCTGTTGGATAAAGAAGGTCTTAGACAGAGCATCGCTGCCCACTGATGCCCGCACTGCCAGCCTGCACAGATGAGTGAGGGCAGGAACTGATTCTGGAACCAAGAGCAAAGGGTTACTGAGCTGTGGACACTTACCACATCAGATGATACATATATAGAATGCTATAGGATTGGACAATAAGGTTTTTTTTTTCTTTCAAAGATACATTTATGAAATAAATTACTTTCATTCAGCAGGGATGCATTACATTGATCAATGCATTACATTGATACTGTATTTACTGATACAGTAAAAGTATATATATATATATTTTTTTTAATACAAATATAAATATACTTTCAAATCAATGCTGTTCTTTTTAACAAAAAAATAAGCAGGACAACTGTTTTTAATATTGATAATAATGAGAAAATCAGTATATTAGAATGATTTCGGAAAGAGCAGGTGTCAATGAAGACTATCACAGGAATACGTTTTCTATGATAGATTAAAAAAATAAAATAATCTATGTATGTCTATGTGCATTTGCTCATCTGTAAATTACTAACAGTACTTACATTAGTGGGTTTTGAATTGTTTCATTAAAACAGTTTGAACTGATTACAAAAAAAAAAAGAACTGAACTTAAAGTGCCCCAATTATGCTATTTTATGCTAAGGTCTACAATAGGTTTACATGCATCCTAGGACAGCTCCCTCTGCTCTGATTGGTCAGATGGTCGCATCTGTTGTGATTGGTCTATCAGGGCGTGTCGGAAACTAAACTCGCATTACCATGTCTGAAATTCAACTCATGAGGCTTCCTCTGCACTTGTATACGTCATGATATGAACAGTCCTCATCCTATAAAGTGCATGCAAATTGAATTTTCAGCAAAGAAAACAGCATCTTCTCAACAACGTCCACATGCCGCTACAACATGATGCTTCTCAGCTACAACTACTGTGTTTGAGGACGGGTCAAAGTAGACATTGCTTGCGGGCAGCCGATGAAGACCATAAGCTGGCATTCTGAAAATTTGTTACAAACCTATGTAGATTAGTTTCGGAAGTGAATTACTGATGATTCGTTTCGGCAGTTCAGAATCGATCCTTTCTTTTAGGAGACAACAACTTTATTTGTCGTGCACTTTGAGATTTTAAACTTCGCAGACCTTTTACATACCAGCTATGTGAATGAAAGGAATGAATATCAGCACTTTAACTGTAATACAAAAACTATTCAGGAAACTTATTGGACAAATAAATTCACTATTTAGCTTAATTTCAACTTCAACAAAATAATGGTGGATGTACAGTACATATATGATATATGCAATGTATTGTTGAAAAACACCTGAAGAAAGTCATAAAACCCACACATACTGTTCATACCGAAATGCTTCCGTGGCGTCCAGGTGCCATCTGTTCGACGGTGAGAGAGAATCTGAAGCATTGCGGAGGGCAGAGTCTTCCAATTAATGAACTCCAGAAAGAAATTAAGCACTCTGTTCTCAGCTTCTTCAAGTCTGCACCCAATTACAGCATAACAGGCAGAAGAGAAGAGCTTAGGTTTTTAACTCTGACGTTAATAAACCACGATTAAAAGCCATGCATGGTGAATCCACTCATGATTATAAAAAAAAACGTGTGACAACAACCGCAATGTGTTGCTTACATTTTGTCCTGTAGGAGCAGCATGGGGTCCATTCCTGCTTTGAGCAGCAGGGGGAGCCAAAAAGAGGCGCTCTGCAGCTCAGCAAGGGCTCTATTGGCCAGCTCTCCGAGTCGGTCACCTTGAGGGAGCCCAGCGTTCTCCAGGATCAAGGGCAGGTGCTCTGGTACATGGCCCTCCAACGCAAAGGCATATATGCCCATGCTCACATGGGCCCCTGCTGCCAAGAGCATCAGAGTGATCTCACGAGTCTGGTGACACTCGCTGTCCAAACTGAGAGACAAACGGGGGGGAAAAAAGTCATACTGTCCAACTGATTGTGTTTAAAATGAAAAGCAGGACATGAGTGTACATCTATGTCATACTTCCAAGAGTTGCACCACAGAGCCATGTCCAAAGGGCAGCTGTATCCAAACTGTCGACAGCTCTGGGCGTCTGGACTGTAGCCCTTCTTCAGCAGGACCCGAAGGCTGTCCGCTTGTCCGCCAAGTACTGCCAAGTAAACTGGACTGACCTTTCCTTCACCCCGGTCACATTCTCGCTTCGTTACCGGAATCAGCTTCTCTAAAATACTACACAGAAAGACAAGAGATGAGCGGCCAGATTAATCAAGTGTAGCAAAAATTATTTCATAAAGGCCAAAGTTATGCTCTCATTTAAAAAGAACAAAAGGTTTGCTTTCAAACGTTATTTATATTATACTAAGTAAATGTCACAACGTGGATAGTTTTTTAAAACGAGGTCTTCGTAAGCACCAAACAGACCCAGTATGTAATTGACCAAGCTGCCGTACCTTAGGCGACTGAACTGGGCCGCAGCATGGATGGGTAGCTGCCAGCAGTCCTCATTGCAGTACAGGTTAGGGTCAGCTCCATGGGCCAGTAAAACCTCCACGCAACGTACGTGGCCCTCCTGAGCGGCAATGAGCAGCGGTGTGGCCAGATCGTTTGCTTGGCAGTTCACATTCGCCCCTGTGACAACGACAACCTGTGCTTAGGCACGTTCCTGGGTCAACATATTAACATTCCTGTCTGAAAATTTAATCATAACCATATCCCTAAACTTACCCAAAAGTTATCCCTAAAATCAGAGGGAAATTATAGGTGAATAAAATTGATCTAGAAGCACCTGACCCTGGTTGTAAGCCTAAACCTGACAAACTAAACTCTACCCTCAAATCTGACTGGTTGATTGGAATGTTGTTCCAAGATCAACAAAGATGTTGATCCAAGAACATGTTCTACTTGGTGAAATCAGGTTCTGCTGCCATGTTGTTCCAGGAAAAACTAAAATGATAATCCAGGAACACGTTGTGATTGGTGTGGCTTTCAAAAATGATAATCCAGGAACACGTTGTGCTTGGTGTGGCTTTCAAAAATGATAATCCAGGAACACGTTGTGCTTGGTGTGGCTTTCTTTCTTTCTTTTCCATTTAATAAACATTGAAGTTAATTAAGGGTGTTCACCATATATATATAATATTTATAAAATATGAAAATATAGTTCATGTCAAGTTCTTAGAACAACTCAGTAAGAAAGTACTCTTTGTATTAATGTTGGTTTCATTTGACTTTTATAAACTTCTATATGATTCTCAAGAGAATTTTTGATGACTATAAAATGTCAAGTAAAAAGTAAAACAATTTCCCTACACATTTTACAGAACATTGGATACAAATAAGTTGGCAATTAAGATTGGCAACCAAATCCATTCATGAATAAAATAAACAATGAACAGAATACTAACAATTCTGCAGTTGCAGTCTATGGGAGCTACAGAATAAAAGAAAGAGTTTATATCCCGCAATTTAGAGAATTTAAGAATTGAGAAAGAAACCTCACAATTGCGGGTTATAAAGTCTGAATTGGGAGATATAAACTTGCAACTGTGACAAAAAAGTCAGAATTGTAAGGAAAAAAAGTCTTATAGATTTAAATGTTACCCATGTAAAATGTTATAGTTTTAAATATTATTTTACTGCTAGAGCTGTAGGGCTAATACAACAATAATAAAATGATGGTATTATATAAAAATACCAACTTTTATTGCATTACCAATATGCTGACAAAATCTGAAATAGAAATATTGTGTAACATTATAAATCTTTTATCTTTACTGTCACTTTTGATCAATTAAATGCATAATTTTTTTTATAAATATTAATAAGCAGCCAAACTTTAGGCTGAGGCTTTTTTCACTATGAAGACATATTTTTGACATGATAGATTTTTTTTTATTTACTTTATTAAGTGTGAACATGAATTTTAACTAAGAAATTAAAAATGTGCTCATCATAGTGGACTGTATTCAAGACTCTGTATGTCTATATTGAATTTTTACTGTAATCATTGAATACATTCATAAATCTGAAAAAAAAAAATGTATTGACCCTTACATCAAACTGCTTATCTGTCTCAGAAGAACGTGTCACTGTAAATAACACGGTGGAAACATTAGTGATAGCTCTAATGTTGCAAGAGTTGACACTGAACATTGACCAAAGCATTAGTGAACAAAAAACAACAACATATGACTCGCTACATGCAGTTCATTCTTCATACAGGATTAATCATTAAAGAAGTGTTCTCACCGGCACCGGCAAGAATCTCTAAGCATTGGTGATGTCCATATTGTGCAGCAACAAATAATGGCGTGATCCCATAGTCATCCACTGCCTCCAGAGAGCACATGCTCACCAGGAACCTGGCAATCTCAGTATGGCCCTGGAAGTGTTATTTACAGATATTTATTTCTTCAATTTCTTGATGAAAGATTTTGATAACTGCCTCAGATGTAGGATTTAAAAGCTTGATTAAATTAGAACACATACAATGGCCCTGGGCTTTCATTTTTTTAAGTTTAATTAAACATTTAGAAGTATAAAACTTATTGATAGAGGTATAAATACAAAAGAGCAATAACAGGCAACATAAATAATAATTTGATTGATGTTCTAAATAAGTAGTTTTTTTTTTTTTTATCATAACAACTTGCTGATAAGCCCTTACACTTACCGGTCAGTAAGAAGAGATGCAGAACTTATATATATGAGGTATGTGAATGTAGTATTTGTGCAAATTTCAAAGTTTCCAACACATAAAAGCTTCATAAATCATAAATTAGAATTGTAGTTTAAAGCTATAACCTTGTAAACAGCTTGATGGAGACAAGACCAGCCTGACACAGAGTGAGTCCCATTGACTTCTGCTCCATTTCGCACCAGCAGCTCCACAACATTTTGGTACCCACCATCTACAGCTAGGAACAAAACAAAACAAAAAAAAGAGACAAATATATAACAAGACTCCGAAGAGGGAAAATACACATGATCTGAGATGACCTGTGATCCTAGGTACTTTGGGGTTTACCTGCAAAGAGGGGACAGGAGAGCTCATTGGTTGTCATGTTAATGTCCGCACCACCTTTGATTAGCCACTTCACCGCCGGGAGGTGTCCATTCCTCGCAGCAAAGTAAACAGGAGTCTCTGAGTTATGTGTCAAAGTGTTGACATAATCTTCACAATTCACTGAAGTAAAGAGGAACATTGAGATACAATTAATGACCTGTCCTGCACATTAGAAAGCATAGCTTGAACAGTTTAATAATAATACAAACATACTAGTGTATCAAAAGAGCTCTGATCGTTGGTTTTCAATGGACAGTTCTTGTAACTAAATCTGAATATGTGCATATTTAAAATCACATGAATGAGATTTGAAAGCTACCCTGCCATACACAAACAAAAATACAGAAATTAAACCAGCACTGGAACTTAAAAAAAAAACAAGAAAATACTGTCTGTCTCATGAGGGGAAGATTTGGAGGACTATAAAACGGTTTCTCACACAAAGCTTAGAATATGGCGCTCAAGTTGCATTACGTTAATGTTTTCATACATGTACACTACCGGTCAAAAGTTTTAGATCAGTAAGATTTTTTATGTTTTTAAATGAAGTCTCTTCTGCTCACCAAGGCTGCAATTATTTGATAAAAAATACAACAACAAAAAACAGTAATATTGTGAAATATTATTACAATTTAAAACAGCGGTTTTCTGTGTGAATATATAGTGAAGTGTAATTTATTCCTGTGATCAAAGCTGAATTTACAGCATCATTACTCCAGTCTTCAGTGTCACATGATCCTTCAGAAATTATTATAATATGATGCTCAAGAAACATTTATGATTATTATCCATGTTGAAAACAGTTTTTTACATTTTTATTTCAGGATTCTTTGATGAATAGAAAGTTCAAAAGAACAGAATTGATCTGAAATGGAAAGCTTTTGTAACATTAATCACTACCATTCAAAAGTTTGGGGTCAGTAAGAATTTATTTTTTATTTTTGGGGGAAAGAAATTAGAAAATACTTTTATTCATCAAGGATGAGTTAAATTGATCAAAAGTTACAGTAAAGACATTTATAATGTTAGAAAAGATTATATTTTAAATAAATGCTGATAATAAAATAAATTTTGAACTTTCTATTCATCATAGAATTTTGGGGGAAAAAATGGTACACGAATGGTTGAAAATTCAGCTTTCAAATTACATTTTAAAAATATATTAAAATAGAAAATTGTCATTTAAAGTCATTTTAAATTGTCATAATATTTCACAATATTACTGTTTGTCTTTTTTTTTTCATCAAATAAAGCAGCCTTGGTGAGCAGAAGAGACTTCATTTAAAAACATAAAAAATCTTACTGATCTAAAACTTTTGACCGGTAGTGTATGTCATTATTTGTCAAGATTGACAACCCCAGTCCCCAATCGTTTTTACTTTTACTTTATGGAAAAGAGCAGCTAACAAATTTTGCCCAATATTTCCTTTTGTGCTTAATGCAAGAAAGAGATTCGTACAGATTTGGAATCATACAGGTCATCATACCTAAATGAATTTCCATTTCTATGTGAACTATCCCTTCATTGTCTAAACAAGTAACTCTATTTCATGGTCCATAATGCACATTTACACAGTTGATTTAAGGCGGCTCAGTGCCATTTCAAAATTCTGTGTAAACGTAATGTTGCATAAAAGCCAGACTAAACCCTATCTGCTCTGACAAACATTAGGCCCTAGTATAAAAGTATTAAAATGGCTGTGTAAATGCACTTATGCCACATTTAAGCAGCATTAAACAGTCTGCGTAAAGAGACCAAATTGACACTTCAGAAGCGCCTCTGTATGTAAGCTCTTACCGGCGGCAGGGAGGAGTAGCCGCACACACTCCGCTGATCCAGCCGCCGCGGCCTCATGCAGGGCGTTCCAGCCCCGGTTATCTTTCACGTCCACCACGAAGCCTCTCTGGATGAGCTTCTGCACCCGCCGACCCTTCCCCTCCCGGGCTGCCAGCGCGACGGCTGAACAGGTGTCTCCATAGCACTCCGTGAAGTCCATCGATTTTTCCCTCCACACTACGCTAACTTTACCCCTCAAACATTACTGAAATAGTTAATGCTATATATCAGTTACACACAGTGGCTCTTCACTGAGTGCACGTTGACAGTTCCACACCTGCCTTATACTGCAGTACAACAGGTTAAATCTCTATAATGCAGTGAAGTCAAGTGCACACTAACTAGGTTAACGTTACATGATAACAGAGACGGACTTTGATGATAAGCAGAGCAGATAACGGTGCTTTGATTGCAAAATAACGAGTTAACCACTTCAAATATGCTAGTAGTCTAGTTCATTTCCCCACTTTGAATCTTTAAGATGTCCACAAGACAACAAAAAGATCAAGTGAAAATCATGCTGCGGTTCTAGACATCTGTAAACATAAATTAATAGTGAGTGACAGAATCCACAAGCCGACCGGATAAATACAACGTAACTTCCGGCGATGCTGTTTTCTGATTGGCTGATTCAGGGCTCCGGCTAGAACAGACATGTGTTACTTTGCGTTCCGTCTATAGATAAATAAGCGGGAATAATAATAATAATAGTATTATATAAAAACAAAAATATTTTCAATTGATCCACCCACTAAACCGAAAGCAGACACCTCCTTTAAACAGAAAGGGAGATATTATTCAATAACTGACAGTTATTTAGCAAAGTCATCATTCAAATATTTAACTAGATATAATTACATAACATATGACAGCAACATATAAAACAAAGGCGATGCAAAGCATTGCTTGTCTATTTGTGTCATTAAAATGCCATTTTAATTTGTGTAATATAAAAGTAACTAATTAAAAATAAAGGAACGGATGAATGAATGAATGAATAAAACAAACGATTTAAATATTGTTTTTTAACAGCTAACGTTTTACATTAACTTCCTTAACATAAATAACAATTATTAACGTTATACCCATAGGTTTAATCCGAAATCCATTGCTACAACAGCTATTCAATTGTTATTAGCGTAAGAATTCTAAAATTAATACTAACTTACAGTACTGTATTAAGTGTTGGTGATATTCTGGTTACCATGGTGATTTATTGTAAAGGTTTCATTTTTAATTTTAAAGGTAAACTGGCTTTTATTTTGAAAAATCATATCTCTCATCATCCAGTTTATACAGTCTATGGTTTATACCTTCAACTAATGGGACGTCAAGAGAGGAAACTTGATGGGAGGTATCTTCGGCCAGACCTGAATCTGCCCAAGTAACGTTATGTGTGTTTCTTTTGTCATCTTCACTAATAATAACACCTAACGTTAACGTTATGCCAACCCTGTCAACATAACGTTACCTAACCAGACTCGTCAGTGGCACACAGGTCCTAAAACAACACGTCAATCTACATATAAGTCGAGGCTGTCGAGCATGTGTTCAGCAGACACACCGTGAGTAACGTTAGGCAGTTGCAAAGATGTGGGTTTTTGGTTATGGATCTTTGATTTGGAAAGTTGACTTCCCGTACGAGGAGAAACGAGTGGGTTTCGTCAAAGGTTTTAGTCGCAGGTTCTGGCAGGGAAGTACGGATCATCGCGGGGTTCCTGGAAAGGTATGGACCCGATGATTCCCTATTAAAGTCATACGAGTTGATCAACAGCAGGTCATAGTGACATTTAAGGATGACAGAGCACTTAACACAGGACGATTAACACTCTTATTTCTTATTGATTTTATTTCAGCCTGGGCGAGTGGTGACATTAATAGAGGATCCTGAGGTAACGTTAATGAAATTCTGCTTACGTTACCTTTATACGGCCGAACTGAAGCCAATAAAATGCCGACATTCTACTTTTTTTGACCCATCACCCATGACTTGTTTTTCTATTGCATTGGAGGCAATTATAATTCCCTAGTATTAAAATGTATCCAGTGTTGGGATGATTACTGGCAATATAGTCCATTACTGAACACAAATTAGCCTAACGTTACATGATAGAAAATTGCACTTTAGTAACTATTACATTACATATTTCAATGTAATCAGACTAGGCCACTTTTAGATTACTTTTGACCTAACTTGTTTATAACATTGTTTAGAATTTTGAAAGATTACATTATGTCACGGTTTCCCAAATTAGGGTTTGCAGGGGGTTCAAAATAAAATAAAATCAAAATAAAACAAAACCAGCAAACACTTACTAGTAGGTCTGTGTGCCATTCCATACAACTGGAAGACTTTCTAAGCAGTAGGCTTTTTAGAAAGGAAGTTTTAAAAGAAAAAGAATAATTAAGTTGTCCATGAATTCTTCATAAATTTAATGCCAATTTGTGAATATTAAGTAATAATGTAATCAAAAAAGTTACTGTAGTATGAATTTTTTAAAATGCAATATAATCTAATTACAGGTATTTAATTTTTAGAATCTGATTAGCCTATGTAAGTTAATCCATATTACATTTAATCAGTTACTACCCAGCACTGACTGTATCTAGTTTTAAACACATCAAATGTCTGTATCTCACCTTAAAATGTTGATTATGCAGTTTTTTATACAATGAATAGTCTATTTTCTCATTTATGTACTTTGGACCATTCACAATTATTTTTGCATCGTAGTATTATTTTAATGACATTTAATGCTTTCCCTCCTAATTTTGTTAGTTTTGTTCTTACTTTATAGATTAACTTTTTATACAATGTGTATTTATTTTTCAATTAACTTTAAAAACATTTTTAATTCTTCTTAAAAAATTATCGGTTTTATTTTAACATCCTGAGGTTGACAATCAACATCTGAGATTTAAACACACACTTTCACTTACCGTTTATCTAAAAATATAAATATTTAAAAGTTTCAGACCCTGTTTTGTACCATTGGAAGTGTCTTTTTAAATTATATTTGTAATATTTTCATTTAATGATAGCATTAAATATACATGCACATGCACGAATAATCCAAACTGTGTGTTCGCTCACTCTCCTCTTTCCTGTAGGGATGCGTATGGGGCGTTGCTTATAAGTTGCCATCAGGCCGAGAAAAGGAAGTGAAAGAGTATCTCGACTACAGAGAAAAAGGCGGGTATGGGGTGATCACAGTTACATTTCATCCCAAAGATGACAAACACCAACCAATGCAGGACACGTTACTCTACATCGGATCCTATAACAACCCAAATTACCTTGGCCCAGCACCTTTAGAGACTATTGCTCAGCAGATTGTGAAGTCTGTAGGCCCCAGTGGCAAGAATACAGATTACCTGTTTGAGCTCGCCGATGCCCTCAGGCAACTAGTTCCTGAAGACTTCGATGATCACCTGTTCTCTCTGGAGCGCCTTGTGAAGGAGCTGCAGGAGATGGAGTGATCTGCTATTGGCTATGTTGTCCTTAATCTTCTGAAGAACTCAGGAATTTTTTTTCTCGTTTATCAACTGTGACAGCTGATGCAAACCATTAGATAACCAGTACTTTTCTGTTCTTTAAATAGAATTATCCAAGGCAGTCTCTTTACTGAACACTTGATTTAATGACGTGACTTTTCACATTATCTGTCTTTTGTGTTGAACATTGAGATACATATCAGGTACTTAAATCGATTTCAGTGTATGCTGAAATATATGTCATTGCGTCCATGAAAATGCAAAAGAACTGGTTGTTCTACTGAGGAAACTTGAATATATTACAAAGCCATTTCTTATTTCTAAAGTTCCTTACCTCCAAATAAACCATGGAAGGGTGATTCTCATGTTTGTCACTTAAAAAAAATATATATATATAATTTATGAATTTGATAACATGAAACATGTTCTTGAGACCATTAATGATTATATTATTTGAATGGCATTTATGTATGCTTTCCCACCAAATTCACATTAACATACTATTAATTTTTTGCTGTAACATGATCAATTTTTCTGGTATGTGTGGGTTCATTATAACTCTCAATTTTCCTTTATAAAAAGGGCCAGTTTCACAGACAAAGCTAAAGCTTAAGCCTAATCCAAGACTAAAATTCATGTTTGAGCGGTTTTAATTCAAAGCAACTTGCACAGATCTTAAAATATATCAGTGTCATTACTTAGTCTCAAGATGCGTGTATTTTTTCTAAGGCTTGTTAATTAAATGTAATGATGTTATTTAATTATTTAGTTAACTAAATCTAAAGCCTATTTCAAGCCCTGTCTGTGAAACCAGGTGAAAACTTTTTGGAATGTTTCAAACTGAATTTGTGAGATTCACCTAAGTTAATCACTATTTATTAAGGATACTTTGTCTGAATAGTTACAACTCCACTCTACCACGTCTGTTGTCGTACCGATAACATTGTGTACTGGATCTTTAATGAATTTACTACAATGTTCCAAATGCTAATGTCTCCAAGAGTTTTTGTTTATAATAATTATACTAGTTAATAGGGACTTTGACATATTGTGAGACCCAGTAAAAAAAAGAAAAAGAAAAAAAAAAGCAATATTATGGGGAAAAACAATGTTTGCATTTTTAATTTGTTAAAAACAAGAACTCATTTATTGGCCTTTAGAGTAAAAACTGAAAAGCAAACATCTAAAAAAAATAAAATAATAATGGAGAAAAATCACTGCAGTTTTGGCATTAAGCTAAATATTGTTTCTGTTATGTACACTCTCAAATGTAAAACAGAACTAACCTCGGTAGAACCTGAAGCCCTTCCTGGCGCTGTGTGTGATTCAGAGAACAATCTTAAGTGGTTTTGTACTGAGGCTGGAGTGAATTGTGACAGAAGAACAAAAACAATCCTGGAATCTGTCACTTGCAAATATGTAATGGCTCAAAACATCATCACCCCGCCATAATTTGGTCAAACTACAAAACATGCACACTCAAACCAACATGCATGTGTGTCCCGCCGCCTCCCACAAACTCGCACAATTCTCACACTAAATCTGGTCAGGCTGTTCTCGCTAGAAGACATGTCAGTTGTTTATGCATAGATAAATGCATATGTACAATACACAAATGCATACATACACATATGAATACACAAACACATAAGACACAACACAAAACCCTGTTGTGATGGCAAGTGAGCAGAGAGCTACAGGACAATGTCAAAGCTACCTTCCTACAATAACGTCACAGTACTCAGACTTGCGTCCTCATGTAATGATAAAAAATAGGAGGGCTCAGCCCTAATATATACTTCATCAAGTTACTGATGCCAGTCTAGTGTAGAGCAACAACAGCCGAAGAGGTGCATGCTGCATCCGATTACCATGGAGATTTAATTCGAAAAGATGCTGTCTCTATGTCACTCATCCAAGAATCACATGCTGCTAGCTGTAAATGTTTAAAGAAAAAAACAAACAAAATGCTAAAAGATGAGAAAAATCCCAGGGAAATGGGGAAAAGTGGTTTTGACAATTCTAAACATGCTCAGATCACTGAGAACCTCATGTCAAGAGAGCGTGATGGGGGCTTTGGAGTTGGATTTATGGGGCAACCCATAGGCATTCTGTCCTTCATCACACTTTTAATGTCAACACAGGATTGGGGGGGGAGGATCATCTATCTGTACAACAATATTACAGACTGCAGGCAGTACATCCCTGCGCTGGTAAACCTTAAATATTAAGTATAGTTGAAATGCAAAAATATGGGCTAGATATATACATACAAACAGTACGTACAGAGTATATTTCTAAGTCGTTGAATCGCTCGCTTCGTGTAGGTGTACTCCATTCGACTACATGCCTATACGTGCCTCCTGCCCTCCTCTCATCATACTTGTGGTTTAGTGGGCTCCTGGGTCTGGGTTTGAGAGGTTCTGCTACAGATGCTGAGATCCTGAGCGTCTGTCCTCCTGTCACATCCCCATGAATGCAGAAGATATTTGATTTGAATATAAAGTAAAAAAAAAAAGTAAAAAAAAAGAAATAACTAAAACCTGCAGAAACATTGTTTCAACCTGAAAAGAAACAGATAAAATACGATCAGGTCACAATCACGCAATTAAGCAGCTTGTATAGACTAAAACAGCTTTCATTAATGAGTTACTTTGGCAAAAGGACAGAACATTATTAACAGAGTCAAACTCAGTATGGCTGTGTTTTAAAACCTAGACAGCATTTATTGGGCATCACAGGATTAACTTCCTAGGCTGGCGGTTTGCTTAAATGAGCGTCTTTGTAACATACCTGATCTATGCATAGTAGCAGGGTGACACGAGAAGGTCTGTGAGCACCACGAGCTGGTCGTCCGTGAACTGCTGCTTGTGCTCCAGCCAGTTGTCGTGATGAGTGCGGCGGAAATTAGACAGAGTCTTTTTCACGGTCATCTAAATCAGATTAAGAGAAGCTTGTATTGGTTTTTGTCAGATTTAATAGGCCCTAAGACCGAAGCGCACAAGAGGGAGACAGAAAGCAATTGTGTTTGTAGTGACGAGCCGTGTACCTCGATAGGCTGCGTGTCGTTGAGGTGAGCGCTGAGGTCCATGAGGAGCTGAGGCATCCAGGTCGGGACATCATACGGGCTGGATAAGATGCAAGCGCTGAGTCCCAGCACTCCGGCGTGACGCCGCACCAGATCTGAGGACAGATTAACATCATTTATTTTTCTAAATGTCAATTAAAAATACATGTGGTATAATTTTGTTATAAAAAAAATATTTCTGTGCTTTTGTTTAATTTTCTTTTATTCAGCAAGGACACATTAAATTGACCAAAAGTGACAGCAAAGACTTTTGCATTATATTTCTTATATGAATAAATGTTTGTTTTTTTTACTTTCTATTCATCAAAGAACCTTGAAAAAAATGCATCATGGTTTCCACAAAAATATTAAGCAATTCAACATTTTTCAACATCGACAATCAGAAGAAATGTTTCTTGAGCACCAAATCAGCAAATTAGAATGATTTCTGAATTATCATGTGACACCTAGACTAAAATAATGATGCTGAAAATTTAGCTTTGCCATCACAGGAATTAATTATATTTCAAAATGTCTTCTCCTCGGAAGAAAAGAGCATGGAACAGATTTAGACAAATCTATTAAAATAGAAAAGTTATTTTATATTGTAATAAAATTGAACAATTTTGTTGTTTTTACTGAATTTTTAAATCAAATAAATGCAAGTTTTGCTTATCAAGTGAACTTATGTTTCATCAAAAAATATGTACATAAAAAATATATATATATATAAAAAAAGAGAATAATTTCTTGTTTTTATTTACAGGTGTTTTGTGCCTTTTTGTTACAGGATAAGACCGAGGGAATGAGACTGGACTCAGATCGGACTTGTACTTGATTTTGCCTCTTAAATTCTGTGGGCATAAAAGCTACTGTTGTGCCACGGTTACGACCCAAACAGTTACAGCACTGCGTGTGATTAAAGCGTGATCATACCAACTGAAGGAATGGTATCCACCACAGAGCCCAAGTCTCTTTTCCTCTTTTTGGGCAATCTGGTTTTGCATAGAGCCTCAAAGTGAGTCTGCATGGAGGCATCCATAGCCAAGAAGTTACACTGCAGGAAGCCGCTGAGAGTGGTGGCAGCCATCTCTCTCACCTAAGGCACAGAGATGCAAAGAGATGAAGGTTTAATGAACAAGGGTGCATAAACTGGCATGCTGGCATCATCATTTATTCAGTGTTGCCCAGAAGGTACCTCCAGCTGCTCATCCTCCAGTAGCCTGATGACCAGTGCTCTTACATCCTGAACAGCCTGCTCTGTGCTCAGTATGGTGAACAGATTATAGAACACCATTATCTGGAGGTATGTTAGAACTGAGAATCGTGCATGCCAAGAGCTGCTGCCAGCGATCTGAAAATATAACAAGAATCTTATGATTCCACAGCAAACAGTACTCACTAGAACTGGGTAAGTATATCATTTAAAATATACCATCATACCAAGTATATCATCAAAATAAACACATTTATAAGATAAATGATAATAAAATTGTCATTGTTTATAGTTACAATTATCATTGTTATAGGGTTTTTCAAAAGTCTGAGACCATTTTGTATGTTTTCTTATTAAAATGTATTGCAATATTGAATGAATTGAATTGCAAATTGTATTTATTAACATTACCAGTGTTATTTTAGTATTATTTGTAAATTATAAGTATTAATATTTTAATTAGCTTTTATTTTCATATTTATTTTCAGTTCTTCATTTTAGTGCAAGTTTTTTTTTTATGTGCATTTGTCTTTATCTTTTAGCTTTATTTCAACAAACTTTTACTTCACTTTTAGTTTCAGTAATTTTAGTAGCTACTTCAACTGCAACTTATTTAGTGTTTTTAAGATTGAATCAAATATTTATATTTTATTTCCACGTTACTTCAATTTACTGACAACCATTTTTCAATAGTTTTAGCGTTTTATTTAGCAAAAACACTGATTACAACTTGAGTGAAAAAGGTCAAATTCGGCCTTGAATTGTTGTCCTGTTGCGTGTCTGGGACGGCTGAGGCCTCACCTCATGTAGCACCTTCAGTACCAGAGGGATCTGCTGAGGATAGAGGAGACCCTGAGACACGAGGGACAGACAAGTCTTTGCATCTCTCTTCAGCTCATCATAGCTGTCATCGTTTTCTACGGGAGCGATCTTAGATGGCACAGACAAGCACAGAATGAAAGTCAGCATTCCACTTAAGAGCACTCCACACAAATGGATAAAAGATGAGCATACGCTAAGATAGAGATATATAGAGAGAGAGAGTGTATCCGAAACCTTAAAAAGCAGGGGCAGCAGCTGTAGTTGCTGAGGTACTGGTGTAGAGAAGGAGCGCCCCGCACTGGCCATCAGCCACTTCAGAACCGTTTTGAAGAGTTTAATGGCCTGTGTCCTCTCGTCCTGCTCTCCCACTCCGTTCTCTTCCACAACGTGGTTCTGGATCTCTTCGTCCCCCTCAATCAGGGGCTTCAGCTGAGACAAGATCCTTTCGGTAAACTCAGCGATGTGTGGGGACTTAGTAGGCAGAGTACATGGCAGGTTGACATCAATCATGAAAATGTACGTCAGCACACTGCAAGTAAAGAAAGCATGACAACAGAGAATCAATGGAACTGCTAGTGTATTTTTTTAGATTACAGTGACCTCTCTAACCACAGACCTACCTGCCGATGCGCTCTCTCACATTCTTATAAACCTGAGTGAGTTTGGGCTCCAGGTAACTAAGCAATCTGTGAAGCAGCTCTGGGACCCTCCACTCCTGCTGTGCCAGACCACCCTGCAGCACATACAGGTGGCTACGAGAGAGAGAGGGATAGATCAGGGTAAATATCAGGTATGCATTTCAAGTCTGAATGGTTGTCAGAATTGGCCCATGAACCTAAACACAATATACACTTACCAAGCATCTACAAATGATCCACCTTCCCCGCTAAGAGGACACTCCATCAGCATCTCGAGAAGCCAGTGGAGCTTTCGTGGATCTCGGCTCTCCTGAAAACATCAAACACCAACAGTTAGTTTACTGTTGGTTCAGGTAGTGAATAACGTGGCATAAAATTCAGCATAGTTAAGATGTGACGTACACAGGCAGTGGCCACACAGGTACCCCAGTCAGCGTAGGTCTCAACAGTAATCTTGGACAGTGCTGTTCGCATCAAAGGAATCAGGAATGCCCATAATGCCTCCACCTATGTGTGAGAGAGGGGTCTCAAACATGAATATGGTTAAACATCTCCGTGGGTCCGTAATTTTAGTGCATCCCTCAAACTTGAAGCGGGACTCACCTTGCCAAAGCTCCAGTGTTTGCTGCCTCTAATCAGGCCTGCGATGATCTCAGCCACACAGCGCTGGGTGCTCTCATGAGAGTCATCTGCCAGCCGCTCCATATGAGGCTTTAGAACAGGCAGGAAGGCATCACTGTAGTTCCGGAAAAGTCCCTGTGGGCGTTGAATGAGAAAGCAAGCCATCTGTATTTTGTAATAATTCGTACGGCAGGATTATGAGCTGGTTAAAGTGCAGAGATTTGCAGAGATGTGGCTGGGAGCACAATTGTATTTACTGCTCTACACAAATCATTTATTAAATGCATCCTCAAATTCTGTGCGACCTCTCGGTTTGGGAATTACAGAAGGGGAAACTGCAACAAAACTGCTGAAATCGGTGAACAACAGGATGATAACGATCCAATAAATGCTACATTTTAAAAGTTTTCTCTTTGCTGAGAACTACAAAAATAGAAGCCAGGTGAATTATGTGGGGATTGAACATATCCTTTCAACTATCTTAATGTACTTATGTATGCACCCAAGTGCAGAGGACACTGTAAGCAAATATCCAGGACAAACAGTGGCTTGTTAACAGGATGTACAGGCACATCTAAATATAACTCTACAGCTTACATGAATGCCGGGTATGAAACGCATCACACAAGTCAAAACTCAAAACACTTCAATGCATCATAATATCATTATTGGGTTGTGAATGAAACGGTGTCAAATATGTGAAAGACTGAATATGCATTGTTTAAATTGTCTCATGCTGTTCGCTTCATGTCTCTGACCACAGCGATTGCAGAGTTTACACATTTGTCTTAGGATGCTGGTACCTTGAAGAGACAGAAGCGACGAGGATTGAACTTGTCTTTGCCCTTTCGGTCCTCAAGGGACAGGAACTCGATGAGCTGTTTGATAAACACTGGGTCTGTGAAATGGTCATAGATGACGCGTTCCCTCTGTTGGAAAATAGTTTACATATTTACAAGTTCACCAGTAAAACAAAGTGTAGGGAAGTACGGTTGAGATCTGTCCTTGAATACCTCATTCATGTTCTCAGCAGCGAGATCCTTAGGCTGCTCTGCTTCTGGGGCATATAGCATCAACTTTCTATGAGCAAAAGGACAGAGAGAGTGAGGAAAAAAGGCTGGAAGCACAGATTTAGACTGAATCTTACAGTGATCAGAGGCTGAGAGGGTTTACTTTGGCCAGCAGTAGTAGCCCCAGTGTGTCTTTTCTACAAAGCAGAAATTGTCCCAGTCCTGCTGGGTTTTCGGCAGGCTGTCACCGTGGTACTGCAGCCAGTCGTTCCCCGGCCTGTCTCCTGCCACCAGCCCCTCCGGCTCGGTTACACTACCTGCAAAGCACCACATGTGTAATTGCTCCTTCCACAGATACTGAAACCTTGCAGATGGACCAACAGATGGATGTGAAGAGTAATTTAATCATCTCCCTTTATTTAATTGTACTATTAATTTATTTTCACAGGGATGTTTACTCACTCATATCACAAGGAGCAACAGGTATTTTCTTGCGTGGTCTCTTCAGCTGTTTCAGTATGCCTGCCACAGCGGCAATCGCCATCTATATCAGTGAGCATTGGAAGCAAAAACCAATTAATATACAATTTACACAATGGTTTTAAATATATAACCATTCACTTCCATTCAAAAGTTTGTGGTAAAATGTATTATTTAAAAAAACAAAAACAAATCTATTAAGCAAGATGCATTAAATTGATCAAAAGTGACAGAAAAAAAACATTTTACAATGTTTCAAATGATTTCTATTTTTTTTTAAAGTGTTCTTTCTATTCATCAAATATTTTTAAGCATCACAACCATTTTCACCAATAAGAAGAAATTCATTAGGGCGAATTTTTACACGACAACGATGTGCTAAAAGTTTTTGCATATACAAGACAACGTTGTCAAAATGATCTAAATACTGTATTATGCGAGTCAGGCCAGGAGTTGGCGATGTCACTTTGTAAAGAGAAACTACGCGCCTATAGACTGAACATGTAATGCGCATGACATCACCATTTTCCCAAATTTGCCTTTTTTAGTTTACATGGAGAGGATAAAAGTTATTGTTTTCAAAACTCAAAACCCATTTTCAAAATTTGCGTTTTCAGGTCCCCAAATTGCCACTGTCATGCAAATGAACGGCCAAAACACATAAAAAGTTGTGTGTCATGTAAACGGCCTCTTAGAATGATTTCTGAAGGATCATGTGACACTGAAGACTGGAGTAATGATGCTGAGAATTCAGCTTTGCCATCACAGGAATTAATTACATTTTAAAATATATTTAAATATAAAACTTACAAATCTTACCGACCCTAAACCTTTGAACAGTAGTGTATATTGGAAAAGGTTGCAAGAATGGACACTCCTGATATATAGGACACTCCTGATACAAAATAACAGCATTCCACCAACCTTGCGAACAACTAGCGCATCGTGGTTGAGGCTCCGTATAAAGAAGAGCACCGCAGGAGCCGGGAGAGGATAGTCATCTCTTAGCAGTAGAGACAGGAAGCCAATAGCAATGTGCTCAAACTTCCAAGGCCTGATGACACGCATAAAAACATCACTCATTTGTGAATATGCTATTTTGCGTCTAGTTTTGTAAACATGTAGCACTTTTAAACATCTATTTAATACTTACAGATCCCTGTTATTTAGACATTCCAACAGATCTTTCAAAAGCTTTTCATATTTCCTGGAAGAGGGAACAGCAAAGATTTACCCCACCATGTTAAATGAGTAGTAAACGTTGTGAGTCTGTATGTGTGTAGCACTTACTGCTCTGCATCCTGGTTTTTGTCTTGTTGAAGTGCCAGCCCTTGCTCCAGCTCCTGGTCTACGGGAGTCCCAATGTATGGAGTGGGTTGCCTTGAATCGGTGATGCTCCGGCCTAGAAAAACCGCACTCTCAGGTACCTACAGATTCATCAAGGGAAACATGAGTCTTACAAAATAAGATTGTTGTTGTTTTACACCATATACATAGGCTAAAGGTGATATTAAATTTCTGCAAACTTTCGCAGTCGAAAAGTTCCTTTGTCTATTGTCAATAGTGTTGCAATTTATGAACCACCAATTTGAACCTGTTGTGAAACTTGCATGGGGAAATCTTTTCCCCTTAAGTGAAATTCTAGATCACATGGATTTCTACAGACATTACTGGATTTTTGCATAACAGTAAATGTCAGAATCTTGAGAGTCTGAATGACACACCGCAGTGGCAATATATATATGTTTATGAACAAAACAGGTGACGCTGCTCACAGTAAAATCGATGCCGATGGTTTCGTACTGCCGGTGGACTTTGTCTGCGAGGTCATCGAAGAGTCTGACGATGGACGGCTTCTCTAGGGACATGGCTGAGCTTAGGCCTGAACGCACTATGGCCGGCCATGTCTGAGTGATGCAGTCCCAGTCATGCAAGTTAGCAAGGCACACTCCACTATGGTTCCCAAGCAAGCAGTACAACGCTCCCTACAGCAAAATATGATAAAAACAAAAATATTAAGTCAATAAAATAAATTAAATGCAGCAGGTGGCAATTATAGAAAGTGAAAACTATAGATTGCAGACCTTGAACTGTTGCTGGGTGACATCAGTCCGTGTGGGCTCCAGTAGCTCCAGGACACGAGGAGTAATGTCTCTGCAGCAGAAGTTATAGGTGGCCAAAGCTGTGAACAACACATTCTGGGCCTTGCTACGGACCTGAGGGGCCAAAAAAATTAACATTCATTCATACATATAAAATAAAAAGGATTATTTGAATGTAAAATTTGGTGGATATGGAATCAAGACCTGGCTGTAGGTGCTGGTAGAAAGACGCAAAAGGTCCCTTAACAGGTCCTGATGAACAGTCTTGTATTCACACCCCTCGACCAACAACTTTCGCATCTAAAAGTGGAGAGCAGGGGGGAAAAAAAATAACTTAGGTGTGTTGCAATATACTGGTACTGACAATGAAAAATCATTGAAAAATCGATCATGTTAAAGCTACACATAGTACAAATTCATACATGATCCAGCACCAGTAACTATAGGATAGTCACTCCAACACAGTAGGTGGCAATATTGAACCTTAAATGTTGGTTGCCACCCATAAAAGACAACGGCGCAATGTTTACAAATTTGGATAAAAACAAACACAAGATAAAGTTAAAGATGAATTTGACTGAAAAAATAAAAATAAATTATTTCCAAATGTTTGTAGATATCACCATAATAATGTTCTTGTGAAATATTTTGCCACAATAATAGTGTAGAGAAAATCTGATATTGTGACCCTACAATATCTATGTGCTAATTCCCTATGCCAGGTTATTAGCATTGGCTCCTACCTCATGCTGAAGAAGAACTCTGTCAATCAGAAGAGCTCGGATGTGCTGTTTCTTCCCATGAAGCTGGAGAGAAGAAGAAGTTTCATAAGACAATTATACATTGAAAATATAAAATGCCACAGGAGATTTCTCAGGCCCAACTACACACCCTATTCTCCATAGACTTCTTCACCAGGGTGAAACTCTTCCAACGAGAGTCAAACTCGTGTTTGTGGGAACCTTTGAAGTGCATTAAGTCACTGATGATCTGAGGAAGACAAACAACTGTTAAACCCAGAGACTTTAACAGCTATATCAATATTTATATATTGCTCTATAATCCAATAAAATTAACAGCCTTATAAACAATGATCAATTCACGTTGCTCAAATATCTACTGTGCTCACCTTGATAATGGCGAACAGGGATTTGGTGTCATCCTCTGAGCGCTCCAGAATGTAGTCTACAAAAGAGAATTAGAAGATGCATGGGGTGACTGTCTCAATAATTATGGGTAATTATGGTGCAGTTTAAGTGAGTTTTGTGTGCAAGTAGGTGTGGTAAATGAGGAGCACTCACGAAGCAACTGTCTCATCACTTTACAGATGGCCTCACGGTAGTTCTCTCTGGACTTATCTGAAGAAGAAAAAAGCAAAGCCTTACTGAAAGATTCTTAACTGTACACTCATCACAACAACATGAAACGACAGGTTTCATAAGCAGTTTCACGAAGAACTTGCTCAGTTGTGGCTTACCATAGTCAACACCAATGTACAGCTTTGTTTCCTCCAAACTAAGCAGGCTGGGAACACTACAAAGAAGAGAATTAAAAATAAAAAATAAATCACTACAGCTCAGGTCGGTAAGAATTTTTACATGTTTTTGAAAGAAGTCTCATCAAGGCTGCATTTATTTGATCAAAAATACAGCACAAAAAGTACTATTGTGAAATTTAAAATCATGATTTTAATGTATATAAAAACTTAACTTATTCCTGTGAATAAACCATTAGGCTACTCTAGTCTTCAGTGTCAAATGATCAAGTTAAGAAATCATCCTAATTTGCTGATTTGGATGGAAAAATGTCTTATCAATGTTAAAAACAGTTGTGCAGCTTAATATTTTTGTGGAAACCTTGATACATTTTCTTTCAGGATTCTTAGATGAATGAAAAGTTAAAAAGAACAACCTTTACCTAACAAAAACTTTCTAACATTCTAAATGTCTATTTTGACCAACTTTCTTGCAATTCTGCATTTTAAAATGCACTTCCCCCCCGCTTTTACCAATTAAATACAAAAGATTAAAGAATCATGATTTAATCAGTACTGTGTATTTCTTTGCACGTCCACTGCTTAAAGGGAACATTGTTCTATATCTCAGTGTGTTTAGGACTTACAGGCCTGTGACTATGGTTCCATCAAGAGGGGGCAGCATGCTGCCAGCACCCAGCAAACAGTGCTGGACTATACACAGACTCTGAAGAACATCATCTCTGTTTAAAAAGCAGAAATAAATACGAATTAGCAAAAACTATTTAACACTGTTAAAATCAAAACAATACTGAAATACTGATTTTTTTTTTGTTTTTGGTTTCTTTACCATTATTACAGAGTGCACTTTTGACCTCTGACCTGCTCATGTCCTGTTCTCCCTGTGCGTATCTCTGCAGGCGCTGGAGCTCGGGCTGCAGCAACAGGTCCAGAACATAGAACACAAATGCTGTCTCCTCTGCGCTGGGCACGTGCCACTGGATCTCCAGATGCCACAGATCCCCTGGACGACCCCAGTCCTGTAGTAAGAACAAGAAAGGAGGACGAGAAAACTTATGGGATCTACAATGATCCAATACATTTGAGAACATGGAAAAGACTTACACACTTACACAAGTCTACACAAACATTGGACACATTCGCAGTACCTTAATGGGCAAGTACTCTTGCAGGGGTCTGTTGAAGCCGCCGGGCACACTGCAGTAGTCTGTGGGGTAGGTGAGCGCTGTGGAACGCAGGATATGGTGCAGCAGGTTGCAGGCCAGAGTGTAGCCCTGTTTACAGCGCATGCGCAGGGTCAGCTGCAGAGTCTGAACCAGCTGTGTGCGGTACGGGAGGAGCTTTTCCCCATCCACACGAGTCACCTGAAGAGCAGTGAGACAACAATCCTTGTCAAGGGTCTAAACTAAATTAGTCTTGTAAGGTGACTGATTTGAAATACTTTTTATATGCATTATCTCCATTATGCTCCTAATGGAAAGTGCATGTGAGACAAACTTCATAGTTGAGTCTAGTTTAAATGGATAGTCCACCCAAAAATGAAAATTCTGTCATCATTTACTCACCCTCATGTTGTTTCACAGTTGTATGACTTTCTTCTGCCAAATATAAAATATGTTTTTGAAGAATATTGGTAACCAAACTGTTTCTGTTCCCATTGAAGTCCATTATATGGACAAAAATACAAATGGAAGTCATTGGAAACCGAAACAATTTGGTTGCCAACATTCTTCAAAATATATTTTATATTTGGCAGAAGAAATTAAGTCACACATGTTTGGAATGACATGAAGGCGAGTAATGCCTTCTACAAATATTACAAAAATATTGGGTGAAATTGTACTTTAATTAGATTATTTCACATTAGTATTTAACACAAGCATAGATAACATGCTTGTATTTGTAATCTTTTTTTAGATTTTGATGAAAACTTTGCAGTGCATTATATGATTGATTTATTCACTTATGCATGAAGAACATAAGTAAATGTGATGCTGATCCAAATGATCTTAACAAGTTATATAGTATTAATGCCAAATGTTTAGAAGAGCCTAAGAGTCAGGACAGAGGCTATGATGCCTAAAAATTTAGCCATAGATAGGTAGCCATCATGATTTTTGACTACAGCTTAAGATCTTTCATGTTTATTGGTACGATATAGTGTTGTGTTCACCTCAGACAGCAGCTGAAGGCTCCAGAGCAGTTCTTTATCCAGTTCTTCCTCATTCAAAACATCCTCATCTGAAATACACCAAAACTGCAGTAAGGATGGTGACACACTCAACTTGACACAAACAGATTTATTTTCTTGTACGCACTGGCAGTTAGATGAGTAATGGCGTTACAGCAGTGTGGTACAAACAGCCTGAGAGACTCAGCAGGGTGACACTGAAACAAAGCAGAGGAGAGTTGAATCAATGCGGTCTCACAGTCGTGTATCTGTCTGCACACATTGGGGAAAGGAGAAGTATTACCTTAGCAGACGCTCTGCACATGTCTGCCACCATCCTGCCTGCGACACGAGTCTCAAAGATGTTGGTGGTGGCAAAGTTGAAGACTTTCTCAAGAGCCACCTATAGGCAGATAACACCTCATATAAGTCTATGTTAGTGTTGCACGATGCACCGATACTTCAAAAGTATCCCGATTCTCAGACATTAAAAACGTCACGATACCTAAATGTATTAGTATCGATACTTCTAAGAATGACTGCGTTCCAGTTTTGTAAGAGTTGTATTTCATGTTGGTGTGTGCAACGCACGCTTCCAATGCCTCCCTATGGACGTCTGTGTTTTAAAAACCTTTACAAAAGGATGACATTCTCCAACGGGGGGTCCTGTTTGTAGATCAGGATTCGCTCTGCACACGCAAGGTCTCTCGCTCGCTCTCCCTCTCTGCCGTGCGCGCGCTACACCATTTGGAGCAGTCTCTGTCTCCAGTCACGCTCGCTCTAGACTCCGGGAGATTTTAACTAATTTGCGGTATATCTAGTCGACCACGAGTGGCTCAACCGGTAGATCTATAGATAAACTGATCTTTCAGGCATTTGACCGACTGGGTTGACACTTCAGTGAGAAATCGGGGGTGTGGCGTGTGTGTGAAACCAATCAAACGCGTGTGTCTCACGGCCAATGCGTGAGAGTTGGCAGCTCTGCGGGCATTATCCTCATCATGGCTAACCAACATCTCTGAAAACGCAACTTTCATAGATAACGTTAAAAATTTGCAAGCTGAGATAATGCTGCTAAATGTATATATATATATATATTTTTACCTTGAACGTCATTGTTCCAATTTCTTTTTTATATTTTTATATTTCATATTTTGTTCAAATGTTTAATATCTGCTGTTCATATATTCCTTTATTAGTGTATTATATGATTAGAATGTTGTCCCAGTTTTAAAATAAAGCACAGCAATGATATTTGAGTGTTTCTCCCTTTTCAGGAAAAGTATCAAAAAAGTATCGAAATCGCAATTCTTGACTTGGTATCGGTATCAAAACAAAAATTTTGGTATCGTGACAACACTAGTCTATGTACGTGCAAAAATTTTGTTGAAAAGTCTCTTATCACCAAGACTGCATTTGATTGATCAAAAATACAGTAAAAACAGCAATATTGTAAAATATTTGAATATATTTTAAAATGTAATTTATTTCTGTAATGGCAAAGCTGAATTTTCAGCATCATTACTCCAGTCTTCAGTGTCACAAAACTAACTTGCATCTCAAGTGGTGGAGTGGTGGTGGTGGGGGTTTGCAAACAAACTTGCATCTCAATAAGTGTATTGTGATTGTCAAAGTATTTGGTAACTAAACAGAATTTTATTACGTTTAGTGACAAAATGTTACAATGTGTACATGGTACGATGACTGGTAGGCTACTGCTTAGTGCTTGACACAAATTTCACGATTTCAATTCATAAGCTTGCGATTCGATTCTGATCTTGATTCAATGTCGATTCATTTGAATAAATATCAGGTATAGTAGCTACATGTAAATTTTTTCAGGGGAAAAAAATAGTGCTGTTAACATACACAAACATAAACAGCCTTGTCAGCTGGTATTATTATTAAAGGTTTAAATTAACAGCTCAAATTATTATAATGCTGTTTTCATAATAATGTTTTTTGAGTAAAAATACAATATGTAATATAGTGCGTATATTTAGCCAAATACTCCTCTATTTAGTTATTTTTTCAAGCTAACTAACATGCTATGGTCATTAAATGGCTTTCCTGAGGTATATGTATGACGTTGGTCTAATTGGTGAATTACATGACATGATACCTTTCATTAGGTTGCATCTTTCAACATACCTTTTAATGTTTATTCATGTTTATTTATTATTAACTATTAGTAAAGAGATGGAAATGATCGGTTCACGTACCGCTTGAACTGAGGCGTAACAGCAATCTTTCAAGTCAAAACAGTATTTATTGTTTTAATTTCATAATAAAATTGAGAGAATTTGAAAGCTGAGACTGTGTTTGATATCAAAAGTAACCTGCTCTATCTCGACTGTTGGTGTCAGTGTCCTCTTTGCTTCAGGATTTTCCACTGTGTGGATGTGTAGAAAATGGATGTGTGAAGTCAAGAGTGTGAGAGCAGTGCCAATTGCGTGAGTCTCACACTGAATGAGTGAGAGTTGGCAGCCCTGTATATAGAGCGTCAAAACAACTTTACATTGTGCTGTCCTCACTGACTTTATGCAAATTCAACAATGCAGTACAACTTGCCTGTCGAGGCAAGTGGTGAATAGGGTCTATGGAGAGTCATCATAGACTGATTCAATCGGACAACTCAACTGAGCCGCAGATTATTATAAGACAAGAATGTTAAAAACAGAGCTTGAAACATCTGTTGTCATAAATGCTATTTAAATTTTTTTTAAATGCATTTAAAAATTTGTAAGAATAGCTAAATCAGTCTAATTACTAAAAAAACGTTAAGACATGTAAAAAATGTAAGTATAAAATCCTATTATATATAATAAAAAAACCTTGAATATCTCCATGGAGCACTGTGTCAGAATGGTGCTGAAAGTGGATGAAAGGCCCAGCTCCACCAGACTCTCTAAATGAGTCATTTTCTCTGTCTCCGTCTCCTCACGCGTCTGCTCCAGAGTGCTGCTGTCAATCAATGCAAAACACCTACAGACACATAAAATAGGGCATAAGACACAGCAATACAGTGTTTTATACTGAAGCACACAAGACTAAATGACTCACCTGTCCATGAACTGGAGAACAAAGTCTTCGAACTCAGCTGAAGCCGAACACAACTCTCTCTCCATCTAAAAAAAGCAAAAGACATTAGGATCAAATACAGAGAGAATAATAATGTAAAAACTCTGTAATGGGTGTTTTCAGATAATATTTCAGAGCCTTACCTCTGTCAAGTCATTCTTCTCATGGAGGGCTGATGAACAGTCCACTAAAGGCACTAGAGTAGTGAAAGTAGCAATGAACTGGAATGTGATCTAAAAAATAAAATAAAATAAAAAGTTCAAGACAAATAGGAATGAATTCACATCTGAGACAGCACCAACAAGGTGCTTGTCATAAAATTGTCATATTTTGGGTGCTTTATTTCATCAGTTGTTTCATGAACACCATTGTTAATGTTTATATCACAGTTTACCCACCATGCATTTGCTGAAGTCATTAGGATCAACACCAGGTAGTGCTCTCATAAGAAGGGGCAGGACGTGCGCGGGACCTTCGGGATAATGTCGGCCTCCACTGAGAAGACTGCGGGCCATGCCAATCATGCAGCTGAGAGTGGCAGTAAGCTGGTGCGGCTCCGTCAGTGTCTCCATAGCAGGATACGTCCTGCAGGGGGCAGCACATTCACACATTACACACGGTGGCTTTTAGTTTGTTCCACCTTTGGGAACGGTCCAGCTCCTGCTCTACAAGACAACTGCTTACAAAGCCTATTTACAAAGATTGGATTTGTAAATCCTGACAGTGAATAAAAGAAGCCACTGTAAGGGCTATGAAAAAAGCTTTAAGACTCTTGCTTATTCATTTTTATACTGCAAGTCATCTTCAATAACAATTTAAAGACTAAATAAGTCAAACCATTTTTAACATTTAATCTGCTATACATTATTATAATAAAATAATACACAAATACATGTAACAGAATAGATTAAAAAAGATTAAGGGTTGAATTTATATTTGCATATATGCAAAGATATAAAATTCTAAAGGTATACCGGTACTTAAAGGCTAAACCAGCAAAGTGGTCTTTTTTTTTTTCAACGCAACCTTTTTATGTAAATTAGTCAGTGCTATTTTTCTGATATTAGCGCCTACATGCCCTGAACATCTCCAGCAGTTCCACACACTCACTTCTCCAGCACAGGTGGGATGACCAGCTCTGGTCTCATCAGAGCGAGGTTCTGCAGGGCCTGAGCTGCGTCCATGCTGCCCGTCTTGCTGAACATAGCCATCAGTACCGGCTGCTTCATGCTCTCCACAAAGTCCGTCACATCCTGGTCAGTGAGTCTGTGACTGGTGGGAACAGGGGTAATCCAGCAGGGTTTCTTATACCGCTCCCGATGTAGACGTCGAACCACACTGGCAGGCAGACGCTGTAGAAGCTTCATTAGCTTCATCTGGAGAAGAAAATAAGAAACACATGAGCTTGGAACCACTAAGAAAGGTTTATTATTGTAACGATTTCAATGATTTTCAGCTAAAGATTCGTCCCATGTTTTCTCTAGCATGTACTATAATAGTGATAAGCTTGTAGATTAAGTTATTCTTTGAAACCTTGTCTAAAATGTCAGCAGCACCCCAAAGTCTTTCCTTCACTGTTGTAGATGAAAGTAGCATTTGACATGTACTGTTAATTTTCTGTTCAATAAGCTCTCAGTCTTGGTTCGCTGCCGCCTTCTTAGACAGTAGTGTTACTCATGCAAGGAACAGCCTTCAGAACAATAGACTAAAGGTTTTCTAGAAAAAAAATGGTATATATAATAAAAATTACGAGTTACACGTGTTGCACATCATAGAAGACAATGTTACCACCAGTTACTTTTTAAATCTTAGGAGAGGACTAGTTCGCTTTTTTGCGCCATTTTCATCTTCCGGGATTAAATTCATCTTCATGTCATTTTCACAGGATGTGACGTTTTCTTACACCATAGTACACTGATCACTAATTTGTGTCTCAAAAATTATTCATGAAACTGCATGTCGATCCTACGAGAAGATGTTTCTCTTAATTATCCACAACAGCACGTATTGATTTCATATGACAGGCACTTCAAACAGTGAGATCGCATACAGCAAGTGAGAGATGCATTATTGGATAAAAAAAATTTGTTTAAGTGTTTCTGCATCACATAAGTTCTATAGATCTTGAGTCTTCGACCCAGACGCAATTCTTCCACACTGTTAGTGCAACCCGTCTTTACGGGCCCATAACCAAAGAGCATACAAAAACACGACAAAACAAGCCTCAAAAGTTATTAAAGATGAAACTGCGTGTTCATGTACATTATCAATGTGGAGTACAAATATGAACGGCTGTGCAGAGTACAAATCCATCACAGGATATGCATGTGGAGAGCTCACAAACCAAGTATAATATACACTCACCGGCCACTTTATTAGGTACACCTGTCCAACTGCTCCTTAACACTTCATTTCTAAGCAGCCAATCACATGGCGGCAACTCAGTGCATTTAGGCATGTAGACATGGTCAAGACAATCTCCTGCAGTTCAAACCGAGCATCAGTATGGGGAAGAAAGGTGATTTGAGTGACTTTGAACGTGGCATGATTGTTGGTGCCAGAAGGGCTGGTCTGAGTATTTCAGAAACTGCTAATCTACTGGGATTTTCACGCACAACCATCTCTAGGGTTTACAGAGAATGGTCCGAAAAAGAAAAAACATCCAGTGAGCGGCAGTTCTGTGGGCGGAAATGCCTTGTTGATGCCAGAGGTCAGAGGAGAATGGCCAGACTGGTTCGAGCTGATAGAAGGGCAACAGTGACTCAAATAACCACCCGTTACAACCAAGGTGGGCAGAAGAGCATCTCTGAACGCACAGTACGTCGAACTTTGAGGCAGATGGGCTACAGCAGCAGAAGACCACACCGGGTGCCACTCCTTTCAGCTAAGAACAGGAAACTGAGGCTACAATTTGCACAAGCTCATCGAAATTGGACAATAGAAGATTGGAAAAACGTTGCCTGGTCTGATGAGTCTCGATTTCTGCTGCGACATTCGGATGGTAGGGTCAGAATTTGGCGTCTACAACATGAAAGCATGGATCCATCCTGCCTTGTATCAACGGTTCAGGCTGGTGGTGGTGGTGTCATGGTGTGGGGAATATTTTCTTGGCACTCTTTGGGCCCCTTGGTACCAATTGAGCATCGTTGCAACGCCACAGCCTACCTGAGTATTGTTGCTGACCATGTCCATCCCTTTATGACCACAATGTACCCAACTTCTGATGGCTACTTTCAGCAGGATAATGCGCCATGTCATAAAGCTGGAATCATCTCAGACTGGTTTCTTGAACATGACAATGAGTTCGCTGTACTCAAATGGCCTCCACAGTCACCAGATCTCAATCCAATAGAGCATCTTTGGGATGTGGTGGAACGGGAGATTCGCATCATGGATGTGCAGCCGACAAATCTGCGGCAACTGTGTGATGCCATCATGTCAATATGGACCAAACTCCCTGAGGAATGCTTCCAGCACCTTGTTGAATCTATGCCACGAAGAATTGAGGCAGTTCTGAAGGCAAAAGGGGGTCCAACCCGTTACTAGCATGGGGTACCTAATAAAGTGGCCGGTGAGTGTATGTTACACAAGGCATAAAAAGGCTTAGTAATACTTCTTTCTTCTGACATCAACACTCTTGAATAACATCCGGTTTCAAAGAGGAAAGGCTTTATTGCCATTGGGGGTTAAAAAATTAACATCGCAAACTACACATGATATTGTATGACACTTCACTGAGTCATCAGAGCAGGAAAAGGATGCATGTCAAGGATGACAGGTGGTCGATAACTAGAAAGTTGTTACTGGTGTTTCAGAAGTTGGAATGTGGAGTGACCTCACTGCCTGAGGACCATCTGTCACTGCATATCACACTCATGCACGCAAACAAAGCTCAGCTGACAACACACACCACAGATCGTTCTAGACTGGACTGTGAGCTGGACATTGGTGGGGAAAAGGGGAGAAAGATTTCACATTGCACCATAATGTTCTATTGTTCTTACCAGCCAGCGTCCGTTATTTGAAGGGTGGTAGAAGGATGCTATACTACTGAAGAGCCCATTAAGCTGTTTCTGGGCCTGGTTCTGTAGGCCGCCCTGAAAAAGATGACGAAGAATATTATAGAATGTGATCTGTAGAATAAATGCGCCCTTTAATAATTAACCTATTTATAGGAGTGTGACTCATGAAGCTTACAAGCATGGAGGAAATCCAGAGGACCACGTGACCGATATCATAGGAGTTGGTCAAGTATCTGGGAACGACCATTTGGCTGGTGCCAACAGGCAGATTGAAGCTACGTAGGATCCTGGTAAAGATCTGAAACCAGACAATTAAGTATTAGTATACAATGCTACAATGTCTTTAGATTATCATCTATAATAAGGCTCAAACATTTGGGGTCATTAAAAATTATTTTATTTTATTTGGAAAGAAATGAATACTTTTATTGAACAAGGGTTTCAAATAAATGCTATTCTTTTGAACTTTTTATTGAGCAAAGAATTCTGAAAAATGTATCAAGGTTTCTACAAAAACATTAAGCAGCTGTCTTTTACAATAACTATGTTTCCATTTAAAATTGCAAATTTAACTTGTGCAAAATTGGAAAATCATATTAAACATTTGCGAATAAAGCACCATTTCCATCCCATGTGTTTAAAAGAACAAAACCATAATTTCCTGAGAAATTGGCACAAAATATCTGTTATAAAAACAGAAGTTGCTGCAATCAGGGAAGCCATTGTGGCTCTTTTTTCTTACGTCATAAGTGACTTGCGTCTCAGAGCACGCAGACAAAACACAATAAACATGGTCATGTTATCTTGCATTCAGATGCCTGGTGTTTGGGAAGGCAATCATGTGAGACGCTTCAGGGGGGTCATTATACCAAATCATTCTGATGACGGACTTTAGTTCAGGCATTTCAGAATAATCAAGCCAACATTTGAGATGCTGTGCAATAAAATTGGTCCACTGGTTAGTTTAGTTGTCTAATAACATCCACTGTTGAAGTAAAGTCAACAGTTTTTTGTTGTTCATTAAGGGATTTATTTGTTAAATGTGTTAGCATCATAGTTTATGCGCATTCTTATTGGATAAAAAAACAATTGAGCAACTACGTTTTTTTATACGCATTTTTACAATTTATGTGCATCTTGGCGATATCCCAAAACGCACATAAAAATAGATCTTGATTATGTTTCTTGAGCACCAAATCAGTATATTAGAATGATTTCTGAAGGATCATGTGACCTTGAAGACTTGAGTAATGATGCTGAAAATTCAGCTTTGTCATCACAGGCATAAAATACAATTTAAAATATATTCAAATAGAAAATCATTAATTTGAAAAGTAATTATATTTCACAATATTACCGTTTGAACTGTATTGAGCGAATGATTGCCTTGGTGAGCGTAAGAGACTTCTTTCGACCCCAAAAATTTTAAAGTGTTATGGTGTGTTCACACCGAACACAAATTTTATTATTTGCGCGAGTAGATTACATACAAAGTCAATGCAAAGACGCGAATATACGCAACAGCCCGTTGAAAAGTTGAAAAATTTGAACTCGAGCGGAAGTTTCATATGACGCTTTGTTGCGCCAGCCAATTAACGAAGAGCTAATTGATACGTCCGGTCTATTACTGTTGTTCCTGGAGAAGACGGTGAAATTCACCGAGTTGAGTGCGCCTCAGGATGGTGCTGTGAACCCAGACACGTCTGCGTTTGGCTTTCCTCCGTATTTGGGACTTCCACAACATGTACTGTGTCAATATCTTGTCAATATATACAATGTCAATATCTTTTATTTCAGACATGATGGAAACGTATGCCAGAATTTTTTTAATTTTTTTTATTCGCGAGTGACATGGTGAATGGGTTCAAAATGTTCAAGCGTCTAACTAGACACAATAGACACGTATTTGCGTGATTTTTTCCCTCAAACCACTTCAGCGGAAATCCCGCCCTGCAGCCGATTTCATTGGTTTAGGTTATAGTGACGGGTAGGTTTAGGGATCAGGGTTGGGTGTAGGCAATCTGTACAGTGATTGACATGACCAATGAAAACTTTAGAATTAGCTGCAGGGCGGGATTTCCGCTGAAGTGGTTTAAAAAAAAAAAAAATCACGCCACGTATTTGGTGCTATATTCGCATTCGGTGTGAACACACAAGTGTTAATATTTTATAGTGTATATAAGCAGGACAGTACCTTGGGAATGTATGGATCCCAGTTCACATAGCCAATGTTGTCATTAGCCAGACGTGCAAAAAGATTCACTAGATTCTGCAAGAGGAAACAGAGGATAAAAAGCCGATGGTGACATAATATTTTGCACTTAACAAATGAATTCACGAATGAGAAGTACTTACACCCTCCCAAGCGGGCAGGTTTTGCACTGAGACCCAGAGATCCATCAGTTCATCAAACCATAACCTAAAACATGCACAAATACTCCCATTACCCCAGGGTCATACTTGTTGACTGCACTTTATGAATGACGAGTAATTTGTAAGTAGACTGCAATCCTCTTATTTCATTACTAGGTTGCAAAAGAGGGCCTTACTTGAAGCCTTTTTGATGCTGCTCTGGGGACATGATGGTGGGCAAGAAGAGCTCAAAGTACCCGATGGCCTTCTGCATAGTGACATCAAACGGACACAGTAACGGTCGCCACTCATCAAGCATCTCCTGTGTGGCAGACTCAGGGAAATAACTACACACACACACACACACACACACACACACATTATGAGAACAAAATCACATGCCATTTTCTGAGATCCATGGTTATTTATTTGTTATGTGAGCTCTTGCAAAACGATGAAAAGTGCTTGTTATATGAACAAAATGGTATAATGCGTTAAGAGAGCTGTAATCGGCTCAAGTGTGAAAGCTGTGGGCTTGACTAACAACGCCTGATTACATGATTCTTTCAACGGCACAACGGAGAGGGGATTAACACAATGTGCAATTGATTTGTGAAAGGTGTCTAACATTTATAGGTACATTAGTGAATGATAGAGGATTGAAAGAGAACTCACAGTCTGCAGCTCTTTACTAGTGTCTTCAACACATTCTCAACCGAGCTAGAGGGAGAGAACATGGGAGAAACAGAGAAAGAAAAAAATAAGTGCATTAATATGATATGAAAAGCAAGGCTCATTTGAAGTTGAAGCAAAATATGCAATTAGACCACGTGCAAAGCAGAAACCCCCCTACGGTTCGTTTTGTGAAAGTGTAAATGAGAGATTCCCAACACCAGCGCCTGGGCACATGAGTGCAAAATGCCAGGTTATCAGGTTCTCCTCATGTACTTTTTATAACTGAGCTCAAAAACGCAGAGTACAGTCGCATTAACAGCCAATTCAAAGCTAATCCTAAATACATATTTACTTTACCTTGTTAAAGTTGGCCAGGTTGTATACACTTTTAGCTGTGGGTTATGACTTTAAGAATACAATAATGTTATTAAATGGAAATGCTGTAAATAGGGAAAGGAAAGGTCAAGATGGTGGACTAATTCATTAGGATAACTAGTTTTAGCTTTGGTGCTTTTAAGTCCATAGTATTTTTGTGAGGACTATGATAGTATTTTACTATAAAATGTTATAAATATTTAGCCAAATTATTTGTTTGATATCTATCAGTAACCCTATTGAAGGGATCTGTGTTTTTGAATTCATTCTGTGCCATTATTTACTGTTTTGAATTATGAAGGTTGCATTTTTAAGATAGCTTGTAAAGTTATGATTTGTTCAACCTGCATTCTGTTCCATTCTTATGTGGTCGATCTAGCTGCTTTTTTCAATGCAAGAACACGTCCTATATGATGAACGCCTCCTTAAAATGTATCCGATTGGGGTCTACTGGATCTTATTCATTGCTCACTTATATTCATTGCTCAGGATAGTTACCCCAAAAATGAAATTCAGTCATCATTTCATCACCTGCAAGTCAATCCAAACCTGTATGATTCACTTTATTCACTGGCACAAAAAATATATATTTTGAAATTAATCCATTCAATGGAAATTACAACGTTGTTTGGTTCACAAAATTCTTCCAAATATCAGTGTGTGGTGTTTTTCCACAGGAATAAAGTCATACATATTTGCAACAACATGAGACAGAGTAAATATTAATGAAAGAATTTCAGTTTTGTGGACTATCCCTTTAAACAAGCTAGTCAACTAGTGGTTCAGATAACCCACTGAATAGTTGATAATTGAAATATGTTGTCTTCCACATCCCTTGTTCTAAAAATACACCCCCAGCGAAACTTAGCAGCTGTTGATCTTCCTCTTAGTGCAAGTGTAAACAAACACCTTCCACATTCAGCACACTATCATTTCAGACGAGATTAAAATAGAACACAATGATACCAGAACCCAAGGGGAAAATTGGCAAAAGTTGTGTGACCTTGTCCTCTAAAACAGCGAGCCAAAGTGATCCGACCCACATTTACAGCCTGACCTAAAAGAAACACGACTGACACCAGACTGTGTTACATTTCCCAAAAGCATTGTGAGCTTCACCCAAAATGCAGTATGACATTCTTTCTTCTTTGGAACACAAAAGGAGATATTAAAACGTGTCAGTGATTTTTGTAGAAGTCAAAGGGCTCCAATGTTGTTTGGTTCCCAAACTTCAAAATATCTTCTTTTGTGTTTTAGGTGAACTGTCCCATTATACCATTGGTGCCATTGATCTCTATAGAGTGCATTTGGGCCCGTCCACATTTTCAGCAGTGTTGTTGACTCCGGAAGTATATTTTTCTAATTAATTTTTCCCATAGTGGTTTTTAAATTATGTGGTTTATAAGCCTGTGATTATAAGCCAGTGGTTATAAACCATGAACCAGACTAATCACCTAGGCCTACTAGGTGAATCACAACATTACAAACTTTAATTTAAAAGCAAAAAATTATTTGAAAATCTGACCAAAAAAAAAACAAAGGTATAATAACAGCTTTAGTGAGGAAAAGAACTAGAATCCCAAATGACAAAATCAAATTAAAATCGATGATGAAATATAAAACTATTTAAAGTTGTAGACAATAGATTAAGTTCATTTCAAAATATGCATGTATGAAGGTACAAATATTGAAGTACTCTGATAGCATATAATTTTTGGTGCAAGCAAGCTTTTTGGCATGATTTGCTCGCCACGACTATTTGGTGGAATTTTCTGTACAGCATCATGGGTAATGAAGTTTTTCACCATGAATTCAGCTGTTAAACATGATCATTTTAAAAATAAGTTGAAATAATGCAAATGGATGGCTTCAACAAAACGTAGCTCACAGTACGTGTGTCTTTAAAGGTATTGTAGGTAGAATTTTTCTAACAAAATATGTATGAACTTTCTATATATACCAACACATAATTAAAATGTAAGTACTCTGAAAAAGAAAGTATAAAAATCGAGTGTCTGTAGTCCTCTCAGTGCTGTAAAAAACACAGCTACTTATCTCCATTCGGGACGAATGAAATGATTGGCTGGAGCGACTGTCACTCTCCCTCGCTACCATGGCAATCACCCTTGCAGCTACAGGAGCCGCCCACACGCGCGCGCCCGTTTGAATCGAGGAGGGGAAAAAGCACGGACGCTAAAGAATCACAATTATGGCCGCGAATTTAGCAGTCAAAATTCCCAGTACCTGCATATACAGTCAGCGAAGGCAAACCAGGCAAGAAAAGGAAGACAGTATTTGAAAAGGCTATTGGAAAAGGTCTTTGGATAAAGCAAGCAATATCAGGGCTTTCCAGCGGTGAACAACTGAGGGACATCAAGGGGCTGAAAAGTGACGGTAACAGTGCTTTCATCGTGGAAGCTCTTACAATCAAAACACCGTATATGTTATGAATCTTACATGAAATTCCCCTTCATCACAGTGTAACTGATGGTAACAGGAAAAACGTGCATCAATGCAACCTGTTTTTAGTTTTGAGTTTGCCTTATGTTACTAGCTTGTTACCGAATCAAACTCAATATATTTTAAACTTTACCAGTATCGATATGCTGGCTTGATAGTGAGTACTAACAGCCATGTTAGTTGTTTATATTCATAATGATAAAGTTAGGTATTTTATTACATGTGATTCTGACATGATGTCACTCTATGCACTGCTCCTCTCCGCTCGGCGCTGGGAAAACGCGCCCTCCAGCTGAGCGCGGGCGGCATCGCGCGGTCATGTGTTTTGGGGGCGTGGCTTTGGAAAGAGCCGAGAAGGGAGGGGGTGGGTGTCAATGGAATAATGAGCTCTGTTTATTACAGCCCTGAGAGGACTACAGACACTCGATTTTTAAAATCTCTTTTTCAGAGTACTTACATTTTAATTATGTAGCGGTATATAAAGACAGTTTAAACATTTTGGGGAATTGTTATTTTTTTGAAAATTCTGCCTACAATACCTTTAAAGGTTTATAAGTTATTATTGTTAAAAAAACAATTTGCCTTTGGAAAAAACAAATGTAGTTTTTACTTCCGGAACACAACTTTTGCATTATACAGGCTTACAATGCTTTTGGGAAACACAGCCCTGAATTTCCTTTAATATAAACCCTTCGCCCACCTGTGAAAACAATCAAAAGATTCTAAGATTAATAGAATGAAGTCACAGCAATGAGTCTAGCCCATTCCTGAAGGAGGTGTGCTGAAGAAAGGTTTTTGTCATTGTGCAGCTATAGTTTGTCAGGAGAAATCTGAAGCCTAAATATAAAGAACTGACTGACACCTCTGAGCCACCAGGAATTGTGTTTGACAGACAAAGATGAATTATTAGAAACTTTAAAGGGAGCACCATTTCCTGATCTGTTTGTGAAGCGTGTTATTAAGTGGATACGACTAGGCAACTAAAAGAACAAAGATTATAAGTACAAACCCAGGTGTAAGCTGTGGTGGGATTTGTCATTTAAATAGTTGATTTGCTTTTAATTTTGGACACATGCAATTAAACATGAGCGACTGCCCTTGGAAAAGTACAGTGCAACATGTGAAACACGGGCTGTGCTTACCGCTTCCGCACAATACTAAGCATTTTTTGTTTAGTTGAGGCTTCTGCTCGATAACTGAATGTGAGAAAAGGAAAAATGTATAAGCCAACACTACACATACCAATAGCATAAATTTTACAGTTGTAATTGTTTAACAGGTTCTTCTAAGAATACTTTGTGTTAAATGATGGATATGGTTATGTTATGAGAATCAGCAGTGCTCATTAAAAGGCTCAAACTACAATTTGTGAAGATAAGAATAATACAAGCAAACTGCTAAATCTTAGGCAGTGTCAGGGTCCTCTTTTTCCTTGAACCAAACGTTGCACTGACAAGTCTTTTTCCCCCATGATCTCAACTTGCCCTGTACAATGAACCATGTGTCATATCCATGTTCACCATACAGAAAACACTTTCCATCTCTGCAAATATGATATGAAATATACTTGTTTGTATATTTTTTCCCCTGCTGAATAGGTTTAAATAAGGCAGATTACTACACTTTAACTGGTAGCTGAACACAGAATCAAATTAGCTAAAATATCTTATAAACAAACTTTCAATTGTGGGTCAGGAATGTGTAAAACTTTGTGAATAATGGCCAGATGACAGATTCCAAGTGGGCCTGATCACCAGGTACCATGCTATAAAAAAATATCCAGTATCCAGTCCCATATAAAATGTTGTTTCATGGACATTAGACGTGTAAGCAAAGTGCACAACAAACTAGAATCAGTGAGAGATAGAAAGATGAAAAAAGACAGAGGGACTTACTTTGGAAACCAGTTAAGACCAAGATGCTCTGTTTTGGAGTACAGGATACTCTCATAAAGATCGTACAAAGGCCTCCAAGGCAACTCCAAATCATCCCGGGACAGCAGTTCTTTCTTTCTGTACATTAGAAAAGAGTTTTCAGAAAAAAAATTACATATCTAGGGCTGTCAATTTAAAACATAAGTATAAAACAAATATGCATTAACAGAGCTCTACACTTACATTTCTTTTTCTTTTAAAAAAATGTAAAAATTTAGGAGCACCTTCTGATCAATGATAGAAATCAACCTTCCCATTAAGAGCCGATATTTTACTCCTTAAAATGACTTGCCGGGGCATTTTTTTATCATTTGTAAGGGCATTTTTTCTAACCGTAAGTCATCTTTTATGTCAAATTCATACATTTATATTTATAAATGGAGTTAAAATAAGCATACACAAGCAGGAAGAATAAATTACTAATCAAATGAAAACAGTATCAAAATTCATCTTTGCACTGCAGAGGTGACATGCAGTAGAACAAAAAAAAAGTGGCATTTAGGTATATTTACAGACTGTTTAATAAGGTTCAGAAGTGGCATGAATGCATTTAAATGCATGATAATAAAGTTAAGACATTAATGTTTTAAATAGAAGGTTTTGAATATAGAAATATTAAGTGATTTCAATAACTGAAATGATCATTTAAAAATGAAACTAAAACCGCCAGTAGGGGGGCGGCAAGTCACTGTCTTTAAACACTGTGACTCGTTTAAACGGCTGATTCATTCAGGAACAAAGCGACTGTTTATGAATGGATAATTGAAACATTGATTCACTAGATTCGTTAGAAAACGCAGATTCACTCATAAACGAAACACCCATGTTTGCTTGGAGATATGTGCAGCGGTAAGTCACTTAATATAAACTTCATGTTTATTGAATTGTTGTATAAAATCAATATTACATTTTCAATCTCCCTTTATAATCATTAAAAAGCTGTCACTCGTCTCAGTTCATCGAAATCTCACAAACTTCCCTCATATTCAATGAAGTTGTTTAGACTGCACAATGAATCTCTTATTTACATCGTGTCTGTACTTTGTTTGTTATAGTGAAAGGATCCGCGAGCTTGCATAACTCAGCACTGAACAAACTCCAGCGTTTTGAGCGGTGAGTGGATTTTACCTTAAACGCCTCTGTTTGGCCATTGTGTCTCAAGAAATCAACAGATATGTCTGTGATTGGCAACATTGCTCAACACTGCAAAAACCGGTGCTCCTAAATACTTTTTCACAGTCACATGCAGTAATTTTCAATCGCAAATGCGACTGATTTGGTTGCACTGTAGAGCCCGGATTAATCATGGTCTGGGGCTTGTGTTGAATTATGACAATGGTTAGGTGTTTGTTGGGGACACTTTCACATACTTCAGTAAGTTGACAAGGAGTCGTGCAAAGCTCTGCATCATGCTGATCTCCAGGTTGGGGATGGTGACCAGCTCGTACAGAAGCTTGATGAAGAGCACATGGTCCTCTTTGCTGAACTTCCTCCCGTACAGCCGAAGGTACCTATCAAGGGGCAGAGATCATGTCATACGAGTGGAAAATAGAGAACAGGAGAGGAAAAGCATGATTCACAAAACAAAAACTTGCATATTCTCTAGACTACAGTACGTAGTCTACAGAAGGCACACTATTTCTAAAATAAATAATTACTTAATTTGAAGTTTTATCTTAAAATCATCACAATAAAGCAGTGATAAACAACCAAATATGAAAGTGAGCAACCACCACACCACAACAACACATTACAGGGAACGTTCAGAAAGCATGGACGGGGGGATTTTGTTTGGGAGGGAAGCACATATGGCCATCAGTTATCTGTGGGAGCAATTCACTAACCAAAAGACCTTATCATTAACCATGTAAGATCGAAGACATGATCATGAGAAAAACAGAGCACTGCATGTCTGAATAAAGCGGAGTCAGGCTAGCATGGCAAAACATTATTGAAATAGATCAAATTTTATATCAAAACAGATTATATAAGAGAGCCCTTGAAAACACTCAACTAAATGATAAAAGCTTGCACTCATTCCCATTCGAGCCTTTTTGCTGTGTGGCATACAAAAATGTCCTTTACTATTGGGCTAAACTGTAGAGCCATGGCAAACACTGTTTATGCTAGAGCAGGTGTGTGTGTGTGTGTATATATATATATATATATATATATATATATATATATATATATATATATATATATATATATTAGATAGATAATTTTTATCTATATACACAAACATACATAACAACCGTTAACATTTTGAGGTCTGTACTTGTAATGTAAGTCTCATACTCAAATACAAAAATTCTGTAATCTTAGTAATATTGTGAAATATTATTTAAAATAATATTCTATTGTAATAAGCTTTAAAATAATATTCTATTGTAATAAACTTTAAAAAGCATTTTATTCCTGTGGTGGCAAAGTTGAATTTCCAGCAGCCTACTCCAGTCTTCAGTGTCACATGATCCTTCAGATATCATTCTAATGTGTTGTTTCTTATTTTTACCGATGTCAAACACAGTTGGGTCACAGTTGATTAATATTAATATAGCACCCAACTTGGGTGTATATTAATATTAACAATGCCTATCAGACAACATTTTCGCCTTCTGCTCTTTGAGCACTCAAAAACGATCATGAGCTCAATGCTGAATCACTTAGCGAATCAATCTATGAAGCAGAGTCATCATCGATCAGAATCAAACACAGACCACTCACTTATTCGCTGAATCGGGTCGAATGATTTACTAAACTGTAGATTATATCCAGTTAAACAACATGCCCGCCCTCGCTGCAAATACAAAACCCTTTAGGAAACACTTTTTCACGGCCTTGAATTTAATCTGATGATGAGGTAAGAGGCTAAATGGACAAACTACCTGTAGAAATACAAACTCTACTACAGGGACTCTACACCAGTCAGTGTAGGAGTAAAGTAACTGTAGTAATACACTCATACGTGTGATCACTAATCATACGAAGGGTCCCATTTAAATGTTATGCAGCATGCACAAAAAACTCATGAAAGACTTTAAGTGTCATTAAATATGTAATGACACAGATGAACAATTAATTACAATTTATTTCATTATGATATCGTGAAAAAAATGAAACATAAAACGTAAGCATGCGTCATTTTAATAGAACAATATAACGTAACCCCTTAAGTTAACCATAAAATAAGGTCCCATATCCTTCTGTCAATTGTTCAACTCGGCGAAACCTGACCATGAATCACTTCAATTGTTAATAAGAAGCATATTCAATTGATAGAAATTAATAAGGTAAATTATAAACGCATGAAATAATATGCAGTCAGATAAAGTGTCTTTTTAAAGACTCCATATCCAACCACTAGTTGCAGTGATGCATGTGGCAGCTGCTTATCCAGCACTAATGTTAGCCTCCGTTAGCTGATTAGCTTAGAAATGAGCTTACAACAGTCCCACATTTCCTGCATTTTTTACCAACTGACGCCACTCTGACAAACTAGACCAACGAAACATTACGCTCGATATTATGAAAGGTCATTATGGAGTGCTAGAAGATAGATATGTGATGTTTACGTATAAGCAAGGACAGCTGAGTGACTCAGGTAGCACTTAGCCTTTAGCTCGCGAGCTAACGGCTAACTGTTACAAGCTACCTGAGTCACTCAGCTGTCCCTGCTGTTTATTAACAAACCAGGTTCAATTGCCACATCAAAGCATTTTTTTGAATCTTGAATATACTCACGTGGATAGTTTCCGGGTCCAAAATAAAACTCCTGGCCATAACTCACGGAACTGGACAGCCCGACCCAAGTTCCCTTTAATCTGGGCCAAAATGTCATTGGATTCGCGGTCTAGTTTATCTGCGTACGGGAGAAGTTTGTTGTAGACGATCTCTTTCTGAGGGACAAAACCTAATATCTCGGCCTGGTCCTTTTTCATATTACGATTCCCAAAATAAATATCCTCTTCTGACGTGTCCGGCTTATTTCCTTCCCCTCTTGACAGAAGTTCCCTTGACAAATCTTTGTTTTATTCACAAAATCCACTACTTTCGCATAAGTGCCGTTATTGCGGAGCGGGATTCAGATCAAAACTAGTTACTTCGACAGATCTGTCTTTCTGACCTCTTGTGTTAAACACATTAGCTTCAGTCACCTACATAGAGAAGTCTCCCCTCACTCTCTTGACACATATTACGAGTCACACGGACAGACACACACTCACATAAACACACGCTCAACCTCACATACATAACACACCAGCGGGTGCAACAATGAGCCATGAGCGGCGCGCCCCCTACTGGTGTTCACCGGCACATTCAGCAATCACAACACGGCCCGTGAAAATGTTCAAAAGCGTGAAATGAAATTAAGGGATGGCTCACCCAAAACCGACCATAATTTGTCAAGTTGTTCCAAACATGTAATAGTCTCTTTCCTCTATTAAACACAAAATAAGATATTTTAAAGAATGTTGAACAGTTGACGGTAGCCATTGAGAAACACGGTTGGCGGTCAATGTCTTCCATCAACTGTCTGGTAACAAACATTCTTTTAAAATGTCTTTTGTGTTCACCAGAAAAAAAAAAAAAAAAGAAAAAAAAAACTCATACAGGTTTGGAACAACATGAGGGTGAGTACATGACAAAATTTTCATTTTGGGGAAAACCTTTTGATTAATGATTATTTGTTTTAAATTAGGAAATGTAGTCTTTATAATTATGTTAGTAGGCCTAGCGATGTTTGTCTCTTACCTCAGCTGTTCTGCCAACAAAACCTGACAATAGTATTAAAAAAATAAAAATAAATTCTGAATAATCTAAATTTTTAATTAACAAAAAATTCAAATTGTAATTTTTTTCCACATAGTATTAATATTTTTCATAAAAATATATAGCTGCATTTATATTTTAAGAAGGGGCGTTATAGTAGAATATTTTTAGTCTTTGATATCCGAACTTTTTTTTGCAGTTTTTACATTACCTCATAGTGTATAGAGTATGTATGAAAAATAACAAAAGTTTTGGAGAGCGTCACTGTAGTTAATTGGGAAAAAACATCTCTTTTCTTGTTCTGTTTCTAAAATAAACATGTCCTTTTACCAAAGAAATTCTGTGAACATATAGGCTACGCATGACACAAGCTTTGTTTGTATACCGGTCCCTTCACTTTGTTTAAACGGTTAATCCAAGGCAATGATACTAACGAGATAACTTAAATCCGCTTTGGTTATTTCCTTGTGCACTAACCCAGTGCACTACTATTCACTTGACCTAAGTGTCATGGCAGACGAAGGGAAGAGTGTTCTGTGCATTCACCCTTTCAGCAGCTCTTTCATAAGCGCTCAGTTGTGGAGATTTCTGTATCTCAGTGGGCCTTCAGTATCACAATTTAATTCAATTTTTCTCATGTTTCATTTTTGTGTTCAGCTCTCAAGTGGTTTACAGTTTCTCACAGATATTTAATCTCGATGGAGATCTCCAGTCAATGAAAAATGAGCATATACATGGCAGAGAAAATAAATAGATGCCACATTCCCACAGATCCTTTGCACAACAGATTCCTCAAGGTCATTTATTTACCCATCAACCAAATTCCATACAGAAATTCCAGCTAATCAGATGCAATGACCTTTTAGCATTCAGCCAATCAGGTCCTTTGCCTGGAGGGTTATTGCATTCCAGGTAAAGCAGATTTGCATGGCCTGATCATGGTTGTTGTTAATGAGATTCTGGATTAACAGGCCCACTTGCAAGTCTCTCAAATATGGTGCTGTCAGATGTAACAGAGAACACAGCCCCTGAAATGACCAGAAATTGAATGATATTCAAATAACACAATAATCACATGCTTATTTTTTCAGGTCCCTCCACGCATAAAGTCACGCATAACTTGCTAGCATGTATACAACATGTATGTTCTCGGTATGAGCAAAAGTGTTGATACAAATTATTTGCAACAATGGCTATTACTAGTTTACAACGGATGTGTTAAATCCGAGTTGTTTTCTAAGATGTAGATGTGTCCTCAATCCTCAGTCGGACAGACAGGAAGTGGCTCCTTGGCCATACAACATGTTTAGCCTTGACTTTGATTGGATCATGTGACTTTTAAATCCCACTTGACCCAACAAATTCAAAGCTTTCACTCCGGGTGTCCCAATTGTGCTCTTGTGGACTTATATGACAGAGCTCGGTTGTTTTTTTGTAACTACTTTAAGTTTGTGCTGTTGATCATTTGCTTTCCTAATGTAAAAACAGTGATCGATAGACAAGGTTTAGCTGTTGAGATTTTGATGAAATTAAAAATGACAATTTATTTATTCTAGAACAAATGGAAATGTAATTTTGTTCATATGATCCAAGGTTTTAAACAGAAATATGTAAAATTGAAGAATAAAAAAAAAGAATGCAGAAGGTCTACTACTATTACTAGTCTACTACACACTCACCTGTGGATCAACAGTGCCCTCTGCTGGTCTGTGTACGAATATCTGAAGGTTTTTTTGTTTTGTTCATTGCAAATGAATGTACTTGAGAACAAGAACTCCAAGTTGGAAATTAAGATTACCACAATAAAACATAGTTAAAAAATTTAAACAAACATGTCACTTTACTCAAGGGCTTTTTCTTCTTTCCAAACTATGTTTGTAGCACATATTGCCCATGGAAAATCACAGTGCCTAAAGTGACATGGTGATGTAAAAAAAAAAGGAAAGATTTTGTTTTAAGCTTTTGCGTTCCAATGATAAGCTTTGCGTTTGCTTTTTGGAAGTATTGGAATATAATGTTTCTTCAAAAAATACACAACTGGTGTGCACATCCCAAACACCCAGATTGGGCGCAGGTGCAGGACAACTGAGTAATATAAACAAATAAAGAAGTGTGAAGTCCGCACACTGAAATATACTGCTCCAAAGAATTTATTAAAAAGGCAACGTTTCGACCATCAGGTCTTCATCAGATGCCTGATGAAGACCTGATGGTCGAAACGTTGCCTTTTTAATAAATTCTTTGGAGCAGTATATTTCAGTGTGCGGACTTCACACTTCTTTATTTGAATATAATGTTTCTTCCCATTTCATTCCTTTCCATTGTCAATTTAGGGGACCCGTAGAAGACAGACTAGTGTAACGATTCATTTGAAATGAAAAGTGATTTAAAATGGCAGATTAAGCAAAAGACAATGTATTTATTATCTACATAATACAGTGTTTATTTGCACCAATATTTATTTATATCACAAATATACCTTTAAATTGCAGACTAGCATCTGTCTTTATATAAACTGTACATGAAGGCAAGGCACTATACAACGCAGAATAGAAAGACATTTTCTCTTATTCCACAATTTCATTCAATCCTGTTTGAAGAGACACACATTGTATAGATTTACAAACAATCTCCCATGTACACACACATATGGTTCTCAAGTTCAAGCATCTGTCTGGAAGGTTAAACACATCTTGAGGTCATAAGAGCAGATATGAACGTACTTGCAATAAAGTGCTCTTTAAAGCTTTCTTACATTCAGATAATAACTAAAAGGCTTTTTTGAATTTATTGGGGGTCTATGTTAAGCTGAGGGCTGCCTTGTGCGTGTTGGACGGTGAATGGCCATGTGGACAGAGCAATGCAGAAAAATAAAAACAAGTTGGAAGCACTCAAAACAAAAAAACAAGTGTCACAGATAAAAACAAAAATGGAGAAAATGGGAAAGAAATGTGCTACAAGAGGCTGGTAAACCCTTGCCAATCTCAGTCTTTTCTTCTTCCTTCAGCTCCATTTCACTTCCCTGTGTGGTTTGACACAGGTAGATATTCACTTGCGCTTGTCCCGTCTTGATCAAAAGGAATGAGAAGGTCTTCACTTGCGGATTCAATCCCCATCAGCAGTTCCAGTGCAGTCAGATTTCCTCTAAAACAATCCTTTGGCTTTCTTCACATTCACTTGCTTCCATCCTGGCAGTGCCTCATATTCACTTCTTGTCATCTCCAATGCTTTCTGTAGAGAACATATACACATATATACATTTAGGGATAAGGATTTAATAAAAACATGCAAATGACATTACAAGTGTTAAAATCACACTCAGGACTCTGAAAAGTTGAAAAATGGATGAATAATCACACACACACACACACACACACACACACACAAACACAACAGCTGTAGAATATTGGTTACTGCCATTCACCAATCCAAAAATGGAAACATCCATTAGAGTAAAAAGTATTTAACGTAGGAATGCACAATTTATTAACACCATATTTTCTATCTTATTAAAATAAGGTATCAGTCATTGTTGGATATTTAATTATTCATACTCATTTCAAAAGGAATATAAAATTTTTATACACACACATACATACATACATATATGTATATACATATATATATATATATATATATGTATGTATAATAAAATGTATTCCTTTGATGGCAAAGCTGAATTTTCACCATCCTTACTCCAGTCTTCAATGTCACATGATCCTTCAGGAATTATTTGGTGCTCAAGAAACATTTCTTATTATCAGAGTTGAAAACAGTTGTGCTACTGAATAGTTTTGTGGAAACAGTGATACATCTTTTCAGAATTGCTTTCTGAATAGAAGTATTCATTTATTTAAGTAAAGAAAAAAAAAAAAACTTTTGAACCATAGTGTACATTATCCCACATAAAATATTTACCAGTTACACTATAAATCTTAAATAAAGTGAGACCTATCAGTGTGAGAACTATCAGTGGTGAACGGTGACCAACACACAGCTAGATAAGGATGTGATACACAAGCACATGGTGATGCAGTTCACACAGTGAGGATGCGGCATTAGTGGGGCATTAAAAAACAAAACAAGTGTTCCTCATGAAACAAAACTCACCTTCCCAGAAGCCCCTACACCCTGCCATGTGAAGGGAAAAATTAACCTCAGTCAGATGCAAGACTACACCAGCATAAAGGGGAAAAGCAGAAAGATGCAGGGAGAGACAGGTTAAGAGAGGCAGCTTAAAGACGACAGTAGGAGCAGAAAGAGAAATATGAAATCGATGAAGGGAAAAAGTGGGAAAATAAAACTAGATAGAACTGAAAAGACAGAACATATGAGAAAACACAGGCAGGACAGATTTTACAGAACAGATACAATTCAGTAATATCAGTATCCAATGTCTGAAAATCGTACAAAATGAACCTTAAACACTACCGTAATTATCAACTGAGTGAAACCTCAGTGTTAATGATTTTTCTCACCTCAAAGTCCTCATCTGATAGGTAGATCTCAAGACGTAGAGGGTCAACACCTTCTGGTAGGGGACGGGCTTGTATATCCGCCAACGGGTAAATGGTCTTGCAGAGTCTAGTCAAGACGTCTTCAACAAGAATGATCTGATTACATACTTCAGCCTCCTATAAAATCACAGAACACAACATAAAGATGATGTTTATTGATGAGAGAATTAGTGTTCCCCATCACACCAGCAGCTGAAGTATCTAAAAGGGTTAATTCACATAAAATTGAAAATTCTGTCATCATTTACTCACCCTCATGTCGTTGTGAATCCGTAAGACTTTAGTTCATCTTCAGGACACATATTAAGATATTTGTAATGAAACCTGAGAGATTTCTGTCCCTCCATTGACAGTCTATGCAACTACCACTTTGTCGCTTCAAAAAGTTCATAAAGAGATTGTAAAAGTAATCCATATGAATTGAGCGGTTTAGTCTGAAGTTAAATTGTCTGAAGAGAATTGATCGCTTTATATGATGAACAGATTTAATTTAGGCCTTTAAATCACAGAAATTTTCATCAACTCACACATCAGATAAGATAAAATGGAAGCGCAAGCATTTTCGCTTGATGTGTGAGAACCAATGAGGTTTATTATCGTGTAACGCAGCATGTGTGAGCTTCCGGAAGAACCAATGAGGTGGTTGATCAATGATGACATAATTTTGACAGAATGATGACAGTGGTACTCACCTGTAGGTGAGTACTACTAACAGTGTAGTAAAGTGCTTGCAGATATTGTGTTCATTGAACCATATTATTATTATAACTCTACAAAAAAATAAAATAAAATAAAATAATAATAATTAGTATGTGCATTTAACTTTCTCTCACCTTCTCTGTGATCTCAGCGATGTCCTCTCTGTGTTCCCAGCTGGGAAACATGTTAGTGAAGGTAAGGGGCTCAAGCCCTGCGTGGATCAGGTATGATTTGGGAGTTTTTCTCTCATTTTTTTCTATAAAATACAAAAGTAAAACCAATCTTGTTATTTGACAGGAAACTAGATAATTTAAAATCATGATGTAACAGAAGTAGCAGCAGACGATCTCTTTCTTATTGAGACTTACATTTACTTCATACTTTACTTAATTTGTCCCTTTTAAGGGAAATTTGGTTTGGGCAATACAGATAAAGCTGCATAACAAGATACCCACATCATTAACTATCACACAGTCGTGTCCTTTGGTTACAAGACTGTTAGTGTTAAACTAGTGCAAAGGAACAAAATAATTTTTATAGAGGTTGTATCTAAACTTTGGGGTACAAAAATTTCAACCAGATGGAAGTGGTTCGAATTCTGGATAAAGCACATGAGAAGGGTCCAGAGTCATTTTCCTTGCCTGTTCGGTACCTGACATATATAAGGGTAACTGTCAGATTACCAAACCAGGCCGCTATACCATACAGTAAGATGGATTCAATACAGGCATGATAATACAACTTCAAAAAATCTGAGCCTCCGTAAAAAGTACATTTTTTTGTTGCACCTTTCGACACAGATTATCCACATGCACCTCCAATGAAAGTTTATTATCAATAAGTATTTTTACGAAGCAACCTGTCTAATAGGCTCATTGTTAATCATGATAGGTGAGTGGTTGCCTACTAACTTGGAATCAAAAATCATTTCCTCTGTTTTTCTGATGTTAATTACAAGACCGTTTACTCCATGTAACAAAGTTGTCAATCTCTGCAGTATAATGTTGAATGTCCTTATCCTTATGCAGAAGACCAAGAATGGCAGTATAATCTGAAAAAACCTGAGTGAAATATTACTGAAGACAAGAAAAAAAAAAGAAAAAAAAAATCTAGGATGGGAACTCCATTGCTTGTTGATTGAATAGAGGCAGATATGACAAGAGCTTGCAGTCAGTTGTAAGAATGGGACAGGGTTTAAGCTGACTATATGTTTAGACAAGTACAGCATACAATGTCACCAGAGAGGTTCATTTGAGAAGGATATTACACAATGTCACTCTTGTTTCTTTCCTAAAAAGATCCTTAAAGACAAGAATGTATTTTTAAGTCACCTTTGCTATATTGGAGTACAGTTTCCATCGCGCACTTCCTGTCGGAATCCCATCGTATGCGAGCTGAGCCCGTGCTCTCACTGTCCTGAGGCCACCAGCCCTGCCACAGGTAAACTTCATGGTGATTATCCACCAAAAACAGGGCTAAAAGACAAACAGAAGAAGCAACATCATGATACTTACTGCCACAACCATACCTCATGATTTTTCAATGAGTGTGAAGAATCAAATTTCCTTAATACATTAAGCATGTAACGAGTGTAGGAAACCCTATTAAAATGCAACTGACACCCATTCAGAATAGCTAACAAGCAAGTCACACACCAGACAGAACTATTAACAGTCTTTAGCGAACAAGAATGTGTCAAAAACCTGGCTGAGTAGCTGTATACAAATCCTCTTGTAGGAAAGGCATCGAGTTGACCAAATTTGGTTCTCTGGATGGATATACAAATTCCACTGCCACAAACTCTCCTGAAGCGCTGCTTAACTGGAACAGCCGAGGAGTGAAGTTGAACCTTCCGGGATCTGAGAAACAAAACACATAAATCCAGGATATCTGCAGGGTTTTTAAATCAAATTTAAATGAACTTTAACCCTTTGATGCACAAGCTATGCAAACCCCTTCTAATGCACAACATGGGTCTAAAAGACCCGTATTCATTTCCTATGTTATTTCATGCATGGCATTTTTTGTTTCATCTTTTGAAATCACTTTATTTCAGCATTTAATATTCCATGATCTATGAATTCCATGATTTATGAATATTCAAAATGTCTTGTTTTCAATTATCACAAATTCATATTTTAATATTTCCTAGGTTTTGTGTTAATACAAGTTTACACACATGGGTCAAAAATTACCCATTACTGCAAGTACTGCAAGTAAAAAAAATGTCGCAGTTATTTGGATTTATTTAGACATATTTGCTGTAAAACTTAAAATATGTTTATTGGCCACTTTGTCACACATAACGCACATATAACCGATAACACTGAAATTGAACTCAGCAAGTGGCAGAGGCCAGAACATTGAATAAACTAAGATCAATATTGATCAACTCTGCACACCCAATCCCCCAACCTGAAGGTGATGAACAGCAGCTGATGACACCAATGTGCAAGTCGGAGCGGTATTGGAGGCCCTCATACCAGCTGCTATATGACTCTATAATGCACAAAAATAACTTCCCTTTTTTTAGATTGTTGTATTTTAACTTAAGGATATGTTCTGTTGTATTTTAACTTAAGGATATGTTCTGAGTGAATGTATGCTGTTGGGTCTGTCTTGAAGCTGCCGTGACACTGTAATTTCCTGAAAAGGATTAAAAGGATCCATCCATCCATCCATTTTCATCTTTTAATATAATTTCATATTTAATGTATCTGTATTATTATTCTTTATTAATATCCATGATCAGTTGTATTATTCTATGAAGTTTAAAATGCATGAGTAGACTATAGATTGCATGGACACGTGTTTAAGGAACATATTTTAGACACAAGGAGGGTAGCTGGGAGGATTATGTATTTTGCTTAAAGGTATGTTTAAATTGCAATGTTCACTTAGCAGAGATGTTCCAATGATGATTATACTTCAAATGTGTACAGTTGGCATGCTCTTTGCAAGAAAAGGAATGTTTCAACTGATGCAAATGTACCACAAATGTATACACTGAAGAAATAGTTTCTTAATGTGGATAGTGGATTGTACCATGTGTACGCATTATGTATACATTTCATCTTTAAATATAAGCAATATGTTTTTCTACCTTACAAGGCAGTTGAAAGTCTCTCAGTTGTGTATTTAAGCTCAATCTTACTGTAGAGAAATACGGAAACGCATATACCTGGCATGAATATAATCTCAGAGTTTCTCTCCTGACAAATAAGAATAAAGATTTTTCTTGGTAAGATAATTGGTGTCCGGTCCCGTGAATCAAATAACGGGGAAAAGGCTTAATTCCAAGTCTACATATCTATCTAAGCTCATAATAGCAGTAACCATAAATCGCATTAAACTGTGGCGTATGCTGATTTTAAATTGCAATAAATAGCCATGTAAAGACCTTAATCGCCTATCTAAGAGTGCTATAACCATACTTAACCTATTAGCCAATAATAAGAACAATTAAAATTGCATGTAAACTGGAGTGAAGAGTTCTGCTTGTCTCATGTAAATATCTTACTGCGATAAATACCCTACTCTGATTACTAGAAATAAATGCATTATTGGTGCACATGTAAACGTAGTCAATAACTTTATTTGTGTTGCACTGTACTACGCGATCAGCTTAGGAGACTGACACAGAAGAGAAGAAATATACCTTCTTTACTATAATAAGTTTATCTTTCTGGGTCTTGAAAGTTGCAATGACATTGCAATCTATGGCTGGTTCAGAAACCTCTCGGATTTTATCAAAAATATCCTCATTTGTGTTCCGAAGATGAACGAAGGTCTTATGGGTTTGGAACATCACGAGGGTGAATAATTAATTACAGAAATTTCATTTTTGGGTGAACTAACCCTTTAACTCACCCTGAAGCATGCAGTCATACGCCTTTCGATCTCTCCTTCCCAAGGCCTCCCAGAAGCCTTGAGGTTCAGCTCCCTCATCACACTCCTGGATGGACACTTTACTGCTGCTATGAAGCCCCGCCTCCAGAGGACACCTGAAAACCAGACTGTCTATATCAGGGGTCAGCCACATTTGATATCAAGTGCCGTTGGTCTGTTAGTATGAGTTGACTCACTGCTCTTTTATTTTGTTTGCAGTAGCACAGCCCACATCACGTGTGTGCATCTGAGCCTTGCAGCCGTGCCACAGGTACATGCTGGCTTTAGGGATGTTCAGGAGGATAAAAGAGGTGCGAGACCGTAGGCTGCTACAGTGGCACACCACCTCCAGCAGATGGCCCTCTATGGGTTTCTCTCCTCTCACACAGTATAAGCGCCAGTCATCTGCACATGAAGGAAATCCGGTCAATCCATACAAGTGGTCCTCACTGCAGAGCCAAATGGGTGGAGCTTGACCTAGTCCAGCTCCACCTCTGTGGATCTAAGGGGTGGAGCTAGAATTAATTGGACTTTCTAGCTCCACCGATTAGGTCTAGAGAAGGGGAGCAGGATGCCATGCAAGCTAAAACCACTACCGCTCCACCATGTATTTGTCTTTTGATTGAACTAATCTAAAAGGGTTATGGAAAACTAATGTAAACTAAATATGTGGCAAAGTTAGCAAAAGAGATTACTTTGTGTATTTTCTTCCTCCTCTTCTCTCTTTCCAGCATGAACAATCATTCCTCCATTGAAGCACTGCAGGAAACAAGGAGGCTCCTTTCCCTGCTGTACCTGGACCTGCATTTGACAGACCATTTATTGTTTTTATGCTAATATTTTAGATTTTTACATTACAGCTGAACTGATGAAAAGGACACTACCGTTCAAAAGGTTTAAGGTCATTAAGATGGTTTTTTTTTTTAAAGGGGTGGTATAATGCCCTTTTCATAAGATGTAAAATAAGTCTCTGATGTACCCAGACTGTGTATGTGAAGCTTTAGCTCAAAACACCCCACAGATATTTTTATATAGCATGTTAAAATTGTCACTTTTTTAAGGTGAGCAAAAATGCAGTTTTTGTGTCTGTCCCTTTAAATGCAAATGAGCTGCTGCCTCCCTCCCCCTTTCGATTATGAAAAGTGAAATCATAATCAACCACCCCTTTAAAAGAAATGTATACTTTCAAGATCAAAACAGTAACATGATGTTACTAATGTTACATTTAAAAAAACATTTATAATGTCTATAATTTTATAACAAAATATATACATTTATAATGTTGTCTATTTCAAATAAATGCTATTCTTTTGATTCTTAATAAAAAAGTATCCCAGTGTAGTATCATTAACCACAATAATATTAAGCAGCACAACTGTTTTCAACAATGATAATAATAAGAAATGTTTCTTGAGCAGCAAATCAGCATATTAGAATTATTTCTGAAGGATCATGTGACACTGAAGAGTAACTGGAGTAATTCGGCTTCAGCAATTCAGCTTTGCCATCGCACACAGGAATAAATAATATTTTAAAATATATTGAAATAGAAAAAATATTTTTTATTAAACTAAAAAACTTTTTTTAACATAAAAAAATCATACAGACTTAAAACTTTTAAATGGTAGTGAAGGGAATGCTTAATACCATCCTAAAAATTTACATAAAATCTTAAGAATAAAATAATCCATAGTAAGTACCTGAGCACCTCTCTCCTCATCCAGCTCTACAGTCATCAGTGCTGATGTTCCCTTTTCATTCACCGTGGAGTTACGACCCTGCCAGAAGAAATAACAACATTTCTCCTTCCCTGGGCCGATGATCCGTTCTGAATGCAGCCTCTTGCCAACTGCACAAAAAAAGCAGAGAGTTTTGGATCATGGGCAAACAAACAGCCCAGCAACAACATGTTCAGACACACTGTATCTTATGGTTTTACACGGTGATCATGTGAGAGTAGCTGGTTTATGGCTGTTTATAGATGATTGTATAGTTCCACAGTGTGGAATCAGACCTTGGAAAATCAGTTTATTTTATAATGAGCATAAAATATTAAAAAGATGGAAATAAAGTGTCCAGGGGGATGAAGTGACAGACAGTCCTCTCTCCTGTGCACCAGTGTTATATTTAGTATTATTTATAAACTACTAGTATTTACCATCATTTTTAAATCAACGTTTATTTGTACATTTCATTCTAATTTTAGCTTAAGTTTGAGTAATTTTATTGTGCTTTTATATTTTTTTTTATAATTTCAATTTACTTTATTTTTATTTCAGTTTTAGCGATTGAAGTAATTTCATTTAGTTGGCCAAAGGCAAGTTTCTAATTTCGAAGTTTTTTTTGTTTTGTTTTTTTAATCTAAAATCTCTCTCCCTGCTTGATAAAATGATTTTAAATAGTTTTAGTTAACAAAAACAACACTGCCATACAACTCACCTGCTGTACTGATCATGTACTTCCATTTGACCACGTAAGAGTCCCCTTCATGGAACTGGCCAATGCTCAGTTTAGGTAATCGACTAAAACAAGCAAGAGAGAGAATGTTTTTACATAAAAATCCATTCATTTAAAAGTTTTATCATAACTAATTCATCCTACCTGTAGTCAAACTCTAGAATGTGCCAGACATCAACAGACAATGTGCTGATCTCAAAATTACGCCGCTCATCACCTTCCACCAGTCCATAACCTCGTCCCACATCGACTCCATCCAGAACGGTCTTGACCGGGGTCCATACTGTTGACAACATCAGTGACGCATCATAGGGCCGACATTCTCCGCTCCGAAGCTCCTAAAGAAATGAACCAACCAATTGCATTTCAAGGTTAACTACATTTTTAAATATAATCGGAGTATCTAATGTATTAATACTTGCGTTTCAGAAAAGTACAGATACAACTTATTCTGTGAAAAACGTACCTTGTTTTCAACTAAAGTCGAGTCACCATTCTTCTTAGAGGATTTCTTGGTGTCACTCCAGTCCAAAAACTTTTCTTTAAAAAGAGTAGTCTCATTGTGCTGAGTTAACCTGCCAAACACAGCCCAGTCTGGTCGTCCCTGGCCTTTCCTTTTAATAACAGGTTCAGCAAAGACAATCATTATTTTAATTTCATATAGATTTCATAAAAAGCAAGGATATAACTTTGTGAGAACAAAACAAACCCATGAGACATGAACACAGCACTCGTTTATTTTAGGAGTGACGCATAAGGCCTGCTGGTAACCCAAGTCTGCTTATACGAGCACTGAGATACTAAGCTGTTGTTTTGACAGGTGTAGTAAATTAAGCAACGATACACTTCTGACCTGAGAGGCCTCTTTGAACGAGCTTTTAAAGGTCACAAGTGCCAAAACTTGATCTATGATAGAACAATACGCATCAGCAGAGCTTCAGCACATACTCAGCTCTGATTTGTACCTGGGTATAAGTTTGTTGCACTCTCCAGGGTCCAAAGGATTAATATCACAGTTGGTGTAGTCAAAGGTGCCATTCCACAGGTGCTTTGCCAGCTGAAAAGCCACTTTTCTCTGTGCCAGCGTCACCTCCTTACCATGCCACACGTAGACCTCGCTACCAAAATCCAAGACCAGCACCTAAATGTCAAACAAGAATAAAAAGTTGGTTTACAATTGAATAAGCCTTTCTATTACTTTAGTTTGAATTATATACTATAGCATTCAGCTGAGATGCACAATATATTGCTGACCATATTGATATGCAATTTTCAGATATTGGCCTGAGTAGGCTGATATTAGAATATTTTGCAAAATTGTAGATCGTATTTTGATAAAGTGTAAATAAGATTAAATTAATCAATAATTATGCATGCATGCATGCATGCATGCATGCATGTATGATTTTCAAGTACTTCTTTAGAGTTAAGCATGGTGCAGCGAGGAACTCGACCCCAGTAGTTATCTTCAGGAATAAGTTTATCATCCATGAGCCTATAGATGCAGTTGGTTTCTACGACGGCAGTCTCATAGAACTCATCTTCTTCTGGAGTGCCAGCGGCTGTAGGGTACAGAGGACCATATTAAGAAGGACTGTAGTAAGTAAAGGTCATTAAACTACAGCATTCCTTAGTATTATGCTTGTGTAAACAAATAAAATTGTTCAAAGACAAATGCTGCTGAAATGTCAGCAGATGAGTAACTAAATACTATCTCACCCTGATAACTGGCTTGGCCACCAAGAATCTTCCAAAACTCTTTGGCAGCAGGAGTGTGAGTGTTGGCACCTTCCTCGATGGTCTGCACATATGAGGCTCTGCATCCCAGGTCATGCTTGGTCTGAATGAACGTGGACAACTCTGCAGCCTGCACGATTGAAGATACAAGAACATTTCATTTTCACCACAAATAAAGATTATAATAAAATATAATAATTATATTATATTAATTATATTAAATATAATATAATTCTCACACTGATGACAAAAATCCTCACCTTTTCATTAAATTAACCCATATAAAAATAATGAGCATCGCATTATAGGTCAGGCACATTATAGGTAAGATGTAGGTCAAACTCAGAGTTCAATGACCTGCAGTCTGGATTGAACAAAGATGTGTGTGTGTGTGTGTGTGTGTGAGTGAGTGTGAGAGAGAGAGCGAGAGAGAGACACAGGAACTTTTACGATTCACCTCCTCCTTCCTTTACAAAAATAAAACATTTCCTTTGTGGTTAATTCTGTTTACTTCCTGCACGTGGGGGACTCACCTATATATGAATAGTACTGAACACAACAGGCAGAGTACAGGATATGACATGTTTAACTGTAACACACTTGAGAAAACACGATTTTGATATAGGTGGCTATATATATATATATATATATATATATATATATATATATATATATATATATATATATGGGGTGTAACGTATTCGTATCGAACCGCTCGGTACGAGGCTTTCGGTTCGGTTTTCGGTACGCATTTTCAAACCGAACCGTTCGTTGGACCATTTTTCCTGCCGAGCAAAATTTAGTTAATTTTAAATGTAGGCGCGCAACGTGTGACAAGTGCACTCGAGATGCTGGTGCGACCACAACATTGCCCAACATCAAATGGCAAATGTAATGTAAGCGGAACGAAACTGAGCTACTCCTTATTATGTGGTTGACGGACTGTTTATCAGTTTGGACCAATGCAGCGCGAGCCGATTGCTGTGTCCGAAATCTCCCACTACTCACTATATAGTGGACTATATGGTGAGCTCGCCATTTTGTAGTGCTGTCCGAATGTATAGTGATTATTATTATACCCTATATAGTCCACTCAATGTATCCCAGAATGCATTTTGAAAAGTAGTGTACAACCGATGGTCACTAACCCAAGCCCTACATACCATCATGCATTGCACTGATTGTAAAAAAGACGGACGGGCGACAGCAATGACGTAATCAACGGCGCTGAGAGACGATCGAGTAGTGTCCGAAAGTGGTGTTTCTATTATGCTGGTGAGCTCACTATATAGTGCTCTACTCCCTACCCCCTACATAGGAGGTAGGGAGTAGTGGTTTGAGTGGAGATTTCGGACACAGCCGGTCTCTGTTACTACCCAGCGCTGAGACATCCAGTAAAGAAAGCATTTGAATTTGCTATTGAACTTGAAGTAATAACGTCGCTGCAAGATCTAGTGAGAAACATTCACATTTCTCCGTTATTAACGGATCAAACCGCGCTGACGTGGAAACCAGGAAGAAACATTGTGCCATGAATGAACTATTCAGTGTCCACAGATCAGCAACATTCACCATGGATTTACTGTAGTAACACTAACTGTAACCATGGAGGTTTGGCAGGAATAGTAGGCTATAATGCTTTCAAGTAACATTACGTCGGTTTTATTTTGACATTATGAATACAATTGCTGCCCTCAAATGTTAATCTGAACTAAAATAAACCTTTGTTAATAACTACTACAATATAACATTTCATTTTGTCCAAGGAGCTGTTTTGTTTTATATGCTCCTAAGAAAAGTCAAAGTCAAGTATAGCTCCATCATTGCTCAAAGTTAAAAAAATATATATCATACTTTATGATGTTAGATTTAATAAAAATATAATAAATAAAAAAAAATCAAGGAAATTTCTCTGGCATTTCTTTCTTTTTGCTGCATTGAAAACGTACCGAACCGTGGCACAAGTGTATCGTATCGAACCGAACCGTGAATATATATGAAGAGTTCAGATGCAAAAGCCTCTAAGTGCCATTTGAAATTTTCATCAAGCTTGTACATTTAAGTTCAGTAATTTCACTTAAATGACAATTAATAGGTAATCTTCATTGCCATTTAAGTGAAATTACTGAACTTAAATATACAATCTTGATAAAAATGATCATTCTAGAAGAATTTTTTTTTAAACATTTTTAGAAGAACACACATTTTCCATATTAATTTTGGTTTAGATTTTAATTTAGTTATTTTAATAGTTTTATTTAGCTTTAATTTGTTTTTATTTCAGTTTTAGTTTTAGTTTTATTGATTTTAGGACTTCAACTAATTTTATTTCCGGTAGTTGTTAGGGCAACTTTTTTTTTTTTTTAAGTTTTCATCTAATATTTATATTTTATTTAAGGAATTTAAATTATTATGAAATACTTTTTAATAGTTAATTAATAGTTATTTAATAATAAGTTTTAATTAATAATTTGTTTATTGTATGTTTTAGTTAATAGCTAACAGCTGGAGATTAAGCAACATTAAAGTGATAGTGTTATGTGTGTTTCTTGGTTCATGCAGCAGGACACTCACTTTGGCCTTCTCAATAACATTTGCAAATTCTCCAATCCAGATGAAGCAATGATGGGGTGTAATCAAGAGGAAGCAGTCACCACTATTCAAGGAGGAAGCTCTGGGCTCAACCAGTCTGGTCTGAACGTGCCGACGCCCTAATTAAAATGCACAGAGAAATCGGGACAACAACAATGTGAGTTACATGCTAAACCCCCTGATGTCAGGAGCAAAAACACAAAGTGATTTGTTTTGACTGTACAGCATTATCTTGGTTAAATTTCAAACTCAGAAGAATAATTATGTTATGATATAAAACACAAGATGTTATATTGTAAATGTTATAAAAATGATCTGAAAACAGATCAAATCAGAACGTCATTAGTAAGCAGAACATTACAACAGTTGGACAATGCTGTTGCTCTTGGACTGCTCACATGTTGCTCTCTCCATTAAGTCTATCTGGTTTCTTTCTCTCTGTTTTGATTAAGGGAAGTGTAGAATGTTGTTTTGGGAACATGCAGGTGGGGTTAGATTGAGAGGGATGCCTTATGAGGAATTGGTATCCACAGCCATTCTACACCCTACAACAACAGCCCCCACAGCAGCATCTGATGCAACACGAGGACAGAAGTTCTCCTATTTACTTTTAAGTAAACAACACTATTCATGGCTGTCTCTCTGCCATCTCTACAGGAACACTCAAATACAGCACACACTATGGTCACATTCACACAGCAACAGAATATGGTTGTCAGTTCTGTATTTGGACTAGAGTAGAGGTCTGTGCAGGACTGTTTTTTTTCCCCTCCCGCTAGATTCTATTCCGCACCCACCGACTCCCGCTTAATATTTCTTTCTGTTCACCCGCTCTCTGCTTAAAATATTTTTTTTCTCCGACCCGACAATCCCGCTAAATTTAGATCTCGTTTCCAGAATCTCACATTTAAATTTCCCCTACTGAAAGAGAGATCGGATATAACAAATCTAAAATGAAAAATAAAATTAACTACGACATCTGTCACTCAAAGTTATAAAAGAAAACCATCGGATTATAGCTATGGCGGAATAAAATCACTTTTTGAAACAACTATTTAACATCCACGCAAGAAAACAATGTCCTGACGAGAGCCGCAAAATGCAGGAGAGCCGCGGGAATGCAGACCTGTAGACTGGAGTGATAAAACTTTTCAGTTTTATTGATGGTGCCATCTATGATATTACACACTCTCTCTATAATTAGTATTAATATGAGCTTGACTCCCGTTGCACATTCATACAGACACATTCATGCATTTTGAGACACACCTTTAAGTAAATGCGGTTTGTCAATCCCAAAAAATGACTGTGCACATAGCCTATATGCCTGGCTTCTAATCAGAGAACATTCTTCATAATCAAAAATAGTTGTTAATAAAACTGTGCCCAAACAAAGTCAGAATGGATGATGAATATTATTGACAATTAATGTCAATATATAATGATAATATAATGAATATAATATATGATCAATATTACTTGCTAGTTTCCACAGAGCGGTTCAGTACAGTATACGATCTGGGATGGTAAACCCTGATCCGGCTTGCGTTTCCACCGGCAAATGTACCCTTACTTGATAGACGTGGTATAAAGATCAACGTCATTCTTGCGCGAAGAAGAAAACGACATACAGCAGATCTAGTTCTTGCTTCTCGGCATGTGGCTGTTTGTCACAAGACAGCTTTGTTTGAGCAAAGGATGCAGGGAAAAACACAGCCGAAAAAATGCGCACAAGTGACGATTCTCGGTCAACCAATCAACGTTCTGGGCTACTGTGCTATGTACAATCGAAACCGCACTGTACTGTACCGCTCGGAGGAAACAAGCCATTAGTCTGCAGTGTCATCTGTAAAAAAGAGTCCTCCATCCTGTCATTGAGCTCAAACATTGCAGATCACAAACAGCTGTTGTCACTGTCACTCACCTTTGACCTGAATGAGCATGAGTTTTTTATATGGCATGGCACTGTTGTTGGAGCTCTGCTCAGAGGCGTTCACACTTCGCAGACTCACACTGCTGAAGTTTTCCTTACTCGCCAACCCAGCAAGAGCAACCTCTGAGAAACCGCTGTTCTTATTCACTATGAAAGAGAGGACAATAACGAGAGAGAGAGAGAATGAATGAGAAAGTGCAAAAGTATAAGCTAGAGCATACCACAATCATTAAGTACAGTATGAGAGAGAGAGAGAGAGAGAGAGAGAGAGAGAGAGAGAGAACCAGAATAGAGTTCTCTTTCATGCTTGAACGAACAATAACATTCACAATTATGCCAAAATGTCAGTTTTGTTGAGTAACCTCATAAGAGCAGTCTTAAATTAGTTAGTCTTAAATGAACAGAGTTGTGAGAAAATGGAACACATGCGAGACGTGCAGCAGTGGCAGACCCTAAAGTGACAGCACCCACTAATGCTGTCGGTTATTAATGTTGATCAAAGAACAGAGGTAACCGAAAATTGCACTCTTATTCAATTTCTGTATATTAGTATATATATGTTAGACAGGTAGGAAGGGCACAGGTAAATATGACATTTATTATGGGTTTATGTGAGGATTGTTTTAAAGTTAATTTTTTTAAGCCTAATAAATGTTTAAAAAATTGTTAGCTTTCAATTACACTGTAATGTTAAATGGCTATAATTCATGTTTGAAAAAAAAAAAAAAAAATACTGGCCTTCATTAAAAAAGATTCCATTAAATGTTTCAACGTTAATGTTTCTACATTCATTTGGAGAGAAATTATTACATTATAAGATATACTAAAAACTCTAGTTAATTTTTTTAAATCGATTTTTTTTATTTGGACATTTCTTCTATAAGATGGCTGAAGCAGCAGCGTGTGACATGTTTTCACAGTAACCAGATCAACATTGTGAATGGAATACTACAAAACCAGAAACAAATGACCACGCAATGGGATAAAAAAGTCCAAAATAAAACTAAAAAGGTAAGCAGGTATCCATATCAATTTCAGCAGACGCAAAACAGCATTAAATGCGACAACTTTAAAAGAAATGAAAAATATATAAAAGTTACGTAAACAATAAAAGCTCCTTGTGGTTTCTTGGTTTGATCGATTTGAGCAACCATGAACGACACAAACCATGGGAGACACAAACCATTTGGAGTTTGTGATAGTGCTTCCCATGTAGAAAATCATTTCCTGCCCTCTATCTGCATTTCGCGCTACAGCAACACATTAACGTGACGTTACGTGCATATTATATATTTTCCTAGTGTTTCATGATTGGCTTTCATGAATGAACACGGAGTGAGCCAAAATAACATTTACAGGCTTAATGTAGAAGTACCCATTCTTGAGAGAGTCCATTTATTAATTCATTTAAACATTTACACAATGAAGATTATTGTCAGCGTCACACGGACTAAACAGCAGGAAACTGATTAAAGCTGCCGTCGACAACATTTTTTTTATCCTATTCAGCGAATTCGACACTATATTCCGACAGAACAACATAAAGTGGTTTTAGAAAAAAACCCGAGCTTCTAACTCCACCTGGAGCGTGTTATTTGTTTTGCAAAAATCCACCGGGGGTGTGAGATCTGACTGTCAATCACAAGTCGTGCACGCACACGTCAATCACATGCGTGTGCCTGAAGTTCGCGCAGTAGCGAAGAGTGATGGCGCACTGATGAGCACGAACTCGGTGGGAGGGTATTCGTTGATAGTGGGGGAGGGGCATCAGAGATGTAAACATTCAAAATTTGAAAAAAGTCAAAAAGTCCACTCAATCAGCCAGAGTTGCCGACGTCAGCTTTAACTAAAATGTAGGTCAGATACACTGGCTGACTGAAATAGGGTTCCAACACAGAACTAGATTATAAACAGGGGGTGTAAATAACTTTTTTGGTCTGGTTCTCAAGGGAGCACCTGGAAATACTGCTTGGTACTCACTTTACGCAGCACACTTATCCTACCAGCTATCGTCATCACTTTCCTCCTGACTGCTCTCCTCACTATCTTCTTTTCTCTCAAACATGGTAGATGATGTTTTTTTTTAAAATTCTATTAACATTAATGACAGACAACAGCAGGACTATTAGGCTGCTGTCACTTTAAGACCATATGCACGGACCGGATCTACTGACACACATCCACTTATCACGAATATGCTTACACATGACATAACCAAGAAAATACTTGCAGAGACAGGTATCTTGATATAATTTTGTGTGTATGTGTTCATTCAAGTGCAAGTAAACGTGAAAGAGGAATAAATTCGGTGTTCGAGCTGTCTGAAACGCACCCCGTCTCTCCCTCTCTGCGTGCGTGGCTGTGTGCACAGATAACAGCACGCGAGTCCCGATTTTTGCCTCTTCTTCCCCAATTAAAATCATTTGAATGTGTAAATTGGCAAGACAAAACACGTCCAAATGATAAACTCTCTCTCTATGATGGTTACACTTAGCATTTAATCCGCAAATCACATGCGTGCCGAATAGTGGGGCACCCCTACTAATTAATGCACACACTTATGATTGCTATCTTACCAGAGATGGAGAAAAATTCTACTCCAGTCAGTAAACGTGTCCATATCCCCCAAAATGTTGGTACTCAAAAGCGAAAAAAAAAAGAAAAAAAAAGAAAAAAAAAAACTAACTTCATAAACTACTCCACCTCTTTCATTCACTCACTCTTTTCCTGTTTCATCCTCTTGCTCTCCAGAAGGCCGATGTTTAGCCTCTGTTCTGTGTATTCGTGTCTGATGTCCTCCCGAACAGCCAGCATTTTCAGAGGGTTTCTGGATGACTGAACATTTCTGGTTGGCCGTACCGCCCGCTTGTGCTGCACCATCTCCGAGGTCAACCTAAAAAAACGTCAAACAATGTTTCAGAGCTAGTTCCTCAATCTCACACTTGATTAATTTCAAGCTGTAAATAGATCATTTAATTGTCAATAAAATATCGCTGGCTATTGCTACAGAGATTAAACTCTACTGTAATAGCCACACTGTTTGGTTTTACCTAGGCAGCTCCACTCCAAAGATGGCATCAAAATCGTCGTTGATTTCCACTCTGCTGGTAATCTTGGCTATATCCTCTGTGTGTCGATAAAATTTATCGAAGGTCTCATCATCCAGAGTCATGACCTCTTTAACAGACTTCTCTGTGACTGCAATTGTGGCCTCCTGAAGTCCTCCAACTAAGAAATGTATAGGAATTAATGCATTAAAAATAAACTGAATAAAATAATAAGATGATATTGTAACGAAAGTCCACTGAGTCGAACGTAGTGAGAACCCAAATGCAGTTATCATCATCATCAACAAAACTTGAACAAATACAAAAATAAGCGTGGCTTGACTAGATTTAAGCATGAACATGAAACAAACTGGAACATGGACATAAATTCAACAAACAGGTACAGGAAACCAAGCTAGAGAGAGACAATGGGAACATGAGGGCTAATTACATGGACATAATAAATACAAAGACGCCCTATTGACCGATTTGGACCGTTGCTGCGATACGTCAATGCATCCGCCATTTTGCGGAGGGCAAGACTGCACTTTAATCAAATGCAAGTAAGCGGGTGAGCTGCGGTTTTTCTGGATAAAAACAAAACAAAAAATTACATTTATCAACCGATTTCATTGGTTTGTATGTGGTGTACAAAAAGTTCCATCTCTAGTTATTAAAAATCTCGATAGACTTGTAAAAAAAAATTTTTTAATAAGGAATTGTCAAAGCTCAGGCTTGTCATCTGGCTTTTTATTCTTGGATAAGAATGGTGAAGACCCCCATACTGATATATAATTTAATTTTCACATTAAATGAAATAAAGTTTTCTTATTGGGGAAAAAGCATTTTCTGTGATTGACCCAATTTTAGCAATAACAAAGATAACTGATTTATACTTTATGGTAACACATATGTTATGGTACAACTACAGTGCAATGCAAATAGTAAATATAAGATGAAGTGAGAAGTAATAGTAAATAGTTTAGTCAATAAAATAAACAAACCGTATACAGCAAATAAAATAGTAATGAATAGTATATAATATAACAATAATGCAAAACAATCATACAAATGTTGATAATGGCAAATAGTTTATGTATACTACTATAAAAATAGCAATCCAATAAATATTGTAAAAAAGAAACCGATTTAGTCAAACATACAGCAGGATACAACGTTAAAATAGGCTAAATATAAAGTTATGAAACTTCACTTTGCCCTCAGCCAAAACGATTTGCCAGTGAACAAATTCTAGATTAATGAGACCAAAGATCGCCCGTTAGATATACAGAAGACGAATTATATCTCATGTTTAACCAGTAGACTAGAGACATCCGAGCCAGCGGCACACGTCAGAAGCACTAGCCGAGGAAAGGCTGTTCCAGGCGGGGTACATGAGCGCTGAGCGCCCACTGATCTCCTGGATTTCACAACTCTGAAAACGTCAGATAAAAGTTTTAAATAGGCGCTATCTTTATAAATAAACCACAGATTTGCTTTAAACAACTACATTGTCGACTGAAAAACTATTAAAAACTACATTTCGTGACACAATAACAGCAGTATTTTTAAATTTCGTGGCCTCTCTCCTCTGAACATTACTATTCTTAATTAAATCATGACCAAATACAACCAGAAACAAATGTTCAGTCTTGCTTGTGAAAGATAGTTCCTCGAGACCTGTTTTCAATTGTGGCGATTTGTACAGCCCCAAGCACACACGAAACAGGTATTTTTCTCAATTCCAGGTATGAGAAGTATAGGAAAGTAGCCATCCCCAATATGGCGGCGCCTTTGACGTGCACTCCAGCGGCCAATAGGCCGTCTATGTATTTATTATGTCTATGGCTTATTATACACATTGACTAATCACTAAACAAGGAACACCTGAACACAATAAAACACAAACCAATGGATGCACATGACAAGATCACATGAGGAAACAAGGAATCACATGAGGAAACATGACTATGTCTGATTACAAAATAAAAGACATCCAAGCATGAACTTGAACAGAAACCAAAAACAACCGTGACAGATATAGGAGAAAATATGTTATCTCTAAGGTGCATTACACATTTTCTTATCATACTCACCTTTACCATTGAGACGACCAAGGAATGACTCCAACTTTTCCAGCTTTGTGTCTGACTCCAGCTTCATGTCCTGTCTGACTTCAATCTCTACAGAAGAAAATGCAGCAGTGATATAAATATGTATGGTATGCATATAAAAACATATAGACCGACATAGAAGAAAGAGGACAGGAAATCTGATTGGAAGAAAGGGGAGTGGGACCAGGAAATGACACAAGCTGAGTACAAGTATGGCTTCTCACCTTCATGTGGCTTTGAGATTGTATGGGAGGCATTCTTGTTTTTAGAGGACAGAGGGGACGGCACTGGATTTGAAAGAGCAGAAGGTGCTGCCAGGCCTTGGAAAGAGAAAACATAGGGGACATTGTTCTTAACTGCACATTGTTACAAAGCAAAGCCATTTTCAATGTTTTGTCCACACTGTACAAAAAATACATCAAAAAGGCTAAATCTGTGTCACTGCAGTGAAGTAATAAAATATGAATGTGTGCATTTTTCACTGACCTTTTTTCACCATACGGCCAGCCACAGTAAACTGAGTGGAGTCATTGGCTGCTCTGTAACCTTTGACCTTCCACGCATCCTCTTGTGAGGTGATGAGCTGCTTGCGTTCCTGAATAGACATCTCTACTCGATCACTCCGCTGGCTTTCCACCATCTCATTTCCCATCCTCTGAGATGCCAAAGGAGAAACTAAATTAAGCATCTGAGCAAGTATTTATATCATTGTCAGGGCAACTTTTTTCACACTTCAGCCAGTAAAATTCTTCAAGTTTAAATGGTAACACTTTATTTTACACTTTATCCGTATTACACTTTATCCGTGTTACACATTACTATAGTAATTACTATAAATTGTGCATAATTACATGCAACTAATCCTAATTCTAACCCTATAGTAAGTTCATGTAGTTAATTATTATTACTCGGTACTAAGACGTATAATTACACTAACACCTTAAAATAAAGTGTAACCGTTTAAATATCTTTACGATTTTAATCTAAAAAAAGGGATGCTCAGTTGATAAATATTACAATTGTAAAAGTAGTGAGAAAAAACATCTCATAAGAGATTTAATAAACAATTGTGAAGTGTAAATTCTTTTGAAAATGATAATTTTCCTAACATTAACCTTCAAATAAAAATAATCCAAAAGACTAAAATAAACTGTTGAAACTGACTTCAAAAAGACAAAAAAAAATTAAATACTACTAACACACAACCAGACATTTACATACATTACAACAACAGTCTCAGTGTTGTGTTATGAAGGAATAGTGGATGTGTGTTTGGGGGTGAGAAGCACCTTCCGTCTCCAGGGGTGACGCTCATCCACCTGCACGGGCAGGGGGGTAGCCTTCACACGGAGGGAAGAGCAGGAAGACAGACGGGAAGAGAGAGGGATGAGAAAAGAATGGAAAGAAAGGATGAAAGATGAGAGGATGCATCTTAGACTTGAGAGGCTCTTATTAATAGACAGAGGAAGGTGATACTTCACTTGATATCTCACCACTGACCAGTTAAAAGACTCCTCATTTAGATTTACAGTCAATCATTGTTGTCTTTAATTATACAGGCTTGTAAGCATCCTATCATTTGGTCATGATAATAAAGATATAGGTTTTAAGCGAAGTATATAAAACATTCACATTTACAAACTTTTTAATATCAAGAGTTTCCAAGAGTTAAGGTTTTAAAATGTATTAAAATAACAAAGAAAACAGATTCTTTATGGACTGAACTTCAGTCCCTTCATGGAAGATGACAAGAAATTGTCAAGACAACAACAAAGCAGTCGAGAGTTTGTATTAAATTAAATATGGATATAAAAATTAACAGAACAATACAACGTAACTGCAATTTTGTGCATATATATATATATATATATATATATACCCCCCACAGATATTTTTATATAACATGGTAAAATTGTCACTTTTTGAGAGTGAGCAAAAACAGTTTTTTGTGTCTGTTCCTTTAAATGCAAATGAGCTGCTGCTCCCAGCACATGGGGCAGAGCTACAACAGCTTGTGTCCTGAAAATTTCAAAACCTTTTAGCCTTTTATGTTCAAACCAGAGTCAGACAAAAATGGAGAGACTCAAGATGTGACAACATCTAGAGAACATTTCTGAATGGTTAGTTGATGAATTTACTTAGCTTATGTTTAGTTATCATCTAGTCATTGATTAGCATATTCTGTCATGATAATCTATAAATCGCGTTCCCTGGGGCGTGATTTATGTAGATTTTAGGGCTAGTGATAGTCACTAGTCACTAACCCGGGAGGAATGTCGTGTAGTCCCTACAAGCCTTTGTTGTAGTCCTTAAAAAGCTATTTCTTTAAAAGAAAATCTCCCTTTGCTTTGAACTTTGAGCATAAACAACATCTGCAAAGTCACAACACTCAAACAGCAACATTACACACCAACTAAAGTTAGAAAAGTGAAATCATAATAAACCACCCCTTTACAATTTCTTTAAACACTATCCTGCATTTTGGATGATGGATTTATGGAAACCTAACTGTTTTTACCATACATTTGATAGGATTTTGTACAGTGTGGAAATTACAACTGGAAAAAAGGAGACACAGGCTGTCAGTATCAGAGGGTGGAATGTGGAGGACAGCTTTCATTGGGTGGGTGTTCTTGCTCACCTTGGGGAGGATTGCTATTTGATCCAGTGGTTCAGATGCACATGAAAAGGAGGAGGAAAAGACAGGATCCTACAGGACAGAGAGGGGAATCAAGACAAAAGATGGAGAGACATATGACAAAGCAGGATGGAAAGAAGATGAAGTTCAGGGACAGACATCAGGCAGGTGACATTGGTCTAGTCTTAGACACTAAATAGCCATATGACATCAAAGTAATTTGCTAGAATGCTATAGTCAAATCTAGAGAAAAACACTCAACCACCAGCCTCGCACAACCACCCTGAATCTGAGGATACTCAAATCTTTCTCCAAACTAGCTGCTGTCAATCAAGCAGCTTCAAAATAAACCACAATGAAAAGTGCAAAAGAAATTGGTGGGCAGATACAGTACTATAAATAGATATATTACAAATTCACAGGCTCATCGTTTGAATTTGAAATGTTTGACTGATATGGTCCCAGAGGAGGCCATTAGAAAATTTAAATCTAAGTGACTAAAGCTAATGTAGCCTTAACTATAAGAGTGGTTGAACAAGGCAATTAATTGACCACACCATAACCGTCACCACAGGGTCAAATGACAAAGTCACCAAAATGGCTGTTAAAAATCAAACAAAAAATACTTCTTGGCATTTCAAAAATTCATACCGTCACCGTGGTAGTTATGTAAGAGGACCAAGCAAATAAAATCACCACCACAAGCAACTGGGTCATCCTGAGTTGATGACAAGGTCCGAAAACCAGGACAGCACACAGAAATCACCATGATTACAAGGTCAAGGATTAATTAAATACAAACACAAAACCATAACCCTTGTACACTGGCAAAACCCGTGCTAAGCCTGTTAGCATGGTGGCTAACGGCTAACAGCCTTACCCAGAGTTGATCAGACACCGCAAAGTCATCTATCATCATCCCATCATCCTAGAAAAAGGGGTAAAATGAACAGGGAAGAAATGACCCCGTACTTAAAGATTAGATATTAAACTTAACAGTGAATCTGGTTACTGTGAGAAATAAATATTTCATAATGCAGTTTGCAGTGGCTAACTGCATTGATTATAAACATAAAATAATGTGATTCTTGATATTATTGCAATCTCATTTGTTAACTTATGAAAAACTGTATAAAGTATTTAGATGTAAAAAGGTCTTCAAAGTCACAATGAAACAGAAGTAGGAAGCGACAGATTTTTTTAAATGTGCAGTGCGTACATCAGAGTGAAACAGATAAGCGAAGAAAGAAATACAGGGCAAGTTCTATCCATTGGTTTTTGATTGGATAGAGGCAGATCTGCATGCAAGCTTGTGTAACTGGTTCTGCTCGCACCGTTTTGAGCGTGATTCGAACCAGTGTCACCGGCATGAGAGGCGGCCATTCTAACAAGGACGCTAAAGACCGCAGCCTCTAGTGTCAGACGATAGTGTGACTCTTGAGATCAGAGGAGTGAGGTTTACCTGCACAACTCTTTACTAGCCGGCCTTTATTACATTCACCCCCCTAAACCTCACTCCCATTCGGGTCATGGCACCAACTTAACCAGTCCTACTCACACCACTTTGAGTGGGATTCTAACCAGTCTAACTGGCAAGGGAGGCAGCCATGCTAACGAAGACTAACCAGCAGGAACCGGCAAGGGAGGCAGCCATGCTAACGAAGACTAACCAGCAGGAACCGGCAAGGGAGGCAGCCATGCTAATAAAGATGCTAAAAACCGCAGCCTCTAGTGTCAGTTGCTAGTGTGCCTTTCGGGGCAAGGGGAGTGAGGTTTACCTGCACAGCTCTTTACAAGCTGGCCTCCGTTACACTTGCAGTCGACCATAAGAAAGGGGCAGGGTTTAAGCAGACTAAATAACTGGAGAAGTCTGGCATACATCACCAAAGAGAAGTCTATCATTTCCACAGAAGATCGAATTATATTTTAATGCAAAATTACGAGGTAAAAAAAACTAAAATAATCATAGATTCATAGAATTCATTGTCAATAAGATTGTCAAAGTTTCTCTGTCACCCTCACTGCTTAAGAAATTGGGATTTTACAAAATCTGATTGCCACATCATCAGCTAAATATTGGATGTAACAATAGCTAAATTCCCTTATCTGAACTAGCATATGATAAGGAGATGTTACCACATTACAACACTTACGCAACCTGCAATGAAGTGACTGAAACAGTCTTCAGAATAAATCCAAACAGAGAATGGCATGTGAAACCTCACCCCATTCCACTAGAGAATTACTATGAAGCATGCAAAGATTTTAAACATTTTTTATTACAATAAATGTATATTATAACAATAAAAACACAAAAACATGCAGTAAAGTAGTAGAGTGGCAGAAAGACAGATTCATGCAAGTTAAGAACACATACGGTCTCAAACATACTAATAATCCAGAATAATAATCCAAAAATCTATTGCTACAAAGATGTACAAATGCATGATGACCAACTTCCCTCTACTAGCCCTACCAAAAACAAAAAAGCAAAAGGATCACCCATTAATGCTCTGGGACTAACATTCGTGCTGTGACTTTTAAAATAATTTTCTGATGTCAGTCACTATAAATCAAGGTTGCATAAATTATAGTCTAATTTGATCATTTCCAAACATGATTAACAATGAAAAAGTCTACACCATTTAAATTAAATGTGGGGCAGCTGGCACTGAGCAAACAGAATTAGTGCAAATTAGTGTTCTTGAGAAATATATAAACATAGTGAAAATGACCAGAAAATGCAAATAGAAAAAGGACAGAACAAAGAAACGAAGACGACAAAATAATGGATAGCACAAGGGGTGGGCAATATGACCAAAATCTTATTTCACGGTATGAGAAATTTTATTTCACGACAACGATACATCTATTTTTATTTTATATTTGTAATTAAAAATAAAGAGAAGAATCAAATTACAAACAGTAGGACAAATACGATAGAGCAAAGACAAATTAAATAAACTATGTGTTTCAACTACAGTAGGTTTATTTAACATTCAAGAAATACTTCATAGTCTTCACTTTATGAATCAAATATAAACTGATTCTTACTAAAGATACAAAAGAGATTCACTCAAGAGCAGCGAGCGTTTTTCTTTGTCTTTTGTTGTTTGATTAACATTAATGAAACAGACAAACAGAATGCAGGATCCAATTTATTGACATGCATTCGGTTTTCACCCATTTGTTTACATCAATTTAAGACATAACCAACTATGTTTACGTAAATACTTCACATGACGGGCATTCTGACATTATTGTACATCTATATGACCGTTTGAACGCAATAAGAAGCGAAAGAGAATTGAATTGGCATGCGTTCTGAGAGAGGCGGCTCTCTGTGTGCACGCTTTTAGTGTATGTTAGTCTCAGCCTTACGCCTGTTTCACACATACTCCATGCGCAGTGTGTGTTGCGGTGTGTATGCGGTACAGGAGCAGCACGCGCTATAGTGCTTTCACATATTCTGCGTTTGCAGTGCGCAACTGACAACTGACTGTGTACCACAAACACATTTATATTTGTATTTCAAATCCAGAAGTTATCAGCAACTTTTATTTAAAAAAAAGTTGTCACCAGTGCGATTCTCTTTGTACACATATACACTCATTAATAGACGTATTCACGTCTACATTTTCATGTCAATTTGTGTTAATTTTGACCACGAACTATGCGCTGTCACTTTAATTCAGCGTGTGCAACACAACAAAAATAGACTCTGTGCATAAACGATCGCTGCACTGCTGTATACGCACCACACCTGGAACGGACCGCCAGACCGCACCCGCGTGCAGTGTGAAAACTCTAACCTGTTAACATGGGTACGGAAAAAAATACGCACTACAAACAGAGTGTGTGAATGTGTGAAACGGGCGTTAGACGTCACGACCACGGACCGTTGGCTGAATGTCTGGTGCAAATGGCACAAAATTCAAAGTTTTCATCTGATTGGTTGAATTCTACAGGGAGACGCATGTCGCGTTCTTTAATGGTCCACCTAAACACAAAGATGATGTGACCCCAAACACCCTTATGGAAGAAGCAAGCCGTGTGTTTACAACCGTGACAATGGGCGCTTAAGATCAACTAAATGCTGGATTTTCAAAAGTATGTGAAGTACGTAAAGTTCACGGCATAGACTCTTTAAAATACGTCCGAGAGTCTGTTATTGTAGGGACATCGACGTTACATTTTCATGCCCCTAAACATAAGGTAAAAAACGAACTGTGATTGGTTGCTTTACATGTCAGTCAGGTGGTCATTGGCCAATAAAAGCTGCTATGGAGCCCAGACCTTCTGCTGTCAGTCTGAAAGTCTGGCTACGCGAGCACCAACCGCATGGAGTTCCTTTTCACATCTTATTGAGCTCAACATCAAGCACATCCCACTCTTTATGTTCTCCTTCATGCATGTTTCTTTAGCACTCTTACGTGTATAAAACTTTAAGTAGTGCTGTGCTACGCGGATATATTTACATACGACGAAATAAACTATATAGTAAAATCTCTCACTTTATACCGTGATCACGATAAATACCGTCATACTGCCCAGCCCTAGAGCGTACACACCCTTCTCTGTTTAGAGTTACTCAATAGCACAAAGATCAATTCTATGTTAAAGGATGAACTCTTCTGAAATGCTGAACTATGCAACAAATGCAAATAAAATGACTAAAATCACACAATTAATCAGTTGCATGATATTTGCTCTGCATCGCCTAGAGCTGATAATACAAGATGCTATTCATCAACCTAACACTGCTGTTGAATACACGACATACGAAATTAGACAATGAACCGTGACCTATGACCTGTACAGTCAGGTGAGACAGTTCAAGGTTCAGAGGTTACCTTCTTCTTGAAGCTCTGCTCCACTTCCCATAGCTGGGCGTGTCTTTCAGACACAGCAACCTGCACCACATCCTGTTTTTTATTTATCCTGTTCCTCCAGTCTTCTTCTCCACTCTTCTTCAAGAGGGCCAGCCTGCAAAAGACAGAATCTTAAGAATTCTTGCAGCCTTCTTAATTATTAAATGTATTGCCTTGTGAAAACATTTTTTTAATGATCTAATAACAATTATTTAATTTTAAATGCTTGAAATGAATTTTGTAGATGCATTTGAATTTATCCTACTTTTGAATTTCTTCACAAAAATATTCATTTACATTTTAATGGATGAAAAAGACAGAATAGTGAAAATAAAAACAGCTAACAAGAGCCAAACATGCATAGGAACTGCTGGAAAAGGAACCCAGGAGGACACCTCACAAATAACGTCTAATTCGAAAAAGCTAACTGAAGAAGAAACGGTCATCCGTTAAATGGCAGTAATTAGATTAACTAAAGTTACATTGAACTAAAGTCTGTGCTCCCAAGCTTAAAATGACACTTTTTTTAGACATGGACATTGTTGTCCTCTATGGACCTGTGTAACTTTTTTTAATTGACGCACAAGGGTTAAGTTTAGATCATTTAAGTTTATTAAGAGTCTATTTATGTACTTTCATAATTTTAATAACTTTGCTATTATTCTAAAATAATGGTAAAAAATTATGGTATATATAAAAAAAAAAAAAGGTACATTAAAAAAAAAACTATTGGGTGTGTTAAAACTTGATTAGGATTGTATAACCAAACATGACAAACAGAAAATTATATTGCAAATCTATCTCCGTAAAATAAAAACAAAAACAAAAACTTAAAAAAAAAAACGCATAGGGATTTTTCATGCTTATTCACACACATTTAAGCCAACTCATTTCAAGTGTGGGTACATATTTGGATCTGCATACAGATGAGTGGTTTTCATTATGTCATTATTAATCAATTTAACCAGCTTGCGTCAGCTTGCTTCCTATGGCAACAGACAGCTGGCCATCAGTTACACAATACTTTGATCTCTAACCGTACACAGCAGTACAGATCTGACTAAAACAAACCAATCAATGAAAATACACAACACAATATAGAGTTACACTGAACTGGAATATCTCTCTCTTCATCTGTAAGCTTAATGTCAGACCACAACACAAGGATGCAGTCAAACGGTATCATTTCTATTAACAATGAACTAGTCTTAAGTCAAAAATTGTATAAAGACTGAGCATCTTTTTTTTATGTTTTTTTTTATCTTAGCTCTCAATCTAAATGGAAAGGACAATGCAGCTATATTTATTTGACATAGACACACAGAGCAACCTACTTTCCACAAATAGTCAAAGTGGAACACACAGTTTGAAAATACTACGGCACCCTCAAAAATATACAATTTACAATGCCCTGCTTTATACAAAAATGGAGGAATATTTGTTTTCAGTATACATCTATAAGTTTAAAATTCATTTTACTATTCCAAGGACAAAACAATAATACGACATTCCGCTCGCTGACTTCCATATAAAAAACAAATCACAAACTACACAAACTTTTCAGAAATATCATTAGGGATATTTCACCCTTACATACACTGACCTGTCTTTGATGGACATCTGTCTGGCAGACATAATGTCTGAGAGCTCTTCTCCCTCCTCTGTTTTAAAGTCCGTCTCCTGCTCTTCTTCTCTCCTGTCTTCCTCTAGGAGGTGTCCGGCTGACTCTGCGTGCGTGTGTTGTGTAAGAGAGTCACTCCGTAATGAGGATAAGCCCTGCGATACAGCTGCCGCTGCACGTACTGTGGCTGTGTGCACAGGAAGATCTGTTGAACAGACACAGGAAAGGGTTAGAGCAGCTCCATCAATAACAGCTCAGTGACAGGCGGAGCCACCACAGACACCCAAAACACAGCAAAACTCACACACATTCAGTCCGGTCAAGAGATGACGCTCACGTAAGCATGCAAATACACACACAGTAATGAACACTGTGACGAACATGTAAGAACTGCTACACAGGAAGTGAGTGTCAGTTTCTAAGCATAAAGGGAAGCTTTGTTGCAAATGATGTGCAACGTGGCTTACACAGACATCTTTCTGTCTTTTTAAAGGGGGGAATCTTTAAAACCGTCAGCCTGCATGACAGACACAAAACAGGAACAGAAGAGACGTACATCACATCCTATCCACACGTATCTGTTTTGTAGTCACATTGATATCAGCACATGTACAGCTGTCTCTGGAGGAAACCATCATAACAAGCCATCCCTGATAAAACAAAGTGCTGTACATGACTGTGAATTGTAGAGTATGATGGGGTAAGATAAACTTTAATTTCCTCTTAGCCACATGTAACTAAATCTAAACGGTTTCAAAGTATTTTTGTTGATGCGGGTTTGCTGGCACAGTAATTTATTTAGGCTGGATAGAGAAAATGCTTTTTTTTTCTATTTAAAAAGTAAAGTTTGACACAGGGTAAGATGCAGAAAAGGCCTCCACGGGGTATGATGTGAAAGATGAGTTAATTGGAATTAGCATTTACTAATTCCATGTACAGTAAGTATTTAAAATACTAAGTAATAAAAGTAAATAAGTAATAAAAATATTCCCCCTTGATTGTGATTGATACTATTTTAATTTGAATGTTCGATTTATTCTTTTTCATTTAAGCCACTTTTTCAAAAGAAATAGACAACAGTCACAGGATGTTTTTGAAAAGTCTCTTATACTCACTAAGGCTGCATTTATTTGATCAAAAAAACAGTAAAAACATTAATATTGGTAAATATTATTACAATTTAAAATAACTATTTTAAGAGGCAAAGCTGAATTCTCAGCATCATTACTCCAGTCTTCAGTGTCACATGATCCTTCAGAAATCATTCTATGTTGATTTGGTGCTCAAGAAACTGTTGTGCTGCACAATATTTTTTTGTGGAAACAGTGAAATTTTTTCAGGATTCTCAAATGAATAGAAAGTTTAAAACAACTTGTTTATTAAAGCACGTATTTGATATATAAATCTTTTGTTACATTATAAATGTCTTTACTGTCACCTTTGAACAATTTCATGCATTCTTAAGTATAAATGTATTTCAAAAACATCTCACTGACCCCAAAGTTATACTTGGCAGCATAAATTATTAATAATGACATCAGATATATTTAACATATTGAGAAAATATCTGATTATTGCTGGGACCTCCAACCTGTACATGCATCTCTGTATATGTCACTACCAGTAAATATTCACACTGCTCTTACAGAGAGCATTTTTTCTTATTATTAAATAGGAAAATGAAAAAAATGAATGCATAAAATAACAGCACAGACACAGAAACACTTTAAACACTATCAAATACACCAGCAATATTCCTCTACCTGACATGGCTGCCTTTGACTTGTGCTCTCCATCTGTTTCTGAAGGGTCTTGAGGGGTCACCAGCACCTTATTGTGCCCTTTAAGCTCCTCCCAGTCTTCGGCCGGCTGAGCGTGTGGTGTCCGTTTCATGGTCTCTGGAGAGGGGAGCTTCCTCTTCCCCATGTTCAATACAAGTCTTTCTCCTTGGGTCGCCAGGGACACATCTGGACTCTGGTGTGACTGGATCTCTTGGGTAGGTTGAGGATGGTGAGGTGGGGAGAGGCTCTGCTCATAGTAAGCAGGGCCAGATACATTGGACATGGTCAAGTGGATGTCCCCGGCATGTTCAGTTGAAACAGTGGAGGATCTCAGAGCCGAGGTAGAGCTGGACGCAAAACGAGCTCCACCCGCAGGCTGCAGCTACAAGAGGACAACAAAAGAGAGCGATGGAGGACAGGAGCAGATGGTATTATAGGAAATAGAGTAGAAGGGAAGGATGAGAGGATTTGAGAGTGAACCATGTGGGAAAGACAGAAAGATAAGAGCAAGATGGTAGATTGAGGGAAAAGATTGAGGGGTAGATTGAGGGGATAGTGAAAGAGATGGGGTGAGAACAAAAATTGAGTCAGCAAGGGGCAGGAAACTGCACATTCATCAACAGTTCATAAGCACGCGTGTCGATCATGCTGACTAATCAGAGGCTGACTTAGTGCATTTCCTGTAGCTGAAAGGCAAGCATCAAATCAGCCACTAACACAACCATTCACAAAACCATGCCCTTTATGCACTGAACCAAACGGTTCCCATCATGCCCTCAGAAACGGACACATTGAGTCACAGACTCAATCGATAATATGTCAACTCTACTGTGTCAGCAGGGCTTTAGGCAGAGCTGTGCATTCAGAACAAGATCACTGACTTCCAACTGAAGTAATCATTTAGCAAATTACGCTGACTCATTTGTCCTGTTAGCTTAAAGGTACACTAACTTTTGGAGCTATAGCAGTTAATAAACAAAACTGCACGTGCCTTGCAGAAGAACATTGTAGCCAGAGCTACTTCTCTCTGTTTATGTGTATGACAAGCACGTTACTGGGCTACTTCGCAGCGATTGGTGTCCCGCTCGGTCTAAAATAGTCAGAATATAAACACTTATCGGCCGTACCATAGTGATTCAGGATAAGACAAACAGTTTCGAAGATGGACTCATAATATACTCGCTTAAATACATTTTGTAAAAATAAATAAATAAAAAAAGTTACATAGTGTACCTTTAAAAATACTCAAAATCTATGATAAATATTCACATAACACTAAAAATTTTAATATGATACTAAAAATACAAGGGAACAATGCATAGGGGCGGGCAGTATGATCAACATTTGACATCACCATACAGTAATAGTTTTTTAATTTTGTTTTGATTTTTTGCTGGTGTATATTTGTAGCTATGAGGTAATGTCCATTATTATTTAATGTAGCAGACAAATTCTTTAAAAATTAAAAGGTACTTGCTTTAATTGATTTTCTCTTTTTAGTTTACATTTTTATTTGTTTACTTGATTAATGCAAACCGACAAATTATATGATTGTACATAAGAAAACTTTCAGACCTGTAGATTGTTTGCTTTGTTCTGAAACAGAGACGTAAATTGTTACAATGTAGCATTTTCTTATTTGTCCATTTCGCTTTCACAATGCAACATTTTAAAGCATATGCAAAATGTGTTCAATCAAATCACATGTAAAATTGGTCCTGAGAGGACACCCGTTTACGTTTAGAGATTCCACTCAAAATGGTAATCCGTCACAGATATCCAAATGTATATAAGCCTTGATTACTGTTCCAATTAATAAGTTACAAAGTACATATACCGTATGTATACACACATGTGTGAATACAATTGTCACATGGGCAGTTATTTACCCCTAAATGGTACATATTAGTACCTTTTGAAAGGGTACCGCCCCAGTGACAGCCTTTGTATGTTTTTTCCCCTGATATATAAATAAAAAAAACAGCATCATCCAAATTATCAATATGTGATTATCAAAGACAAAACATTATGACTGTGATTTCAAAAGTACATAAAGACTTAAGCCTGTACTCGAGCTACCAGCAATCTGAAACTACATTCATATAGCAGCACACCAAGGATGATAACTGTAACAATAACGATAAGATGTCATTTTAAAAATCATTCTATATTTAAAAGAAAAGTCCATACCACAACTATAATGATAACAGAGAAATTATATTGGAATCCCTTTCAAAACTATTTTTTTCCAGCTGATGAATGATAAAAACTATTGACAGTCAATCAGAATCCATTCTGCTTTAAAGACAGATCTCAGTGTTATCGTGTTTTGGTGTAGTTATTGTTATAGTTATATTTATAGTTATTGTTCTTGGTGTGAACAGGCCTTTAAAAGACTTCTTTGGGATTGTAGGATTTACATTTAAACAAGATGCTTATAAGAAATGCCTGAATTCAGCCTACTAGCACATAGGGACATATATGCTGAAGCATTAGAACAACTGCTTCTAAAACACAGGACAAGGGTTTTACTGCAGGCAGTGTAAAACCTTGGGTTCTATAAAACATCATACGATTCTAGAGGACTCAGGCATCCTCACAGGTTCCAGATCACTCAGACCCTCTGAGAACTCCGATTCCTCGTCAAACATCTCAGAACCAGAACCATCCTGCATCAGAGATAAACCCCTTTAAATGGTCAATCATGCGTGTCTGTGTGTGAGAGAACCATGTCCATTATGTATCTGGGTGCTAATTGAAAAACATCAGCTATCAAAGGTTTGTGGAAAAAATGTTCAATGTTTAAGAGGTAGGGTTAGGCTGTCATTTTATCCCTCACAGATTTTTTTACTTTTTATAGAGTCATATTTAAAATAAAGTGTGTGTCTAACTTTTTTTTAGGTGAAAGTATTCGGATGACCTACTACTTTGACAAAGATTCTGAAGGGCAGCCAGTGGACACTTTACTATCCCATGAGGCCACAGGAGAGGACTGGTGGTTAATGTGAGCGCATGTAGTACGTCTGGATAACATTCATACTATATTGAACATAATCGTCATTAAGTATTTTTTTAAAAAAAACTATAGTACTGCATCTGATTTTGGATGCAGCCTATGACTTCTTGGAGAAAGGATGTTCAGTAGGACTACAGGTGAAACTCGAAAAATTTGAACATCGTGCAAAAGTTAATGCATTTCAGTAATTCAAATTAAAAGGTGAAACTAATAGATTTAGTATATATAACTATATACATATGCATGATTATACTTTTCAGAGGGCCGACATTTCTGCATTTAAAATTCCTTTTTTTATTGATATCATGTAATATTCAAATTTTCTGAGATTTTGAATTTGGGGTTTTCATAAGCTGCAAGCTATAATCATCAAAATTATAACTTTTGCACGATATTCTAATTTTTTGAGTTTCACCTGTATGTCGGTTTCTGTCTGACTGGCTTTGTAGCTTCATTGTTTGTTTGCTTGTTTATTTATTTTTCGTCTTTTCTCTCAACCTACAGTATTTAATAGACATACACTATATGGCCAAAAGCATGTCAACACCCATATGTGCTTAATTTCATGACCAGTCATGATTTATGATTTAAATTACATAAGTAGTAAAGTACTAAACTGATACAATTCTCATTTGAAACATGAATAAGCATGGTTTAATTATTCAATGAAGGGAGAGTCATGGTACGTACCTGTTCAACCTCTCCAAGTGTGATTGGCTGAGTCTGGTACCGAGTGTTGTTTCTGCGTGCACGAGTGTCTCTGGCCCGAGGGCCGTGGTTGGAAGGCTGTGCTAGGCGATTGAAGAGTGCCATCTTCTCGGCCAGAGTGAGCGTGGAAAGGTCTGGTTCCTCTTGGCCATCCTCCCCTGGAGATGCATGGCGAACTTGATCCGTCTCTGCCGCCTCTTCAGCCAGCCGAACCTCTCTGGCCTGTTCCCTTACCATGGAGTTTTGCTGAGACGATGCCTGCAAGCTGTATGACACATTCACAACAGACTGCTCAGGAACACTCAATGCGTTTCATATGAAATTCATTACATCACCTGGGCTAGGCGGCATGACTATTTACCATGTGCAATAAAGATAATAATAAACAAACAAGAAACGTGTTATTAAGTTACATATTATAGATTAAAAACACATGCATGGATAGACTACACAAGCAATTGTGATTCATGTAATAATTTGAATAAAGCAGTATAAAATGTAACCACATAAATAAAAATAGGCAATATTTTGAATGTCTTGTTCATTCCATAGTCCATTTATCCACACAAATGAATACATGTTTGTTAAACATTTTCATGCATAATTATAATTATGCATAATAATCATGCATAATAATCTTCGTATTAATATTATAGTATCATGTACAGACAAACATGTCATGCTGTTTTATATGCTCAACATGTGTCTGATGAAGCCAAAAAAAACTAAAAAAAGTGGCATGACTTGACCATTACTAACAACTCCCTTATGTATACAAATCCGTGGCTAATATAATATATAGTACTATCCAGTTGCTTAACCAATACTGTAGTTCAACACAAGTCACTGAAGGTCAGGATCAGTTTATTTGTAGTCATAATATAGTAGGTGTGCTAATTCTCGCTCTTAATTCTAAAGGTAAATTTAAGCATGACTAAGACAAATGTTCTGTGTTGGCCTGACAGTACCACAAGAGGGTGCTGCTTCTTAATTACGTCTGTCTTCCTACATAAACCACGTCCTTTGACAAGCAAATGTTTAAAACTTAAATATACACACTACCCTTCAAAATTTGGGGGACAGTATATAAATTAATAATTTTATTCAGCAAAGACTACACATCCTGATTCTCTTAGCATGCTCTCTGTGGCAATCATTAGTACTGGTAAATGTGACTATGCCTGTATAACACACACGCTCATGCGAGTGTTTCTATGCATGTTCTGAGTACCTGAATTTGGTCACCGAGCTGTTGAGTACAGTGTGACTAGGAACGCGCGCTACAGAGGTTTGTACAGTCGCGGACTGTGACAAGTGGCCAGGGACACTTTAAACCACACAGAGGAGGGAAAGAAACAGAGACAAAAGGAAAAACTGAAGGAAACTGAAGAAAACCAATATATACACACCACATGAAGTAAAAGAAAGGGATAGACATATGTAGGAAAAAAATAGCATTGAGAAGAATGTGCAGAAATTGTTCTGAAGCCATATTAATTTGTTAATAGATCCATGGTTTTATGATGCTCAACATTTTGGGGGTCAGTACGATTTCTTATCTTTTGAAAGAAATGTACACTTACTCAGCAAGGACACATTAAATTGATCAAAAGTGTCAGCAAAAACTTTTCTATTTCATATTATAGAAAGAAACTGTTCTTTTGAATTTTCATCATGGTTTCAACAAAAATATTAAGCAGCACAACTGTTTCAACATTGATAATAAATGTTTCTTGAGCACTAAATTAATCATTTCTAAAGGATCATGTGACACTGAAGACTGGAGTAACAATGCAACAAATTCAGCTTTGATTTTTGAACAGATTTTTTAAATATTTTAAAATAGAAACAGATATTTTCAATTGTAATCGTATTTAACTATTACTTTTTACTGCATTTTTGATTAAATAAATGCAGCCTTGGTGAACATAAGAGACTTCTTTCAAAACACAAAAAATCTTACAGACGCCAAACTTTTGAATGGTAATTTACTGCCAAATATCCTGCCAAATTTTCATGTTGACTGTAATTGTGGAACCTAACAAATGTAAACATTTGAGTTTCCCCCCCTAAAAACTGCCTCATTTGAAAGATCTAACGGGTCACACAGAATGAACTTACGTAGCAGCAATGACCACTTCCTCTGAGGTGACCGGCTGAGTGCGGGAGCGATCCTGACCTCTCCTCAACCTCCGTTCAACGGCAGGATTACGGCTCCATGCCTTCAGAAGTGAACCATCGGAAGTCTTCTCCAGCTCCTAAGAAATAGCAAGACTTCATAAATAGTTTAACACAATACCAAACTTTAATTATATAATGATAGATGGAGGATGATGGACAGATAGATAAAAGTTAAAAGTGTCAAAATATTGCATTTGACGGGATATCAGATCAGAAATTGTCCTTCTGCTTGGGTTTTTACTGGACTCACTAAATTGTGTTTTTGGTCACATTTTCTTCTGGAGTTTCAAATGTCATATTTAAGGAATCTTAATAATTGTGGGGTAAATTGACTGAGGTGTGTCCTCTTTACGCACTTCTTGGAATGCTAAATGAATAAGACTTTTAACAGCAATATGAACTGAGTACTACTGAGACCTAGTTATTTTTATTGGTGGCATTTTACTAAAATTAAATATGTTATTAGTGAGAAGGGAAAAAAAACATTAGATATCAATCTGTATATGCAATGCACATTGGTCATGCTCCTCTTTGCTCACTTTTGAAGGTATCTTGAGTAAAACCGCTCTATATTTAACAAAGCACATACAAAACGCCTGAACCGGAAACGATGCAAGCTGTTTTACAGAATACGGAGGTTTGTTGCGAATAACCTCTATTGTTAGGCACCAATAACATGTTCTGAACCCAAAGGCTAATTTTAATGTGTGCTTTACGTAAGGGGCAATATATGAGTGGTATGCATGAGTGACCATTGATGGTGTTGATACCAATGAAGAGTATCAAATGTATCCCCAGCAGAAAGAGCTGCAGCACTCTTCAGGGTTTGGAACACAAGTACAGACATACTTAAGCACCACATACCCTGAAGAGAGAGCGTTTGGCAGCGACACTCAGCTTTGCTCTCTCATCTAGCTTCTCTTCATCCACTGGAAAAACAAAGTAGAGATGAGTCAAGCTTTTTCATGAGAACCATTTCATGAAACCCCATGACTTTCAGAGGACAACGCAATACTAAACACATGGTAGAAATGTTACGCAAGCAAGTTTCTGCTTCTCATCTGCTCTGATTTCAGAGGTTAACAGTGCAAAATAAATGCCATGCAGCTACCAAATGCAATGTATTACATTGATATATGTTCTAACAAAGTGTAGCGTGACTACTGCAACACTAAAAGGGGTCTTATAAATTCATCATTTTACTTTTAGCCAGAGGTCCACTTACAATGCTGAATCAGTTAATATACACTTCTAATAATACACTTAACTGTTTATATAAAAATATCAAGGAAAACAGAAATATGATCCTGGAATGTTTTTTTTAAAACATATTCCTTGAGTAACACAACAACTGTTAACATTAAAATAAAATCTTACAGACCACAAACTTTTGAACGGTATAGATGTTTGTTTCAGTGAACACTACATTGCGATGCAAGTTGACATTGCTTACACATACAGTATGGCTAGAAAAGCAAAGCAGTACTAGTTTTAACAGATCCAAATGCCCCAAAAAGTAGGTCTGTTGCTCTCTGGAGTATTCATGGATTCTCGAAACAGAAACAGTTTGGCAGAGTTATCTTTAAAGTCACAGTGCCATGTCTCCATAAGCTTTTCCAAGTGAAAAAGTTTCCCAGTCAGTTCAGACTCCGATTAACAGTAACTTATAGTATGTAATAATAACAATATGTCTGTTTATACTACAGTGGTGCACAGTTTTGACACAAATGCAAAAGTTATGTAATGTGATTGCATCATCCTGCACCATCACATAATAAATCTAAGACAGCATCTAAAGCTTGCTAGAGTGACTTTCCATTTTAAAAAGGCATAATAGGAAAACATGCTGAAAAAAAATTATTTGTAGTGTATGCAAGCAAAAAGACTTACCCTCAGGGCTTAGTGGTTCAGGGCTTGGACAAGACCTAAAGAGAACAAAAAGTATTACAATTAAAGTCTTACAATTAAACAAATTGGTAAGGATTGGAAAATTATTATATCAACAAGGTGATTTTGAAAAAATTGCAGCAAATGCAGCAGCGTATTTAGGAAAAGGGAAATAAGGAAAACACAGCAGCTAGTGGGAAGGTGCAGAAAACACATCAGAACCGCTTAATCCACAGCGTTAGACAGAATTATAGATTTGGCCACATGACACAGAAACAAAACAGGAGGAAAAACAATACAAAAGAGCCTTTCATAAAAACCACTGACCAAACATTTGGATTAGAATCCACTACACAAAAACATTATACAGTGTGTGTATTATCTAGCATTAGAGATAGTAAGCCAAAAGCTAAATTTAATTAGTGAATTTGTAAATACAGTGCCATTAGAAAAAGAAAAGTACTAGGCATGACACAGGCAAAGTTTTCTGGGTTATTACCAAAAACAATTTATTAGAATTCATCGAGTGTAATTTTAATGTGCACTCCAGGCTAACTCCACAATAACGTGCATAAATCTACTCATGAGGCCTACCGGTCCAACTGTTCAAGCTCAGTTGATGTGATTGGCTGAGTTCTAAACCTCTCAGATGTCTTTCTATTCTCAGTGGGACATATATACCGCAAAGGGCGACGAGATAACCGATCTTTGACCCTCTCACTTCTCCAGGGTGCCTCTGTAACCCCAGGCAGCTCTTCTGCCCTACTATGTCACAAAGCATGACTAAAGGAGGCAGCATTGAAGAATGGCAGGTGCATAGGCATGACAGAGCAAAACACCAAAGCTTGATGAACTATTCATCTGAGTATCCACATAGTGGGTTAAATGAACTACTGAAAACAAACATCAAAAGTGGTTAAGAATTATTCTGTCAGCACATTTAGCATAAACATCCAACATTGTCTCTAGAAAGGCAAGGATGCCAAGCCAAGGTGAGACAAAAGACAGAAAGAGATGGTTAATTATTATTGACAGTGCACACTAGTCAAGCTGAGCAGCATGATAGTTAAAGGAATAGAGCATTCAAATCTGCTGGTTAACTCTGAATGAGCAATTCCTTTTGTAATATTACGGCATTTTCCTTCACTTAATTCTCAGAGCAATTACATTATGAGATTTTGATTGATAATCAATGTTAGACAGGTTAGTAAGTCGATACATAATAATGTACCACCACCTACAGTTCGGCTTTCCGGGGACTCGCAACACTTTCCAGGTAGGTGTGCCGAAGTTTGGCCACTGAAACCCTGGCATCATGGGATAGGTGATCGCCATTGGGCACAGCCTCTCTGACTGGGTCCTGGATGGGGTTCTCTTGAAAAGCGGTCTTTTGGACATTTCTAACATCCAGGGGTTTGGATGAATTTGGCATATATCTCCCTCTGGAGGTCTGAACTGGGGCGTAGCAGCTAGCGTCAGCCCTCTTATGGGCCTCTCGAGCTCTTGCTTGCATAGACTCTTCAGCCTGAAGACGGGACACATGCTCAGTGTAAACTTCCTGCCTTGACCGACCTCCACGCCACCCTCTGGGGTCATTTACAACACCCTCGCTCCTGTGCCCACTGATGCCTGGGTTTACCTCCATGTTGTCAGCACCTCCATGGCACGAGTCTTCTGTGCTCCGTCCTTTATGTCGAATCTCAGAGGGTAAAACGGCATTCCTGCTCCGCAGTTGCCCCTCTGTCCTCACATTCGGTTTTCCCTCCACTTCAAGTACTTCCTGAATCTCTAGTTTATGCCTGGAACCAGGTTCACTACCCATAGAAAAGTAGCTCTGGCACCCCAGATCATGGCGTTCCTCTTTCCCAGGGTGGGTCAGCCGCTGCTTGGCTGGAGTATCAGGGAGGGTCCGAGTGTGTGGGTGATATTGAGGGCATGCCTGGGGAAACTGGTTGTACGCAGGTACCTCGGTTGTTTGACCCCTGTGAAATGGCTCGTCACGGGCCAGTCTCTCCCTAACTCGGATTCTTCAGAAGAAGAGAAAAGGGTTGGTTACTTAGAATAAAATGAGTCAAATATTCACTGACTGAGCAAAATAAAAATAAATAAAAAAGAAGAACTGTTCATGGGCCTGGAAGTAAGTGAAAGGGAAAGTCTGATCCAACCAAAACAACCCTTAAGCCACAGAACCAGTTGAAGCATCTCAATATGGTTTGTGCTTATTAGAATGTGGTTAAAAGCAACCTTGACAGTGTTTGGAATAAAAAGACACTAAAATTGTGTAAAAGTGGATGTTTTCAGTGGTCGAAATAAGTAGAACCATGTGAAAAACGTTTGCGCTCCCTGTAAAAAAAGAAAATCAAGTAGCAAGACAACAACCGTGATATGAAACATGCATCATATTAAAACAATCTTAAAAGTGGGGTTGTAGTCAAAACATTATAAACAAAGGTTAGTTCTTTGGTTCAGGGGTTTTCTTACTAATTGTGGCGAAATATCAATATAAAGAAAACATGTTGTTTGCTAAATTAGCTTAGATATTTGTTTTGTATTATTTATATTAATATTATATCAAGTCCAAATGAAATTAAAATATTACATGAGAAAATATTATCCGTAGTCCTTGATGTATAAACCTAAAGAGAAATAATTTCAGCTTAAAGCAAATATTTGTTAAAAAAAAATAAATAAATCAATCTGTGGACCCCAATCACCTTGCGGCACCCCCGGACCGCAGTCTGAACCCCCCTCCCTCCCCTCCCTTTTTCAAATGACAAAATCCAACAGATTCTGCTTTGAGGATTTTACATAAGTATATTTATGATCCTCAAACCATTTTCCATTTTGATACATAAAAGGCGGTTTCTTCCCAGTATATTATCGTATAAATTTCTAGCTAGGGGAACCCTAACACACAGTTAATTTCACACTACACAGAGTTTTATTACATGCTGGGTGAGAGAGGTTTGCTGATAAACTAGCTTAGTTTGTGATGACTGGCTCTTTAGGTTTAGGTCAGCAGAATCAATGCTCTCAGCAGGGGGAGGCAAAAGACTCTCTCATCCAAAACCTTTTGCAGTTAGTGGACTAACAGTGAAGTGAGACTTAATTCACAAAAAAAAAACGTCCTATAATGCTTTTAAAAGACGTCTGTTTATTTCAGGGTTACTCTGTCTCTACCTCTTCTTTTCCACCCATCCACCCAATTAAAAGCTCAAATTCCATTAGCTGAGAGCTACAATACTGTTAAAAATAGATTTTTTTTAAACAACCCAACCCTCTACACATCACATTCTTTTTTATGAGTTGTATCCCACACTCCACTAGATGCTAAAATCTGTTTACCATCTATAAATCTGGCTGCCATCTATACACTCACACTATATGGTAACATGCACTCTTGCTGAGCTCCTCTGGAACCCTGTTTAAGTGAAACCATGCTCTGCACTGTAATTGTTGAGTCATGTGAACTGTTTTTAACCTCCTCTAAGTGGACTGCATTTTCAAGACTAAATTAGATAAATGGCTGTAACAAAATGCAGCCAAAAATTATGTTTGGGATATGGTTCATAAAAAGGAAAAAAACTGGTTGAAAAAAAAAACTTAACTGTACGGTACATGCAAATATAAAGACAGAAGAGACCATTTCTGTTGAAAGGGGACCATTTCTGTTGAAAGGGGTCATGAACTGCATTGTTTTATAATGTTTCCTGGCGTGCACTTATAAATGTTAGTATGATTTGTATAATTTAGAAATAAAAAGGCAAATTTTCCAACCCTGATTTTAGCCTCAGCTCCGTAAAGACGCATGTCTGCTGTGAGACTTCCGTGTAAACACCCACTGCTGTGAATGGCTGACATTTTTGCATATAAAATAGCTAGCGGAACGCTCTCAAAAACTTTTAGCACATTTTTATTACACCTTTCAAGGTTAACTAATCGTGTGTTTTCGTGCAAAAAGTTTTGATTAGAGCATTATACTTAGATCTATGGCATTATATTTAGATTGTTGCACTGATGAGCATTGTAGCAGTTGAGCGCATGAATGCAGTGATATCGTCATTGCGACACGATTTCTGCACACTAACAAATACTTTCATCATAACTAACAGTGCAAACACAATGTAAATAAGAGATTTGTTGATTATAACCAAAGAAGATAAAAGGGATTTTGTTATAACGGGAGTTTTGGCGAGAGTCCAGAACTCAGTCACTGATAAACTTGCAGCTCAAGCAATTTTAAAGGGAGTGTTCTGTGATCGGTTTATATAATAACTTAAATAACAGTTTAAATAAAAGATTATTTTCATCATACTAAGAGAAACAATGTGAAGTTAACCGTTTAGTCACTGGTTTGATTTACTGACACTGACAAAGGACCGTAGTAGGCTACATGAATCATTACATATCAGGAATCACTGGTCACAGATCAGGCATTAAAATGAACAATTACTTACATGTAGTGGCATTACTGTTGAGTACATTAAGTCTGTTTTCAAAGCCTGCGCCGAAATTGCCACTGATTTACCAAAGAATCCACCATGAAATATACTGAATACATATAAATAATGCTCAATTGAGGCATTCACATTGTTGAAAATAAATAACCTAAAATATTTTCTAGCATTAGGATCGTTTGGAAGGTAATGTTACTTTTATTCCAGTGATCTTGTTTCACTCTTCTCTCATCGTCACCTCACTAACACGTGACTGGGCAGGGCCAAAGTTGCAATGATGAAATAGGCATTGATTGTCTTCTGCAGAGGCTGTCTTTCACCAACGCGTCATTTGCTGGGCTTGGTTACATTAAAAAAAAATTCTAACTAACAAGGAAGTTTTCAGTTCTGAAACTTACAGAATATTATTTTAGAATGATGTCAAAAGCTCAAGGAAATTGATTTCTCAGTTCATGACCCCTTTAAAGATATGAACATGAACTTTTTAGACATTTGCAAGAAACATCCAAAGGGGAACAAACAAATGTTATTTAACAAAAATAAATAAATGAGGATAGATTAGATGATTAGGCTAACTCAAATCATCTACATCTCAGACTTGATCACTATAACAAAAGGAAACTAGTTTTGTACTTTTATTTTTAGAAGGTTATGCTTGTGCAAATACTCTGCAGATTCAGGGGATGAGGTGGAGATGGAGAGCCTATGCTACTCTATTTTCTCTCTATACAACTCTTTTATCTTTGTCTCGGTTTGTCAATGTCAGCAGACATTAAGTGACAAGGAATTGCAGAGTAGGAAAAGGCCCACAGTAAATAAACCACTAGACTTGCAAAGTCTGGGGAGGAACATAAGAATAAAAAGTTACAATAAGAGAATAGGGGCAAAAAAAAAAAAAAAAGCGAGAATAGTGCGAAATGGGAACACAAATTGCATGTGAAATGATTCCCAGAAAATGTGGCTCTGGTGTTTTGCATGACTAATCAAGTTATCACGCTCTCCATTTGACATATTGAGCTAATGCAGGCCAAATTATCTGCGTTTACATTCTTGTCAAGTTTGGTGACTCATAGCTCAACAATTTTCTCACCACAGTATCACAAATACAAACTCAAGTCACGCTCGATTCATCCAGGTACTGAAAAGCAATACAAGAACCAAACCTGCCATGTAGGGATAAACTAGACACATTGGACAGTGGACTGTGACTAAAGTATATTAGAAAAAGTTAAAGGTACACTGCAACAAAAGGGTCTGAATGTTCAATGATCAAATTCAAACCCACAGCACTCATTAACAGTGTGGATGGGATGAGTGGTGGTAGAAATGTGCACAAGGATGGCCATTTTGTTACTGAGATGATGAGCCCAACTCAAAACCACTCCCTAAGCCCGCTTCCTTGCTGGTTCCAAACAACCTGACAGACTAAACCAGGGGTTTCCAAATTTTTCTTGAAAGCCAACCCCCTGTGACTGAAAATATTTATGCCCTATTTGAGGTACCACCTCAGATTTTCAGCAATGTATAACAAAAATAATACATAATCACATCTCTGCATATTTGCTTTATTTTTTTTAAAAATACATTACTAATCCAAGTCTGATGTCAGTAAGAATTTTTTAAATGCTTACATTTTCACCAAAGCTGCATTCATTAGATTAAAAAATTAAGTAAAAACAGTCAAATATATGTGCATTAAATTTATCAAAATTAATTTCTTCAACCCCAAACTCTTTAAACAGTATTATATATCTTTAGTTTTATTTTTCTTGTAACTGGCCTTTTTATCAGAATCAAAAATCCATGGTTTGAAAACAACGCCAAGACTACGACAAGAGAGAATAATTCAAATGAAATTGATTTCATCATCATACAGCACATCCTCAAACTGTCTGATGCATATTACTTACAAAAAAGGCAAGAGCTGGCTGACGTTGCATCACTGACTAGCAATTTCCAGGAGTTAGTTTGCACAAGTTTTCATAAGCTCTTTGTAAAACCAAGTTGCTACAATGATCACTTAACCAATAGTTGCTTAATTTACAACTTTGTCTCCGTCTTCCAAGCCAAGTGTGGCCCCTAACTATAATAACGTGCAAAGTGGACCAGACTTTTTTTTCCAAATAGATAATCCAATAAACCACTAGAAAGAAAACACAACTCCTATCATATTGTAACTATATACACCTCACATTCCAACAAGGACGTTCATAGGACAAGACTAGAGGATGGTTTGAGATAGAGGCATGAAGTTAGGCGGGACCACTGTTAAGTGAAAGGTGTCAAACACACCCATAAATCCCAAATGTATGGTACCTGGAAGGCCAGTTGATTGGAGAGAGGGTGTCTCCTTCTGAATCAGTCTGAAGTGACCATTGGTTGGCTGACTGGCTACGGGAGCTAAATCAGTTGAGAAACACCCAAAAGAGTGAACTACTCAACAGTTTATGCGCAGAGATGGGGGGACTTAAAAAAAAAAAAAAAATGGGGGGGGGGGGAACTTAAGAGAAACCAGGTTCCTGAAAAGAGAGTAGGGCCTCAAATAAATTATGAAAATTAAGTCTGGCTTGCTGGGAACTGGGTTTTAAAGGCCAAGTCCTCATTTGTTGACATTAACTAAACAATCAAACTTTATACTGACATTATGAATGGGCTCTGGGTCTTTCCTGAATATAATTATTTATCATATTTAATTTGTAATTTTTTGGCTTGACTTAATGTTGGGAATCTAAATTTGGCTGGAATCTTTTGTTGCTTAATTTAGCAAGCACTTTAAATCCAAAAGCATCACAGAAAGCACTGACCTATGCCATAAACAAACCGCTGCCAAATGACAGTAAAGGTCAATGCTAACGTTTTATACTGAATAGAGCCCACCCATCTTTAAGGAGTTGAAGAAATACTCCTAACAGTATGCGTGCCAAATCCTGCAAACTGACGGCTTTCTTTTGAGGAAAATACCTGTGAAAGACAAATTCAGGGAAATACCAGCTAACATTCTTTACAAAAAAAAGGAAAGAATAGTAGAAGAAAATGAAGATACTGACATATTAAGATTTTACTTGGTGACTGTAAGATGGAGACAAAAAAATAAGAAGAACAACTAACATGTTAAGACTCACCCGTGTCTTTGAAGGATGTTGTGAGCCTGCTGCTCAATAAACAGATCACCAGGAGATGCTCCCTGTTTGGGAGATGGCATCATGGCCCTTCGGCCTGTATTAGGCGAGCTGGGAACCCCTATCGCCCCTGGTTCCCTCCCTGGAACCCTGGCAGACCCGGACACATCCATATATGCAGATGGGTCAGGTGCAACCCCTCCACTTCCATGCAATCTATTCCGCTCTAGGGCCCTCCTCTGATTCTCCAGATTCATCATCCTTTCGCGCTCAGAGATGGAGTCTGTGTGTTCTCTGCTGTATTTTGGATCGGTGTGAATGTGAGAGCTGGCCCTATCTACATGATGGCTGGTGGTGTAAGCATTATGCTCCACTCTGTCTTCTTCTACACTTGACCTGTGTTGTCGGTCTGAGCTGTCGGGCTCTCTGGAGGTTCTGGAGTAGCGAGCGGAATAGTCGGTTTCTGTCTCCTGATCCAGAGAAATGCCATAGCGCTCTGCTAGTTGACGGCGCCGTTCTGCCTTGTAGCGAGCAATCCTTTCAGCTTTAGAGTCCAGCTCTGCCACATGAGTGGAGCCAGTGCTGTAGACAGACTCCGGTTGGACTGTGTGGGTTCTGGACTGACCCTCTGCACTATGTGGATTTGGGAAGTTTGGGTCATTTTTGCTATAGTGCTGAAGAGAAACTGCGATGAGAGAGAAAAGAAGGTAGTTTACACAAAGTTAAAGATTTGGGCAAATTAATTTAAAGTAACCGAACACCAGCTAATCAACCCAAACCTATCATCATGTGTTATATGCACCATATAATTATTATTAAGCATGTACTCACACTAGGCACGGTTGTCTTGTACTGAGCCCGAGCACGATTGTCCCTCCCCCCCACTCCCCCACTGGCCCACTGGCCCACTGGCCCACTGGCCTGCACTCACATTGCACTTAACGTTCCGGGCCGGAACACACTTACGAAATTTACGATACAACTTTTTCTTTTGAAGAAAAGTGCTTTCGCAAAGAGACTGTCTAACGGATTTATCGTTTATGCCGCAAAACGATTTTTATTTTATTGTTCTGCACATATCAGAAGATTATTACAGAGGCACCAGACTTTGATGGAGGAATTTGCAGCTATACTCGCAAACTACAAATCCTGTTCGTCAACAAGGTGAGAACCAGACCCCAAATTCTCAAATTAATTACAAAGTCTACTATCAAAGTAGTAAAAGAAGATGTTTGCTGTCGTAATAATGATAGTAGCGCACACAAATAGTAGCTGTTACGTTCTCCGAGCCTACGGAGCGGTCACATGCATTAGGGCACAGTTCAGATCACCAAGTGTTGAGTAAACCTTAAGATGTTTAGTGCCTGTCATTTCTCATTCATGTTATAGAGGAGTGAACAAATCTATTAAAAAAAGAAGCACATTTCTCACCTGTACAGGGGTCGCAGGTGTCTGCTGCACGGGTATATCTAGGAGTGTCATCCTCTAACATTCGATTGGTTACTAGACCACCACAGCTTGGGAGATTTTGGAGAACATCACCATCGATTCCCTCCAGACGGCGTGCAATTCGTTCTTTCCTATAAACAGGAGTGGTAGTGTAAAAAAAACACATCATATATTTACAATTCAACAGATTTTTTTTAATGTTTCTGAAAGGAGTCTCTTGTTTTTTTAACAAGGTATCATTTGTGGAATTAAAAATAAAAAAGTAATATTTTTAAAAATTACTGCAATTTAAAATAACTGTTTCTATTTGAATGTATTTTAAAATGCAATTTATTCCTGTGATGCAAAGCTAAATTTTCAGCAGTCATTACTCCATTGTCTTCAGTGTCACATGATTCTTCATGATCCTGTTTATTATACATTAATTATTTTGGGGTATGTATGCTACTTTAAGTCTGATGAAGAGCATAAAGCTTGAGACGTTGTGTGTGGTGGGAGGAAAATTAAAGTGTCTTTTGGCAATAACAGCATGCAGACAATTTTGTGATTATGTTATTCTCACCAAACACCTGCAATAACTGACCTTTAGCTGTTCATGCTTTGTAAGACTGATTAAATTCTCACCTGTTCATGTCCCAACTCTGACTCGTGCTTATACTCTCAAAACGTTTCCTTAATTCTGAGACTAAAGAGAAAAAGAAAAGCAAAGTGATGGATGGATGGGTAAAAGAATGAGACAAAAGAGGGAGGATAAATAGGAGAAATCAAACCCTTTCCAAATAGTGAAATATTGTACTTTATATCATGTATTTGTGATATTTCTAAGAACTCAGAAATGTAAGCAAAGCAATCAGAGATTACTGTATACTGTATGATGTACAATGTTTCACCTAACATGAGCACAATCTAAAGACTGGATTGTAATCCAATTTTTACATAATTTAGCTTTTTTGTATTAATACCAAGTCATGTTACATGATGTATCTGATGTATTACACTAACCCTGCAGCCTAGTAAGTACAGGATACTGCTATGTCCTTTCAGTGACACATTTCCAATAATAGTCGAGGTGACATAAGTCCAGTGTGTTATCTGAAACAAAAGCTGCTTACACTTAAGTCGTTTGACATTAGCTAGGAGAATGGCTGCATTTCCACAAAAGTTAGCCAATCATAGGTGCATCCTCAGTGAGTATTGTTTCAGCAGTATGGAAATATGACTCAACTGTGTCCTGTCACTAGGTGACCAGTGAAGTGATTGAGAGGGGACTCATCATGGGCTAATGTGTACACACACGACACACCAACAGTGCTTCCTTAGCCTGGGGCCTATACCATGAAGCCGTTTAGTTGGCTAGCCAGGTATGTTTCAGTTTAGTTTGCGCCAACCCTGGGTTTTAGGCACCATGAAAATGGTTTGGCTTTTAGCAGTGTTCATTGTCATAGTAACTCACTCTCCACGGCTAACCTGGTCTGGGGCAGGTTATGTTCTAGGTAAGAGGTTGCAAACCGAACTTGGACCAATCAGCTGTGAGCAAAGTGACACGTCTGATGCGATAAAGTCACTTCACTTCACCTATTTCTACTCCAAATCGAAGGTTACTACATAGCAAATGATTTTTAAAGACAAAATCGTCTGGCTTTTATTAAAGCTTATTTAGAATAATTCATTTGTTTGATTTAGATATTATTTATGTAATTATTATGCACTCACCTAAAGGATTATTGGGAACACCTGTTCAATTTCTCATTAATGCAATTATCTAATCAACCAATCACATAGCAGTTGCTTCAATGCATTTAGGGGTGTGGTCCTGGTCCTGGTCAAGACAATCTCCTGAACTTCAAACTGAATGTCAGAATGGGAAAGAAAGGTAATAAGCAATTTTGAGCGTGGCATGATTGTTGGTGCCAGACGGGCCGGTCTGAGTATTTCACAATCTGCTCAATTACTGGGATTTTCACGCACAACCATTTCTAGGGATTACAAAGAATGGTGTGAAAAAGGAAAAACATCCAGTATGCAGTCCTGTGGGCGAAAATGCCTTGTTGATGCTGGAGGTCAGAGGAGAATGGGCCGACCGATTCAAGCTGATAGAAGAGCAACTTTGACTGAAATAACCACTCGTTACAACCGAGGTATGCAGCAAAGCATTTGTGAAGCAACAACACGCACAACCTTGAGGCGGATGGGCTACAACAGCAAATGACCCCACCGGGTACCACTCATCTCCACTACAAATAGGAAAAAGAGGCTACAATTTGCAAGAGCTCACCAAAATTGGACAGTTGAAGACTGGAAAAATGTTGCCTGGTCTGATGAGTCTCTATTTCTGTTGAGACATTCAGATGGTAGAGTCAGAATTTGGCGTAAACAGAATGAGAACATGGATCCATCATGCCTTGTTACCACTGTGCAGGCTGGTGGTGGTGGTGGTGTAATGGTGTGGGGGATGTTTTCTTGGCACACTTTAGGCCCCTTAGTGGCAATTGGGCATCGTTTAAATGCCACGGCCTACCTGAGCATTGTTTCTGACCATGTCCATCCCTTTATTGCCACCATGTATCCATCCTCTGATGGCTACTTCCAGCAGGATAATGCACCATGTCACAAAGCTCGAATCATTTCAAATTGGTTTCTTTAACATGACAATGAGTTCACTGTACTAAAATGGCCCCCACAGTCACCAGATCTCAACCCAATAGAGCATCTTTGGGATGTGGTGGAACGGGAGCTTCGTGCCCTGGATGTGCATCCCACAAATCTCCATCAACTGCAAGATGCTATCCTATAAATATGGGCCAACATTTCTAAAGAATGCTTTCAGCACCTTGTTGAATCAATGCCACGTAGAATTAAGGCAGTTCTGAAGGCGAAAGGGAGTCAAACACAGTATTAGTATGGTGTTCCTAATAATCCTTTAGGTGAGTGTACACTTAATGTAAAATTTTAGTTCATCAATTATTATTACGCAGTTTAAATTAATAAAAATATTTTTAAAAAATAAAAAATAAAAAAAAGGTAATGCACAAGCTTTAGAAAAAAATAGATGAAGCTATAAAATGACTACATGTGAGCTTAAATGTTCAATGCTCTTAATCAACTCTAAAAAGCTAACATCACAACTTTTACTTGCACTGATATACAGTAGCGAGGCTTTTTCTTTTAGTTGTCCTCTTTCATAGACCACTATTTTCTTCTTACTGGGTAAATTTGTTTAAATTCTTAATATTTTAATACTTTTATTTAATAAGTGGATTGCGCTGCTTCTCTCGTGAGAAATTAATTTCAATGAGTCTTGAATGAGTTTCACTCTTTCTTAGCATGTGATTGGCTGTTCGCTACTGATGTCACACCTAAACTCCTTAACCCAGGATCAAAACCTTTGTTGACAGAGAAAGTTAATAACCAGCATCATGGTACCAACAAAGCCTGGTTGAATTGGTTTGGTTTTGTCAACTCAAATCTAGTGAATTATTTCACTTACTATCATGGTACAGGACCATGTGGTCTCTTTGGTATTCAAAGCAAAGATCTGGGTGGTGCAATGAAAAGGGCAGGATTTCCCTTTTGGTTTCACGTAGTCCAGTAAGGCTAAAGTGCATCTTACAACTAATTGCTTAGCTTAAAGGCACAAAACGTAATTTGAGATGCTAGAGGGCACGTTCAAAACAATAACAGGCTTGATGACACTGTGAAGGAGCTTGGAATGATGGGAGTTGACGTCCTCAACTCCATTGCTGATTAGGACTGCATGACATATCGAAATAATCGCAAATCACGATATGCATATCGCAAAGGCTTGCTAGAAACAACAACAGAGTGGCATGCTAGACGCTAAAACTACAGCATTTTTTCATGAGACTCACTATATTGCCATGGTTTCTACAGCAGTAAAAGCAAAAACCCAGGATTATGTGGACATGATCAAAAACCATTACAAGTAGTGAAACATATTGTACTTTAAATCATGTATTTGTGATATTTATAAGAACAAGAATGTAAGCAAAGCAATAAGAGCTTACTGTATACTGTAAGATGCACAATCTAAAGACTGGATTGTAATCCAATTTTTTACATAATTTAGATTTTCTGTATTTAATACCAAGTCATGTATTGCACTAACCCTGCAGCCTAGTACAGTATACTGTTATGTCCTTTCAGTGACACATTTCCAATATTAAACAATAAGAACGGTTAATCATATTTATCGTGTTTTTATTAACTTAATCAGACACTTACAATTCATTGAAGATAACACAGCATGAGTGTGTGCAAGTTGTCATGTTTTAAATCAAGTTCCCACTTGGAAAGGGGGGGGGGGAAATAAACAGCAGCGTGAATCTGACATTAGACAGACATGATTCTAACCACCCAGGATTACACAACTCTAAAAGCTGCATGTCAGCAAAGTGAATGGGAAACAAACATTTAGCCAAGACTAACCACGGTCATGAGGTTTTCTGAAATGTGAACACCTACTGTTACCTCATCAAATAAACAAATAAATAAATATAGAGAGAATGACATTGTCAGCCTTTGATCAGATTTCACAATTCAATGTGGATTGCCAACCACAATCCGTTTAATTATAGCAAAAAAACTATTCTCAGAGTGAATTGATTTCATCCATCAGGAATTAATTGGATGGTGAAAAGTGTTATGTACCAGAATGGAGCCAAACCAAATGTAAGTTTTGTTAGAAAAAGTATTTTTTGACAATTTTGCTATTAAGTAAATATCCAATAAACTCTGTAGCCTATAAGTGACATCAGCAAAAAAGGACAATAATGTCAGTGGAACAAAGTATTACATTTTAACTGAAGATTACAAAGAGAAACTAAACCAAAGTTTTTCTTTTGAATAAAATGCACAATGAATCATTCACAATCAGACAAATATGATCAATTTTGTTTTCTTTAAGCATTATAACCATTAAAAACCAACAATCTAATCAGAGACTGACAATGTGTTCTAGCCTATAGAGTGGTGCAAGGATTACATAAAAACCTGGACTAATTCACCAATGATTCCCTAGAGATTTTTCTATGCGCTTTTATATATTTATATTATTATTATTTTTTATATATATATATATATATATATATATATATATATATATATATATATATATATATATATATATATATATATTTTTTTTTTTTTTTTTTTTTTTTTTTTTATGAGTAAAATAAGGTCTGTGGTAAACCGAAGCGGACGATACTGACGTTTTGTTCAACAACGTAAATTATACACACCCATTCTGAAAACGCAAGTTTTGAAGCAGTTATGTTTATTTTTGAAAATGTAGTTAGTAGTTTCTGATAAGTAACTAAGGGTGTGTGTTCAGGTGCACGATATTGACAAAATGTGATATCACGATATCGATAATGAATATTGCGATATCGATATTGAGTCGATATATCTTGCACCCCTAGTGTGTGTGCAGGGGAGTGTGTGCAGTTTATGTTGTAAAACAAAACATCATTATAAAACCCCATAGGAAAATCTCAAAGAAACCACTGGTGAAATAGTCTTCCTGTTTCTGATGTCATCCCTGTACCACTGGGTAAACATAATGTAACAACATTGTTTATAATATTATTATTTTATAATATAGTATAACAGAATATATATTTTTTTTTTTTTAAATGCAAAAAATGATGTTGGGGCTTACCAGAAGCAGGCTGCTCACCCACTCTCTATCACACAACTATCACATTTTCAGGGCCAGTAAGCAAGACAACTTGCCCAACAACAGGTGGCCCCAAGCAGACCAAATATAGGTCATCCGTGTCCCATCCCCCCTAACACATGTGTCCAGCACCCATCAAGACAATGCTAAGTGAAACAACATACAGTCTTGAAGCAACTTTGATCAAGACACTATTACATACTTTGTTACTTGCTATTTTAGCAGACAGTTGTCATCTAATGTGAATACAGTATATCAGGGACAGCCCTCCTGAAATTAAGAGGGCCTAAGAACCACAGTGATCATTTAGTGTTCAAATCCTCTTTGGGATTGAACCTTTGTATTAAAATTCTTGCCCATTAGTATGACCAAGTATATGACAGAGCTCCTGGCTAAGTGAGTCTCTACACTGTGTAGTATATAATAGCCATGATAAAGAACCAGGCACCTGAAGTGTTGATGTATATTGTACTTACCCTTGGGTGTATTTCCCAGCAGACTGACATCTACTTCTTTGTTGGTTCTCTCGTCTTTCTCCTCAAACGAGAACTCTTTCTGCAAGCTGGACAGAGTGAACCAACTTTAAATTTACATAAACAGAAACAACAGAAAAGGTCTCAGTATTGCCTGCTTTTGTAGAAGCAGAACCTGAAAAGGCATCTGAATCTTGGCAGATATCACACAGTTCCATCCCAAAGAAAATGTGAAATGCAATATCCTCACTTAATTTTTTTTTTTATAACTGGATTTTTGTTTTTGTTTTATTAAATTTAGCTGGGAGAATAAATATCACACATCTATCTAAAAGTGTAGACACATCCCAGTGTTCAAGTGAATACACCATTTTAAAAAAGCATGACTACATCTGTACACAACAGGTACACATAACAGTCCTCTTAATTTTGTTTATACCTTTTATACAAGACTTTTAAAGACTGAGATACTGTTGGTGTGGATATTTTTCCATGGAAATTGTACAGTAAATCAAAACCCAAGTTATATAAACATTCTACATATTTGCATAAAAATAAGGATCTTACCTAAGAGCTCTCCGTTGTAGTTTGGTACTGTCAACTTTAGGGGCTGTTTCTCCTGTGAAGCCTGTGCACACAAAAGAAAGCCTTCAGACTACAAATACTCCTGCTGGTGACAGGAGTGATCAGCGAAAGATGTTTCAAAGGCCCCATGTGAAGGGCAGGAACGAAAACAATAGTATCCATTTCATGGTCGTCAACATGCTGCTGTGTCCATAGCTGAACAGACTTATTTCTGTATGCACACATAGGTACATCTGTATGCACAGAGTCAACTGCCTGGGCCCATGTGCCGAATGCTGTTTCAAAAGCTTTGTTAGTCAAAGTGACTACCATGTAATGCACTAAGTCATCTGCATCTTATCTGCATCCATAAAATTATGCACAAAACACTCACAGAGCTCCATTATCATCAAGTGTAAGGCAATAAAAAGAATGTAGCAATACAGTGATAATGAATTATGACAAATACTAATAATAAATATTCATTTAACATTATGTATATTCTAAAGGTAAATAAAGGGATAATATAAATCAATAACATTATTATTATAGTAAATAAATAAAAAGTGATGTGAATATAAAATTAATTGTGATGCTTAAGTACAAGGAGATACTCTTACTAATTAAATCTAGGGGGGGGGGGGTTATTAAAATTTAGTTTATTTAAACTAAATGCAGTTTAAATAAATTCTTTCTATTTAAAAAATAGAATAAAATAAAATAATAATAAAAATATATAAATATAAAATAATAATATAATAAAATGTATCAAATAATAGCCAATAACCAATACACAAGCATCCCTTCACAACAAGAAAAAAAAAAAAAAAAAAAAATATATATATATATATATATATATATATATATATATATATATATATAAAACTCTGAAGGGATTTATTTAATGTTTTGTTATTTTCACATGAGTAATGCAATGAAATGACTAATACTGTTGTTGTCATGTGAATAAGCACATGGAGATCTGACATCTGAGCCTCACAGAGGGATCGGAAGACCAGAACATGTGTTTCCACTTTACCCACAGATCAATAGCCTTACCACACATTCATCCAGACCAAACAACGTTTCTGATATCTAAAAATTTGATATTCAAATATGTTAATCCACATTAAGGACTGTGGTTCGATGTAATTTCCTCCTCCTCTCTACAAACACTATTTGAGACGAGAAAGTGAATGAGAGTGCCAACTGATGGACTCTGTTTTGGTACAGAGCGAGTTTTCACAGCTGGGATGAGTATCTGCTAAAAACATTCCTCAGCGCATAAAAATCTCCTCTTACTTCAGTCACAGGGCCTGCGGATGAGACAACATCAACTGGAGGGGGAATATGAAAGAGAGAACAGGAACATTTTGGAAGGAAAGAAAAAATTATACACTTATGAAACTGGGTGGAGGCAAAATAACGTGGGGATTTGTGCGGTTATGCCAAATAGAAATTGTTGTTTTTTTTAAAACTGAATTCGCAACAAATGACAAATCTCTCTGTTCTGGTACCCTGCACTGAGGCTATCTATCTGCATCTGGGATAATTCAACTACAAAGCTATTGCTGTTCAGGCAAACTAAGTGATTAATGATGCCAGCGTTAAAAACAAATAGTTGACAGATTTTCCAATGTCCAGTAAATTAACACTACAGGGTAAATGAAAAGTTAATGACAATGCAGAAGCAGGAACAAAAACAAAACCAATCAAGCAAACTGACAGTTAGTAATGCAGATAAACTAGATTGATCACTCAAATTTTCCTAGGCACTCATTATGTGCATTGCATGGTCTTGTTGAGAGCACCCACCGCTAACAGACATCCAGAAAACATTGGCTCTGTGCCCTCTTAAGTACAGATGCTAATCAGGCACAGTCAAGTGTGACATTTACAGCACTTTAAACGGCACGCATGTTATTCCACAGCCCTTTGACACACCAAAATACCTCTCTGATCTACAACAAGCATTACATTGAAGCTGATCGCACAGCTCTGAAACCCATTCAGGTTCATTTTATGTTCCAGCATATCACACACCTGTTTTCCAGCACAGGCACTATCAAATAATATGGTGACTGATACATTTTCATAACTATAGGGTTCAGTCATTGATATCTGGCATTAGTCGGAGATAAAGCACATGGAGGTGATACAGTTGAAGCAAGTCAAAGCCTGTACTTTGGTCATATGACCAGATCATAATTCCAAGGCTTACAACCATTGTCACAGTTTATGAAGGCACATTTAGAAAACGTTTACCACAACGTAAGTAAATAATGTAACTTAAAATAATATTTATTGTATTAATAAACTATGTAATTAGATTTAAATATGTAATATTTAATACAATACATGCATTTGATTTTGTAATATTTATCAATAATAAAATGCCTTGATATTTATTGACAATAAATTATTCAAAAGTTTGGGGTCAAAAGTTCATATATTTTAAAATATAATTTATTCCTGTGATAGCAAAGCTAAAATTTCAGCAGCCATTACTCCAGTCTTCAGGGTCACATGATCCTTCAGAAATCATTCTTAAATGCTGATTTAGTGCTCACGATACATTTCTTTTTATTAGCAATATTGAAACCGATTGTGTTGCTTATTTTTGTGGAAATCGTGACTTTTTCAGGATGCTTTGATGAACAAACTTAGAATGAACAGCCTTTATTTGAAATATAATTATTTCATAATATTATACATTTCTTTGCTTTTGATCAATTTAATGCATCCTTGCTTTTTTTTTTGCGATGACTGAAACTTTGTATTACTGCAATTTATTGCCTTTTTAAGAGCAAAACTTTGGATTAAAGCGTCTGCTAAATGATTAAATTATTCAAATGATAAAAAAAACAACAAAAAAACATGGCCCCAAATCAAGTGATAAAACTAGTACATGCAAGATAAAAGTAGTACATGCTAGTCATGAATTCAAAACACACTTACAGGATGAAACCTGTTAAATAGGAAAACACTGTGCCAAAATGTGGCAGTGAGGTATTAGCACTTGTCTCAACTAATAAAGGATTAGTCTTCAAGAGGAATAGGATTAGCCAATGTGGACACAGGAAGTGTGCCATTGTGCATATGTATGGCATCACTTAAAACATGCTTTTTAATGGCGCTTTATGTTTTAATACCAGATCAACTCTCAACATTCTTCAATGCCCTTCAAAAAAGAGTCAAAGTGTTATTTAGCGATACACAGACAAAGGGGAGATCTTAAGAGTCTTAAAATAGACAGCTGGTGTCTGCACTCCAGGAAAGGGGGAATTAGGTGAAGGGGAATCTCTAAAACCCATTCACACATTTACGTATTAACCCATTTACATTTAAAGCAGTCAAAACATTGACTAGGATACTTCCACTATAAATGAAAGCAAACTGAACATTTTAATAAACTTTACATTCATTTGATGCATAAAATATAATGTCTAAGAGTGCATTGCTAGACAAACACCTGTTATAAATGTGAAAATGCACCATTTAACTAAGAACGTGATAAATGGTAAAGCATGTGCCGTTGCGCAAGTGCACAGTCCAAAACAAAACCATTAAAAGGCAATACTGTGCGTCAAACTCTCTTAAACTGACTAACAGACCCAACAACAGAATTGAAACTATTGAAAACATTCATATCTAAACCACAGTATGCAAAAGAGACGACACTTGCTCTGCTTCAAAATGCCTCAGTTCTCTTTTTTAGTCAGCGAGTCCCTTGCTCTGAATACTTCTGTCCTTAGAGGCTCTAGCACCATTACAACCCAAGCAGCATTAACAGAGATGTGGTGGGCCCGTCCTATCCTGTCCCACCCCAAATGCCTTTTACTCACCTTGGCACAACTTGACATGGTTGATATAGTTGAAGATCCAGGGGTTCCGGTACATATTGATAGAATAAAACAAGGAGTGGATGACTGATAAGAAAATAAAGTGACCAGAAAGGTGGGGGGGAGGGAAGAATAGTGAAGGACCAAAGAGAGGAGGAAAATAGGAGAAAGAGAGAGAGAGGACTGCAGAAAGGCAGCAGTGTCTGAACTGCAAGGTGATGCAGAGTTAGCTGCAGCAGTCCTGGGACAGCCAGAGAAGGGAGGTGGAGAGAAAGAGAGAGAGAGAAATGCTGCGAGAGGAGGAGGAGAACAGTATCTCTCCAACACTATGACACTATGCTGACGGAGAGCCTCTCGCTGTCTGCATGGCTACTGCTAAATGCTAGCAAGGTAACTACGGTGCTAATGCTACTCACTGCTAATCAGATTAACAATACTGAGGCTGGGGGACGAGGAGGGAGAGAGAGAAAGATAGATATAAAGAAAGGGGAGAGAGATGGAGGACAACAACAGTCAGACAGTAGCGGTTGTGTGCACTAGCAGCTGCATACAGTGGGTGTGTGCTTAGCTTTTAGGACAGCTGAAAGGGTGAGAAAGTAAGAGAAGTGCCTCAAAGGAACAAGAAATTCCAATCGTCTCTTAGCAATGACATATGCGTGGTACTTAGAGAAGGGGAGAGTGGAAAAGCAAGATCTCTGCCATGGAGAACATAACTTGCCAAGTCATATTGTTGTGCTAAGTGCTCAAAGGAGGGACAAAATAATAGACGATGTGCGGACTAGAAAAATCACTTGAATTATGGACTCATCAGGTCTTTCCCGGTCTGTTTTCCCAATATCAACAGATGATGCTGCGTGTTAAATAGGTTTTAGATTTTTCATTTTTACTATCCTGGTCCCTGTAGCGTATGGGGGGGGGGGACTTCATTGCTTGAATTTCTTCTCAGGAAGGTGAATTTCAAAAGAATTACTCTTACCGTGTGCATCTGTTAGCTCTGGGGTACAAATGAGAAAATATCCATACCAGCAGCCAAACTCAGAGATTCTCATGTAATAAAGACATGACATGAGGGAGACATTGACTGCTGAAGTCTGCTGGATAATAGTATAAAGTGAGAAAATATATTTTTATTTTTTGTAATATTATAAATGCCCTTACTGTCACTTTTGATCAATTGAATATATCCTTGCAGTACTCATTTAAAGTATTAATTTCTTTCAAAATCAAAAACATACGGACCCCAAACTTTGGAACCATATGTTATAATATAATAAAGATTTAAGCTAAACTTTTTTTTGTAACTTTAGTTAAAGCAACTTGAAAAAATATCAAAGGGCCTTTTAAATATTGCCTGTAATATCATAATTCTCCTCTCTTTTATAAGCCATGCATGAACATACCAAAGCGGTTCACAACGCAAAAGAGTTCCCAGTCAGACCCAGAGTACTTATGGAAACGTAGCAAAAACTGTATGTATGTTCATTCAAAAATCTGTAACAAAGCAAATATGTGACAAAAACCATCCATCCAATTTCCAAATCGCTTATCCTATGTATAAGAGATCACTATGATGCTGGAGCCGTAGCCAAGGAAACACCCTGGACGGATGGCCAGTCCACTGCAGGACACAACAACCATGAACATATCACAAAAAACTAACAGAGGCTAAATTGACAGTCAGTTTTGGGGACTGGCAAATGCAAACACACTCTCCAAATCAGGGATGACTAACATATTCTGCTGCTGTGTGAATGTAGCCCAAATGACTAACATTATAAATGGACTATAAGGGGATTTTTTTATTTTTTTTATTGAAAAATGGACAACTGGGACACAAAAGAAAGGACCCAGGGAGGCAGTGTAAAGAAGGCGAGACATTAGAGAATGAGGCCAGTGTGTAGCTAGAGTACACAGCAGCAGAGAGAAATAACCTCAGTGTGCATTCGAGCAAGCAGGGCATTTGAACACTCATGTACATGCAGAATGGCATTTGCCCTGCACTATTTCTGGCCTATTATCCTGACTGCAATGTTTCCACTGCAATACTTATCCTCATACACAAACACACACCCTTAAGGATGGCCCGAGACCCATCAAAAATCAAGAATGTGTCAATGAGTGTCTCAAGTGGTCAGAAAAACCAGCTGCTGCTGTTCTTGACACAATTATAGGCCCAATTCAAGATAGGGCGCATCAGTATCTGATGGAGATAAGATTAATCACAGACCATGATCAGGCAAATCAAAGACATTCCAGAGACTGAACTGAACTAATATCTAAGATAATCAGCACTTGAGTTCTTGTCGGGATCTAACTAAAGGCTGAATAGGGATGACATCACTGTGTGACTCTCTAAAAGGGCATGTGCGCTGCCTTGTCATTACACAATGTTATCTACTAGTTCCTCAGAGACCTGTCTGCTTACTCAGATGACAAATACCACAAATATGACATCAGCCCTTAATCCAAAACACACCATCTAATGACACCATCGCATGCACATGTGCTCAGTATTTACAGTTCAAACTGCTGGGCTTGGTTTAACACCATCTGCTCGCTACAGTTGTAAATAAAGATTAAAGTGGTAAATGGTGACAATAAACTCAAGCAAACAGAAATAAAGAGGAATTATGAGACAAATTAATCCAAAAGCCCATGTAAAGGGTCTAAACTTAAATCCAGATTTAAAAAAAAGTTTCCTGTGTGTATCAGAAAATTTCGTACATAAAAAAAAAAACTGGCACAGTTTGTAGTTTGTAGAACTTTAGCATTTATCAAACAGTAAATGGAAAATGTCCCAGCAAAAATATACAGAAATTAAAGGACATCTGCTTTCAGAAATGGTAACATATGGGAAAAGACAGAAAAAAAGGTCAGTTTTACCAATTAATAAGATGGAAAGGGTCAAATATGACTAGCAGAGAACTCAACCAAAGAGGCTGCATGTCTGGGCTCTCTTGATAAAGTTAACATACTATAACTCATGTTCAGCTTGGCTCTGACTTCCACATATCAACTTTCAGAGTGTCTCATGCCAGAAAAACAAATCCTGCCAAGGAAGTTTAAGCTATTCTGACTTTTGGTTTTCTAATAGATCTAACTTATCTTCTAAATGAAACCAGACAAGTCTGAAATAGTCTGCATATTAATGTATGTCACAAGGTGCTGCTTTATCTTGCACTGGATTATAAAAAATAAAGTTTAACTGCATCTCTTTAAATTAGTATATGCCTTTTTCCTAAGAGAGTCCAGTTTTAGAAATACTGTATACATATTTTTTCCTGCTACATTCAGTAATAAAGTAGAATAACCTTACCACAGTTTACAGATCTAAAGGATCTAAACATTTGATGAAAGCCATTTCAGGTAATAACACTGAATTTTAAAAAAAGCAATGCTAAACGTAATGAACATCTATGTATAACTGAATCAACTGATTAATGGCAGGAATCCTTAGGCACATCAAGATTCCATTTAGGTTATGCTAAACCTGAATCATTAGGTGGAATGTGAATATGCAAAGGAATCACGCTGCATCAGTAACTCAGTGTTTCACTTCCCCCCTGAAATAGATGTAGCAGAATTAAATCTCAGACTGTAACAAAGGAATGAACCGATGACCCAGAGGCATTCTGCTCCATTTAACCAATGTGACTTCTACAGTGCCTAATATATGATCGAAGTCCTGAGATTGGGAGGTGACTGGTATGCTCAGTCTGGTTTCAACCACTCATTGGTCACCTGAATAGGGTCAGTACTATGCAGGAGTCAGAAAACTGTCCACTGGGGATGTGACGGTTCGGAAATTTTCCCACCGGTTAGACGTGTGACAACACAGGCTCACGCTGAATTGAGCTGACTCGTTTAGTTGTTAATAGCATGTCTGTTCTCTAACTGAACTAAATGATTTTTATTACTGTAGAAAAAAAATTAAATGACGGTGAGGGGCTGTTTAACACTGGTAACACCGACTATCACAGCGGCAAGCCTACGGTCCACCTCTATCCTAAAAAGGGAATGTGTTTTCTGAGTGGCTGACTCTGGGTCACCTCTTCTTACTTTCCTTTGTCTGAATGGCTGGGCGGCGTAAATGATGTGGCTGCACCTTATGTGTTAAGCAATAGGGAGTGTGTGTGGTCAGTGCATAACCTTCACTGAGTATCTAGGGCACCAATGGCATCTTCTAAATGAAGCCAACAGTTTCAGCCAGGGTTTTCAACTCTACTTTACAGAAAATATAAACAAGTATATAGTACATTTATATACAGAAGACAACACTCACCCAAAACGTTGTGTGCTATAATGTACACTATTGTTCAAAAGTTTGGGGTCAGACAACGCTTTTATTCAGCAAGGACACATTAAATTGATTAAAAAGTGATAGCAAAGACACTTAGTGCATTGTGTTACAAAAGATTTACATTTCAAATACTGTTGTTTTTTTGTTTTGTTTTTTAACTTTCTATTCATCAAGGAATCCAGGGGCTGGTTAATATTTTTTCCACAAAAATATTAACCAGCTGCATTCAACCTTAATAATAAGAATGGTTTCTTGAGCACCAAATTATGGCATAATAGAATGATTTTAAGAAGGATCATGTGATACTGAAGACTTGAGTAATGGATGCAAAAAAAATTTGCTTTGCCATCACAGGAATAAATTGCATTTTAAAATAAATTAAAGCCTTGAAGAGCATAAAAATACTTTTGAACGCTTTAAAACAAAAAAATCGTATCGAATTTAACTGTAGCATATGTCAGAATGATGTCTTTGGCTGTTCAGTGCATCGCAGAATTAGCATTATTTTTAAGCAGCGGTCAAGTTAAAGTTCAACATCCTAAAAGCATCTCAGCAATCCTGTGTTCTGTTCTTTGCGTTCAATGTCTTTTGAATACAAACTTGACATTTCAGAAATTCTCTGAGCTAAACACTGTTGTGACATCACTTGTGCGAATTTTGTTAGTGACAGAAAGCACAGAGAATTATCCTTAAGCCAGATGATAAGTCATTGTTAGCCAGTTGAGCTTATTAAGCTAGAGTGAGTATATTTAGCATAAGGCAGTTAATTTACAGCTAACACGCAAGTCATGCTATAAAAATACTCAATGGAAAATGATATTGCGGTGTGGAGATATTTACATAGCTTAAAAGCTTATCCAGAAGTACAAAATGCATTTTCACATCCTAATCACATTGACTGCATATGGGTATGAGCCTAAAATCCTAATTTCCTCTTCTGACCTCATGTTGTACAGAAAATATTGTTTGTAATGTGTGTATGCCATTTGTGTGGGTCTATTTTGGTCAGAGAAGTGATGGAAAGAGAGCAGGTGGGGTCACTGAACAGCTGTAAAGCATGAGGCATCGTTATTTAGGCTTACTGCTCGCACACAAATACAGGCTCTCACACACCATTAAAGGATACACAACAGAAAGTCGTCACTGGTCAGAAAAACAATATGGCTGCATCTATAATCTAAGGTCAATGATTCACAAATAGTGGTTATGTACAAAAGCACCTCCTATTGAAACAGGCTTTCAATGCAAATCATGTATAGGGATCTAGAGGGAATTCAAGTGAGCTTTAAGTAAATATTATTTAGTGACTACAACAGGTTGTATTTTATAAATGCATTTACTCCATCAGACACTATTTCTGTTTCTTTCCACCAACTGCACACACAATGGGTAGTGAAGAACAAATCGGATTGGATTCGTATGTGCCCTGATGGCTTCTTACCTCCATATACGTTTTTCAGATGTTTAAAAATATTTTATAGCAGCTTTACACATTCCAAAATACAAATGATTTACCTAGAATGGAGTTTTAGAAATTTGTCAGTAATGGGAGGTAACAAATACCCTTTACAAGACTCCGTTCTGCAGTCTATAAGCACTTTCTGCTGTCTTTCTGTGTCTGTCTCATATCAAAGTTCACTCAGTCTTAATGGACACTGTCTCTCTGCACTCTCAGTTACTGATACTGACTCACTTTACTTTACTTTACAGTAAAGACAAACCAGATACTGGGATTCTGGGTTCATTAAAATGTACACATACTAAATCTTATAAGAGGACACAATTCATTAAAATTCCATGCTTTTTTTATATTTCAACATTCTAAAAGTCTCAAACTTCAAACAACACATGCTTAGTTCAATATAAGATTACAAAATATATATTTACAAACTACTTACTATAGGCAGTAACAGTTTTCAGATGCACCTCACTGGGAAAAGTGGACTACAGTCACTGCGTTTCAAAGGTGAAAGGGTTAAATACAGAGTAATATTAAGGATGGAGGTAATCACTGCTCTTCAGAGGAGATGTATCAGCTCTGGAGAAGGTCAGAGAGTGAACAAGCAATAGGAAGAAGGGAGGACAGCAGAGGGCCATGTGGTACTGGTGTACACACACACACACACCCCTTCACTGTCTGTCACACCCCCTATCCAGGAGTACTGTTTGGCAGCTAAAGATCTGTCAAGACAGACATCAGAGGTATTCAAATATAGCACGGTGCTTTCCCACCACAGCCATGCCATAGCAGGCCTCACAGACTGACAGGGAGGAGAGTAGTGGAAAAGTGATCATGTGATATAAAAGCTCAAGGACACAGTGAAGTTTGACACACGGATGTGATGTGAGCCAGCTAAAGCATGAATGCAGATCGCAGTAATAAAACACGAAGATATGAAACCCTTGTATCCCTGCTTAATGTTTTTGCGGAAAGTGTGATACACAGGTTTTAAAGAGCAGCATTTGAAATTTGGTACATTATAAATGTCTTTATTGTCTATAATAAACGTATTATTTGTCTCTATTAATGTACTTTAATAATCCTTGCTGAATAAAAATATTATTATTATTTTATGTATACATATTTATGAACCCAAACTTACATACTCATTGAATAAAACAAGGTATTTTCATTTTAACATTTACTCAAATTGCACTAATAAAGCTGAGAGTAGAATTTGGAACTGACCAAGTGAAAAGATAAACTGCCGTTTGTTGTGAATCTGAAAGTGGCCAAATATTGGGTGATTAATTTTCCTGGCCGCTTCTCTTTACAGTAGGTCTAAATCACTAGACTGGAACTAACTGCTGTACAAAAAAACAAAAACAATAATAAATAAACCTGTTTTATTCTGCTGCCTCTTAGATCAAAGCAAATGTGTAACACACTGTGAAAGGACTGTGTCCAAGTTGTTTCCTCTTTAAACAAAACTAATGTTCTAATGATCTGAGACAGGGGTCTGGAGTTAACGTGATGACAGTGTGCAGGACAGAGTCTAGGTGTCAGCATGAGATAAAACAGATCATGACTGTTTAAGATTACTGCAATCTAAGAGTGAGTAGAGAGATATCACACAAATAACAGAGAAATGCTGAATATGCCTGAGATCATCACCTGAAAGAATACAGAGCTCCACCTAGTGCCCCTTCTCAAACCCTTACACATGCATGCAAATGCTACTATTTTTCCTTTTCTTTTTCCTTATTGTCTTCACTTGTGCAAATAGGTCAGTAACAGTAACAGTAAAAATGTATCAGTAACGTTTGAGGAAAAGTTAACTTTGGAAAGAATTAGTCGACTCAACAGCCTCTCCAGCATATACTTGAATTGTCTAGCTAAATAAAACAAAACATTCCTTTGGAGACATAATTTAATAATTTTTGTAATATTTTTGTAAAAGTGAAAATAAACAAGTACAAATATTAAACCCATATAAACTATACAAATAAAAAGTATGCCCTCATTTAGATAAATAAAGTCCTCAAACAGCAATTCAACTGATGACTTAATTCTTAAAAAAGTAGGGCAAAAGCCAAGACATATCAGTGAAGTTCAGTTTTGTCCATTTATGTAAGTATTTTTACCATGACAAGTGGCAGGACAGTTTTCCTGTTTTCTATTTTGTGGAGTTGTGTTTTCACTTTTAGTCCAATTACTGTAGTGTCTTTGCATGCTTTACCCATAAACCAGTAAATAACTAAAATGTAATGACCACACTCTCAAACCACTCCTAAATCAACGGAATAACCCTTACATAATCAACTGTGTTCACACAAACAGGAATCATCACTATGAAATCAGCAGGTTATTCTGCTTTATGTTCTTGGCTCAAAGCAGGACACACTTACACAGTTTTTAAAATAGTAATATGACAATGTATATTTGCAGGCAACCTCAGAGCCCTGAATAAACATTTCTCTGTCACTAGAAGAAAAAAAAAATCTTATAATACCTTATTAAACATAGTATTAGGCAAAGCAAGTTTGAGTGACAATGCATATTTAGGGGAGTGCAACAATTACAAGTTAAACTCCAACACAAAAACCCATTCTTTATGCCTCTAAAATTTGCAAAACCGTATGAGGCTTTATAACACACTGACATGTTTAACAAAATAAGAAACAACGATAAACAGCACAAGAAAGAGATCTCTGGATAAGCATTATCTGCATAACTTATCAAGATTAGATAAGCAAAAATATGACTGCATGGAAACAAAGAGTAAGAAAGATATGTTAAATCCATAAGCACTTTACCTCTCAACATGCTCTCTCCCTTTACCATTTCTCTCTTTGCACAGACAGCAGAGTGAAATCTAGGATCAGAGATGATCCTTCCTACAAAGACTGTAGTCAATGTAGACAGGCATGCCAAATGGGATGGTCTGGGAAGGACAAGACAGCCCAGTGAACTGAGAAACACGTGACAGGACAATGTGCCCCAAACCATGATGTGGTTTCACACCAGAGCAGCTTATACCACAGAGTGTTTTTGTTGGAGGTTAACTCTTTATGACCAGTAAGAAGCAGGAGAGTTTTAGGGTAGCAGGCAGAAAACAGACATTGGACCTTCCCAAAGCTACAACGGCTGGCCCAAACCAGGGGCACAAAGGGATAACAAAAAGCTGGCCCAACTCAAAATGAATGGAGATAACAGTTCATTAGTGCTGCAATGTTGATAGAGGCACAAATCATCACGAAAAACTTTTAATGAGGGTAACAAGTGGGTCACGGAAGGAAAACATTTAGTTTTAAGTATCATGGAATGATGCCAGTTAGTCCATCTGGCTCGACACACAGTCAGTGTAGCCTCTTTATTCGTTAGGACATCTGCATCGTCCTGTGTCAGCTGAACTGAAAACTCAGTGCTTGCCAAAAACAACCAGATCTGATCTGTGAACAAGCCTGATGCTTATTATTAATAAACAAACATAGAGGGACATTATATACTTTTTTTTTTTTATCAAAAATAATCATACATGAAATTGGGAAAGATTTTATCGAGAAAATTTTATTTTATCATCTGATAACCAATATGCAGAATTGATTTTAGCTTTTTGACAATAGGAACTAGACAATCAGCCTACAATATAAATTTCAAATAATATTATTTTCAGTGGTGGCCCCAAAGCGTTGGAATAGCTTGCCTATATCTTAGACTATTATCCACATTGGGTTCTTTCAAAAGAAATTTGAAATTGTATTTGCTAGAGTTAGCATTTGGCTCTACATATTGAGTAAACAAATTGGGTCTCATTCTTTGCTGATGTTTGTTTTACTCTATTTACTCTCTTTCCTTCTGTGCTGTTCGTCTCCATTTTAGTTACTATTAAGTACAGCACATTGGTCAACCTTGTGTTGTTTTAAGTGTGCTCTATAAATAAAAAAAAATAAAATGCATTATTTAAAATTAATAATCTATGTAATTTAAGATAATTTACTAATTTAATCTAGCTTAATGTGATTAATAATTTGAATGGCTGTTCGTGAAATACTTCAACAAAATATTAAGTTTTACCAGTGAAACACCATTGGTATTTTTTGTTTGTTTTTTAATACACAATAGTCCATTTCTGTTGTTGGATATTTTGTTACGTGAAAAATATTCTAGTCAAACCAATTAATAATAGTGCCAAAATACCTATTTATATTGATAAAACAAGATTGTTTGATTAAACAAGATCACAACAATCACATCATATGACAGTTTTATCCTTTAAAATGAAAGACATTTTAGGCTAAAACACAAAAGGAGTATTATATCCAGTTACATAAATTATTATCTCCCTTGTCAGTCCCACCACATTTGTGTCCCTCCACAAATGTTTCATGCTTAAATGGTAGAACATATTTTATTACTAGATTAAGACAAGTAAAATATATACATTATCATTATCAAATCAAATATGTACGAACCGAAGGACTGTGATATGAACAATGTAAACTGAGTGAGTGAGTGAGTGAGTGAGTGAGTGAGTGAGTGAGTGAGTGAGAGTTTTCTGCATTCATGTGAGTGAAGTAATGCTTCCATGTATTTTTTATATATATATATATATATATATATATATATATATATAAATGAATTTTTGTATAACATCAACCTGTCCAGGGACAGCGGGTGGAAATTAGCATTTCTTGCTATAACCTGGCACATGACATCTCTTCTGATCGTCCCTGATCAAAAAAAGAAACACTTACCACTTAATACAGCTTGACATTACTGTATATGCACAGCATGGGGCAGGAAAACAAATATAGTTAAATGTGGCATCACTGTATCTCTGTGAATGCTTTTCAAAAGGCCAACCATTAGCAACAGAGTAGCAACAGAACAGGAACGGATAATAAAAGCGTGTGAAAGACATTTGTATCCACCCGTCGTCTTTCCATGTCTCTCCTCAGGCAAGCATCTCAGCTTCTCTATCGATCAAATGAAACTTAGAGACTTATCTCTCCATTACTGCATTATGTCTGACAGATATATTGAGCAAAGATAATGCCTAATCTTTTGAAAAGCATTACTGGAAGAAAAGACAGTGGTCTCATAAAACTGTAAAGTGCCCAATTTCCTGTGCAATCATTTCCTAAAAATGTTTTGAGCTACTCTAGTGTCAAACTAGTAAATTTAAGTCAACATGATTCTAATGTTTTACCAAATTATAACTTCTGGCTTGTATGTTGAGGACAGTATAGAGAACTCAAACATAATGAAGAAGTTTTAAAGCCCGAGACCAACGAAAAACTGTAAAAACAAGACAACAGATGCATTTTCACTAGTGTCTCAGTCTTTTAGACAACAAAGTACACTAAATAAAGAGGACATTGTGTAAAGATATATTTACATAACTACGTAATTTACGTAAATTTTTTGCATACAGATTACTATAATACAAACTTTAATATGGAAACTATGCAAAGCTTTATGCAGAAGCACCTGGAGACAACACTCTTTTCTGCATAGAGCCAAATAACAAAATTGGAATCAAGGAACAGGTTGTTTCCAGTAAAAGTGTATTATACTACATAAACTGAAGGTACACTATGGGCCAGTGACAATTAAAGAGCTTTAAAACTACACTGATGTTTATACAATTTGTTTAACGAAAGGTTTCAAATATAAAAATAAGCCATTTTATTTTGAACTTCATATTATCAAAACACCATTTTATATATTTTCTTAATCTGTTAATTTGTGCGGACTGTTGTGCCACCTGACATTTTGGGGGTTTAAGATAATGGGGTTTAATATAATAAAGTGATAGGCATACATGTCATAAATGTATCAAATTATTATAAAAGGAAATAATGCACTTGGACACAAAAATATGCACGTCATGTCATTGACCCATATGTGAAATCAACACAACCCTCTACATTGCAAGTAAATTAATTGAATAATCCTCCTAAATTTCATGCTAGATGCCTAAATAATGTCTGCCCTATTGCTAATTGTTTGATTTCACTCAGAGATTGAGTTAGAGACATTACTGTAGCTCATTTAGGATTGTGTGGAGAGAGCAGTTCAATATTTAAATAAAGCAGGAATACAGCAAATTGGGTCGCAAGTACACAACAATTGGGTTTTCCCTCTCCATATTTACAGAGCACGTGCATTGATATCAATGATTCGGTGCTACTAGCTTAGAGGCTTGAATATGAAGTCATTGTCAAAATACCACAACATGAGCTGTGAAATCTTTAACATGGATTTGAGACTTGGCATTCTACTTAAATTATGTTGAAGAGAAAGATTTTAAACATGATGGAGTGAGTTCTCCGTTACTCTAGCCTATACATATATTTTAAAAAAAAGTGTGTGTGTGTGTGTGTGTGTGTGTGTGTGTGTGTGTGTGTGTGTGTGTGTGTGTGTGTGTGTGTGTGTGTGTGTGTGTGTGTGTGTGTGTGTGTGTGTGTGTGTGTAATTTAACATGCACTAACTTGGGTGGAGGTTTGATCTCCCTCCAGATCTGGCTTTTTGCACTCTTACGAAGAAAATTCTGAGGGGAGCCTTAATTGAAAAATCATGTTCGCTTTCTTTCTCTCGCTCAACCACAGGCTGATCCCATCACCTCTGAAAAAAACTGCCTCCTCCTTTTTTCCTCTGTGACATCACTTTGCTCAAGTTTAGTGCCATTTGCACAGGCAAAAGTTTGCAGACAAGGCTGTATATACCAACAAATCGATATGAAAAACAGTTGCATTTAGAGTACAATCCATCCACAGTTAGAGGCAACCAGGAAAAAAAGACGCGTGTGTCCAAATCATGTTAGTATTTTTCTGAAGTGTGTCCTCATGAAATGCAGGGATTACTAACCTCAGGTGCAACCAATAAAAAGATTGGATCAATCTCCACTTAAATAAAACCAATAAACAATCTCATTCTCATTTTGTGTTTCTTGGCCAACTGATTTCATTGGCATCATTTACTTAAAGCTACAATGAGTTACAGAAACAAAAAACATCCACGTAAAGGTTCAGCTAATAAAATGCTGACTACCTGCCAAAGTTGAATGATTTTGCTGAGAGCAAATGAAAGGCTAAACTATCCAGCCAGGAAAAGATTGACACAACTGTGCCTGCATATTCCACATTAAGAAACTAACCAAATGCAATTTGCAAACCACACATAGTTTAACAACTGTCTGGAGTTGTTAACTTCCATCAAGTGGGCACCAATATTTTAAACAAATGCAATTACATAGATTTAACCTCCTCAAAGCATCTCAAATCAAATAAGCAGGCATTCAAACAGCTGACGGTGCACATAAAGAATCAACCTAAAAGCACTGCTGTCTCTAAATGAAGTCCCAACAGCAGCAAAAGGAACGAGTGGAAGGAAAAACAAAGATATGACCCTTCCTAACCTCGAAACGGATGTGCTTTTTCTGCTGTGACCCACTTTCACAAACACAAAGATTTGAGCAAGCAAATTACTCAAGAACAATAACAGTTGTGGCCCCCATTAGAGGACAATGTCTTCATCAGGCCTTAGAAACAGACTGTTTTTCCAAGAGTTCCAGAATTCATGTGGCCCACTGCCAGAGAACATTCGGAGCGATCAACACATCTGGGATCCTCATGTGAGCACTAAGTATACGGTTGTGTGTATGGGCATTGGGCAAAAAGGTATGTCAGTGTGTAAATATGGTGCGAAGTCAGTCTATGGTCAGGAGCGTAGAAGCTTAAAATGGGTCATATATCATGAGGAATCAGATTGTCCTTAAACTTTGCAGGAAGAATTCAGTGTACTATAAAAACAAACTATACCTTTCAAAAACTTAAAACTTCCTCCCCTCCCCTGTGAAATGATTATTATTATTTTTTTATTTTATTAAATTAAGCTGCATGTCTCCTGCTACTTCTGGAAGTTAAATGTCAGATGAACTTTATGAAACAACAAATGAACAGAAATAATAACATGAGAAATACTGTCAAACGTTGTGCTGTTGCTATAGCTGTGTAGCACCAACAGCTCTGCACTTCATTTTGTTTTGAAGAACAGCATTATTTTTTAACAAGATCCCTGATCAATTTCCCCAAGGTTATGTCCAGCCAAAATCTTTTAATGGAGAAACCAAATACAAAAGGCACACACACCAAGCTACAGTTTGGCCTACAAGCACAACGCAAAAGCCAGGTGCTTGTTCGTTACATTTATATGAACATTGTTGTGCTACAGTTCATGCTATTTCACAATCTTTTCTCAACAGTTGAAGGTCATGCCTCAGGAGCACCAGCTGCTCCTCATCCCAGTGCAGGGGGAGATTTGGGGGAGAACCAGCCCCACACCGGTTCACGCCGCCTTCAAACCCCAGTGCTGGGTCTCTAACAATGATGTCAGCCTCTGCGCTTCTGCAACAGGGTCAGCCATTACTCAGAAAGAAAGCAGGAGGGTCTACAGAAAAGTTTTGCTCTGATACAACACTGGGACTTTTTAAAAGAAGGCTCAGGGGCACTAGAAAGGGCACTTTTAAGAACATTAAATGTTCTCATTTTTTTTATTTTAGAAAGACCAATTGTATCTGTAAGTTTGCCTACACAATATCATATAAACATGACAGGTTCATATAATGTTAAAGGAAATATTTATTTTGTAAATGTAGATGAACACAAAGAAACAATGATGTGTACTGTCTTCCTGTCATAAAATAACAATGACAGACTTTGTGAAGGAAATCACAATATTAATCAAGGGTAACAGGAAGTATACTGTTGGCGAAATGAAAACGGTCTCACTGACTGGTGCTCTCACATTGCGCAGACCAGAGTAGGACTACAGCTGCTATTATTTTGTTTTATCCTGATAAATAAGCAGTTGCTTAGGCCCTCTGTGTCTGTTGAATGATGTACGGGTGTTACTGTGCCAACATCGACACATGATAATACCATGAGAAGTGTGTATGAACTGAAACATCAAAGCAAAATGAAACTGATGAATTACTCATCCATCCTACAATATTTTGCATGTGAAAATGCATATTTCTTTTTTTAAGCCATTTACAAGTACAATAAAACAGTTTCCTCAAACATTTTAGGGCCCACTGTTAATTTTTTAACCAAAAGTAACTAAGGAAAGTCAGGTAACAAGAAATACCATAACAGTACCATATCAGTAATTGAGCAATATTAATAGACTTTTTCCAGTATCATGAAAGTAAAACTATTTTAAAAAATTGTTAATTGAAATATTTAAACGCTAGTGCTACCGAATCATGATTCTGACTTGTGACGTAGCCTGAATCATAATCACACGTGTTCGTTTTTTGGCCCCCCGGACTGAAGCCTGGTTTCTCCCAAGGTTTTTTTTTCTCCCTTCTGTCACCTGATGGAGTTTGGGTTCCTTGACACTGTTGCCTCTGGCTTGCTTAGTTGGGGACACTTAATATTAAACGATATTATTGATTTGACTGCACTGACACTACTGGATGAGAACTGAACTGAGCTGGACATGTTTTCTGCAGAACTGCTTTAATGAAGTAATTTAATAATAATAATAATTGATGATCTTTACAACGGATCTGAATCAACACTAAACTGACTTCAGTTGAACAATGACACTATTTTCTTTTAGAGCTGCTGTACAGGCAAAATGAACTGTTTGCATCATTGAATAATTTTCCTGTTCTCACTGTGAAGCTGCTTTGAAACAATCTGTATTGTATAAAGCGCAATATAAATAAAAGGCGACTCAACTTGAAATAAGGATGAATATATATATATATATATATATATATATATATATATATATATATATATATATATATATATATATATATATATATATATATAGGCTAAGATAAGATATAAGATAAACTAAAAAAACTAAAGTAAAGTTAGAAATATTGCCTTGTCAACTAACTAAACATTTGAACAATACAGATTTGAACTACAAATAATACACTAAAATTGCGTAAAAAAACTGAAGATACCAATTGAATGTTATTAAACAAATCATTTAAACTGTTGAATTTATTCTTTAGCAAATCTCAAAAATTATATTTTTTCATACTGTTCTTAATAATGTGATGCCTAAATTCCCTTTTAACATTTAAAACCACTGACATAACTTTAAGACCATCAGAGTTTGCTGGGTCTCTAATTCAAAGACCATTAAAAAGTGAACCAATTAATACGAATGATAGATTTAAAGGAACACTCCGACTTTCTGGGACTTTAGCCTATTCACCTTATCCCCCAGAGTTAGATAAGTCAATACATACCTTTTTCATCTCCGTGCGTGCTATAAGTCTGTTTGACGCACCCACCGCTAGCCTAGCTTAGCACAAAGACTGGATGTAAATGGTTACAGCTAGCATACTAATCCAAATAAGTGACAAAATAACGCAAACATTTTCCTATTTACATGTTGTGATTTGTATAGTCACAAAGTGTACAAAAAACAAAGTCACATGAGACACAGACATATTTTAACCGTATAAATACTGGGAACTATATTCTCTGAAGGCGAAGCACTGCTACTTGGGCGGAGTGATAACCACAGCACCTGAGACGCGCTCTCTGCTCCTCACCACGGCGCGTCTCAGGTGCTGCGGTTATCACTCCGCCCAAGTAGCAGTGCGTCAAACAGACTTATAGCACGCACGGAGATGAAAAAGGTATGTATGGACTTATCTAACTCTGGGGGATAAGGTGAATATAGGCTAAAGTCCCAAAAAGTCGGAGTGTTCCTTTAATATGATTTGAAGCAGAAAAGGAATGAGCTTTAAGCAGAACGTATACATTACAACAGTCACCTGACTTAAGTACCACAGACGGAAAGTGAGGTTAACCATAAACTTACTAGACTAGACATCCTGTTCTGTAATCCACATCATGCTCTTTCCACTGGCTGATTTTGCAGAAATATAACAGCCCATGTAAAGACAGCTTTGTTATGAAACATAAGAGCTATGATCAATCACAAGGCATGTGATTCATGCTAGTATGATGAAAACAAATAGGGATGGACAGTATGATTTTAATCAGTATGATTAAAAATGAGATCGGCCCATTCCTGCTGGAAAAAACATTTGCAATAATCTTATTAAAACACATATTTTTAAAAAGACAAGACTAGGAATGCTCTACAGATTATAAGATAAAAATAATAAATCGTATACAAATCATATATTTCGTCATAAATCATAACAAAAAAATCATATACAATTTACCATTTTAGCCTATATTCTCCCTGATGGACAGACAGACATGTCAGTAATGGTGAACATTTAATCTCTTTCTTTGGAGTATAAAACAGACCTATATTACCAATCAAATTCTCTGCTTCAATCTACACCAACCAAGCCCATATTTTTACCCAATCTCTTGTTGAAGATCTATGCTAATAGCTGCCAGCATTACAGAACCAATTAAACTCAGATTTTAAAGGCCAAGCAGGAAATCGTTAAGCGGGCTTCCAAATGCAACCCAGGCACACCCTGAATAAAAGAAAAGGAACTGACAGCAATATATGCTCTTATTATTGCTGTGTCATTGTTCTATACCTTGAACCTATGCATTTTAGCAATTTCTCAAACAAACTGACAGTATGCTAAACCAAATTGTGCAGAAGGTAAATTATTGAGATTGAATTTGTTTCTTATAGCCTTTATAAATGCTAAACAAGTTTACATAATTCAAATGTGAGGGTAAGAGATTATACACTTGCTTTTATTACTGTTAGGTTTACAGTAGGGGCTTTTTGGCATGGGTGGATCCCTATCACAAATGTAATTCGGAACATGCAATTTGTTAACCATGTGCATTTAGGTCACCATCTCTAATAAAATGTGTGACGAAAAAAAGAAGAAATGTAACTAAGGAACTTAAAGGGAAAAAAAACGTTAAGCAGATTTTAAAAATAAATAAAATAAATATCAAGAATTTAAGTTAAACCTTAATGTAAAGGGTGTCCTAAAGTGTCAACTTTTCATCGATTTATTTTTTATTTTTTTTGAAGTAAAAAAATTCCACACAGTCTCTAAAACTGCTTGCCTAATTCTAAACTGATTATCTAGCCTAAATTATGTTTAAAATTATTTTAGACAGACTATAGCATGTCACACCGCAGAAAAACTTCAGGCAGGCCAACTACCCACATGTAAAAAAGTTGTTTCTGGCAGAACTAAACAGAAAAAGGTACCACAAAAGTCATAAGGCTGCTTTACTGGTGGTGTTATAGTAGATCAATGCAAATTAGACTAGATAATAAAATAATCCAATGCAGTGCAACAAAAGCTGGTATTGTTTTGTTACTGTGTGCAAACATAGCCTAGAGCTGTGCAAAGTCAAACATGCTCTTAAACTACGAATACTTTTACATTGACTATAACTAACAGAGCAACATTTAGGATTTTGAATGCAAAAGAACACATACATACATACATACATACATACATACACACACACACACACACACATCGAGTCCGTCACATCATTAGAGCACCAGTCATCAGGTGTCAAGTTAATATAATTTCTCTGCTTTTGAAAACTGCATCTCCTCAGGAGCGCGCTTCATGACCGCGCACCCCAGCTGGGAAACATGTAGTGTATCAAGTAACGGGAGCGACCCTTCCTTCCTTTAACCACAATGAAGGACAAACAGACCACTGTGTACGCTTTACGTGGCGCTTCGTTACCTCACCCTATACCTATCCTTACGGATACACTTCAATAAAGTTTATAATTTCAGTTCACGCTCTATTTTGCACACTTTCCACGTGTGAGCATAACTATCATTCAATTACTGGCGCACGGGAGCGCGCATCATGTCCACTGTAAAGTTATACTCAAGAATCCTTGTTGTGAACTCCTGAAACCATTACAAAATTATAGTCGTAGGCTACTATTGATCAACTGTAGCGCTCAAAGTTAAACTAAGTAACGTTAAATAAATACATAACGTTAATACTCGGCTGTGAAAGATATCTCTTTGAGACCGCTAAACAAAATGACAAAAACAAACCACCAACAAGCTTGAGGAGAAACAGCTTTTTTTAAACACTAACGTTATTTATCTAATTACTCAAGAGAATTTAAACACAAACCTATTTGTGTTTTGTTTATTGTTGGGCTAACTGTTAACGTTAATTGTTTTTAAAAAAGACAAAACTCACTTGGGGATTTGCGCACAAGAGAAATCCAACGAAATATGTATGCAAACAAATAATTTAACAACTTACCCGTGGGATACTTGTCACTGATGTTTAGGAGTTTTTTTCCAAACTGTAGTACGTTAATACAAAGGCGTCATCAAAGAATATATCAACAAACATATCTTGACAAACTGATGAGTTGGGTGAGTGCAGAAACACCGCGCGCGCGTCCGTCTGTCATTCACGCTCACTAGAGCGCGCGCCTCCAACTTGCATTTGTCCTCAGCAGCTTCCGGGCGACGTGAGCTTAATCTTAAAGGCATAGTGGATCCACAAAAAAAAAAAAAAAAAAAAAAACTGTTATAATTTTTCTACTAAACATTTAAAACCGGCATATCTTTATTTGTTCTGTAGCGCACTAAAGAAGATGTTATACAAAATGTTAGGGACATGTATCTTAATTAAGTTGAATGGTTGGTGACACCTTTCTAACATCTCTATTTTTGTTGCTTTTGGATTGGAAAAAACATGAGGGTGAGTAAATGATGTAGCCAACAATTATTAAAGTGAAAGTGTACATTGGAAATCATAATAGACATATCAATTGTCCCCTTATCATCAGCCTTTCCATTATTCATTATTTTGAATGAATACACTAACTGTCAGATATCATTGTGGTTTGCAACCAAATTCCCTACAATACAAATTCAGCTACAGCAATAAAGACGTCTTTGTGTTCAGAGAGCTGAAGTTTGAAAAGACAACGTTTGTTGGTTAGCAGCGTAACAAATTCAAAACATGGGAAACATGTGGCTGGTTACCAAGTGTGAGACAATGGACCCAGAAGAGCTGTGACACATTATTGGAGCCTTTCAAACATTGGTTACTCGTCATTCACCAGACCTGGAAATCTCACAGTGCATTGATTCCAATATAGTCCCTCTGGAGAAGCTAGAGCTCATGAATACGTTTTTAAATCTGTCCATCCAGTTTCTGAGTTCAAATTGATAAGTTTTTCCTCAATATCAGTCCAATGTATTCTCTGAGAGTATTAAGATGAAATCTTAAATTACTGTAATTGTGAAGTATACATGAGACATGTTATTTTAATATTATAAGACCCACTTCAATCCTCTTTGTGTGAAGCAGAATTCTGCTGTAGAACACTGTAAATAAAGTTTACAAAGTAAATAAAGAATCGCCATTTTACACGCAAAAGGGAAATTTTATTGCAAATCCATTTGGTATTTTGTTATGTAGGAAACAGATGTGACCTGTATCAGCGATCTTGCTTTGTATGTCTTGATAGTGCATTTCAAGTCTCATGCAAAGCACTCAGACCAGGATCTATGAAAATTATGCATAAATATCAAAACATTTATGTTCTAATCAGTGTTGCTATTGTTAACTAAACACTGTAAAAAAAAAAAAGTTGGATTAACTTAAAAAAGTAAGTTACCTGGTTGCCTTAAAATTTTGAGTTCATTGAAATTAAAAATTTGAGTTAATACAACAAAGGAGATTGGTTTAATAAATAGACACTCAAAATATTATGTTATCTGAACTACATTATCTAAGTTGATTTGACAAAATATAAAAAGTTGTGAAAACAAATCATCAAAATTCATTTTTACAGTGAAACTACTAAAAATTGTATTGAAAGGTTTAATAAGTATAATAAAACTTAAATTAAGCTTTAAATTAAACTAAAACAACTATGACTGAAAATATAAAAGTAAAAGCTAATTCAAAATATCAATAAATAATAATATAATAATATAACACTTTATATGTATGAGCAGACAAGGAGTAAAAGAAACAAAATACATAAAATGAAACCACAACCTTTGGATTTAAAAAAAAAATCAGGATGTGATGAGTTAGTGAGTTCATTGTTACTCTTTTCACTCAGAACAAACAAAACTTTATGCATAATTATCACACACAACACAATTTCACTAAATCATTATTACAGTTTTTCTCAGTCGCTTTGGTGCATTTCTCAAATCATCCTTAATATTTGCAAAGAAGTATGTGCATTCTCAAAACAATTCGTACAGCACCACACATTGGATTACCCCCAAAAGCCTGTAACTTACTCAAAATCTTTAGTTTATCTATAAGTATTTATGTCAATGAACATATCAGTGTCATCAGAATGAAAAGTCCTTGTGTCATTGTTCAAAAACAAGATAGTCAAAATGCTTAGTCATGTTGTCAATAAAACACTGCACTCATTACCTGATGTAAATGGCAACAGTTTGGGGTTACTTTATTGAAAATGTAACAAGCTGCACTTCTTCTGTATGCCATATATCCATTTCAAAAGTACAAATTTACACATACTGTACGATACTGAGTTATTAATTGAAAGAGACTGGATTCACAGTTACACTTTTACTAGTGGTCTGACAAAAAAAAAATTACAATATTGTGCTTTGGTACATTTCTCGAATCATCCTCGACATTTGCAAAACAGTAAGTGCATTTCTCAAAACAATTCATACAAATAGCAAAACAGCATGGATTACCTACAGAAGCAGTCTCTTGCCAAAAATCCTTAGTTCATCTCTCAAAAGTAAATATCTCTGTCAATGAACATGTCAGTGCCATCAGAATGTCAAGTCCTTGTGTCATTGTGTACGGATGAGACCATAGTCATGTTGTCAATATAACAGTGTACTCTGGAGGGATGTTCTGATGTAAACTATGGCTAAAGTTTTGATGACAATTATTGTAAATTGTAGGTTACACCTTAGTGTATGCGGGAGTTTGATTGCAAGAGACTGGACAAGACTCACATTTACGCTTTTACTGTTTGTACTGTAATTTGTTGACAGACCATGTCATTGCAATACAGAAAGGAAAAGACAGCACTGCATACCACAAAGAAGAAAAACGTCTAATGGAAATTCATAGAAATATGCTTGACATATTATGACAATTTGTTTAACCAGACTTATGCTATGAACTAATGCCTAAATGTTGTGGGGGGTGAGACTATTCAACAGACCCATTATAATACATTTTGATCAACATGACATAAGCAATTCATAATGTAGGAAAGAGCAGAGAATTGTACATAATCATTTGCAACTTGTTCAAAGAAATGAGAAACTGATTTTTAGATGTGCACAAGTGACAATCTTCACAATGATGTGAAGATTGAACAGGTAGTTTTGAGAATTCCAATTCTGATCTGAGAAATGTACCAAAGCGACTGAGAAAGAAAAAGTAATAGTGGCACAAAGGCAAAAATACAACATAACAAACATACAGTAAGCATAACAAACATAGGAAAGACCCCTTAGGCAGAACTTTGCTTTTGCATACAGCACTGTATAATATGCTTGCCAATTGAAGGTTGATGAGATGCAACTGAGCTATTTGAGAGGACTGGTTGCTCATTGTTTGATCTACATTCTCTTCATCAGTGAAAGTCAAGATTCACCGGCACAATTCATCAATTTATGTCTGTAATGATTAGACACATAGAGGGAAGCATGGTTGAAAACCCAAATGCAACTTTAATAACAAAACAACCCAAAAACAAGATGAGGCATAAAACTGGAAACTCAAAACAAAGATAAGAACATAAACTGGAAACATTCAATACTAACCAAAGGCACAAGGCTAAAATGAGGGCATAAATACAGAGACTAATTACAAGGGACACCTGTGAACAATTAAATAACGAACTAATAACAACATGACACATCAAAGGGAACACATGGCAGGATCACATGACTTGAACAAGGGATCACATGACATACATGAAACAGGAACAAGAAACAAATCCCAAACCGCGACAATGGTACATTTACAAAGTCCAATAGAAATTAGTGGAAAATATGCTTGACAGTTTATGACAACTAGATCAACCATTTTTTTATTTATTATTATTATTATTATTTTATTGTTTATTTTTGAATAGGGACAGATACAAAAAAAAACATAGATTATTACATAAGAAACAATCCAATGCCTGTATCACAGTGTTTATAGCCATGGCTAATTCACAACACCTGTCCCTATAAGGGCTTTTAACAGTTAAAATAATGAAAGAGTCAAAATTTGCAGTGAATACAATAAAAAAATGACAAGAAACCAGTTAACATCAATAAAAGTTAGTATAGTAGAAAAACACATTCGCTTGAACTCACACAGATAAACACCTCACATACACACAGATATACATTTCACATGGCATGATCACACTGTTGCTGCTGTATGAGGCAGAATTTTGTTTCTTTTTTGAAGGTGGACAGTTTAGTTAAAAGTCTTTATATTTGTATATATATATATATATATATATATATATATATATATATATATATACAAATAATTTATATTTTGCATTTACATACATACAATAAACTAATGAATACATGTTTTGTGGGGTAAGACTATTGCACAGAGAACTATTTAATACATTTTGAGCAACATGGCATTAGCAACTGATAATGTAGGAAACCGCAGACAATTGTACATAATCAACTGCATGAATGCACCAAAGCAATCGCATCTTGTTCAAAAGACTGAGAAACTACTTTTATGATGGATGATGTGGAGGTTGAACAAGTAGTTTTGAGAATTTCATTTCTGATCTGAGAAATGCTCCAAAGCGACTGAGAAAAACAGTATTTCAGCACAGCAGTGGTGTAAAAGCCTGAAAGAAAATTACCCAGATTACAGCAAGCAAATGTTAAGAAGAGGAGGATGCTATCAAACAGGGTCAGCTGTGTTAATTATACAGATGAAGACCTCTTTATCCTGAACTCTGTGGATCTGAAGATTATTTCATGAAACATGTGGATATTATGACAAACTTCCAACTATGACACCAAATAATATGTTAATGTAGTTTGATTAAAGAATGTATTAAGCAGCTTATCTAAAAAAAAAAGTTTATGATACTCCCTACATTCCTGGTGTAGATAAAGTCTATTGAACTATAAATGAATAAATCCAAGCAACAGTGAAAGCATGAATGCTATCAACTGGGAGCAACATGTACTGTACAGAATGAAAATGACAAATATGAATTATTCTATAGCTTTTTCCACTATGATTATCACAGTAATGGCCACTTGAACACAACACTCTGTACAGCCCAAGCTCTGAGGCCTTGTTTCTTTTTCTTCTGAGGCCATGAGACAAAGAGCGAAGGATGGATGGTTCACGAGGGACAAGGAGGAACAGATCTAAACAGAAAGGAATGAAGAGAGTGAAATGAGAGTGACAACAACAGAACTTATTACATGGGCTAGTGTTGATGAGTCTCTGGGTTAGAGAAGAGAGCGAGAACCATTTGATGGGAGGTCTATTTTGCCTACAACAATGAATCTCCATGCAGTACAGATTTATGAGAGCTAGATGCTATTAAATCAGACATAACTTGGAAGTGAGAAGGAAAAAAGCCTAATAAAAACCCAATGGACCCAGGTTACACCATACAGTATCCAGATAATAGGCAAAATGTGTCTTTTGAGAGCAAAAACCATTAATCATGGGGTAAGTTGACGGGAGAATTACAAAGCTTGACTTCTTGTTGACCGGTTGTCCTTGGCAGTTTGCATGCACACTCATCTCCTACTTTATGATTTATTAATCTCACATGGTACAAAGGCTTTGGTTGCTTTGGTTCTCTTTTGTAGAGAAAAATGTGATATGAACTGTAATTAAAACTGGACCTTAAATTAAAACTCCTTGGACCAAAGATTCAAACTAGCTTAACCTTCAAATCGAAGAGTTTTGAAGGAGTTTAAGACAAAAAAGAAACAAAAGAGAATAGAATAGTTGTGAAATGACGAGTAAAATAGTCCTGACATTAAGTACAACACAGATGCACAATAGCAAAAAAGCAATGCTTTCCACAGAAGCAATGTCTCAGATGCTAAAATGACTGAATTTGTGTCTTTTTAATAAATCAAATCTTTTTAATAATACAAATTGAGAAAATGTTTATCTATTAGTGTTTTATGCTCATGCTGAGCAGAGTCAGATACTTTTAGCCCCTGCTGAGACAAAGCATGTGATAAAAAAGAAAGTAAAGGAAAAGAATACAAAGGCCTCAAATATGACCAACCTCCTCCTCCCATTGAGTTAGACATCATAATAAAATTATGGATCAACATCCCCGTGGCTGTATTGTGTTTATGTCAAACTGTACTTTCATATGGCTCTCAGATATGCATTATTCAGTCAAGCCAATTGAGAGGCTGAATACAGAAAGATCTCATCCTGTATGTGGCCTCCGGTTACTCTCACTAAATAATTTAAAGCCATCCACCCACTCACTCATATAAACAGAAAAATTACAGAAGAAGAGAGAGAATACAAATAGGCCCAACAACAGAATGAATGAGTGAGAGAGAAGTAACTCTCTGTCTAGTTTAAATAGTTAAAGGTATTGGTGATCTATTAACAGAACTATAGCACATCCAACAAACCAAACCAAAATGTAATTGTAAATTAACTCTAAGCAATTACATTCACAAAATGTTTATCAAAAAACACTGATAATTCTCCACCAAACTGCATTTAGTTAATTAAAATATAGTAATAACAGTAATATTGTGAAATATTATTACAATTCAAAAGAACTGCTTTCTATTTTAATATATTTTAATATAATAATTTATTCCTGTGATTGCAAAGCTGAATTTTCAGCAGCCATTACTTCAGGCTTCAGTGTCACATGATCCTTCAAAAATCATTCTTATATACTGATTATTTGATAAATATAAAGTTCAATAGAACAGCATTTATTTGAAAAATAAACATTTTGTAACATTATAAAAAAATATTTACTGTCACTTTTGATCAATGGAATGCATCCTTGCTGAATAAATTGATAAATAGGTATCAAATAATTGTGCTAGAAATGGAATGGGTATGACTGTGTGTACATAGATGGGTTTCTTCTTAGAGCTGTATGAACAATACATTTTGGCCCACAAAAAAACAATTCACCCATAGACAATACATTTTATTATTCCCCCATTTTATTCAACAGTTCAATGAACAAAAAAGTTAAAATTGAACAACATAAAATAGCTGTCAGGAATCAATCAGGCTCATTCACATCCACAGCACAAAGATCACTCACCCGAATACTAATCATGTACATGTCATCAATCCCAGCAATCACTGAGCACTACAAAGGAAAACCCCTCACCTCCAGTCCCTGTCGAACCTTGAACTAGGAAAGATCCGCTTTCTATTTTAATATATTGATTTTATTGATTTTACCTGCTCTAAATTGATTTTACCTGCTCTCTGTGCATTTCAGACTATTGTTACCGAACTGTTTCAGTCTGTTTCCACAGTACACCCTTGTGTTACTTACCTGTTTCCCTCGTCCTGAGATCCCACACTCTCCTTGGTGTCCATGCTCTGCGTTCCTTGGATTGTGTTTCATACCACATTAAAGCCTGCCGTTATCTGCAAGAGAAAAGACGGTCATTCATCAGTATTATTCTCACAGCACCTGTTTGTGCATCTGAACTTACCTGCTGTCCTACGAAAGCTTCCTTAAAAGTTATTCTGAATCCTTCTAATCTTGTTATCCGAGTGTATATCCTGACAATAGCCAGTTACTATACTTTGCTCCATCCAGCATAAATAGTTTTTAAAAAAAAACTATAGCAAAACTAACCATGGCATGTCTCCAAGCAACAAAGTAGTGGTGTTTCGTTCTAAAGGAACCAGCATTTTTGAACGAATTGGTTGAGAAAATAATTCAGTGACTCATTCAACCATTTAATTGGTTAGTTGCTGAATGAATCAATGTTTTTGAATGGATTGGTTGAATGGTTAAAGTGCTCAGTCATAAAAATGGTCACTTGTGGTCACCTAAAGGGGTATTGTTGTAACCTGCAAAATAGTCACTGAAAAATTCCCACCACTAACAAAACGACTGACAGTCTGCCTGGAACAAGAAAACACAGACAAGCGAAGTGAGACAAACACTTAAAAAATTACAGTGAAATACAGTAAAAAAAATAGTTATTTTGGACTGTTGAAATCTGAATGATATTTAAGATGTGAGAACCAGAATTAACTGCATCTAAGTTAAGATGGTACTGATAGATCCCTGTTTGCTGAATTAGGAAAATCTGCAGGGGGGGAGGGACATAAATGAAAAGCATAAATGTTTATTTTCCTCCTATAGCAAGGTTAGATGTTGTAGGCGGGAACCAGCGAAAATTCAAAAACTTGAATTAAACGTAAAATAAACAAATACAAAATGAAAGTAAAGACAGCAGCCCCTCACGGAAGACTGATGTCACATATAACAAAATACAAATAAAATCCAGGCCTGGCCTCTCTCGATCTCCACTGTCGTCGCTCCTCCGTGAGAGATACGAGACCGGTGCGTTGCGCCGGTGGCGTGATTGATAATAAGCGATTATTATCAATCACGCCACCGGCCTCACCGTTCTCTCACTGCCCTTGGCCTCGTCCTGCTCTCCATATTTCACACAGACTCCAACTATGCGATAGGTCATAGGACTTTCTCTGTGGGATATATGGTGAGTTCTAGTTCAAGCTCATAATTAGGTGGGCCAAAACCTCCTGTGGTTCCATGACTCTCTCCATGATTCTGATGGAAAGAATTTCCAAGCAACAAACTAAAAGCACACTTTTAGATCTTTTTACTTTGTGAAGACTACCAACTAGAATGTCTGCTATCCTTGTCACAAGTACAATCACTTTAAACCTTATCCAGAGCTTGGGACAAGAAACCACATAGCAATCCAACATAAAATGCATTTTGGTTAAGAACTTGACTGAACTGGACTGGGTAAGATAGCAAGTATTCCGTTGCATGATCTCAATCTGGATTGAAGTACTGCCAGTAAGTAGTTCCTCAATTGCCAGGGGAAAGTGAGTGCACTGAGATTGTTCTGAAAGGTCGGTTAGGTGGTGAAATCAAATGCATTAGACAGACAATAAGTGGCTTTTTTCTATGTTGGTCTAATTGGAATGAGCTCATGTCCGTTTGCTGCCGGCTGAATGCTCAACTAAGGGTCAGTTGTGGAAAAGGCCACTGGCTCTGGCTCAGTCCATGGAAGGGTAATTCTTTAGCCTAACCTTTTCTTTCTGTAACTTGAGACAAACACACACACACAAACACTCATCAACTGACAATTTCGCCTGTGACTGTAATTGAAAATGGCTGGTGATTTATGTTCCTGACCTTTTGAAATAACACAGAGGCATGAGAAGGAGGCAGACAGGCTGACAGAGAGAAAGCTGAAAGATTTACAATGAGCCACTTAGGGTACCATAGTGATACTCAGACTATCTGCATTGAGGGGCCTGTGGGCCCAAGTTTAGAAAGTTTATGTAATAATGCAAATTTTAGTAAATTGCATTTAATTTTAGACTTTTTCTTCTTACTTTGCCTTCTTGTCAAATCTTGGAAAATGCAATTGTAGGCAAACAAGATGTTGATGTTGAAGATTAGAAGTTGTGGGAAGAAGGAGGCGGGAACAGGCGAACATACAACAGCTTTAAAAATAAAATAAACGGTTTCACTTTATTTTGATGGTCCCTTTAACACATTCGGTTGTCTATAAGTAGCATTGCACCTACACGTCTACTAACTCTCATTAGAGTTTTAGTAGAGTAGGCTATTAGTAGACTGGTAGGGTTAGGGTTAGAATAAGTTGACATGTAGTTGAAAAGTTACTTATAGTCCGTAGAGTGTCTGTTGGAGGAGCATCACAATAAAGAGTTAGCAGATATTAAGCAGACAGTCTACTAATACTCTAATGAGAGTTAATTTACATATAGTTGCAAAGTTACTTATAGTCAACAGAATGTTCAAAAGGGACCATCAAAATAAAGTGTTACCAAATAAACATATACAAAACGAAAGTAAAAGACAGCAGCCCCACACGGACGACTGCTGTCACATAAAATAAAACATAAACATAAAATAAAATAGTCCAGGCCTGGCCTCTCTCGTCTTTCACTGTCGTCGCTCCTCCTTCACTGTCGTTGCCCCTCCTTTTATGCTTCCGTTCCTCCGTAAGAGAGAAGACCTCCTCCTCACGCCACTCTCTCACGGCCCTCAGCCTCGTCCTGCCAGCCCCATATCCCCATCGCCCCTCTCAGCCGCAGCTCCTGCACAGCGTCGTCCAAGGTGGCAGGAAGTAAATGCAAACCTAAATATTTTGATTATGAACATTCTTCAAAAACATTCTTTTGTGTTCAGCAGAAGAAAGAAATGCATACAGGTTTGGAACAACAAGATTGATAGAGTGCTGCAGTCGTCGTGACATCAAAACCCGGAAGACTAATTCGCCAGTGGTTCCCTTGAGATTTTCCAATGGGCTTTTATTAAGGAGTAAAATCAGATCTGTGGTAATATATATATATATATATATATATATATATATATATATATATATATATATATATATATATATATATATATATAACTTAGTTATACTTTGGACAGGGGACATATTGTTTTACAATGTGAACTGCAAACACCCAACACCCCTAACGTTCTAATCTACTATTAGAAACATGTTTTTAAAATAAACATAACAGTTTCAAAATTCACGTTTTCAATATGGGTGTGTGTAATTTACAAGTAAGTTATATTTGCCACAGTATTTTACAAAGAAAAAAATAGAAAGGTAAAATCCCATAGGAAAATCTCGCTGGAACTAGTCTTATGTGTTTTGACATCACGACTGCATGACTCTATTGGTGACAGAATTTAATTTTTTGGGTGGACTATCCCTTTAAGTGCACAAAACATTAAGCATAAAAAGTTTAATGGTTTTAATTTCAAACTAAACATGAATTTTAAGTGACAACAATGAATGTTTGATGAATTTCAACTTTATCACAGTATGCTAAAACTTCCAGACTTCTGAGTGAGAGAAACAAAATAAGTTCAAAATAATGACTCAAAATAAGGACTTTTGAATAATGAGAAAAAGATTTTCTTTATTTTCTTGGCATTCATTTGTTCAACAAATGTGTTTGATTATCATGTGTTTGTTTCTAGGAAGGTTTCAACTTTATTAACACATTAATTAAATGCATTGCAAAAGAAAATCATCTTTTTTTTCCCCCGAAGAATGTAAGCGCTGTTATAGTCCAACCATGTGAATTGTGTTTTGCTTTATATATGACTCTTTATAAACCTGTTAAAGAGGAAACAAGCTAACTGTTTCTCCTTTCCATGTTACACATAAAATTATTAATAGATGAAAATAAAACAACAGTCCATGCAAGGAGTTTATTAATGAGCAATCTACTATAATGTACAAAGGAGTTTACTCTCAAACATTTCATTCACATTCACTCAATACTTCAAAGACACAAGTACTGAGGTGCACAGTAAACTTTCTGTAAAATATTCAAAAAATAGCTTGTTTTTAATTTAAATATTGTTCAAAGCTTTTTTTTAGCAGGATAAAAATGTGCACAATGTAATATAATGAATATATTTTAATGTAGTACCAAATGCAATTATGCAAAACATTTTTCCTGACCCTTACATCTTTTATCTCATGCAGAGAAGGCAAATCAGTTCCAACTCAATACAAAATAATCATGTACAGTTTCTGTATGAAAATAGAAAAAGATATTAAATGCCATATACGTTATATGCAACAATATAATCATCTGTTTTGAAAAACAAAATTGTACAAAATGGTATAAACAATCAAGGACTACTTACAACAAAAATGTGATGCCAACTTACAAAAAGTAAATGTGATTAATGCTAAGTCTTATTTTTTCCCCACTGACTACAGAACATATTTTTTCATGAACTCATGGTTTATTATAATTATGCTTATGGCAAATATCAATAGTAATATTACTATAACATTATGGTATTTGCACACTTTATCCACAACAATAACTATATTCAGAGTAAATGGAGGCAATGACTTTACTGAAGTTTTTGGCAGAGACCACTATTTCCGTTTTTTTGGATGCGCTAATTTGTTTTTACTTAAATTAATTTTAGTGCACTTTGGACTGCATTTATAAAAACCATGTGATGGAAATATCATTGGGCAACTGTTGTCCACCTCAACTATGCAAGTACAGAGTCATAACAGAAAGGAACCAAGCAATTACAAGGGTAAACTAGTTAACAAGCACTACATCTGGTAGGAATACTCACAATGAGTACGTTTTTAGAACTGAGATGGACTTAAGATTCAGAATACTTCATTTGTGCATAAAGAAACATAACAATTTCTGACATTTGTGCAACAAAAAGCACGCCACACTGCACAATAAAAGAATCATTCATTGCCAGAGTAATACAGGATAATAGACATTCAGATATGATATATCCATAATGATTGTAATCAAGCAAACAAACTCACAAGGTAAAATAAAATCCACTTTTCAAATATATTTTCATCTGTACAGATTGTATGATAGCTTGATAAAAATAAATACATTTTTCTTCTTTTTTTTGATTGCATTTTGTGGTGAGATGATACATTGTCAGATTGCTATTCTGAAAAGCTCAAACTGCATATGTGATGTGAAAACTCTTAAGTGCAGGGAGTCATTTCAAAACAATTACTACGGAAACTAAAATCACTGCAGTTAAGATTAAAGTTGCTGAAGACCAAGATTTTACACAAAATATCTTTAAATCTTTGCCTCTCCTCACCTTTCTTCTTAGCTGCCTCTTTTGGGTAAAAGCATCCTATTCCATAATTTGCAAAAATAATTAATAATAATTTTGTTTTGCAGTTTTACCACAGTGACGCACAATGGTTTCTCCAACCTGTAAAACAGATATTCACACTTTCCTTGTAACATTTCTTACAAAAATATTTTTCTGTGATTAAAAGCACAGTGTAATGTCACTGATTCAGCTGCTACCTCGCCAGTCCAGTTCATTGCTTTGTTACATCAAGGCCTCTCTCCTATCTCTCATTGGTAATACTGCAGAAAATGAGAAGTGCAAGCTTTTGTGTCTTTCTTGTTGCTGTTGGCACAATGACCATGTTCTGTGAAAGCCCAACAGAACTTTTTCCAGCATTTGCTGGTGCAGAGAAACTTTAGAAAATTATTAAGTCTATAAGACTGATTTGTAGCTATTTGTGTAATATCTGAGCTTTACTTGATATACATTATACATTCATATCTCATTGGTAGACATTTTAGCTATTCCAGCCATCAACAGGTCATAGAACTTCCCAGGATTAATAGTCTTAATAGGCGACATGAAGTCCATCTGCCTGCTTATAAACTTCTCTGACTATTTTTAATAAAATGAGTTGTTCTAGCCTACATAATTCTCAGTTTCAGATGAGTGTTTGTTTACAGCCTGTATTCCAGTAAAAGTCACAGGATTCGCTCTGACTGTGTCCAAGTTCAGACTCTCTCCACATGACTGGGGTCGTATCCCTCTGAAAACAAATACAAATAATATTAATCACTTTGACTTAAAACCATAGCATGACATTATATGTCTACTATAAAAGGAGAGCAATATCAGTTTAGAGTAAACTTCTTTTTTTTATTTTTTTTTATCGATTTTATAATAATATAATATTATATAATATAATATAATTATTTTGGTCCATTATCTATTCTCGCCTGATTTGTTATGGCAATGAGTATAAATCATACCACGCTTCCCTCTTGTGGTGAAAAAACTCATTGCTTATTGCCCTCAAGTATTAAGACCAGTTATTGTGGTTTGGCAACTCAGAATAAACAGAATCTGCCAGGGGAAAAAAACAATCATTATTTCCACTGGAAGTTGATTGTCTGTCCAGGTTTTTTGTGACATCACACAATACATAAAGCAAAACTGTAATATTGGAAGCAGACTGATAATATTGAAGTGTTTAACTATTACAAATTAAACATAAGCTAAGCTGACTGTTTGCCAACTGTTATCAATATCTTTATTAGGAACTATTAGGAAGCTAAGATATATCTCTTGAATGAAACTGAGAAAATCTTGTTTCCATATTAAAACATTTTATATAGCATTTAATTTCAAATGTTTTAACATTATGAATGGTGTATTTAGTGTACTGACCTGAAATAAACAGCTTGTCATCATCCTCTATTGCCGACATTGTATTATCCATGTTGAATCCTTGTGGCAGAGTGATCTCTCGCTTTGCTACCATGCCACTACGGGGTAGTGGGACTGGACGTGCCATAGTCTTTGGTTGCTGCGTTGATCTGGATTGTATCAGCTCTTCAGCTAACACTTTCTCCTGAACCCTTTCCTCATCTTGCATATAACTTGTCATGTCTTTGTTTTCTCCGACTGCATTCTCACCATATTGGTTCTCTTCCACTAGTGTTTCGTCCACTTTTGTTGATTCTTTTAGTTCTCCCTCTTCTTCCAAGTCTGTCTCTTTGGCCAAGGTGATCCTGGTGATAGTTCTCACTAATGACTGAGAGCTTTCTTCTTTTGCATAGACATCGTACTCCAGGGATGCTTGATCATTTGTGAATGAGGGGGGCAGAGAAGATGAGCAATAAACCTGCAACTGGTCCTGTGGCACTTCTGCTATCTCAGCATTAACTGTCTCAGTCTCCTTCGTGTTTCCTTTACCTACACTTAGAGTCAATTCCTCATCCTCAGCCAGTGGAAGCGACAAGCATAAGTTACTCGGAGGAAACTCTGGCAGCTCCAACACTGAAGAGACTCTCTGGCAGTGTTTCTCAGCACTAGGTAAATCTCCAGACTCCTCTCCTAGTCCTACCTCTGACACGTCTCCATGACTTTCCATAAACCTATCTAGTACCTCCTCAAACTCTCTACTGGCATTCTGCGTCTCCTCATTTAAGCGCATCTCTTTGGTTTGTGTTGCTAAAGTTGGAGCATCTGTGGCTATCAAATTACTTTCTACTGGTTTGCCATCAACCTGATCAACAACCAATGCTTCAACTGGCACAGCAATGCCGAGAATCCTGGCAGCCCTTTGTTCAATGGATTCATTTTCAGGAATGCCTTTGGCACACTGGACTTTGTACAGATTACTAAGGTCTTCGGTCTGCAAACAGTTGGCCTTCTCTTGACTCAAAAGAGTCTCAAGATGTTCATCTGCCAAGGTCTTTTCATTACTCCAGCTCATATAATCGGAATAAAAATGTTCGTCATCATCATCATCCTCAAAATTTGGCTTAAACCTACAATGAAGACTCTTGATCACATGGATGCGTGAGGACCTCCCTGATCTAGTAACCTCTGTGTTTTCTCTCCCAGCTTCCTTTTTGAGGGCTTTGCAGTTGAAGGCATTATTATTGTTCAAGCTTTGAGTACCATCAGCAAACTCAGGGCTGTGCCTGCTCAGATCTCCGCTACTGTCTGATGATGTAATCTGCAAGGTCTCACACATCTCTGAGTTATCTGAAGGGCTGGTCAACATAGGTGACTCAGGACTCAGGCATGTGGGGGATCCAGAGGTCACAGTGTCTGGAATGGCAGTGTATACTGTTAAACCAACATCCTTAAGCATACACTCCTTTGGCACTGGGATATCCTGCCGATGCATCTCTGGATCTGTGTCTTCACTGTGCAGAATCTCAAAGTTGACATAATTATCAGTTTTGGTGACAGGTATCTCTTGCGTATGGCTGTTCACCTTTGGCTTGGACAAATAACTTTTTGTTCCTTTGTTGGACATTACATTTAAGTTATTGCTTTTGAGTTGTGTCTCTGTGACATGCACTATATGTGACTGCTGAACAGTTTCTTTCTTCACGTGAACTGGGGTGGTTTCTTGTTTTGTATTGTTGACCTCTCTGCTTGTGTCACTCAGCTCCAAAATACTGTTCAATGCATCATCCAGCTCCTCTATATTTTGGTCAGCATTTGGATACTTCCCAGTATGATCCTGTATTTCCTTATTAAAAGACTCAAGCTCCCCAATAGCATCCCATTTTCGTCTGTTCACTGGCTTTAGCAAGAACTGTCCAAAAACTTCTTGACCATCTGCTGTTTGCTTGGTCTTTCTCAGCAAAGGTTGACGGTCTGGAGATGGTGGAATTGATGCTGACTGAGGAAGAGTTGGGCTCCTTATACTTGAACTACTTCCAGTCCCAGTTCTGGAGAATGCACTGTTGCTGGAAAGATTGAGATCCATTTGACCTATCATGGGATATCCGTAGTTGGCACTACAGTCGGTTCCATCATCATTATCAGTGATTGCGTAACTGGAGGGATGGTCATTTGCAGGAGGATGGGTATTTCTGGAAACTTCCGGAGAGCCTGTCTGAGTTTCCTGGTTTCTGTACTGATCTCCAGGCCAGGATCCTGCATAGAACAATTCATTGTCTTGACTTGGATCAAGTGACCTAGTATCTACAATCTCTTTCCTTAAAGGGGAACTTTTAATTGATAGGGAGCTGCTGGACTGAATACGTGTCTCTTTGCTTGATGTTTTCATAAGGTTTTGGTTGTCATGCTGCACCACTTTTTGATTGTTATTTGGGTCAGAGACACTTTTGTTTGCTTGCATACTAATAGGGACAGAAACCAGGCAAAACATTGTCTCTTTCAGCTTCTTCTTTGAGTTTTTCTTGTTCTCAGCCACAGTTTTTGCCTCAAATTTCTTTACTTGTGTCACTGTCTCAATCAAACCCTGGTCTGAGTTGGAGTTTTGTTGCATTGTCATCTGAATAGCAACTATATTGCCATGGGCAGCTGGATGCCTGTTGAAGTTTTTGTCAGGTATTGTGTTTGAATTTTCTGTCTCCTTCAACACTTCCTTGTGCATACTGTCCTCATTAACAGAGACACTAATATTGCTTTTACTTGGTTCAGTGCGGTCAAAGGGTTTCTCTGTGAGAGAAAAGGCACTGTCATTAGACTTCTCAGATATGAGGTTGACCGGAATCTCATTTCTGATGTTTCTGATTTTGTCTGCATCCGTTAAAGAGTTCCCATCTATCCCTGCTCCTGAAATGTGTCTGACACGGGGGTCATCAAAAGCAATGTACTGAATGTTACCCATCCGTTCTTCACTGTAGCCTGGATACGCCTGTCTCCTGCAGGGCATACTACTTCTTCCATCTCTGTAATGGTCTGGCCAAGCCATCCCAGTTTGCCTGATAAACCATTCCTGCACTTCTGTCATGGCAGAGCCCTGCATAAATGGGTCACCTCTATACTGGTGGTTAGCCATTGAAATAGGATAAGTTCTGTGACCCCCTTTAACTACAGACTGCCTCCTGTATGATGGAGGAGGGATATAACCAGGGGGCTCTACACCAGAACCGCCAAGTTCTTGTACAAAGTACTCTTGCCTTGAGAAGGGCAGTGGAGTTCTGTCTCTAGCACGAGGAACAAGCTCCCCTGTGAGCATCTCTGCGCTCCCACGCATCTGCTGGTGGACTTCGTAAGATGGAGGTCTGAGAGGTCGGCTGAATCTGGGTTTTGATAGTGGTGCGGACTGTGCTCCAGATCGGTCAGTCCACCGCAGCCTGCACTCTTTATCATTAAGATGCCGTCCATGAGGGTCTCGTGTGTGGTGGCCGTTTAACTTATAGCTCCCATATGAATCTTGTCCAGCAGTTGGTATGCTGAAGTACTGGTGGCTTTCAGATTGCAGAGCCATTCTGGGCAGTGACTGGGACTTGTTTTTGGTTCTGGGTGGAACGGCTCCTTCAGCAGTTCGTGGCCTATGTTGCTCCTGTGCCACCTCGTTTTCAGACGGATGACGGCTCATGCTGGTCATTGGACGCCACTCCTCTGTTCCCAAACTTTGGTACTTTCTTTCAGCAGCAATTCTCCACTGGTGGAGGGCCATCTCTCTCTCTCTGGCACGTGCGCTCTCTGCCCGCCGTTGTCTTTCACGGTTATGTTCCTCTGTGCTCAAGGCAGATTCTGGCCTTCGCTGCACGCCCTCTGGTTTGTTGGGAACCCCTCCTCCACTTCCACGTGGGTCCCTGAAGTCTGCATAATCCAGAAGCACACTAAAGTCCTGACCTCTTCTCCGCCAGTAGGACACATCCTGCTCAGATCTAAGCTGAGAATGTATTCCTCTGTGGGTCTCAAAAAACCTGCATTAAAAACACACAGATGGAATTAAATAAATGGAGGTCAGCTGTTATATTTGATAAGCCATACTTTGACAGGCAGTATTTATAGGTCTTGAGGATGTCAGATGAAGAGATTTAATGTACTTTTTTTAAACTATAAATTTTTTGTTTATACTTCTTGTTTATATTAAGAAATATTAATAACAACAAACTGATTCATTATGTCAGTGGTTTTCAACTTTATGTTAGTGGTCCAAACACAAACAATTATTTATACAAATAATAAACTGACAATGAAATTGTTTCTAGTTATATACAGTATTAAAACCTGAATATACTTAAAAGTGAAGTAAGCGAATTCTGAGAAAAGCTATTGAAAGTGGATCGAACCGAGCACCACAACCCACATGTAGTTAATCAGCAGTAGGGGGCGTATACACTCATGATGGGGAGGAGAAAGAGTGAGCAAGAGGAAGATTTGAAGAAAGACTGTAGAAAGAGAGATGGCTGAGAGACATTACAAAAGAGGAAAAAGAAGGGCTTTAGGACCCGAGTAAATATTAGAAAAGTTTTCCAGTGCTGGAGAGACCTACGTGGGAAGGCCTGGGTACAGATGCTGTAACGTTGAGGCAGAAATGAAGTGGAGAGAGAATCCAAATGCAAGCACTATTTTAATAAAGTAAACAGTTCATCCAGGGCAAACAAAGGAACACAGGACAGAAATAAGGAGATAGCTACAAGCAACAACGACCGACAAACAACAACTGAAGCACAGAGGTTTAAATACACAGGCAAACAAGATAACAAGGGGGCGTGGCAAATAAGAAACACCTGGGGAGACTAAACAACATAACGGGGAACTGCTAACATGGGACAAGACAAGGGAACACAGAAGTGAATCATGACAGATGCATAGGCTGCGTTGTTTCCACTCCATACATGAGTAACATTGGTTTTGCTATGTTTCATAGAACCAAGATATGCTGTTGTTGTGATGTTAGCTATAGTAACAGTCATAGTTTGTTCTGGAGCTGTGTCTTGCTGACGACTAACAACAAACTCTTACTTGTATATACTCTTGTGTACTGTATGTTAATTTTTTATTCTTCCTCCTCTTTGCTTTATTTTTCGCAAAGCATTATTTTGCATTGCTTCAGCTATGATAGAGAGACACCCACTCTTGCATTGCGTGTTTGTGCATTTTGGGGGTGGAGCAATGATGACTGTTGATTTCAAATATGATTTTAAAAAATGTTTCTCAGGACACATCTGTGTTCAAATTCCACTATGCCAGCACACAGGCAACATCGCACTAACATTAAAGAAGGAGGTGCATGCTGACAATGATGTCAACAAAGCAGAAGACCTCAAAGGGCCCTATAAACTGGGAGGTTTTAATGGTGCAAACACACCAAAATAAATTAGCATTTCATCTTAAGCAGGAACATGACTAACCTGTGTGGTGCAAAACGTTGAGTCAGCACTGAAGGTCTGTTCTCTCATCCAATATCTTGGCAGCAGAGAGCATATGATCTGCATGTTAAACAATTCTGACCTGCACTCATGGAAGGATAATCTAGTAACAGTCACAGCAGTGGAGCTGCTTCCTGCCCTGAACGGCTGAGTCGCAAAACATGTGACATGCAATTACTTAAAAGTGCAGAGATGCACTAGCTTGATAGTATGCCAATAATTGTCAAAAGAGACATATCCATCTATCTATCTATGACATTTATGACATTAAAAATCTATGACACAAGGACATTATGACTGCCTAACTGACGAATGTAGGGAAAAAATTTCATTATACAAAATTCGTAAGGAAAATTAAGCATTCTCATGTCATTTTTATCTAAAGAAAATTAATCTTTGAAGCTGCTCTGCGACAATGTAGCAGGTTTTATTAATGTTTTATTAATAATGCTTTTATATAAGAGATTGTTATAAGGAATGGAATATTGATCTGACAAAGGGCTCGTGGCCATGGGACATGTGGTTTACTTCTGGCTCTGCTTGCAGAACTGAGCATGCTCAGTAGGGGGTGCTGCGGGCTTTCAGACAACATTGGTGTTTATTCCACTACAGTCCCGTGTGAAATGAGAGGAAATAAAAACCGCACTGCACTAAACATATTAATGAATTCATCTGCTACAGGGGGAGTGAGGTAGGAGAGAGTGCAGGGAAATGAGTGAGACTGAGGAAACGGAGTACATAAAAATGTAGGAAGTACAAAGAGGATGACGTGAGGATGAAAGAAAGTGCAAACAAAAAATAAGAAATGGAGGGAGAAAGGCGACAGGGGAGGAATTTAAAAAAAAAGGGAAAACTGGGATCTGTCCTGGTGCAAAAGTGAAGTCCTTGACAGCTCCTACCTTTACGTAACACTCTTCATCATGCAAGACAGCTTAAACCTCAGATCAAAGGAACGAATGAAAAAGAAGGAAAGACAGCAGCAATACAGGAATGTTGGACAGAAGATGAAGAGGTCAAAAACAACTCATGAGCACAACTCACCCACTGTCCGTGGTCATGCTGTCTTCTGGCAAACGTCCATCTCCTATGTTACCGTTGTCCACGTCTTGTGTCCTCTGTTTCCTGACCCTGTTTTCAGTGTCACCGGGGAATCCCCTGGCAGGAGCTTGTCTGATAACTCCACCGCTGTAAACATGGTCCCCCTCGTAGCCATTCACGCCGCTGTGTCCTTTACGCTTCTCAACGATTTCACACCGGCTGTCGCTTCGTGACGGCAGACATTTCTCATAGGTTGCAGGGTGGGGGGAAGACGACTGTGAGACAGGGACATTGTTGCTGTTCCTTTGTGGGACTTTGTATCCATGAGAGATGAGAAGGTCTTCCACGCTGTACATGGCTACACGGTGTGTTTCTGCTTTTAGTGGTGAGTGTGTGTGTGTGTGTGTGTATGTGTCCGTGCGAGTGTCAGATGAATTCCACTCCTAGTCCAGATGAGGCAAGCTCATGAACAGCTGCACAGGAGAGGCCATTGCTGTGAAAGAAAACGGGACAGAGGGGAGGGAGAGAGAAAGAGAGAGAGAGAGAGAGAGAGAAAGAGAGAGAGAGAGAGAGAGAGAGAGAGAGAGAGAGAGAGAGAGAGAGAGAGAGACAGATGAAGTTAAAATGATTATCTCTCACAGTCTTTTTCATAAGAGGATTTCTGCTCACAGCCAAAACAAAAAGGTCCTATCTTGCCACAAGAGAGAAACGATTCGTATTGCTGTCGGTCTGTCTATCCACTGACCCAGTCTTCTCTTCTCCCATCTGCCCCCTCTTCTCTTATTTCCTCTGTTCTTTATCCAGAAGGAAAATCTCTCCAGAACGACTGACTATTCATTCTTAGAAACTTTATCTTACCTAGGTGTGGAAAAAAATCTTGAGTCACAATACCGACTTTAGCAATCAAGTAGTTGTTATAAAGACTTTATATGAGGACCTTTGTGTCAATTAATAATTTTAATAAGATGACAATTAGCAATCTCATCGGTTGAAAATATAAGCCGGAGATAAATGTAATATTTTTGTTTGGTTGGATATTTTAATATGTGTGGATCTTTGAATATACAAGGATATAAAAACCTAAAATCACTTACAATGGAAAGAACTTTGAAAGAAAGAATTTCCCCTATGGAAACCGGTTTAATAAAACTATTATATAATGTCTATATTGATTATGATATATTAATTTATATATATATATATATATATATATATATATATATATATATATATATATAAAAAGGTTTGCATGAGTGTTAAGATTAGGTTAAGATAGAAAAACATCAACTACATTATTTAAAACCCATATTACAATGATGGTAATTAAGATTGTCATAAAACCTAATCTCAAGAGATCAGATTTACATGTGAACATGCAACAGATTAAACACTAGTAGGCCTACAGGTGTAGACAACAGGTAACCAAAACAAAACCTGCCTTGTCTGAGCAAGACTAAGGAAAACATATCCTAAACACACACACACACTGAGAGAGTGAGAGAAAACAAAATTGCCTGAAATCTCCCAGCATTGTAAGTATTACAGTTATTCCATTGATCTGCTGAGGGTGAAGTCCAAATGGTAGACTTCCACAATACCTGAATGTTCTCACAGCTTTGCATGCTGACTGATTCTGTAATCTCCCTTAAACAAGCTAAAGCAGAATTTTTTATGGAAAAATACATGATTAGGCCTAATTATAAAATGTAGTCAATAACAATTATCACCAAAATCGATAAAAACACCCCAAACTATTAAGCTATTATGAATTATAAATTTCTACCATGTTACAATTTTACATGTTAGAAGATATGGACTGAGATTGAGATTTTACTGATGGCACTGAAACAGAAAGGAATGTTTTCATACCACAATTTTCCAAAAGAAAATGTCTTTTTTTATCTAAATGATGTTTGTCAGAAGTTGAAGGAAGCAGTTAGCAGAGGTATGACTTTCACATTTTCACACTTTCCAACCCAGATACTCCAGACTGATCCACATTCACCATTAAAGGCCCTTAGAGAGAACTGCCTCTCACAGCATCATCTGGCACACACGAAGGTCAAAAGAGGCAAAAAAAAAAAAAAGAAGAAGGAGTTTCCATCTTTCCTGCCACATGGAAAATTCTTAATGTGAATTTTATTCATGACATTCGTTAACACTAGTCATGTCTTTCAGAAACATTTAGTCCACCTGCAAACACACACACACACACACACACACACACACATAAACAAGCTACAGTTAGTCCAAAATGCAGCCGCTAGAGTTCTTACTAGATCAAGAAAATATGATCATATAACACCGATTTTATCATCACTACATTGGTTACCTATAAAGTTCCGTATTAATTACAAGGTATTGCTTCTGACTTATAAAGCCCTAAATGGTTTAGCTCCAGTCTATTTAACGGATCTTCTATCGCCCTATAATCCATCGTGCTCTTTAAGATCACTAAATTCGAGGCTTCTGGTCATACCTAGGATATCCAGATCCACCAAAGGAGGGAGAGCGTTTTCACATTTAGCTCCGAAGCTCTGGAATAGCCTTCCTGATATTGTTCGTTGCTCAGACTCGCTCTCCCAGTTTAAAACTAGACTAAAGACGCATCTCTTCAGCCAGGCTAAAATAATTTTTTTATCTTACAGTTACTGTAAATCCGGCCTCTAGTTCATAAACGCCATAAAAATTCATATATTTAAATATTTAGAAATAATTTATCCATGCACATCATAATTTTTTCATTCATGCACCATATTAATCTTTAATTAAAAACATTAACTTTCCCTCTCCCTCGATGGCATCTCCTCTCTGATGACGAGTGCACCGGATTGAGAGGAGGGCAATAATCCCTCCCCTCCAGCAACCTGTCACTCACATGACATCACAGCAATTAGCAAACGACAACAATCCAATCAATTCCAGATGGACCAAATCATGTCACGCGCTAAAAAAAAAATCTCGTTTGAGAAGAAAGAAGCAGTTTCACTCGGATTTACGTCACTCACAATAGGGAAGAAAAGACCCAAAACATCTATGTCTTCGTCCCACTGCAACACAAAAAATTCAAAAGCCTAAGACTTGGGCAAAAAGTGGAAACAATTCAAGCCAGGTCCATGGAGACTCTAAATAGCATAGAAATGTCTGCCTGCTTCAGAGCACAGCTGACGTTTTCTCAATGACAAACTGCCTCTTAGAGCATGAGTAAATTCATAAAATTGCAGATACGTGATCTAGACTACATTGCTTTTTTTTTATTAATGACCTGCTTTTATGGCTAACACATGTCACAAGCTAAAAATGAACAAAAGCACAGACAGACCAGTGATGTCATGAGGCTGCTCTGAGCCAAAACGCCACAATAGCAGTGAATCATTTAATTCCACACAGATATTGAGAACTTTAGATTTCTTTTTCCAGTGGGAAATGCTGAAGACCACCTCTTTGTGTAAAATCCCTTATTTGCAGCTAAATGCTAAAGATACAAACTCATTAAGATGGTGGGCCTCTAACCTCAGAGCAAACTGAACTCTTTTCCTCTATAGACTACAAGGTTTGCCTGTGGAGCCAGCACTGCCTTCCCTCATAAATGAATCACACATTTTTAGGTCTGGCCTGCCTCACACCCCCCTCAACAGCAGTCCTGCAGAGCCCAGAGCTGCCGCCATGACAGTTTGGTGTCAACTCTTTATTCTTAGACTTAATCAGATTTGTGGTATGTGTTTGTGAAAGACAAAAAGACCAAAAGAAAACAAGTACATTTTCACACAGAATTGGACAATGTACTGAACGTTTTTTATAAAAGTTATTATGCAAAAGTGTGATTAAGATGTACAGCAAGCTCCATTGACTGGAAACTGAGAAAAAAAAGATGGACTTGCATGTCAGACGGAAAAAAAAGCAAGAGGTGGACCAAAGACAATATTTTGTATTCTTTGAAATAACATAAATCAATGAATCGTGCACATTAAGACCAGGAACGTGTATTAGAGAGTAAATAAGGTCAATTTTGATTTCATGTTAACTTCCAGTCTCTGGAGTGACAGAACAACTGCGATGAAGCTCATGATGAACGACCTCATCAGACTAATGTCTCCTCACAGATTGCCTAATAAGTGCCATAAACATGAACGACGCAGTTTTAAGCCTGAGAGCACAGCCACTGTACCATGACACAGCATCATCTCATTCACTGAGTCAAATGTAAATAGGGATTCTGAGTGTCTATGTTTAACCAAAATAATATGTTTTATAACAAACAATACAATGTCCACCCTGTCCTAAAAAGTCCTTTCAGTGCCTCACCCCTTCATTGTTCAGTCCATCCACAAGGAACTCCTACGCTGTCCCTTAACAGGGACGTGTTCACACTCGGACAACAGGCGCTTCATCGTAAACACCGTGACATCATCACTGTTGACCTCTTCTTCCTGAGGATGTGTGCACATTTCAAGAGACAGGGGCAGATGGCTTGAATAAGCCTGTGCTGGTCTTTAACATTTACATTTAGTGATTTAATAGATGCTTCATATATTCAATAGAATGGTAGACATACACTACCATTCAAAAGTTTGGGGTCAATATGATTTTATTTTTAGAAAGTTAATACTTTTGCTCAGCAAGAATGCATTAAAGTGACAGTAAAGACTTTTACATTGTTATAAAAAAAATCTACTTCAAATAGTGCTCTATTAATTGCGATTAACCACATCTAACACAAAAGTTTGTGTTTATATAATATATGTGCGTATATATATATATATATATTTATATATATATATTTATATGTAAATTATATATATATATATATATATATATATATATATATATATATATATACACTGTAAAAATGAATTTTGATGATTTGTTATCACAACTTTTTATATTTTGTCAAATCAACTTAGATAATTAATGTAGTTCAGATAACATAATATTTTGAGTTTCTATTTATTAAACCAATCTCCTTTGTTGTATTAACTCAAATTTTTAATTTCAATGAACTCAAAATTTTAAGGCAACCAGGTAACTTACTTTTTTAAGTTAATCCAACTTTTTTTTTACAGTGTACAATGTGTGTGTATAAATGTACATACATAATATATGCATACATAAATGGGTGTGTACACACACACATAACATATAATATAATAATATAAACACACACATATTATATAAACAAAAACTTTAATGTTAGATGCGATTGATCGATTTGACAAGATTAATTTACAATAAATGCTGTTCTTTTGAAAGTTCTATTCATCAAAAAATCCTGAAAAAATGTTTAACAGTTTTCACAAAAAAATATTAGGTGGCATAACTGTTTTCAACATTGATAACAAATAAATATGTTTCTTGAGCACCGAAGCATCATATTAGAATGATTTCTGAAGGATCATGTAACACTGAAGACTGGAGTAATGATGCTGAAAATTCAGCTTTGCATCACATGAATAAATTACATCATAATTAGAGAAAACTGTTATTTTAAATTATAATCATATTTTATATTATTACTGTTTATTATTTACTGCATTTTGATATAAGAGGCTTATTTCTGAAACATTAAAAAACTGGGTGAACCAGAGCAGTACAAAAGCTAATGCAAAAGAGAATAATGGAGGAAGTGAAGAAAGATTTATTTAACATATATTTAATGTAGTGTTTGCTGATGATATCTATGCCTTCAGGTTCTTTTTTAAAGTATGTGATGGTCATAGTTGCCACCAAATTATTTATGCCTCTATTCTCTTAGTGACAGACCAAAGCTACAGCTTTTGAGGGAGAAAAAAAAAAAACATTAAACAGCTCTTGTTTTGTTTGAGCTGTGGTCATGGAGCCATTTTGCTTTCTTTGAAAAGCGGGGTTTCAAACAATAGCCTACAAGTATGGTGTCACTGGCAGCACTAAAGAAATGTTTTCAAAGTCTGGCAATTCAATTGGCAGGAGGACCAGAGGATCATCAAAGTAGGAAGTAATGCTTTTCCAGGCTGGAACTAACCACAGCTGAACAGTACAGAGTCAAACCTAGTACAACTCAGTTCTCCATGTTCTCCTACATCCCTGAAAAATACTACATTTAGAATTTACCAATAGACGAAGTTACAATAGATTGTGTAAGATCTAGATATACATGTCATCTTTATAAAATTTGTTCCAACAGATTAAAAAAGTTCCTAAAGAAATTAGATTTTTTAGCCAAGCTGGGTTTGTTTACTCGTCATTTAAACCTAACTAAACATTTAAAAGCATAAAGTGCAGTTTCTCTCCTCCCAGTCCTGAAATGTGTTGGCTCAAAATAAGGTCTTTGTATCAATGCTTGAACATACTGTCAAGGTCAACTGCTGCTCTGTCTTGTGCTATTAATGTGGCAATTTAAACTGAACAGAATGGTCAGCACTTGAATGAAACGGATCAAAATTTATATGTCTATTAAAATATATCCCTGTGACCATCACTAATGGGTGACATTTTTCAATGTCATTTGAGACATTCGTGATTTGTACGCCCAATCTTCTTGTTTATGTCAGGAAGCACAAAGGCCTTGAGAAAGATTATCCAAAATCCACAAGAATATATAACAACCTAATCGTGAGGGGGGAAACGGTTATGATAGGCCTTGTAGAAGGTTCAATGATTTGACCAAGGACGTCTACAAAAGCATGCTTATAAAAAGCAACAATCAAACAACAGACGGAGTACGACTTATTCATGGTCTTAACACTGACGATAAGTATGACTTATTCACAACAGAGATTCTAATGAACTAACCCGCATGGCAGTACATAATTCGAGTGAGGAGACTTGACTTACAGAGAGACGACAGTGACAAGGTTTATCAGTTAAAAACACGCTGATCAAAGGACTGGCATACAAGCATTCTGCTAATTACGCTCTTATCCTGCCAACGAATATGATCTCAAATGAAGGGGAAGAAGCTTAGAGACGTTTCACCCCACTGTGTTAAACAGCACAGACAGGAAAACTTGGTGACTACTCTGACACTGCAATAGCAAATAAAAGCCTACAATTTAGTATTAACAAATAAACGGTGAAATAGCCCACCTAATACCAATACTACATAGTGCTATACTTCTGCTCATATACCCTTCAAACCTTGAACAGTCAAGAAGGTTACTGTTATAATCAGAGGAAAAAAGCTGAACAGTGATCCTTATCGGTTTCTATTCCTCCCCTGAGCTTAATCATCTCAGGCTAATGTATTTGACCAGAGGAATCCATACAGGAGCATAGGAAAGTTCAGTGGTCCATCTGTTTTCCATATGAGTTTAAGGCCTCTAATCTAATGTATGACATCATCATATGCAAGAGCTATTACCAATGCTTTACCCTGGATCTCTTTTAATTACCATTAGGCCACTATTTCATTGCAGTTTCATCTGCAGATGGTTGCACTTAGCTTGTTAAATGTTTATCACAACCAAAATGCTTCTGATCTTAAAGCAGTTAAATTGTTGATCCACCAGCTTTCATTACTATGCAATATATAAGGAATTTGTGGGGGGAAAGGTTGTCTTTTACATATTATTTATTTTACTGTCTATGATTATTGCACCCTCATGTCAACCAATATGCAACTTAAACTATTGTAATTAGTTTAGTAGTATATCTATCCAACTTGTGTTTTTGATAAACTGTTCTGAGGTGAAGTTTCTAAAAAATGTTTAATATTATAAAAATCTAAAAACTGTAATTCAAGTTTAAAATAAAAAACTTTCACAGATTTTCAAATGCAGTGTCAGAATTTTGGAACTTCAGGTATCTTCTTCTATTCTCTTTCTGTTTTCTTTTCCAATACAGGCAAAAATTCAAAACAAACTTATACTTTGATGTTATCTATTCTTTTAATTCGATTACAATGATTACATTCAGGATCTGAATGGGAACCTGTGCAATGATTTGCTCTATGCTACTAAAAAAAGGAGATTGGAAGAACATTCTCTGTTTTTTGAATGAGGCAACTATTCATTAATCTCTATTATGGATTAGGTCTTGTACGCTCTATGTTTACAAATGAACACACCACTGTAAAGTGCCTACAATTCCACTGAAATCTGGATGATTAACTGAGCAGTTTTTAAAATTAGGAAAGAATTATGTCATCAGTCTGTTCAGTAATGAACAGCCCTCATCACTTAAATGTGACCAACTGCATGTTTGCATAGACGGTATCAGCACATTTCCAGGAAACAGACTCCAGCTTTTTCTCCACGTACCATAGATAAGTGATGCTCTGTGATTCAGCTCTCTTCCTCTTCTGTCCTTCCATTGCCCTCCCTTTCCTTTAGACTTAAGGAATACTTAAGGAGACTATACTTTGAATGTACATGTTCTCAGTTCAGTGTCACTTGATGAAGATAAAGTTCTGTGAAAGAAAAAAGCACTTGAGGTCAACCAATATGGATTTTATGGATAACTATAACAAGTGATATTGACTAAATACAATTTAATTACAATAACTGCCTTCAAAATATGCCTGATTTAATAGGCCTATAGCTTTTTTTTAATGTTTTTAAAAAGAAGTCTCTTATGCTCAATCCTGCATTTATTTGATAAAAAAAACAGAAAAAAATTTATATTGTGAAATATTCTTAAAATTTTAATATACTTTGAAAATATAATTTATTTATGTGAAAGCTGAATTTTCAGCATCATTACTTCAGTCTTCAGTGTCACATGATCCTTCAGATATCATTTTAAGACACTGATGACTGATTTGATACTCCTGTGATACTTTTTTTTAGGATTCATTGATGAATAAAAAGTTAAAAAGAACAGCACATATTTCTAACCATATAAATCTTTTTTTATTCATCAAAGAATCCTGAAAAAAATCACAGGTTCTAAAAAAAATATTTAGTAGCACAACTGTTTCCAACATTGATAATAAATCATCAGTATATTAGAATGATTTCAGAAGGATCATGTGACACTGAAGACTGGAGTAATAATGCTGAAAATTAAGCTTTGCATCACAGAAATAAAAATAAGTAAGAAAACTTTATTAATCCCTGTAAGGGGAAACTCATTGCACATTACAGACACCACAAACAAATAAACGGGCGATATAGCGATAGACCAATATATTTTGTTATATTTTGCTAATATATCTTTCCCTCACATTAGACCTTTGTTTGATCATTTGATCCTTTTGGCATCAACTTGACCTATTCACATTTTATTGTGATCAACCATTTGTTTTGTTTCTTCACCTTTTACAACAGCTTCCAACCTGCGAAGCTTTATAACAAATGGCCCACATTCTTGCTTTTGAAAACAAAGATCTGTAAACCACATGAAGACAGATATGCTTGATTAGGTCCTTTCCAACAGCCTCTAAACAGGACCTTGGCAATCAAAAGACCTGTTGTAGGCTACATTGTACCAATACCACTCTGATCACAAAACATCCCTTCAGATACGGGCTCATTCTAAACTAGACTCCTCTGCACTGCTGGCATCTAAGTCAAGGTCAACCAAAAGCAGCCCTTCTTTTGAACAGTAGCTTCCCAACTGAGTGGAGTTACCATCCGGCGCAGAGTTGTTGACCTCGCACCTCACTGTTCGCATCCCGCGAACTGACACAGGTCGCTTCCTCTGCACGTGAGACACATGCCCTTTGATGTTATTCACTATAACCAGCCAGTGTCAACACAACAGGAGGCTGTTTGTCTGAACAGTTTAACAACAACTGCTGACACAACCAATAGAAGCTGCCTGATCTCCATTCACATATAATACGGGAACTAATGTTTGTAGAGAGGTCAACTTTGCTTGGGTCCCCAGTCAACTTGGTCACTTTTTTTTATTTTGCGTAATGAAGTGTCAAATAATAAAGGACTGTTCACACCCAAGAAGGATCATAACTATAACGATAAAGATATAGCTCTAAAAATCATTCTTAATTTTTAAAAGAATAGCAGAGTCCAAGCATCACCTATAACGATAACGGTACCGAAATATGATCAGATCAATTAGAATCAGGTTCACATTGATTTTTGAAGTAAAAATGTCCTAGTTGAACATTGACAGCCAATAAAAATCCATCCTGCAAAGAGCTCATTTAAATCAGCAGATGACAGAACTGAAGCGCGTGCTTAAAATAAACAAAACCATATGGTGTGTTGATGTGGACGATATCGTTCTTGGTGTGAACTGCCTTAAGTTCCTACCGATGTTGTTATGGTTATCGATTAACGCGATTTGCGAGCGCCTTTTAACCGCCAGGTGGGAATTCGTTAACTTATTGGCCTTACCAAACTCATATGGTTATTAAAAATTTTGAAAACACACTTAAAACACAGCCTGTTAATATGTACGACGTAGGCTAACTAGGGGGTTAAACAACACCCCCAGCCCCCACACTTTGATTTTTTAAAATTTGTATTGCGCGAGTGACACCAAAATTATGGCGTCAAGCCTGACTAGGCTGTAACATTTTGTTTTAAACATAAAAAAAAAAAAGAGTTGTTGTTAGCTGTGGATTTGAACACTTTTGAAATAAAATACAGAAAATCCGTCAACACGTAACTTTGCATCAAAGTTATAATGGCATGCAACGTGAAGCCCATTTCTCCATATCTGCACTACACGATCTGCTCACTTCACCCTTTAATGTAAGTTAGCCTAACACACATCTTGCGCACTGCGCCCGACCCCTAAGCACACAATTTACAGACAAGCAGCAAGCTGTCTGCCTTCTGGACTATTTTTTTCCCACCGCGAAAAGCAACAAATTAGCTGATAATCATCAATGTAATTCATCTCAGTCCCCAATATCATTCCAGGCGTATTTGTGGTCATTTATTCTGTGATAGATGCAGGGACATTAGCCTACGGGACGATAGATGCATGAGACCGTTATCTCACAAGTTCATCCCTTAGACGCTTCATTCCCTGCGTTTATTGGCCCGGGTCAGTGTTACTAACGTCAGCAGCTGAAATCGCGTTTAATTCGGCAAGGTCTACAAGCCTCGTCAATAAGCCCATTTTCGAATATGTTAATCAATTTCAGTAAAACGGAACGTCCACGTACCTGAGATGTGCTCTTTTCGAGGACCGCGTTTAGTTCCTGATGCAGTGTGCTGAATCCGCTCTGTGTTGAGCATATCTGAGGGAAAGGTTGTGCAGAGGAGAGGGAGAGAATTGAGCTCAAATGTGTCTTGTGTGGGTCGGCTGGCGAGGGGAATGGTTCCTCCCAGCGTGTGGGTAAACTTTTACTGACGAGTGACGACTGACGAGACTGTATACCCCACCCTCTCCATCCCATCCAATTCCACACAAACCCAAACTGAGGCTTATTCATGCTGGACATGATTACTACAACTGTTGATTAATGTGAATAATGCATGGTCCAACAAAAATTGTAAATCACCTTTTTTTAAGTAAAAAAAAAAAAAAAACAGCTTTATGTTGTTTTCTGGATTGATCTCTCAGGCTGCCAGAGTCGGAGACCAGCTTCAGAAGAGTTTTTAGTGGGAATACACTTTCAAATAACAATATTTTACTAATTACATTCACTTTGGAACTATTTTTTTAAAGTCACCATGAAATCCAAAAAAAATAAAAAAACTTTCCCTATCGCAACAATTCTCTTATCTGATAACGTGTTTACTGGCATGAGGGCGGGACAACCTGTCACTCACATGACATCACAGCAATAGGAAACCACAACGATCCAACCATTCAATCAATTCCTAATCGACAATCTCAAGTCCCGCCCTACGTTATTATTATTATTATTATTTTGTTCAAGAAGCCGTTTCACTCGGATATACAGTACATTACAACAGGAAAGAAAATACTATCACAACTTCCCATGCCCAAATGGAATACTCAGTAATAATACAAGTGCTTCATCTTTGCTTCAATTAATTTAAATAAAAAGTTATTACATAATGCAGTAACTAATATACTTTATTGTCATTGTACAAGAACAACGAAAAGCAAAAATAACATTTGCATCTATTAATTTTAATTCATTTGACTAGCATTTAATCCAGCTTATTTTAATAGTTAAATCAACAACAATTCAATTATCTATTAATTTTATATCAGAAATTACAAAAAATAGATGTCCGAAACGTTATTTGAAAAATAACGTGAGTTTAAAGTAGTGCCAATATATTGTTTACCATATATATTTACAAAGTGTGTGTAAGCATTTGCAATTAATTAACAGAGTATAGCAGGATAGACTGCCAAAGAGAGGAACCAATCAATGACTATTTGAAAAGAGGCCCATCAGAGAGGTCAAAAAGGTGAATATCAGATTGAAGGCTGTATCAAATCACTATACAGTGTCCCATGTGTAAAACAAAAATCTTACCATGTGAAGCTGGCAGATTACTGTAATTCGCTCTTGAATTTGAAAAGGTCTACAGCAGTATTAGTTCAGTCATACTAGCTTGAAATAAACAGCACTTTAGTAATCCGTAAATAGCATTACTGTAAACATATAGTGTACAGTATTACTCTGTTTTACAAAACTTCATGGCGGTTTCATAACACATTGGATGGATATTATGATTACATGATAAATTATTAATGATAATTTATTGCTTTAATCCTTAAAATCAACGCCTTTTAGTTGTCTGTTTGCAAACCTTCAATGATTCAAGGCAAGTTCTAGGAAAGTGTGGGGTAAAATATTTCCTTGGACGCTTCAAGTAGTTCAGTAGCACGCACACGCACACACGCGCACACACGTACACACACTCACACACACTCACACACACACACACACACACACACACACACACACACACACACACACACACACACACACACACACACACACCTGAGGGTTTTCATGGCTGACCATTCTCAGATGGAAAGTGGTTTGCTTTGAGCAATTTAAAAGCACAAAAAGGCTGACGGATCTAATAATATTGACACAGATGTTCCATATAACAGAATCCACACAAGGTTTTTGGAATGGGAGTGGGTTGTTGGAATTTCAATACATGCTTCTTTACTTCTCATATTGAAATCACCAGAGTTAATCGAAGCTGTGGTTTACTTGTGTTTCCAGTGAAATCATTAGGTTTGTTTTGTGAGGTCACCTTACACTTACACATCTGCTGAACTAACTCTGAAGGTCATGGACCTTCAACCGCTTCAATGTTTGCGATAATTCCAGCCGCCTTTAAATTGCCTTGCTGCTTATCTGCTTCCTGTAAATCTAGCCATTGTTTAAGTCTGCCCCCCTTCCACTAAAGTTTGGATAAACAGTATTAAGGAAAGTCATAGCTTGTATAAAAAGAGGTAGTGACTGTCCAGTCTACCGGTGTCCGTTTTGCGAAAAAGAAACAATACAAAGGTAAAAAAAGAAACAATGGAAATTCTTCCAATCAAGCCAAACCTATACAAAAATTAATGATTATTAGTGCACCTGGAAACCATTATAGTAGGATTTATAATAAAACAATATGATACATCACTGTTATATCCAATACAAACAGAATCTTAATACATATATTAAAATATTTTCAAGTCTAATGTGAATCAGTCTTTCATCGAAAAACAGCATGTTTTACTTCTGTGAAATATAAAACGAGGTATTATTAGCATTATAAATTATATTAAATACTGTGTGTGTGTGTGTGTGTGAGGTACATATTACCGTAAAACTTCAAATAATAGCCCGGGATTTTATTTTCCCAAATCGCCGAACTGCAGCGGCTTGTATTTGAGACAGGCGAATATGAGACAGGCCTTTAATTTAGAGTTGAGATGTTGTTCATTGAGTGTAGGCCTAGAGATAACGATCCAAATAGCATAGGCTGATACACAGAAGGCATGAGAGTAGGAGGTTACCACATTATATTCCGTTTTATTTATAATTCGAATGTGTTTAACAAATCAGTTAATGTAAAGCCTTGCCTACTATATTACCGTATGGGAGTCGCACACCGGACGAGAAGCGCAGTGCTGCGCCGCGTCTAGGACAGCTCGGGGTATCGCACACCGGAGGCGCACTTTCCCAGTTTATGGCCAGCAATGTTGTTAAGTTACATTATGAAATTAAGATAATGTCTACTGTACAATTAAATACAATCGTTGTAAGTCTAAGTCTGCAGTCTGAACACTTTACCTCAGACCGTCCGTTAACTGAATGAATTGAGAATATCATTACCTCGAGTTGTAGACGCGGTGCTGCACTTCTCGTCCGGTGAGTGACAGCCATGGGATGGGTTGAACAATGGGCTACAAGTTACCGGTAATATCCATCGAGCCTATGAACTTGTTGCCCGAAACACATCAACAAGAAAGAAGGCTACCCTGTAAAACAAAATGTGATACAAAATGGCCCTATTCATCACTATCATCATCACCGCGATCCTCAACTACAAGTTATTTGGCCAATTCCACCTCCACTTCTCCCTCTCTGGCCTCCGCTAACTTTTAGAAGATTTTAGAAGAAGGGGTTTAGAAGATTAAATACAACCCGAAACTAAAAAACAGACCAGGCCTCTATTTGAGACCGGCCTTTATTTATCCAAACCTGTCGCCACACCAGGCGTGTAAAAGAGACAGGCGTATTTGGGACTCGGCTATTATTTGAAGTTTTACGGTATATTAATTTATATATGACATACAGTCTAAGTGATTACTAATTGATATCAGATGAAGTGTTGAAATGTTTTGTTTAGCCTGTGTGAACGGGAGCAAAAGGGGAGATGCTTGGCAGCCTGAAACAGAACTCAAGGTAATGGGCTTTGGAGGACAATCAATCAGCTGTGATAGCTAGCATAGCTCCAGCCCCTTTAGCTCAATCATACACAACTTGGCGTGGTGAACAGAGAGATTGTCTACCACTCAAGGTTTCAGTGCCTCTTGGCCAATGTGCTTCACCTTGGACTGTCTGCTCAGCTCTGATCTGGTTCACTTGGCATTTACAGCCTGTCAACTAGAAACTGTCAGACAGATTATTTAATTGGCTTCCAGTTAATCTGTAAATAGATCAAGGGGGCGCCTTTATAAATATGAAGCATGAAAACCTCAACTGCTTGAACAGACTATTTTGTGTTTCATCAAATTGACTATATTGTGTTTTCATCAAATTCGACTATATTGTGTTTTTATTGCAAATTCATTTCTGCAATTACATTAAATACAAACTAAATACAAAAGCAAATAGACTAATCTCAGTTCAACATTTTAAAGATAAAGTAGGTGTTTGCGGTCTGACATACCTTACAATACTGTGGCTCTCCCATAGACATCTCATTATTCTGCCAGACTGAATAAAACACCAAAATACAGACTTGTGGTTTTGAGATGGAAACCATTGCAGGGGTTTGCTAGTTCCTTAATTGCATAAAAGAAAGTTTCCAAACTCAGATCTTCTGGAATAACCACTAGTGTTCATAGACATATTCTTAACATCCACTGAAATCAGGCTCTGCACTTTTTGGGTCCAAAATGAACCTATAATTTAGAGTGACTATTCTGGGGATTGCAGAGTGGCCTGTGGTGACTGGACCCATGCCACCTCAGAGCCAAATACCAGGTCGTGGAGTTATCCATTCCTCAGACTTGTTTGACCGAAACGGGTTGACTGTCTCCACATTGATTGCTGTTGACATGCAAGTCTGTTAAAAAGGAAATTGAGAAACTAGGGGGAACATTTTTGAGATATTTAGGCGTAGTTGATTTGCATACAAGGTTGAGCAATGATTGAAGTCAGCAATGCTGTTATTGTTGACAGAACTGAAACTGTGACACAGTTGGCGTTAAGAACACTTGGAAAAATACGGTGGTCGAGAGAGCTGCAATCGAAGAAAACGCATGCAAATACAAAGAACACAGCAAATTAAGAAAATATCTTCATCAGTTTGACAACAGATGTGCTGCAAATACACACAACACAACCAAAAACAGAAATGTTCAAATAAACAAAAAACTCACCTTTCAGGTCATCGACAACACCACTGATGAGTAGACATTGAACAATAAGCATGTCCCAGCCAGGTTTGTCATTTGTTGGGGTCCTCTTGAAACATTTCCATTATGATATGTGCTATTTGCAGCAATTTTCTGTTTTTGGATGCATTGTGAGTATTTGCAGCACGTGTGTTGTCAAAGTGATAATATTTTCTGAATTTGCTGGTGTTTTTTCTATTTGCATGTGTTTTATTCAGCTGCATTGTTTTGAGATCTTTCGGCCACCGTAGGAAAAAAAATCATTGCTATTTGACTGGAATGGGAGATTTTCCTTTAGTGTGTAATGTATCTGTTTGTGCATTTATTATTACAAAGTTTATACTCTCCCACAAAGGGATTTAATCTATCTAACAGAAAACACTGACCTGCCTACAATACCTAGAATAGATCTAAATCCAGATATTACTTCCGCAAACGTCTAAATATTAGCATAATACCCACCCAAAGGCATACACAAAGAAAGAAGGTGAGGTTAAAGAGAACTGTAGTGTTGTCACCATGTAACAGAGACGCTGCGTTTCGACAATAGCAAAACCCCTGTGTGTGGCTTTCCGAAACTGGATGAAATTAGGAATCAGCTGGCCCTGAGCAAAAGTGTGATTGTGTGCAGTGCATTTTACAGAGGACAGCTTTCTGAACCTTGGAGAGTACACCGCTGGCTATACACAAGCCATGCTTGTGTACAAGTTGGATCCGATTGATCTACTTGATTATCTGCATATTCAGAATCTGACTCGGTCTTGAACTGATACAATAAAAATGACTACATTAACTGTTTGTGTTTACAATTACTTTAGAAGTCTTGAAAGCTGACGCTCATGATTGGTAAAGGATGATGCATTTCCGACACATGCTTGAGGGCTTTTTGGATAGAGGGGCTTTATAGAAAACTCAATCTGCGAGTTACATACAGACTGGGAATAGAGGTACAACAATAATATAGAGTATGTGACTTTTTTTTTTAACATCAAAGCATATTAATCTATTCTATTACACCCAATAAACAAAATGATGACTTTTAAAAATAGCATCATCTGATCCCTTTAATTTTTTACTTCATTTCTATTGCTAATCACTTTCAATTTTAAAGTTCACTTTAAAATGAAAATTAATCCATTATTTACTCACCCTCAAGCCATCCTAGGTGTATACACTTTTTTGAGCTTCAATCTGATGGTTGCAATCCACTGCTATTATCAAGTTTGGTAGCGTCGGGGTGTTTATTAATATAACTCCGATTGTATTCGTCTGAAAGAAGAAAGTCATATACACTTAAGATGGCTTGAGGGTGAGTAAATCATGGGCTAATTTTCACTTTTAAAGTGAACTATTCCTTTAATGGCATTTGGCAACAGTGGGACTTATGTTGGCACAGCATATGGCACTTGAACATAAATCATTGGAAACTCTGAAAGTTCTCTATCTAGATAAAGGACAATACTACTGCTGTCTGAAGAACAAGCTTTGTTCACTCCACATCTGTTATGGTGATCCCATTTTTATCAAATTTTTACCTTTAGGTAAAAAAAAAAAAAAAAAAAACTTAGATAAGTGCCAGATTAATGGCACAATATATTTTCTATTGACCAAACTGAAATATTGTATACCATTGTAGTTGAATTAAATATGTATTTAATTGTTTATATTAATATATTGTATTTTATTTATTATAATAAATATTTTTTATATATTTTTATGTAAATATTGAATATTAGCCCTACTTCAATCATTTATTAATTATTTATTACTTAAATCAATTATGCATTAAATGTGTATATGGGTGAAGGACGAAAAATGATACAAAAACAAATAGAAAAAAAGGCTAAAAGAATTGTCTATAAAAAAAGGAATGCTGTGTAAACAGGGTGTAATGAGAACTGTATTTTTTTTTAAAAGCACAATTAATATTGAAGATTTAGCACACAAAGTGGTTAATCAAAATAATTTGAGCTGCATGCAAACACCAGTATTTGCCAAACACACACACACACACACACATATATATATGACATCCTAATTAGACCTCCAATTGCAAAGACTAATCTTTCTCAACCTCAAACATGGGAGATCTATAAAATGACTAATGCTTTGGCTACCACCTGTGCTAATGAAGAGCAATGTGTATTACATATGCATCACAGAAAAGTGGTGCTTGGTGCAGATCGGGGCATCAGATCAGAGACTAAAGGCTGGGCCTGGTTTATGCATCCACCTCAGCTGTGGCATCTGGATATCATGAGGTAGGATGGACCACTGGTGTGGCAGAGGGGTTGCATTAAACATATAAGGATCATGTAGAACCCACTCACCTCCGAACTGCCTGTGCGAACAGCTGCCAGCTGTTGATATTAGGTCTCATGCTGATTTACTTTGATGTAGCACAAGCCCACAATCTCATACTGAGAACTTCTGTTCAAGAGTATTCTATAATGAAACCCATCAGGGAAGTGCGGAGATGGCTTAGTTTAAGTTTATACAAGGAATTCAAGATCAAATCTCAATTGCAGTTGAACTTCCAGCTGAATGTCACCTAATTAAACCTTGTATTGTATGTCTAACGCACACAGAGAGTGAAGAATAGTAGAAAACGTAAAAAAGCTGACCTAGATCCTCAGCACACTTTGTCATGTCTTGTTAAGCGCACAGACACATTGAACTGAGAGCTAAGAGAGTGATCGAAGTCCTCGGGGATCCGTCATCTGCCACCGTGAAATTCCGTGGCGGTGCGAGGCATTACATAACTGCCATTCCGTTGTGGAATATGAAAACCCAACTCTTGTCCTTGATAGACAAGCACTGAACATCAAAGGCATATGAAAATGTGCTGTTTGTATATGTGCAACATAATCACAGACTCTCTGAAACTAATACATCTCCTTATCGTCATCCCGTCAAATGTCAAGATGAGCATTTTTTGACATATCTGTCCAAATCTAAGTCAAGGATAAAATCATAAAAAGGCCTGTTCATTTAGAGAAATGAAAAAAAAGTCAACTCAATCATCCCAGTGGTAAGTCTGGAATGGGACCAACCGCCACGTGTGGCTGATTACGAAATCCTTCCTGTTTTTATAGGCAAGCAATGCTAAGCATCTGACAGCAGTTCGGCCTGATGTAAGCAAAGATGGCTATCAGGCTGACCAGACAGAACAGGTCAGTTAATATATCCAACACAGAGTCCACCTGCCAAAATTTCATATTATATTACAGTAGACGGCATAAAAAAAGGGAGGTTCCCAATTCCAATGCAATTACAATTCAGAGACAAAACAAGTTGAGTGCATGCTATGAGCTTTCTCCTCAGGGTCTAAAACACTTGCAGTGTTTTCTTAAATTGTTGCAGGATTTGAATGCAGTATAAAACAAATGGATATTCATTTTAAGATTTAAAGTTTTTAAATCTTAACTTTAATTGAGCAATCAATGATGGCAAAAGTAATCTAAAATATGATAAATTAGCAGTCACATATATAGTAGTAACTACGTAATCAGATTCCTAAAAATAAATACTTGTCATCAGATTATATTACATTTTAAGACTCAATCAGACAACAGTTACTGTTGATTACATGATTATGTAATATTCACAAAATGGCAGTAAAATATTCATAATTCACTGATTCTCCCTATTCTGGTTTTTATTCTTACTAAATTTTCCTTTCTAAAAAACCCTATTTCTTTTAAATGTTCGAAAAGTATGGTTTTGTGGAATTGCACACACAACTAGTGGAATGGCCACTAGTTAGGCGTTTATAATTACATGGAAAATTGAGAGACCACACAACTTAAAAAAGTAAAATATTTAGTGTTTTTATTTTGAATGTTTTATTTTACAATAGTTTTAATTTAATTTGACATTAGCTTTGCATCAATTTACGAACCCCCTTGCAGTTCCTACACCAACCTCAGAAATTAAAGCACTTCACAATGCTCTTTGCATTTTTATATTAATATGCTACAAGATTATTCTATTCAAATTATTGTGATAAATAAATTCGGTCAAAAGTAATCGAAAAGTAATCAGATTATATTACCAAAAATGTGTAATGTAATAGATTAGATTTATTCATTTAGCAGATGCTATCCAGCGACTTCCACATGAGGAATTAACTATTTTCATCATGTATTATATTATAGTATTACACACACACACACACACACACACACACACACACACACACACACACACACACACACACACACACACACAAGTTGTTGTCATGTTGTTATGGCCCAGTTGAGTTGTGTGTTATTACTCAGAACGTGCCCTAAACATATTGTAATGGAAAAACAGTCATGTTTCATAGCTTAATTTCACTTTGCATGCAAGCCACATCCATTTTATGAGATTTTAACAAGACTTTGCAGTGTGTGTGCTTGTATCTGGTTCATGCCCTTTGTTTGTGGTCTGACGTATGGGTGGGAACACCAACATGTTTACAAGGCAGTCTAGATCCCCAATACCACTGCAGTGTTAAAACACACTCACCGCCTCATTTCAACTCGAAAGCTTATTAACAAGAACAGACACACAGATTCACAAAGACTCGCCCACTTTTTTTTAGCAGACTGTGATATAAACATTAAGCTTTTATCTGTGCTTGACTGCTGTAAACACAGAATAATAATGCCATCTACAAAATATTATAAGCATAGCCTACTGCTTTGACTTGTATGAGACATATATGTTAAAAACATAAAAGTAATAGTGTAAATGTTTACTGTACACTTAAACTGACCAAGGCTGAATGCGAGTGCTGCCTCACAGTTCTGTCACTCCCTATATGCAGGTTACAGCAAAGCAAGAGAAAGGGAGGGTAGAAAGAAAAGGGGAAGTATAGATAGTGAGCACAGGGTGAATAAGGGAGTTTATTGTGAAGGAATCGAAAGCCAAAAGACATTAAGATAGCCGCCATCTGGAGCATAACAATGTTAAATTAAACAAAACAGGCACACAAAAACATTGCATTCCATGTTGGTGAAAAATCGAGAATGTTACGTTTTAAAAGTTAAAAACACACATCAGAGAACTTTAGCACAGCTGTATGTTTAGAATGAGAGATAAAATTCCAGATCATCAAGAGGGGTTGATGACACATGCTAGCATGACTCGCTAATAACCCCGTGGCTTTCTTGCACTGAACCGTATGTTACCCGTGACAAATGGGTTTTCCTCTGGTGGACTGAACCTTGAACCTTAAGACATCACCATCATTCCTTCTGTCATCATTAAATGAATGAATAGAGAAGGAAAGAGCATGAAGTCTGCCTTCACTTTCAGAGAAACCATGTTACAAGAATTAGTACAGTAAGTAAGAGAAGCAGATATCCTGGGTGAACTTCAAACACTCAGATATCAGAGGTCTGACTGTTTAAAGATGCAATATACTTGTGCGCACAAGACTTTTTTGAGCGAGGCTTCATTTGACCATGTGCTTAATTTTTAGGAACTGGTCTGCAGCCACTGTTTTCTTTTCCTGGAAGTGCTCTTACCAAACAACTTGACCGTAATTCTCCAAATCCACACCCAAACACTCCCTGCATCACACTGAACACATGTGAAGTATCTGTAGTGTAAGTGTATGTGCTTTACAGTGGGGTCCAAATGTCTGAGACATATATAGAAAATATATAGAATTTTCCCCCACATTTAAACCTAAAGTTTCAGGATTTTTTAAAAACAAAAAAAAAAATTATAAAATGTTTTATAATAAAAAATATAAGCTAAAATGTGTTTAATATAATATGATATGATATATGATGATATAATATGATATGATATGATATAATATGATATGATATGATATGATATATGATATTATATGATATAATATATTTTAAATATATAGTCATGGTCAGAATTATTGGCACCCTAGGTAAATATAGTATACTGTATGATCAAAGATGGCTGTAAAAACAAATCTGCATTGTTTATCCATTTTATCTTGCATTAAAAAATGTGCAAAAATCTATCCTTTCATTGAAGTAAAACAATAAAGTGTGGGGGGAAAAAATCACATTATGAAATAGATGTTTTTCTCTAAAACACGTTGGCCACAATCATTTGCACCCCTAGAAATTCTTATTAGTAAATATCTCTGAAGTATTTTTTTTTAGCACACTGGGGTGAATTGTCCAGCCATGACCAGGAGTATAAATATGAGGAAATGCAAAGGCCAAATTCCCTTAATCTATCACAGGGTAAAACCAAAGAATATAGTTCTGATGTGCAGCAAAAGATTGTTAAGCTAAAAAAAAATAGCTAAAGCATTTAAATTTAATACCCATTTCTATTATCAGGGCAATGATTAAGAAGTTCAGATCAACTAAAGATGTTACAAATCTGCCAGGAAGGAATCTGCCGTGTGTCTATATTGATGTTAATACATATTAATGCGCAGCGAGGAGGAGAGTTCGAGTGGCCAGACTCTCCAAGACTCTCCAATGATAACAGAGGGAGATGGCAGAAATTAGTTTAGTCTTGGGGTCAGAAAGCATAAAAATAAAAAAACATGTTACATGCATCACCACATTTAGTTTGAGAGGGTTTCAAGAAAAATCTTGCATCTCTCATCCAAAAACAAACTCCAGCATATTCAGTCGTCAGACACGACTGGAACTTCAAACGGACTGGTTTCTATGGTCAAATGAAACAAAAAAAACAAGGGATCATTTTTTGGGTCTATTTTTTTGCTGGAGGTCCTGGACATCTTATTTAGATACATGCCATCATGGGTTCTATGAAATACCAACAGATAAAAAATCAAAACCTGACTGCCTCTGCTAGAAATCTTATAATGGGCCGTGGTTGGATCTTCTATGGACAATAAGCACAAAATGAAGCTTCTGCCATGACCATACCAGTCCCCTGACATGAACCCTATAGAAAATGAGTAAACCGAAGAGGAGAAGCACAAACATGGATCTGGGAATCTGAAGGATCTGGAGAGATTCTGTATGGAGGAATGGTCTCTGATCTCAGGTCAGGTGTTCTCCAAACTCATCAGGCATTATAGAAGAAGAATCAGAGCTGTTATCTTGGCAAAAGGAGATTGCAAAAAGAATTAAATAAAAGGGTGTCAATAATTGTGGCCAACCTGATTTGGAGATTTTCCTCACATTATTTTACTTCAATGAAAGGTTAGATTTTACAGAACACTTTAAAACATATTAATTACATAATATAAATAAATATTTTTTGTGACATGGAAAACAGAAGACATTTTGGTCAACTTAAAAGTATCTGAGTTTGGTTCATATGGACATTTATGACACTGACCATGTGAAAACCTTTTGGAGTTCATGTAATATATCTGCAGGTCCATTTCAAAACAAACCAACAAAAATAGCTTGCTTCATTCAAAAAAGATATTTCATTCATATAGTAGACATTAGCATTGGTATGCATCACACACAGTCAAGTTCATAATAGAACAAAAATAGGCCTTATGGTAAACAGTGAGCCCCCCCCGGCACTCAATCCAGAGGGAGTCTTTGTGTTGGGACGTGCGGTTGACTGAAATATGATGAGATAGACAGTGTGTGGGGGAGAGCAAAAACTAAAGACAGCACATTCGCCTGCTCAAGGACTGTCATAACTCAGAGTCATTCTCAGACATTCATTTCTCAACTGCAGTGTGAAGAACAGCTGGGAGAAGTTTAGAAAAGGGTGTGTGAGCAAGATGGAGAGATAGAGATAGAGATCAGAGTAATTCTACCTCCTCCTTAGTGTGATCCTAATCTAAAATAATATCATCGTTATAAATCATCGTTGTTTTAAAATCATCGAATTATAAACAATTTTAAATAACACGCTTTTCCCCAATAAAGATAGTGGATCTGAGCTATAAGACTTGCCAATGTAATCAGCACTAGAGGAGTGATTGCTGGATTGTTCTGAATGTGACTGAGAGGGAGAATATGTTGCTGCTCCACTTTAGTCCAAGTGCAACACGCTGGTCTGCGGTCTGAAACCTCCTCCAGCTAAGCAAGACAGTGTAAACAATGAAGAAAGACGGAGCGCCAGGAAAAAAAAAAGACAAAGACTCCATCCTGACATCTTACCCCTTTGGCAAAGTTATAAAAAGGGCCATTTTTGTTCTAAAAAAAAAGGAGAAAAAAAAAAAACGTTTTATGGAATTTTATATTTGGTGTGCGTTTAAAAGCTCATTTGGCGTGGCATGAGTTTATGGGCTTTCAGGGCATCGTCTGGTTCAGAGGAAGAGTTTTCTCTCTCTGCTGCTCCTGCAGGTCATAAAACTCTCTAGAACTCCCACTTATAAACATCCACACAGGTAGATCAAGAAAAACCTTCACACTCCAAACAGCGCTGTGTGGTAATCGCACACACATGGGCAGGTTGAGCTGTGGGAATGCGGCTCTTAAAACCCGGTAGGATTTGGGAAGTCCTTGTAAAACCTGATCTCTCACACACAGATAACAGTAAGCGGTGCTATCTCTCGCATTTTAAACCTTCTTAATACAGCTTTCACAAGGCACAGGCACGCTATCTAAGCCTGCATGGACTCATACAAGCATCAAAGCTCTGGCTCCAGCTGCTAAAAGGAGGTTAGCCCTGTTTGTGGTTTACTACCGTATGCCGTACCATATCAAACATCTAATTATAAAGGTATTACTCAGAAGGGTCTCGTCAATGATCGAAACCCCACATTGGTAGAGGAACTGAAATCTGCAAAGTAAGGATATTTATACGTTATTTTACTTTTATGTTAGGAGGTCTAAGTCCCAGAAGTGAGCATAGCTCTGATGCCAAGCTTATATTATAGCTTTTGAGTTTATACTCCTTCAGACCCACCTGCTGGGTTGCCCTGACTACATCACAATGCCAAACTGAAGCCAGACCACCAACCGACAGCATAGCATCATTGCTCTTAGATGAATTTTCCCCTTTCTCATTCTCTTTTTCTCATTCTCTTCATAGCAAGTCAGGTATTTAGGATGCCGATGTCGAATAATCAAACTATTCTGGTCCACACTGCAGACAAGACGACAGGATCTGATTGACTAACATTTACTCGTTTTTATGTGCTGTTTAGTGGACAGATATATATGAAAACTAATTCTATAATAATTCGAATTCTATTATTTGCCCCCATTTTTCATGAGCTGAGCTCGAAGATCTAAGACTTTTCTATGTGAAGAGTTCAGATGCAAAAGCCTCTAAGTGCCATTTGAAATTTTCTTCTAGAATGATCATTTTTATCAAGCTTGTATATTTATGTTCAGTAATTTCACTTAAATGACAATTAATAGGTAATCTTCATTGCCATTTAAGTGAAATTACTGAACTTAAATATACAATCTTGATAAAAATGATCATTCTAGAAGAAAATTTCAAATGGCACTTAGAGGCTTTTGCATCTGAACTCTTCATGTACACAAAAGGCTTATTTCTCTCAAATATTGTTCACAAATCTGTCTAAATCTGTGTTAGTGAGAACTTCTCCTTTTTGCCCGAGATAATCCATCCACCTCACAGATGTGGCATTTAAATGCTGAGTAGACAGCATGATTTGTGAACAATATTTGAGAGAAATAGGCATTTTGTGTACATAGAAAAAGTCTTATTTTTGAGTTTTTGAGGGCAAAAACAAAAGTGTTGCGTTTATAATTTTGTTCAGTACATATACAATTATTTTATTAAATCATAATAGAAAACAAATAATAATAGTAGAAAATGTTTTGGGGGATTTCAAGCGTTCCAAAAGTAACAAATATTGATAATTTTAGAGACAAAATTTGAAAAAGGTTTAAAAATAGATTATATGACAATAATTCATTCAATGACAATAATATAATTCTACATTTTTAAATAATTATTCAGAAGTCTTTATGAAAAGTTGCTAAACAAACAAACTAATAATGAATTCTATGACTTTATATAATTCAAAAATAAATGACATGGAAAAGAATTTAAACACATTTTTCAGCAGTCTTCATGAATGGTTGTAGGCCTACAATAAATAAATAAATAAATAAATAAATAAATAGGTAGGTAGGTTGACAGGTAGATAAACAGACAAATGAAAATGCTATTGGGAATTTGTATCCATCCAAAAGTTAAGTATTGATTATTTTACAGACACAACTTTTAATATAAACCTAACATATAAAGTTTAAGCAGAGTGATTACTGTGTATTGGAAGTTTCTTAAAAATATACCAATATACCAAAAAGACAAATGATTACCATTTTTGTGCACAATATAAATCAATGTCATCGAAACGAACTGTGGGCCTAACATCTGCAACTAAAATTCCTGTGTGAGAAGACATACTGCATTTATTGTCCTAGAATGGCCACATGAACAGGGTACAATGAATCTTTGGATTAAACAATTTGCAGACACAGTTTGCTTGTGTGTACGTGAGAGAGAAAAATAGAGAAAAGAAAAGACATAAGTTCTTAATTATTTGTCTAGAGAACATCAAAATATGCAAAAAATACAAGTTTAAGGCGGGATTCTCTATATTAGCACTTACAGAAGTTTTCCATTATCTACAATGCACAAACTACAATTTGTTTGTGCATCTATTCTCAGTTCAGTCCATTTTTCCACTTCTTGAAATGACCTCAGTAGCACACCCCCTCCCATTCTCACTCCCATCCCGACATTCTCACTGTGGGAATAACAGCCAGTGACTGCCCCGAGTCTGGGAATTCCTCTATGACAAAGTGTGACTTTTACATAACTCTGAGCTAACAATCTCATCCCCTCCCAAAAAATAAAAAAAAACTCCTTTGACCACAGAATTCCAGCTCGTCTCTAACCCGGTGTGTTTAAATGTTGCTGCGTTTGATAGCATGTTTGCATTCCAACAGATAATGAGCGAGAGAAATTAGATATCTGCATCCTTATCATCAACACAGATACCAACCAAGAAACAACACTATAAATAGAGCCAATCGGACAGTAGCATAACTTCTCCTAAACACTGTTCATTAATTCCTGACATTCAGCTCATTATATATATGATAAAGTATGATGTCAGATGTGATATGTAATGGTTTGTTTCTCACTTCGAGAAATACAAAATCAGCTTTGCTTTATTCACACAGGGATTCAGAGACGCTGCAGTCTTTCAGGGCCACCTATTACCCGATTCATTTATCAACTATAAAAGACTAACAACAAATTTAAACTTAATTGTAGATGATGTCAAATTGTTATTTGGATGTAATTAGGCTTTATTAGATCTGGTTGTAAAAACAATTTCTTAGAGAGATCAAAGCCAAGATAAATGTTGCAGATCTATTGCTCCTCCCCACCCATTCCTCTCTCCATCATGTCCCTTTTCATAGATTATGTCTCTTTCATCTCTCAAACCAGACCTGAAAAAAAAATGGAAAAAAAAAAGTTGTAGATCAGTGCAAAATGCGTGTCATTGCTGAAGCGTGCAACAATCAGCCAGGACTCTCCAGCCCGAGCAGGCGAGAGCACATGACCCTGTGACCTCTGCATTAACCTCTGAACTTTTCTAGCCTTCATCTCTAACCTCTCTGGTTGGGTCAGGCCTGTGCGTTGGTGGTCAGGCATTAGGATTACTTATGATAGCGAGGTAAAAGACACAGCACATACAAGGAAGGACTGGTTGTGAGCTTGTAGTGAGAAAAACAAAGTATACCACAGTGTCTGTAAGAGTTTTGAATGTTTTTGAAAGAAGTTTACTATGCTTACCAAGGCTGCATTTGATTAAAAAATACAGTAAAAGTAATATAGAACAGTTTTCTAATTTAAAGGGGCTATATGGAACTTTTTCCCCAAAATAAATGTAACAATAGCCTTTTTATTTGACCATATGACTCAAACATCTCCTGGTGAGCATACTGACACCTTGTCCGCTCACAGTGGGTGCACCTATAAGCCTGTATCCTATTTTTCCTATTTTCTGTCGGGTCGGATTTTTCCCGCGCTGTCTGCGGATGTGACGTCGAGCGCGTTCAAGTTAAACGTTTCAGATCACTCTGCCACCACCGCTAGTCAGCAAGTAGCCTACACTCGCAAGCAGTGCAATGGAATATATGTATTTGACTGTTCTTACCTCTGTAAACATAATGTTGACCTCCTTGGAGCAGATGACTTGTGAAGTGTGCACGTACGAGCGCGCTGCGAGAGCGAGCAGAAAGGAAGAGCAGTTCGGTTTTTTAGCCACAGGTGTCAGTCGCGAGTTTAAATTTCAGAAAAACGCATATAGCCTCTTTAATATATTTTAAAATGTAATTTATTACTGTGATGGGAAAATTAAATTTGCACCATCATTACTTCAGAGTCACATGATCCTTCAGAAATCGTTCTATGCTGATTTGGTGTAGTATAATGCTGCCTTCACGTGCTATCGGAAATGTCCTACTTTCCACTTCTGAAGTCGTGATTAGGAGCTCGTCGCACTCAAGTGCTTTGTTGTCTTAAAGAACGGGAACCGAAGGACACAAGGTTTATTCTTAGCTAATTGAGAAAATCGTATTAAAGCAAAAAATGATAGGAATTTAGCTTCCCATTCACTGACAACAATATAAACATTCACTGCGCTATCTAGATAGCTAGCTTACTGACAAATCTGGAATTTTAGTCAAAAACAGGCTATTTTTGCTGTGTGTAATTCATATAATATGCTTCAAATGATTGTTCATATGTAAATATGCACTAATTTAACAAAGAGACAAAGGGGATGTAGCGGTTGTGGAAAAACCCTAATAAAGAATACCAGTCACAGCAGCAATTTTTCTCCCCTCCGCCAAGAAAGTATATGGCCCGCCCATCTCGGGAACGTGGGTATAAAAATTATCCCTGAACTTCCCAGAGGTAAATATGACTTGTGGATGTCCAATTTTTTACTAAGAAATATTATCATATTTACTATAATTCCGATAGCAAGTGAAGGCAGCATTAGAAACATTTATTAGCCTACTATCAATGTTAAAAACAGTTGCTGATTAAATGTTTTCGGTTTTCAGGATTCTTTGACAAATTGAAATAATAAATAACAGTATTTGAAATATAACTCTACTGTAACATTATACATCTTTACAGTTACTTTGTACAATCACAGTCAATTTAATGTGCCCTTGCACACAAAAGTATTAATTTCTTTCAGCAAAACAATAATAATATTACTGACCCCAATATTTTGAATGATACTGTTCACATGCATCACAGGGTTCTTACAGATGCTCTAAATGTAGTCTATCAATGTGGTCTGCAGCTGCAAATTTCCATTCCGGACACCAGGAACATAAAATATCAAGCCTTTGGTTAATATGAGAGAGCATGATTCATATGGAAAATGGTATGACATGGAATCTTACTAGTATAGCTGCTGACAATGAAATTCATTTCCACAAAAAACTACAAGTGCTTATACAGCCCAGTGTAAAGATGTAATATTGTGGTTAAATAGATTTAGGAAAGTGATGATTCAGTATGCAGATGCATGCAAGTAAAAAATAATTTCAGTATGCAAATACTGCATCACTGAATTGAATATTGAGTTTCAATCTTAAAGGGATAAATGCAAATTCTGTCATAATTTACTCACCCTCATGTGAAACCTGCATGACGCACTTTCTTCTGTGGAACTCAAAAGATATTTTGAGAAATGCATCAAGTGTTTTTTTTTTTTTTTGTAAATACAATGGAAGTCAATGGGTTCCAATGCTGTTTGGTTCCCAACATTCTTCACTACATCATCTCTTTGTTCTGCAGAAGAAAGTAAGTCATTTTGGAACAACATAAGGGTGAATAATGGATGACAGTATAGTTTAATTTTGGGGTGGACTGTCCCAAAATCATTTCTATCATTTGCAGAAAAAAAACATTGTAATAAAGTTTAATAGATGAATTTAGAACTAATTATAATTTCATTGAAAATAAATTTCTGAGGAATATCAATACCGTGCTGCTTTGCAAGCGCAGTAAATATGGATTTCATATATACACAGGCAGCAGCTAAAATGTAGAATAACTCTGGAAAAACAAAACAATTTGCCAGTTATATGAACAAATGCTTTCCGTACCGGACCTGAGGTCATTAAGAGCTCCAGAGAGCTGTTCACTTTACTGGACATGAGATTAATCAGAGCCATGGGGTTCTGGCTGCTCTGGACATCCTCAACAGCCAAACGAGAGAAGAAAAAAAAAAGCTCTTTCATAATACTTTATTTCCACAGCACACGCCTATGTTTTGATTCCTTTGCCACTGGTGAGAGTGTGCCGTCTTAAAACCAGACGCATAATGGAATGATACCAGGACATTTTTGAGATTCTTGATTTAATGATGCATGTTTCATTTAAAGATTTCTAGACAGCGGAATAGAATATGATTTAAACTTACTGATTTCTCTGTAACTCATCTGATAATATTCTAATGATAATAAAGGCTCTGTTGTTATTAACAAGACCACTTGTCTGCATATTAGCAGCTGATATAAATTGCTTTCTGAATGAATAAACTAATTATTTATTTTGCAAATCATAATTACACACAATGACTCAAGCAAAAAGATGCAAAAGCAAAATGAAAGTGCACTCTCAGTCCCATAGTCTCACACACTTTTATGTTCTTTCAACATAGACTGCAGTAGTCATTACAAGCAAGATTTTTTGTTGTTGCTGCATTTCAATGGGGTTGAGGAAAGAAGGGAGAACCAGTTCTGTCTGCATATCGTGCAAATCAAAGTCCCCTTTAATTATTATTTTAACTCTCAGGGATTTTCCTCTCCCTTCTCAGAATCCACTGAAACACTACTCTAAAACTTAAAAGCTGACTAAAACTGCTTTCTTTCATCACATAGGTTCAGCTCTCTCGCCTGGTGGAACATGAGGAACCATAATAAAGTAACTTTAGAGAGAACAATAAAAAGTCACATGTTTGCAGAGAGACAAACCAAAAATCACCCAAGAATCCAAATTTTGTCCTTTACTCACACTCATGCCGTTCCAAATTCATATGAATTCTTTGGAACACAAAAAGTCAATATTTGAAGCATATTAAGGCATTTTTTAATACAATGAAAGTGAATGGTCACTAGGTCTGTAAAGATCCAAAATGTCTAAATAAATAAAATACAAAAACGTATATAAATTTTCATGGGTTATGTTATTTCACAAATCATTCATTAGTGTTTTGAGGTCATAATATGATATTGTGCAAGGAACCGTGCGAAAACAAATCTTTATTAAGCGATAATCTTTCCCTTTAATTATAAGTTGTGTGAACAGGAATAGATGTTGTTAGTGTTTTGCTGACACTAGTGGTCATTTCAGATGAAAACGGCAGTGATTTGTATATATGAACTGTTTTGTATGAGTCTAGGTTTGGTTTGGAATTACATGAGTGAGTAAAATGTAATAATGACATACATTTAATTTTTAGGTAATACTTTTCTAGAAACAATTTATATTGCATAATCAGGTCAGTTAAGAAAGCTCGGCCTCATGAAACTGCGTATCTATACCACGAATTTAATTTCTCGTGCCATTTACACGCTAAAAATAGTTTGATACGTGCATATGATACGCACTTTATGGTGTGTAATACGCAAGCACTCCACACCCCTATGCCTAGCCAAGGGTTTAAAGTGCGTAGCATATCCACGCAAAACAATTTTTTGGCGTGTAAATGGTACGAGAAATTCAATTTGAGGTATAGATACACACTTTATGAGATCGTGTTGGTTAAGACTACACCAGTCTTTCTGTCCTCTATCTCCTATGGGAATCCTGACAAAAATTTGGATGAAATATTATTACTTTTGTCTGCCACCTCAACTCAGACTTTAAGTTCGGTTCTGATTTATTCCACAAAGACTATAATAAAAACAGCATTGTAATTTTTAACACCATATGACCATTGACAATTATTAGAAAAGACTAAAATGTCATCTCAGATTCAGTCCAATGTGCCGTTTGATTGCCTGTGACACATTTCCTTGTGCCATTTCCACCTCTCACCCTCATCGCTTCTCCACAAGCGCCCATCCTGTTCCATTTCACCCTCTCCTCCTTTCTAAATCACTCAACAACCTCATCTTTTTCCAATCATTTCCACATTTCTTCATCTCAATCTACCTCTCTTCCCTTTCCATATCGCTTTGATGACCTTTGCACCACCTTCATTTGATGGCAACTCACTAAACAGACCGTTTTGGATCTCAGCAAAAGGGGGGTCGGGCCGGGCCGCTGATGGCCCCACACCTCCTTCTCCCTCCGTTCTATCAACGTATGTGCAGATTGAAGGGAGTGTGGAAAATTCCTGAGCTGTAAGCTAGTTGAACTCCTGGGCTCCCTCCCACCCAAATTAAAGGCATGTGTGGAATCTCGAGCGGAGGTTCTGACAGCAAGGAAAGAGGGGAATGGGGGAAAGGCGAAAGGCGAAATGGAATTAGATGATCCTCGAAAGTGTGGATGACCAAAAAAAACGATGAAACAGGAGATAAAAGCAGATGAGAGTGCAGAGAGCGATTTTCTCTAAGGATATAACGTAGAGAGGATGAAAGAGAATAGTAGAGATGGTTTGGAGAATGAGAGAAAGGGGAGAGTGAAGGGTGGAGTCGATCCCTCGGGATGGAGCACATGTGCTTCCTATCCAGCGCTCCATGTGTATCTCTCCTTTGCTCATTTGTACGCCCCCCTCTTTCTGTGCTCCTGGAGTGGGCGGAAGAAAGGGTGTTCGAAAGTCTTTAGCACAGATGCGAATAGCCCAAATGCCAGTTTAATAAAAAGAAAACAAACTCTCCCCTGCTTAACCTGACTCACCAGAGGGGGAATTAAAACAGGGGGTCATGCAAGATTGTCCCACCCAATCCCACCCTCTTCCTTGCCATTCCCCCCTTAGATAAACACAGATGAGGAGATGAGATACATCTCATTTGGGTGTCTCACTGAATCTCCTCTGGAGTCAAATTGCTATAATAGTGCTATAGTAGCCACTGACACTTCACAAAGGACTGTATGCATATAAATGGGGGTCCATAAGTCTTGTGAAAATATTTTGCATTCTTTTCAAAATAAATAAAACGTTTGGGTGCTTGATTATGGCAAAAATCATATTTTGGTGCATATTGAGATCACAATTATTTGACACGATTACTCAGTGACTTTAAAAATGTCATACATTTGCAGAACTTATATATGATAAATATAAAAAGGTGTGTATATATGTGTATATATATCTGGGGGGGGGGGGGGGTATCTGAGCTGAAAGCACACTGCTGTAAAGGAAAGGGGGTGGGCAGAATTTATAATACAAGACAAAACGACAGCATCATTGCAAAAGCAAATGCGCAGGAACAGACATTTTTATCTCTATTTTGTTTTCATAATCATTAATGCAAAAATGTTTAATTAAAACATTAAATATGATCAAACGCCAGTCCATTTTATCTTAGGTGACATTATTTTCAGTGAAAATTTAATAAATTAAATATTTACATGCATAAGAGTGTCTTAATATAGCATGTCCTCCTTTCACTTTAACGACAGCAGCACTCAGGCTGATATGGACTGATGATCATGTTTTGAGAATGTTCGCATCTTGTGCTGGAAGCAACAACACCTGACCTTTTATATAGAGGAGATCACATGGTTGACATAACAAATCTCTTTACATTCAACTAGCAACCTAGAAATACTACACAATCGTATTAGCTTTTAATTATTATTTTTACGCTATAATATTTATTTTTACATTAAAATATATATTTTTTTCAATCATGATGTCAGACTTCTGGACTCCACTGTATAATAGTTGTTCTAACATATTGTGCATGTGCACATACACACACTCTTGCATGTGAGCGTTTTAATGAATTCTTACGCTAATGACAATTCAGTACATTTAGTGAATTATCCTCAATGTCCTGGCCCTGAACACCCTGAGGAACCGGACCAGAGATGAAACGAGTAGCACTGCTGATGCTCTGTATTTGTGGCACCTTATGAGCCTATTTAAGAATCTTCTTGACAACAAATGAGCTCTAGTCAACTATAAATGTCACTATCACAAGGCACTGAGGAGGAACACCAGAAATTAATGAGTTTAGCTCCAGGTTTATAAAGAAGATGAGCGTCACAAGTGCCCAGAGAAAACAAAAACCTTTAAATGGCAACACCATCATGCAGACTCAACGATTCTGGCCCCATGGCTGCTTATTTATGCTATCGTTGAGATTATCTCTTATCTAACAATAAAAATAGCATGCTTTCTTCAGTGGAGTTACTTCTAAGGAACTGTTAATAATTCTGTTATTTTTGCTCCACTGAATGATAGAGGAGGAATTTAGGACACATCACTCTACAAATTTCCCTACCATTTCCTTGGACAGGTGACCTCTGTTAGAGGTGAACTAAAAACGGCCCGAGGGAAAGGACGCAGAGACCAGCTCATCGCCGCAAAACTAATGCCAGACGCCAGGATGCACGTGCAGAGCATGTGCCGTGTGACCTTGCACAGGTCAGCAACATAGCCTTATAAAGGAGACCTTTGAACTTTGATCTTTAAAAGCCACAAAGTTTTGACATTAGAGTGTTTGTTTACCTAATCAGGTCACTGAACATTCTTGTAGTTGTCAAGACCTCTCAATGGACTCTCTTGGATTCTGATTTCCTTTCGCTTTTTTGCCCCTAAACTGAAAATAAAATGGGAATGAATGTGTTTTCACTTACTGCTCCTTATGTTGGTCTTTCTATTTTAGTTTAATGCTGACAGCATCAAAGATGTTACTGTCCATATGACATCAGCAGATGGGTTTTAAATTGCCATGCCAGATATCATTAGCCCATAACAACCTCTTATTAAAAATGAATTGACAGGTTTACATGTGTGCATTTTTCTGCATTTAGAGTCAGGCTGAATCAGGATCTAATACTCATTCAAGGTTCAACTGAATGCTAAGATAATTGGTAAATAAACATAGACCAAAAAAATTCATGTTTTTTTTTTACCGAGGACAGTATGAACTGTGAAGTGCACAGAAACGCCAAACAACCACACACAAACAGTTTCTGAGCACAAAGAGAATGCTGGGTCTTTGCATGGGGGTGGTGGGATAATGGGGAGAATCCCTAACAAAGGCCATTTTGACAGTGCGAGCTTTGTCTGTATCAGCCCACAAATTCATCCACTGCAAATGAACTCGGCAGAAATAATGGGACTTTAAAGAGTGCTGGCCCTTGAAAAACAAAGCTGTTCAGCACATGATGTTGACCTTTTGTTAATTATCTCAAACTACTTTAATCCTACCACCCCATAACAAAAATAAAGCTTATAATTTGCCGAAACATATCATTAAAAAGCTTGGTCACACTTTATATTAGGTGTCCTTAACTATTATGTACTTGCATCAAAAATGCAAGTGCAATGTACTTACTGTGTTCATATTGTAATGTAAAACACTTTTGCTACTATTTAGGTGGGATACGGGTATAGGTTAGGGACAGGTTTGGTGGTTATGGGTGTTTAAGGGTGGGTTAAGGTGTAAGAGATTGGTCAACAGTATAGCCTATATAAATGTAATCACAGAAATTAATAACAGCTGTAATTAATGTATGACTATGTACACAATAAGTGCATTGTATCAAATAATTCATTTAAATGTTAATATACAGTGGTTAAATACACTTAAAGCTTGTTTTTACGTCTTTTCTTATATTTAGCTTTTACAAGGTTTGTTGTGGAGCAGTGTTTATTTGTACTAAACTATCAACGCTATTATCTTAAAGACATTTTAGATGTGTATTGTGTATGTGAATATGTGCCATGCGGACAATCTAATAAGGGACCATTCAAAGAAAACACATTTTTGCCTTCCACTGCACTGCTTTTCCATTGTTTTTTTAATTTAAACAAGACAAGGGGTTCTAAAATTGCAACACATATATCATTCAACAAAAAATGCAACACATCACTGACATTTATACCCATTAATAACATTTTAAAGTATCTTCTGTAAAAGAGTTTACTGATGATATTGACACAGATGTGATGGTAGGTAAAATCTGGTTATTGTTTAACTATTTTTTTAACGTTACCTGTTTTGTAATCAGTAGTCCAGTCAGAATCAGTGCAGAGCTGAAAACCATGCACTCCTCTGACCTTAGCTTCTCCGTACTGTGAGGTCATCTCATCTCCTTTCAATCCAAGCTATCCACCATTCACCTAAATCACGTTAACAGAGAACCCAGTTACTGCCTTGCCAAATATAGACTAATTCAGAATCTCTCTTAAGACTGAAATTTAATTTCAAACTGACATCAGTTCATTTACAAGCACACAGTGCCACTCCTGTTCCATCTGTATGGCAGGATGTGCTTTAAATGGGTCATGAATTCAGAGATCAAATTTTACCTTTGACATGTAAGAAGTCATTGTACATCCTGTAAGCTTCAGAACTCAAATCTTTTTCGTTAGTCCAAAAATAGCTTTTATTGAAACCAAGCTGCAAAAACGACTCAACTTTTGTGACATTATGAATCACATCAACGCCTACATCTACATCATCGCATCTTTGGCCCCACCCACTGGCATGTTATTGAGAGGAGATTCAGGATCACTGGACTTAAAATAACATTACCTTCCAAAGGATCCTAATGATAGAATAGTGGTTATTTATTTCAATTATGTGAATATCTCAGTAGAGCAATATTTGTATGTTCGGTACATTTCACGGTGGATTCTTTGGTAAATCAGTTGTACTTTCGGCGCACCATCCCTTCGCTATCTCCCCATCCTCCTCCGAAGCCGCCTTTATCTCACCTTCATGTCGCGAGGTCGCGCCTTCCAGGAGGGGTGTAATGTTAAACATCGCTTACACAAGCGATGTTTGTTCTCAGTTTCGTTTTCATGGACTTTTAGATTGTGTTCGGTAGTTCCTGTGTTCCTTTGGTCCTGTTTCCACCTGGTATTAAGATGCGTTTTGGTCGATTGGATCACAAGTGGACAAGGGAGACACATATCCGTTTACACCTGTTGTTTTAATCTGTCTTGTTTGTCCACTTTCGGCGATTCTGTCCTGATTACTTCGAGGGGAGGGTCTATGGGCGGGTCCCTTTACTTCCATCAAGTTTAAATGCCGTCTGACAAGCATGCTTCCCAATAACATGTCCTGCAATGAATACGCATTAGGTCAGTAGGCGGACAGTAGGCGGTCTTTAGTGGCTGTTTGAATGCATTCAACCACATGAACGTTTCCATTACGAAAGCAATCCGGTTTATTGCGTTTTCAACTACCTCTGGAAGTGGCTGGAAAAGCTCAAAACGTTTTAGACCCTGTTTACACCTGTATTTAGTGTCGTCCACTTTTTTTATCCTTCTTCAGTCTATGTGACATATTTTATAATGTTTCCTGGTGCGCTTATAATGTAATACAAAAAAGTAGTTCATGACCCCTTTAACTAAAAAAAAAGGTGTGCCAGAAATACAGAGAAATATTCTTGCATTTATGGCTAAAAGATTTTAATAATTCATAACCAAATCCTAAATTAAACGATTAATTACAAAGATTACTGTCAACTCTGCTCCTATTAACGCTTTAAAATGGTATTAAGGCAGATAATCCTAGGCTCCCGTTTGCTGGGCACAAACGCCTACTCACACACACCTAAAGAAGAATTGCAGAAAGAGGAGAGTGGGAGAAAAATGTCCCTATAGTTCTCCTAGTGTGAGGTGAAGATGTTTAAAAGATCCTACTGTTGTGTTTTTCAGTAATGAAATAGGGAAATAGGAGAGCTGCTGCTTCTCTAATAGTTTTAGCAGAGACAGATCATAGAGTTTATGGTTCCAGGAATGGATGTCATTATGTATGGATTTACCACTACTGATGGAAACCAATATTTATGGAAAGGCTCATGCTGATACTCCAGAGTGTTTGAGAAAGAACAAGAAGAGGGTATACAATTCTAATTTAATCAAACTGATAGCAATCAAATGCCCATGTAATCAATTTCATGCATGTGATTCTAGTTTTCATTGTGTAATAAGACACACATACAGTGAGGAAAAACTGGTAGCTAAAAACAAATTGTCTCAGACCTGAATTCTTCCATTTCCCAATTTTCACTCCTAGCATCAAGAAACACCTAGTTCACACCAAGAAACAAGTTCCCTACAATATCATGGCCATAAATACAATCAGGTCAGCACAAACTTGATAAACGTCAAGTTTATTTCTCATCCTGCACAGCCAAGCCCCCCCACAATCCTAAATTTGGTGATGGGAGAAATCCTGAACTCAGGCCGGTAAGAGTTAAGTGAGGATTTGGGGGTTTTCTGTAAGCATTAAGTGCATAAAAAAACTGTGATATCACAGCATGAGATAAATCAAAACCAATGAAACACAGTGCACATGGGGTTAAAGCTAAGTTTTTTATTTCATGTGTAGGAAAAAAACATTCCACCACAACAGTTTCCAACTCTGGTGATAGTAATACGAAATATCTTACAGACACCAAACTTTAGAACGCACGACACACTGTCTAAACACTGATAATGAAGAAACCCAATCTCTGGTCCCTTTTAAAGCTGGCAAGACCCAGACACAAAGACCACAATATGTGATTCTAAAGTGGTGTTCATTTTTGCAAGGTCCAGTTAGCTGTTTTCACCCCTCATTAGTAACTCTAAACTGACAAGTTTTAAACACAGACTATTGCAGTAAATGGAGGTCTTTCCAGACACCCATATTGTGTTAGTGCTGACTGAATTGCAGCCAGGCCCTCTGCACTAGAACAGCAGACGAGAGAGAAATGCCATCGACCAGCATAGCTCTATCGTTCCACTGAGGTCGAGTTTTGGTGCCAGGCTCAATTAAGCCTTGCTGAGGTAGAGAACTAAAACAATGGGAATTTTGGGTGTACACAGAGGCCCATTCAGATAACCGAACTTCGGTGTGTGTGTGTGCGCTTGAGCTAGCTAAAAACAACAACAGGGCAGTACTTTCCACCAGTTTACTGAGCTAATGCTATTGGTTGGCGAAGCGTTCCGATAGGGAAAAGAACTGTCAGAAGCTTTCTCAGATTCTCTTTATCCATGAGGTGCTTTGGGAAAAATCGGCGACAAAAAAGGAAAGGCAGATTTAGAGACACTGACCCCTCAGTGACAGGGAAAGATTGAGAGAGAACATGGGGAAGGACGGTCAATGTGTTCTGGTACTATGTGGCAAATGATTGGCACAAGCACTGCAGGGTTTGACTAAAGCCACTCTGGACAATTGACTCGAGGAGGAAAAGGAAGTTAGATTACACCAGGGTGTGAACAACACCAAATGACAAATTGAGATCATGCGATTATAGTCACACTTTAATAATCCATTCATATCAGTTGTGAACACATTTAAGTAACGCACAAGTGTCAAATCACTGCCTGGAAAAGTGTAAAATAATATCTGGAGCATTTTATAGCTATCAAAGGCTTCAAAATAGTAAATTGCACCTAACCAGCAAAATCCTCTAAAGAGGTTTTAAATAGCACAGGTTTTGACCGAAATTCCACTAAGACGACAAAGCCAAGACCATTTTCATTTCATGTTGTTTTTCCTGCAAATCCCCCCTGTGTTTTTCAAACCCTCAAGCCACCTTTCCTAAATTCTTTCAGGCTCAGGAGAAAACCCCAGAGCCAAGAATAAGTTGAGGGAGCAAGAGAAAGAATGAGAGTATATATTTTGTACATACTCAAAAGAAAACATACTCTATACAAGGTAGTACTGAGAACAGTTGGAGAATATGACTAAAACACATCTCTACTAGTGCCAGGGTCATAACAATCATTATTTCAGGAAATAATCATCATATTCGAAAGGAGTTTGTTTAGTTTGGCAGCAGGGTGAAGAAAAAAAAATTATAGCGCAACCTGACAAGTATTACACCCAGCGGAAGCCTCAACCCGTCTGCTGCCTTAGAGGCCAAGCAAACACACAGGAGGTTGAGTTCCCTGGCCGAACCAAAATAATGGTTTATACTGGTTAGATTTCAAAAGACAAAATGGATAGATCTGGTTGTAAGCACAACGTTTAAAAGTTTGGGGCCAGTAAGACCTTTTTTTGGAGAATGTTGGTAATCAAACAGTTGACCGTAGCTATTGGACTTCCATAGGAAAATAATACTATGGAAGTCAATAGCTAAACATTCTTAAAAATATCTTCTTTTGCTTTCAAAAAGAAGAAAGAAACTCATACAGGTTTGGAACAACTTGAGGGTGAGTAAGTGATGACAAAATTTTCATTTTTGGATGAACTATTCTTTTAAGCTAACATTGCGTGTATAAAGAAAGAGACGAGTGAGCAGATAAACAATTGCAAACAGGTTACACACACTCATAGGAATATTGATTGAGTACTTATTACTTCCTCTATCAATCCCTCCTTCATCTGTCTTAGGGAACCCCTGACCTTCCTCATGTTCTCCAGTCACTGAAGTTTAAAGACAATTCAGCTGGTTTAAAGCCTGTTGTTCTCTGGCTCTCAGTGGAAGTGGTAAGGTTAAGAGAAAGGGTTTCATTTTTGACCTGTGACCTCATCAAGTGGAGTGGTAAAACAGTCAGGAACATTACAACAACTAAACAGCATTCCCAAGAGACTTTCATCCTCTTCCACTATTTTGCTTCCCTTAGTACTTGTCCTGTGATACACGATCAAAACGTATTTCCTCTCTATTTGCCAACATTCTCCAACAATCTACTATCTGTTTCCTGCCCTCAACAACAAAGTGCTGTAGTTCTTCACCTTTCCCATGTCTTCTTCCATCCATCTTCTCACACTACCTTCCAGTTTATTAAGTTAGTCTTATATTGAGATATAGTCTCGATGACAAGTCGTCGCAATTGTGAGACATAAGGTGAAGTTGGAGACACAATTATGGGAAATAAATTCTCATCCACGAGAAATAAAGTCCCAATCACAAGAAATAAATCTGAAATTATGAGAAAAATATGCAATTATGAATTTTCAGATATAAAGTCACAATTCACCTATCAAGTGAAATAAAGTTGAAATTCAAAGATGTAAAGTTGCAAATGCAAGAAATAGTCAAAATTGTGAGATATACAGATATACATTGTGATATCAAGTTTCATTGTGTGTTATAAAGATATAATTACAAGAAATTAAGTAGATTTAAGATCATGTTGTGAGATTAAAATACACAATTATGAGAAATTAAATCTTAATTCTGAGATAATAATTCTGAAATAAAGCCACAAAAACTTTGTTTACTCTGTGGCAGAAACAGGATCCCACAGTTTATGAAACAAGCACTAATTTCTTTTTAAGAAGTATGAAAAGATTACAAATAAAGAAGCCCAAGAACAAACAAACAGTAATGGTCCGATTGTAATTCCTTTTGTTTTAATATCTTATAAAATATTATGTACACTAGTTGACAGTGAATGTTTATTCTTTCTGTACCTCTCACAACACTTTGGTACTGATGTGACATGACCTTTGCTTTTACATTAAGTCATTAGACCGTTGTATTGGTATTGGTATTGCAATGCAGAGAAGATGGAGTCCGTGTGTGATTAACAATCACAAGTGTTCCATGCAAGCCGTTTAGTGTTCCGCGGTTTTGTTCCACTTCTGTGAAAACTGTAATGATTGCTGTTATCAGATCAACACAACAACCATTAAGCTCCATTTTTCTAGGAGTCGAAGAACGCAGTGGACCTCTTCTTCCTACGCTGTATCATGTTGGAATCTACAAAGTTTCTCTTTCATGTGAAATACTTTAGTGGAAAGGAAATTGAGCTTCGTTTTTAACATTTCTTAAAAGACTTACAGCTTCTGACTGTAGAAATACATAAACTTCACATTTGTTCCAATCTTTGTCAGTCCTTTGAATTTGCTCTTCTTGTGGGTGAGAGATTCATTGACCACATCAACTACTAGGATCTGCACTTCCCTTCTTTGCAACAGTTTCACCACCTTTAATCTTCAGAGAGTCTAACAGGTTCTTTATTCTTAAACTAGCTGGTTCCAGTTTTCTCTTCCTGCGACTTTTCCCCCCTGCTCCTGAGGTGACTGAAGGAAGGAGAAGCGCAGAGAACCCCCATGGCGAAACCGACTCAGACGATTGGCTAGAACTTCGGTTAAGAGTTTCGCTTTTCTGAAAAAGCCAAGCACTTTCTTGACAAAGTTTCACGAAGCGTTCAAGCTGCGTTGCATTAACGTTTTTGCTAACGTTTAGAGTGGTTTCAAATGGATTCTGGATGTACAAAGCTGCTGTTTCCGGTTTGGACTGCTCCTTTCCCTGGTGAAAGGGATATAAAGCAGGATATTTAAGCCTTCAGACACTTAAAAACACACAGTGCATGCACAGACAGTATTAACAACAGTCGCATCAGCATTTTCAAACAAATTGTTATCCTGGTGATATAATTTGCTACATAAAAATAAAAAAAACCTATTCAATTAGAAAAACACAAAACAGAAACATTTTCACTAATGGTCACAGACTTTTGGACCCCACATCTAACTGTGTCCACTGCAGTAGCAGACACGTTATTTTGACTATATATACACTGCCCTCTGGTGGCGGTTTGTGGAGGGTCCGCTAAGACGTCATCAGTGTCCTTTGGGAGTTTGCGCATGCACGTGTCATCAGTGGATGACTCACCTTCCTAATATTGATCGATGCCTTGTTGAAGGGAAAATTGCCATAAAACTCGAAGAATTCCTGCAACAGTTTCGCTGTGCAAGAAAAAAATTAAACCAACAGAATAATAATAACAGCATTAATTTTTTTATGTCATTAACGATCAGTACAAATTGAATGCATTACAAAAGCATTACAGAAATGCATAACAGAAATGAGCCATCTGTCCAAGGGTGAAAAGGTAAAACCTTCAATTATGAAAACAATCTATGCACTCACCTGATGTGTCCGTGTTCTTCTGCATTGTAATCTTGCTGAGGTCACTGACAATAGTGCAGTCATTCCCATCAATCACACACTTATCCGATGGTCCTGGAAAATGCACACACACAAAACATAAATATAACGTGAGTGGCCTTCCATATAGAAATTGACTGTATTATTATTGTGGCATCAGTGTTCTTGACCCTGGAAGACAGGAAACAATAATTGTGTGTGTGAAGAAAGTCGACTCAGGGGAGAGCCATATAGGATGATGTATAGCGACTTTTCTGGGGTCACAGACAATGAGACAGCAGTCTCATAAAAGCTTTGGTCTTTCAAGATAGATAGATAGATAGATAGATAGATAGATAGATAGATAGATAGATAGATAGATGAATATAAAGGGGAAAGTTGCGCCACTTCAAATGTTCTCTAATTGTATTTCAAGATGGATGTATCATAGGGACATAATATGAATCTTCTAAAAATAAAAAGTGGTCCAGTTACACAAAATATACATTTTTTTAATTAAAATAAATAAATAAAAAAAACAGAAAAGATGCACAATCCTATGTGTCTTATTATGCAGCGTAAACTTACGTATTAATTAAATAAAAACACTTTTTAAAAAAAAATTAAACTTTTAAAGTGTATGGTCACATGATATAATGTATACACAGTTTTCTAGAATAGAGGGGCACCACAGTAACACATCTTACCCCACTGCCCTCTACAAATGTAAAACACCAACACGGGAATGATGGGGAATTGTTAAAAAGCTTTTGATTGAGTTCTGATTGTTTCACACTCAGTTTTCTCTGAATCTGAGCATAGTTGAGAAAAACTCATGTGTCAGGGGCAGATCATCTAAGGCCTTGTCCACACGGACACGGGTATTTTTATAACCGTGACATTTCTTACGCGGTTCGGCCGTTCGTCCACACGGAAACGCAGTATCAGGTCACTGAAACCGAACATTTTTGAAAACCCCTGCCAGGGTGAGTATTTTCTGAAACGTCGGTTCCAGTGTTGTCGTGTAGACAGTAAAACCGGAGTTTTTGCGCCGCTGACGGCTTCTGATTGGCCAACGTGGCTTTACGGTTAGGGTTATATCGCCGCCTGCTGGTGTTGCATGCTCTTGACAGCGTGTTTTTGCGTTTTCATGTGGACAGAGTTTTTTTTTAAAACGCAGGAAGGAAAAACTCCGGTTATAAAAATACCCGTGTCCGTGTGGACAAGGCCTAAGAGACTCAATTTCAGTCATAGCTCAATTTTGACCAATTGTGTAGGTACTGTTCTCGCCTCTATGTGGCAGTATAGTACTATAGATCTGCAGAAAAGCATGTCTGTCAAAGTACAATTGTGTATACCTGCCAGTTCCCGCAGTCGGTCCAGTGTGGGCAGTATGGCAGGACTCCTCTGCTGTAGAAAGAACACTACCATGACTGTTAAAGAGAAGTTGGTGATCCAGGCTCCTGGAATACTGCTCGTGATGCTATGAACCCGAGCCCAGTACCGAACACTGAACACCAGGTGCCGAACACGAGGGTCCAGCTGCCCGTAGAGAAACAGCAGTTCTGAACTCTTCACCGCCACCCTGCACACAACAGAGGATTCAATTAAACTGAATACACATACCTTGATAAATATGTAAGGGCGATTTAAAATGATGGCACATCTTAAAAAATAAAAAAGGTTATTATTTCAGTCTGTGTTTTTGTGTTGTTTTTTTTCACCTGTGGGGAATCAAGCTAAAGAGAGCTTAAAGTTTTCTCTGCATGTCATTTTCTAATTAAAAAAAGACATTAGAATCAACCAATAGTGAGAGTTCGGGGGAGAACAAGTGTTTAAAAAAAAAATAAAAAAATTCCCCTCGCTTGCAGCGACATCTCTTCTCTTCTCTAATGACTTGTTTAATGGCACAAGACAACCTGTTACTCACATGACATCACAGCAATACAACACAACAGGAAAGAAAAGACTATCGCAACTTGTTTAATGTTTAAGTTAAGGTGGAGTTTAGGGAAACCAAAAATTATAAAAATGTGCAAAATCATTATATTTTGCAGTTGTATCTGGTGTCACTAGGGGGCGCACACAGATGCTTTTATATAGCTTTATATAATATAGCTTTATATATAGCTTTTATAATAATATTTAACAAAAACTTAACAATAAATGCATTTCATGTTCACCAGTCAATCTGTACACAATAGATTGCTCTTAAATCATTCAAGGACAAATAGATATGGGTGTACAATATACACATCTGGGAATACCCCTCTCCAAACCACAGGGGACACAGTACAACAAAAAGAGCTGAGCAGGTTTCTGTGCATTACTGGTGTGTCACCTTCTAAAAGGAAGCATCAGGGTGGTGACATTTGGTTTGGGGAAATGAGAATAGGAGTGAGAAAATAAACAGACAGAACTTCACGTCAACATAGCATGGCATGGCATTAAGCAGACAGCACAACAACAACAACAAAAATTACCTATTGTTGGCAGTGAGATCACACTGAAAGCCAGAGGGTTGGTGAGAAAAGCGGACAAGAGGACATCGAGCTTGGAGAATGTTCTGGACTCCCACACATCCAGGGGCGAACTGGTCAACACATTTCCCAATGACTGAGAGGATGCTCTGGGTCACAGCCCGCTCTGAGGCCCCTCTCTTCACCTGGTACTCCAGGGACGGTCCTGAGCCCTGTTTAAAACATGACGGCATAATAAATCAACTAAGAAAAACGTCATCACTACTGCTCTGTAGAAATTCAATGCATTTTTTTTATTGTAAAATGTAAAGCTTAAATTAATGGTATGGAAGCTTGTTTCCGCCACTGAATAAAAAAAATGTCTAAAGTAATTGAATTCAAAAGAATTGATGTCTCACAATACTGAGGAAAAAAAGTCTAAATTGTGAGATTGAAACAAGTCACAATTGCCTTTTTTTATTCTGTGGCAGAAACAAGATTCCATAGAATGGGAAAATTCATCTAAAAAAGAAAAATTCATTATTTATTCAAATTTACACTTAATGAAAGCTCATAAAATGGGGTCTTTCAATTATCTACTTTTTGTTCCATGGGATAATAAAAAAAAAAACATTTATTTAAATAATAACAAATAACAATAACACAGACACACACACAAAAAAAAAACATTAACTGAAATTTCCACTCAAATACTTTAAGGATCTTGAAAACCAAATACTTAAATATTAAAAGATTCAAAATGAAATGTTTTTTGTCCATTCAGTGGAAATCAAAGGTAAACCTAAATAAAAAAACGAATACAAACCTATTTGGTTACTAACATTATTCAAAATATCTTCTTTGTGTTCCATGGAAGTAAGTAATACCGGTTTGGAACGACATGAGGGTAAGTAAATGATGACAGTATTTTCAGTGCTGATGACTTTTCTTTTTCGATTCAATCTACTTAAACGAAGCCCACATCACTGACCTTTTTCTGGCTTGTTGCATACATGCCATCAAGGTCCAGAATCATGTCGACATCACAGCCCAGTTTGCCGAAGCTGTTGACAGTGGAACCAAAAGGCCTGATGATGCATTCTGGGAAATATGCTCCAGCAATGTCTCCAAGCAGAGAACAAACGATGAAGCGCAGACTGATGTTCTCTTCTGTGAGCTGTAAAGCCTCTGTCAGACACTGCAGTTGCTCATCTATCTGTGGAATAATGAAATGAAGAGTAGATGCTTATTTGTCCTCAGATCTGAAGCACCAACAAGAGGACATCAAACTCACAAAAAAAAAAAAGTAAATGCTGAAAACTTCTGCATCTCCCATTCCAATATTCAATCTGTTCCATGAGCCTAATCATATGTCTTAGTAAAAAAAAAATTGCCTAGGGAGGACTTACACTGTCCTTTACCGAGAGCAGTTGGCTGATGTCACCGATGGATGGAGGGGATTGCTCTTGGAAAGTTGGCATGGGTTGGTTGTTCAATTGACTGTTTGGCCATTTCAATGACAACAGACGAGATTTGAAAGGCACTGCAGCTTCATGTTCAACAGCTGGTAAGTTAGTGCTCTCCTTCAATGAGGCGATGCTCTCTTCACTGGAGAATTCAACTACTGCATATGTTCCCTACAGACACAGAATCAGATAATAAACAGTTCAGTCAAAGTGTCAGATCTAGTTAAGTGTCTAGATCTAGATATAATATGACTTGATGTAGTTTTGCCACACTTACGTAGCTATTATAGAAGAAATGCTTGTTTATTGTCCCGTGTTTAGACAGGTAATCTAAAAACTTATTTTCGTTGAACTTAGGCGGACAGCTGATCAAGACCGATCTTTCAGCTTGTTCTCTTTTCTCCTCCTGGATTGCTTGAAATGTTTTATTCTCCTTGGCTTTCGTGACTAAAACGAAAGTGAAGCAAGTGGAAGAAGCATTGAACTACTAGTGTGGTGTGATCTGATCAAGCACATTCAATTTCCATCATGACTTTTACCACGAGAAGACAACCTGGTAATTATTTTTTTTTTTTTTACATAAAATGAAAGATGAAAGCATGAATATGTTTTACATCTGTCAGTCTCAATAACGTTAACGTAACAGTTACCTAATTGAGATTATTTAGTAAAAGTCATGCCTAAAGATTTACAGAGAAACAGTGTTACCGGTGTTGTTCCCTGTCTGGGCTTTAATTGCTGATATAGTTGAAGTGAGTCTTCTTTGAGTTTGAGTTTCCAATCCAAGATAAAATCTATCAAACCCCCCTAAACTCCTGAAACGTAACCTACACACGCCAAAGGAGGTCGCCATTGTTGATTTGAGGCGGGCGCATGCGTAGACGCTGGCTCTACGGTGGCTATGAATGGACATACAGTGCTTCGTTTCGAGTTTGGAAAAACCCGAAATATCCCAGCCAGGAGATTGCCAAATTTCTAAATACCGACGTGAAAAATATTGTTGGACATTTTGATTAATTCCTGTGACTCGAAAATTTCGAATTTGATCATCAAAAGATTTGTTAACTTTTCTGCAAGTTACAAACACTAAAGATTCGTTTAGTTTTCAAATTCTTAAATTCTGAATAGGGACAATATATATATATATATATATATATATATATATATATATATATATATATATATATATATATATATATATATGTGTGTGTGTGTGTGTGTGTGTGTGTGTGTGTGTGTGTGTGTGTGTGTGTGTTAAAATATATATTTTATTTTATTTTGTATATTTATAGGCCTATACTCCAATAACTTCCGTTTGAAATGACTGAAATCATTTGCAGAAGTGATAAGGTCGTGTAAAGACCTGCCTGGGACTACTTTAGCCGTGAGTTTCCCTGAAAATAATTGCACACCGTAGATTCTATAAAGACGATGAAATCGGCGTAGAACGTTCGTCAACCAATCAGATTGGTAACATCGTCAATCTTCGAATCGCAGTTCATTAATTCCGTTCACAAACGATTCAGTGCACGGAAGTGAACGAAAACGATTTACGTGCCATTTGAAAAGATACGTTCATTAAGCACTGATTGTGCCAGACCAGCTGAATTTTCCTGTGAAAAACTATTCCTGTGGGTTCATTATGTTCCCTGTTGTGAGCGTGGCAAACGAATGGAACTAAAAATAGTGCACGCTCCTCAAGTCGCAAAGTTCTCTTTTATTATGTATTATTTCAAAAAGGTATGACGTTTCAATATTAAGTTCATATTCATATGGTTCATATTTTCAAAACAATGTTTTTGTGTAATGTGATAAATCTTCTGAGCTGTTTTTCCTGATTGATTAGGCTACAGGTATTCAGATAAATATGTAAGGATTACACATGATTACCTTTTCGAAATAATCTATTTAAACGAGTTGCGATTTGAGGAGCATGCACTAGGCTAATATTTTCCGTTCCAATCGTTTCGCGTTGTCTCAAGGCCACGCCCACAACAGGGGACATGAATATTCATGCATATTCCACCCAGACCCAGTCACCCACTGGAACAGTTTTTCACAGGAAATGAATATTACTCAATGTTCACCTTACCGCTGCATCCCAGACATAGATCAGCTAAATTTGATTCGTTCTTGTTACTCAAATATTTTAAGTCAGTTCACCAGATTCTGTTTCGTTTAGTATTATTTCTGCAAGTTTACAAGTTATGTTAGTTACCTTGCTACATCGTTCAAGAACGAGAATGGAAGTTAAAGAAAACGTTTAACCTCATGTATCAAATGATGAGATAAATGTGGGTGTGCGTTGTTTTTTTTCAAACGAGATAATGTGTTTCTTTGCTAGAACTACAACTCTTTTGAACAAGTGAATCATGAAGGAAAGCAAATAACATCCTTAATTTTCCACGGAACATTCTGATAGGGGACTGTGGCAGGATTAAATCAGATACGTGACCTCTCGTGCTCTCGATGAGAAAATACCTCTCAGTGAAAAGAGAAAACGAAACCGCAGTTGACGTATGAGCGGAGCGGAGGCGCAACTCACACACACATTCCTCTTATGCGAGCGTCAGTTTGTTAGAGCTTCAGTGGGAACTATGGACCATCAGTGAGCATGAGCCCTGCTGTGAACACACTGACCGAAAGGTAGGCAAACGCCTGGTATTTAGACATATTATATCGTTTTATTTTGTTTTTTTGCGTACAACATTAGCCTATATGTTCCGAACAGCTGTAGTATTATTATTATCATCACAGTATGAAAATATATAGGCTACACTGGATTAGTCAAGCAGGTTGGCAATGACTCAACCTTATCAACTGCCTAATTTTCTATGCTGTTTTTTTGAGTATTAGTTAGGCTATTTGTATAATATAGCCGATATATATATATATATATATATATATATATATATATATATATATATATATATATATATATATATATTATTAATGTAATGCATTAAAGTATTTTATTAATTAGTAATTATACATAAAAGATATCTCAGGAGATGATGCTTTCAGAATGTTTCAGAATCAGCTCCGTATTTTGGGGGAAATTGGGCATGTGGGGGTCTGTCAAAACAGACGGTCAACTGCACGATTCAGGTTGCTTTATCATCTTATTTGCACTTGTGAGTTTGTGCTGAAGGACATTTGCAATGTAACCGTTTTTGCTGGTATTTGTTTTGAAAAAGAACCCCCATCTAGGGGTTTCCCTCCCCCTGTAAACCACCCCTCACTTGCAGGCAAAATAGAGCAAGCATGGTGATCAGGAAACACTTGACCACACTGTATATATGAGTGCGAACAAAACGAATGCATGCATTTAATTACATAAGTTCTTGTGCTGTTTCTAATGATCAAAAATTCTGTTCTAGAATTCAATCAAGGATGGAGTACAAGAATGAAAATTCTGGTATAGAACTGCTTCTTGCTCACATGAATATTGAAGACTTCATCCAAGAGGCAGAACATTTCTACTTTGTTGGTGAGGAGGTGGAATCAGAAGTCTCATTTGAGGAAAGTTTCTCGCAAGAAGACATGGACGAGAATGAGGAAACGCGACACGATCTAATCACTCATGTGCAAAACCCCGGAAAGGTCCGTTATGGGACAGCATCCGACCTCCTGGACTTTGTCAATATGGTCTCAAACATACCATCCTCCTCTCTCCTAGAGGTGGGTCAAGAAATGGGTGTTCTGCTAAACAAGGTAAGCTCTATTGATGGTTATTTACCATATATCCATAACATATACAGTTGATCTATACAGTTTGGTTTCAGCATTAAGTAAGTGAATGTATTTATAACCTCTTTACACTGTGAGATTGTTGCCTTAAAGGGATAGTTCAGCCAAAAATGAAAATTCTGTCATCATTTACTTACCCTCAAGTTGTTCCAAACCTGTATGAATTTCTTTCTTCTGTTGAACACAAAAAGAAGATTTAGAAGAATGCTGGTAACCAAAAAGTTGATGGGACTCTATTGACTTCCATAGTATTTTTTTTCCCTCCATACTATGGAAGTCAATGGGGCAGATCAACTGTCTGGCTACCGATATTCTTCTAAATGTCTTCTTTTGTGTTCAGCAGAAGAAAGAAATTCATGGTGAGTAAATTTTGAGTGAATTATCGCTTTAATTAAACCAAGCTTATTTGTAAATACTTTGAGTAAAGGAGTGTTTATACTTGTTTTACAATTTGTCATAGTCTTACTCTCATAAACGCCCTGTGTTGTTCCTGCAGACAGACATGGTCATTAAGGAGGGGCATTATCGCATAGATTTGGACGTTTTTCTGTTTCCGTGGAAACTGACCTACAAGCCCATAGGCCCTGGACATGTTCCCAAAGGCTCATTTGGGAAGGTCCATCTGGCTCAGGACACCAAAACTCGGAAGCGAATGGCATGCAAACTAGTAAGTTCGGGAATGCAGAGAATGTTTGTTTCAGGAACAGTTTCTTTTTTTTCTTTTCTTTTTTTGGCAAATATCGTTGTTTTCATTCCACTGTTAATGGACATGACTACCCTTCTGGGAATCTGTGTTCCTTTATGACTAAAGCAAAAAAATATTTTGTACTGCTTGTTCAAAATAGTATGTTGAAAACAATTTAATAAGCACAACATAAGGATTTCAAACATAAAGTAGTGAAGTAAACATACAATTTTCATATGAAAATATTACACAGATGACACGTGAAGGATGTGTTCTTGTGACAATCTTATGCACCGGCATGTGTCACAAGGATTTATGAACAATGGAAAAAAAATGACTCTGAAAAGAGAAGCACTCGTTGAACTCGTTGTAATCAAATGAGGAAGAGAACATTTGGGAAATAACGCAGTTTCTCTAAAATGTTCAGGAGGTCAGTCTGCAGTGTGCAGTGTTTGAACAGAAACTGAGAATGGCTCTAACGTACACAGGAAGCTGACAGGAACGCCCACGTGGAAACATGCAGCCCACAGAGACGGTGTCTAAACTGTGTGGCGGTGTGCAGATGTCTAATGGGAGAAGTAGCTTCAGACTTGTGGTCAATATAAAGTCAGCACGAAATGGAAGTTGCGATAGTCTTTTCTTTCCTAGTGTGACGTATATACAAGTGAAATGGCTTCTCAAACAAGAAACAAAATAGGACGGGACTTGATTTTGTCCATTTTGCTATTGCTGCCATCTCATGTGAGTTAGCACGTCTTCAGAGAAGAGAAGAGATGTCGTTGCAAGAGGGAGGGGAAGTTATTTGGATGAATGATTATGACGATGTGAAAATAATGATGTGTCATGAAATAATGATTGTCAATTGCTGAATCAAAAACATTCACCCTCTTAATGTGGCCTTTATGGTTTTGATCAAATAATTAGCTATCAATTAGTGGTCAAGGCGGCCGATGTCTGGAACAATTATGCAATATCACACAAGCAGTGCTAGACTGCACATATATTACAGTGTGGGTTCCACTTTCTCTAACCCATCTGTATTTTGTCCTTTCTTATCAAATTCTTTGCATATATGAATTCTTAAATCTTTTTATGCATTTAAGTATAATAAGCAAGCGTAATGGTAATTATATATTACCAAATATAATTGGTGCACTTCCATGCTGTCTGAAATGTATAAGTTAAGTGTACTTTCTCTCCAGATTCCTGTGGAACATTTCAAGCCTGCAGATGTGGAAATCCAAGCCCTGTTCCGACATGAGAACATAGCAGAGCTGTATGGGGCATTGCTTTGGGAGCAGACGGTGCATTTGTTCATGGAAGCGGGCGAAGGGGGCTCGGTTCTGGAGAAGCTGGAAAGCTGTGGTCCAATGAGAGAGTTCGAGATCATCTGGGTCTCTCAGCAGGTTCTGCGAGGCCTGGAGTACCTGCACTCGCACAACATTATACACCACGACATCAAACGTAAGAGCTTTGGATTGCTTCATAAAGAATTGTTTTTCTGAAATATCACTACAGTTTCCTACCGAACACACATGTGTTTGACCGTGTTGGATCAGCTGCTTTGAATTAAAACAGTTCTAAACATACTTCAAAAGCGGGGTCAAGCGCAGTTCAGTACTTTTGCATTGCAACCACAAGCAATAAAACAAACACTGTTATTTCCCTGATAATTGCAACAAAAGGTGCTCTGCAAGTCAGATAATGACTATGTGGTCAAGAAAGGCATTCGGCTGACAGAACCTAAAACTAGGCCACTGGGGAGGAAGCAGCAGTGTTAAATGATTGACAGAGGATTGGCCACAGGCTAGAGAAGTTCATTTTTAGTGTTTTAGATTGTAGTCATTCAAAGATGACTAACACAACATAATGAAATATGGTAGGGTTGTGGCAGACAACATTCTGCTGGTGTTTATTCATACACAGAAGCCCATCAGTGCTGCAGCTCATGACTTCTCAGGCGTCTGGAATTTCCAGTCAGGACAGCGAGAGGAGGGAGAAGACAGATGTGATTACTCAAATGTATTACTTTCCGGGGCTTATTCAACAGGCCACCCGTCTAACTAGTGCTTTCAAATTTCAACCAGACTGAGAGGGTAACGTGAAGAGGCATAGAGATTCAGTGAAATGAGTGACCAATCACAGATGCCTGCTTCGTGGTTTTGAGGGTAGGCTTCTTAACATTCGGCTTGGAGAGGAAATACGTGCTTTCAAGTAGTGTCAAATATAGAGGGAGAGCAACAAGGGGGTTTTGAGACTTCTGATGTTCTGTTTTTCAATCCACCATGATGAGTAATGAACGACCTTAATCTGCTTCTGGAAAACAACACCTTGCTTCTTGTCTGGTGCAGCACATACACGAACTGAACAATCTAAATTTTGCAAAAACAATTGAGATATAGTTGCAATGTCTTATATATATCATATGAAATATCTCAAATATCACTACACACTTCTGAACACATAATTATTATGATCATTTTAGATTTGATGTGTCTAAAACATGAGCTAAATTCTCTTTTTGTCCCTGCAGCCAGTAATATTGTGTTGATGTCCGCCAAAGCCGTGCTGGTGGATTTTGGTCTTACAGTACAGATGAAGGAGGATGTGTATGTTCCTCGGGACCTACGTGGCACAGAGGTGAGTGTGTTTGAGGTCACTTTGCACACTTTAATTTTTCCATACTTGGTCTGTCACTGTGTCGTGACTAAATGCTGGTCTATATTAGGAACAATGCAGTATTTGGCAGTTCCTGATTGTGCTGGTGGCAGACGTCTTTTAGAAAGTCACTGAATAAATATTGTCTTATGGTATGCACATTTTTTAAATAGTTAATGACAAACTGAAAGGAGATCTGAAACACTAGAAGGCAAACACACACAGATGCACCTTTTTCCCCTTAGCTGACATTCCATTCCCTTAATCTCTGGGAAAAGCCCAAAAAGACACAAACACATGCTCAGTAGCACACTGAGGCGTGTTGACTTTTTGTCCCATTTGGAAAGTCCAGCATGCCTTGTTAAACAGCACTGAAGATTCCCAACATAGAATAATAAAGTTGTTTACTACAAGGCAGTACAGTGAGCAGTTTGCCAGATGTCACATTTGCCTATTACATCACAAGTTGTTTTTCATATTTATATTATTCAGAGTGGCTGAACTGTAGAAAACAGCCAGTCCAGTGTTCAATGCACAAAATTGCATGACAAAAAGAAGAAAACCTGCTGCGAATTTTGTGAAAACCCTCTGCACATGTGGGATCTGAGCTTGTTTTTCCTTCTGCACAGATGTACATGAGTCCAGAACTGGTTCTGTGTCGAGGACATAGCACAAAGACTGACATCTACAGCCTGGGAACCACAATCATACACATGCTGAGTGGCAGTCCTCCATGGGTTAGGAGATATCCCCGAACAGCCTACCCCTCATACCTTTACATAGTGAGTGCTTTTTCGATTTGATCGTGGTGCATCGGAATACCTGCTCTTTTGTTTATACTATATTTTGTTTGTATTTATTTTACTGCACCGATATTAGGGAGAGTCCCCGAATGTGGCGAAACCTCACCCTATGTAAAACCAACTATATGCATTAACCACAGAGCAAAACCCAGAAATGCCAAGCAGGCTGATGTCATACCTTCATGACATTAAGCCTCTGTTAGCAAAGCATATCTCATGCTAATTCTGTATGGTTTTATTTATTTAGTCATTATATTATTTTCTTTTAATTGTCTTCTTTTTTTGCCATTTAAAACACTGTAAAGGATGCTAATTATGTATAATTTTAATAATAATGATAATAATTCAGAATATTATGTATTGTATTTTTTGTATTTTTTGTTTTGTTTTGTTTTATTCTCTGTTAGTTTTCTGTTTATTTATTTGTTTTTCCAAAGTGCTCTGAGACACGAAGGTTGAGAATCCAAACGCTTTTATTAGGGAATGACAATAGTCCGGGGTGAAGTGCCCTCTGGTGGTAATGAGGGGCCCGCTCACTGGTAAACCTGACAAAACTTCTATTAGCAAAGGATGCTAATTATGTATAATTAGTTATTTATAATATTTTTTTATACATTTTATTTCCTGTCTTTTTTCTTTAATATTTTTCTTTATTCGCTTTTCTTTTCTTTGTGTTTCTGCGAAGCAAAAGGATCACAAGATATAACTTGTGATGGCAAGTTCTCCTTTCCATTGCGAACTATTTATAAATAACTCTTTTATTGAAAAAAGAAAGAAAAATCTGCAGTTTACCAGCTGTTTAAGCTTCCTCTACGCTTTGCAGATTATTTCGACAGTGGCAGTTTTGCATGTTTCATGTATGAGCCGCTCATCATAATGGAAGCTGACTGAAAGCTGGCAACCTTTGTGTAGCAAGTCCAACTGCTTTCAGTTCCTTTTTCACATACTACACTTCCTTCATGCACAGTGTCTTTTTGCATGAGGCTGCTTGCAAATACATCTGTGCCACCATTAATTTTCACTGGCTGGGTAAGATCCAGGCTGAATCTGAAATCAATCCCTAATAGTTATTTGAGGGGACAGCCATTTGTAGTGGTGTCCGAAACCATAGTGGACGTTATTGAGTGCACTTATTCAATCCCACATTGCACTGTAATAACGAGTGTACAACCGATGTTCGCTCACTCGTTTTCATTCACTCCTTCAAGTGAACAGTATTAGTGGACTAACGTAGGGAACAATGTTTGAGGGTTTAGGGGGCGATTTCGGATTTAGCTTGTGATAGATGCAATTTTTTTGCCCCGCCAATGAAATGACTAACATCTAACTCTGACCATGGCATGGGTAGGAATACCTTTACACATAAAAATATATTTTTCATTGATACAGTAACTGATAGTTTTCACTTTTTACCGGAGTGATTCAGGATAACACAGACAAAAACACAGTTTGGAAAATGGATACATGATGTATGTAGGCTACTCACTTGTTATATAAATGTTGGCAATTTTGAACACAAAAATAGTTATGGACTGCTGCTTTAAAATAAGTTCAACTTTTAAAAAAACATCTCTAGTTTTTGCATTCCACTGCCCACATCTCATGTTTGTTAATGCAAAGACAAGTTTTGTGTGAATGGAAAGCAGTGTTGCCATGTCCACTTATTATATGCATCTTTGGGCTTGTTATTTTTCAATACTTAGTTTGGCTGGTGTGTGTACTGTACGTGGCATTTGTACCAGTGTCAAAATGTTTGCGTACCAGGGGTGGCCAAGCTTTAATCCGGGGCTGATTTCCACACTCTGTTTGCAGATCCACAAACAGGCCCCTCCTCTGGAGGACATCCCCGAAAGCTGTAGCCCCGCGATGCGCAGGCTCCTGGAGCACGCGCTCGATAGGGTCCCTGCACGGAGGAGCTCTGCCACAGAATTACTGAACGAGGAGGCCCTCCATCCATCTCGGGAAGACCAGCCGCGCTGTTGGAGTCTGGACTCTGCTCTGGAGGAGGGCACTCATCCACTGTTGCGACAGCACAGTCAGCTTTCAGACAGCACTCAAGGTACATCACACAATACACGTACTGTACAGTATTTCATGTCAAATTCATTTGATCGCATGCTTAAGATATTTTACTCTTGTGTTTGCAGACTCTTCTTTGTATACTGAGGACTCTGGGCACTCCAAGAAGAAAGGTTCCCTCTATATGGATCTGGGTGCCTTGGCTGGCTACTACAATCTGGTTAGAGGGCCACCATCCAATGAATATGGCTAATAAGGTGGATTTTTCCTGAGGACCAGTGTACTTGTTTAGTCTGCATTCATATACAAGCTGTCGGATATGTCAGTTCAGTGGAGCCAAACTCTCCCACAAGATGATTCCGCATGTATGGTGTCCTAAATGAGGACAGTGTACGCTAATTGGACAATGAGCTGTCCATTTAGAGATGGATGCTTTTTGAAATGCAAGAGACATTCAAGACTTGTTGAAGAAAAGAAATAACTGTTTTTTATTGTTTGGTGAACAGTTTGTTAATACAGTTCCTTGTCTGTGTTTTTAGAGCATGAATATAATGACACCATATTCTGTATAAAATACTAGGAGGGATTCACCAATATTACAATTCTGGCCAATACAGATAAACTGATAATTACTTATGGCTGATAACAACTTAATGAACAATAACTTAAACAATATTAAAGCTATACACTATTTTGTTAAAAAAATATATAAATACAATTAACGGATGCATCACAACATTATAATGTACAGTTTAAAAATGTATTTCTAATATTGGCTGATAAGCAATATTGTGGTTGATATCACTAATACCCTAATACAGACAAATACTTTTTGCTTATATATATATATATATATATATATACATAGGCCTATATATATATACTGTAATTTTAAAGCTTGTGCTAGATGCATTGATTATGTATTCCATATCTGATCACATAAAGGCGGGCCTTAATGAGAGTAAAGAGATTATACTAGATTATCACTGCCAACAACAGAATGTTTTTTTAATAATATGATTATTTTTTTACCATAGCAGTGCTATGTATGTTAAGAATGTATGTATCTCCAGTGAATTACAAAGGCAGGCCTGTGTTATCTGAAAGTATATGCATTCTGACCTACATTTGTGGGGTTTATTAATCATTTTGTGAAATATTAATCATAATGTGGCGAGTCTGCTGATTTTTAATATATGACCTTGACATTAGTCTGCCTGTGTCTTTAGCTAATCATCTCAGTAAATAATTTCTGTTTAATTTCTGTTTTGCAATCCCCATGTGAGTGCCTTGTCTTTAAATAGCTTTATCTGAGATCCCTGGATAATACATCCATTGTAAAAAAAATAAGAGGTGACAAAAAAGGACACTACAGCGATACAGTTTTTCCAGGAATTGTTTTCAGATGATACTGAAAACATCTCAGGTTGAAATTCCCATGGAATGTGTTTTTGTTAAGTAGTTGCAATGCAAGACAAAGAAATGTGCACTCAGACAGCATTTTTATAAACGGTCCAGATCCTCCCAATGTTTCAATGTGTTCATAAAAGCGACTCAATAAATATCTGCTGTGATCACTGCTATTTTGTTGTCTAAGCATCTGTATGAAATTGTTTTTATTTGATCAAATTAGCATGATTTTTAGCCTTTCATGTGATGATACCTTGAATAAATATGCCAATACTGATGAAAATGTTAAGGTTGTGATTTTAGATAACCAAGGAAAAATTACACTATGGCTGTTTCAAGCAATAAACAGTTCTTCAGAAGTTTCTTAGTCATTCTGGAAAGACCAGCGAGTCTGTCTGTGATAAATGATAGTATCACCTAAAACGAAGACTGCTGTCTGTTTTTACTCTGGGGAAGTTATATAAAATAAATGGACTAATATGTGTGATTCATCACTGTGCTTAGAAAGGTATTACGTGTGGTAGGAAACTGTTGATATAAGCCACGTTTAAAAGTAACAAGTAAAATAAACATTTTGATTGCTGATAATGATAAGATGTGTCATTTAGTGGGTAAGTTCAAACACTTTTTGGGTGACTGAGAATTTTGTGTGCAGAAAGGTTACAAAATAATCTAAACTGAATGACTTCCAGGACAGAAAACATAAAGGTGTTCTGGGGTTTCTGATCAAAATAAGCATTTGAAAATCATACTTTTTTTTTGCAATACGGTACATTGAAATTCTTGCACACCCCATCCCATGAAGTACTGCAAATGATGCAATCAAACTTTATTAAATCCGTATTTCAATACAATATAACCCAGACATAAACCCAGATTCAGACATAGTAGTAGTTTGAGCGTTGTGGAGACTAGATAACATTCACATTTAATCATTTAGCAGACGCTTTTGTCCAAAGTGACTTACAAAATGAGAACAACAAAAAGCATTTAAATCAACAAAAAGACAACATGTAACATGTAAGTCCCAGATAGCACAGTACACGTAGCAAATTTTTCTTCAATTTTTTGGGCTTGTTATCTCAACAATTTTTTAAGTAACTAACTGCAGCAACATTTTTTAAATTTTTTTAATTTTTTGCAGTTTCTTGAAAACGACTCAGCAGCTCGGGCTGAGTTAGGCAGGCCAAACAGGGAACAGTCAAGGTAAATGTTTGTGAAAGTGATTTTATTACACTTCTTTTCTCCGACTTTTTATGTGAGACCTATTGCTTCATGTGAGTGGCCAGTTAATGAGTTTCAATAAAAACGAAATCACACTTTCACTATAAGTAACACAATCACACGACACGTGCATATTTCCACGCAGCGACGCTGAAATGAAATGTGTGTTTTTGCTCAAGTGTCATTTCTTGAGAAAGAAAAAGAGCGATGAACGTGGTCAGCAGAGCTCAAGTGAGGAAGTGGGTTTCCCCCTGCTAACAGGTTTCTGGCTGTGAAGTGGAAGGTGGAGTGGGTGAGAAAGACTGTATTCCCTGACCTTTACAATGCACAGTGAGAGATATTAGTCCATAAAGGGACAAGAATTTCTACAATGATGTGTGGTGCAACAATCACTTCCTGCACCCAAGCGCCTACCGCCCACTTATAGCCTACATACACGCATTTGCTTGTTTGTTTGATTGTTTTTTATCATGGTGGGGACATTTAATTGACTTTATTGATTTATACTAACTAGACAGGTGATATTTTCTGCCCCCTTACCCTAAGCCTCAGAGACCTTTTTGTATTTTAGATTTAGGCTACATTAAGGTATTATTTAACCCTATAAAGCCTATTATACTCGATAAGCAAAATTTTAAGCCCTCTAAATTATCAACATGATCAAAACCTGTGCCTTCTGTCGTCTAATTGATACTTTATAAACCAGTAAAATTACTTTTAGTGTAATAGTCTAAAAAAGTGTGGTACGTGTGGTACGTGTGTCTACGTGTGTGGAATTTATACTTCTATTTACATATATATTTATATTTATTTTATACTTATATTTACATGATCATCCAAACATGTGAGTATCAAATATGATACATGCAGGATACATCTGTCATCATCTCAATCATCACTGTAGCCTATTGCATGGGCCACAAAAGCCTGATATATCAAACATGATACTCAACAAAAAACACATATGCAAACTTTATTTTTATTTTGTTTTAAATATATTTTGTCAAAAGGATCAATAATCTGTTCCATTTAAAATATATGGGAATTCAGGTTGAATGGGACACTTTTCCATAAGTCATCTTATGGCAAGAATAGACCCCTTTCAACCTGAATTATTTAGGGTTAATTTATGTTTATTAAGCCGATTTCGTACTGGTCTATACAATGTGGGCAACACCTTAACAAACACTGACCAAATCCTTTAAAAAACAAAAAAGTCAACATATTTTCACATGCCTTTTGAGAAACTAACAGAGGTAGGCTAATAGCCTACAATTCCGAGTGTGATTGCTCTTGTGCATTAAGGGAAATAATGAAATGATGGGAAAAAGGCTTCCAGGAGCAATCAATGGTGTTAAAACTAATACATTTGGCAGAATATATGCTGCGGATATTGTATTGTCGGTACAGAACACTAAAACATGCTGAGATTTTTAAAGATACTGAATATGTGGATTCGGAATAAAGCGGCACCTTGTGGCCAGTTTTCGTACACAAGTGAAGAGATCATGTGAAAATCGTAATGTGTTATTAGCTGACTATTTTCGTTATTTTTTCCATTGATATTCTATGATGTCATCAGCTTTTAGGTCTATTATTTAAATAATATGTTGACAAAATGTGCCCAGTAAGAAATGGAAAAATATGTAAACTTGAGTCCTGCATAGACCTCTAAAAATACCTATCGAATTGCAACAGTGGATTTGGGAGGGAAAAGGCTCTCTATTTCCTTTTACTATGGAATATTTTTGGTAACACTTTATATTACGACCCGCAAACAACTGCGTAAGTAAACCGATTGTGCAAGTCTTGTGAAGTGATAGATAATTAATTACTTTTAGGCTAGCATTTAATATAAACAATTAAAGACTACATCTGTTTATTTACATTGTTCCAATAAACAGCAGCAATAAAAGTAAATTATAATGGTAGCCTATACCATTATAATTTCATTTGGTAACACATATAATAACCCTCGCTCGTCCCCAAAACATTGCACATTTTAATGTCTCTCTTACCTGATAAAACCATTTCAGCTCTTGGAGTCTCTGCTAACGAGCTGATGAGTTGAAGCATGTGTGTTTGATTATGTCCAAATGTGCACTGGTGGCCTCAAGGAGCGGGGTTGGGAACCACTGATCTAAAACTTTGCAAACTCAAAACATTACAGTTTATGTCCAGAAGATGGCAGTATAAGACTAAACCTGCAGGGACTATGATTTGACGCTATATAGGCCTGATGTTCACAATCATCACAACTCTAGAACAATTTAATGTAGTGATTTAGAAAACAAACTTACCTAGATGTTAAAGACAGATGACATGAGTCTCAAATCAAATCACAAGTCAAGACAAAACAAACAAACAAACAAACAAACAAGTGTGTAAAAGTGTCATTTTCTTCATTATGAGGAGTAATATAATATAATATAATATAATATAATATAATATAATAATTGCTTCACTGTAAAAATATAAATATGTCGTATTTTTTACAGTGAAGCAATTATTATATTATATTATATTACTCCTAAATTACATATTTTTTACATTGCTTTAATTCGTCAAAATAATTTAATCAATTTTCAATTTTATAATATAATATAATATAATACAATATAATGTAGCCTATTTTTTTGTCTCAGTGTTATAATTGTGGATCAGCTCACCAAGAAAAATTCGAGACAACCAGGTTGTTATGCAAATAAATAAATAAATAATTTAATATAATAGCCTACAATATAATAATTGCTTCATTGTAAAAAATTTATATATGATCAATAAGTTATGACAACATATATTTTTACATTGGTTTAACTCATCAAAATAAGTTAAGCAATTTTCAACTTTATTATTTAAGTTATAAAAGATTCAACTAATGTTTTTAAGTCAGTTTAATATAATTTAAGTTGAAATGACTTAAACATCCAAGTTGATTGTACTTAAAAATTTAAGACAGCAACTTATTATTACTTTAACTAAATTACTTTTCAATATTTTGTAATATTTGTGTATACAATTATCATTAATTGTGGATGAGCTCACCAAGAAAAACTTAATTGAAAAAACAGGTTGTTATGGCAATAAATAAATAAATAAATAATATAATAATATTCAGTATATTATCATTTTAACTAAATTCGATTTTTAGATTTTGACTGTTGAGCTTTCATGAATTGTTTCATTTGGTGTGACAGTGGGACAGCTCGTCTCCCCCTTCTATCAGGACTCAGACAGATAGCCTCTAGTGGCACCACTAATGTTAGTGTGCGCTACTGTGTACAAAGGGCCATTCTTTACAAACACATATAACCAGAGATGCTCTGTCCTCTAATCTTCCCATCTCCAGACTGTACAAACAGATGATAGTTATTACTTTTCATAATTCATAGTCCTTTTCTGTTGAGACACAGTACCCTGCAGTCATGGTGTCCAGAAACATGTGCTTGTGTACAGGATGCACTTTCACGCCTGTCTAACAAACTGTCGATTTGGTTACAGCAAATCTATTCTTATTACTGCTTCTTTTTTTTTTTTTTGTCTCTCATATTGAATTTGGTTGTCTGCTTATTTAAACATCTGCTTCTGTTTAGAAGTTATTTATTTCTCGGAATCCATATGGTGTGTGCGCTGTGTGCAGTGTCCATTATATTTGTGTATGTAATTTATGGATTAATCGTTCTTTGTGATGACACAGAGCTTGTTGGCACTGTTAGTTTGTTGATTTTGTTCTCAGTATGGACTAACTCAGTGAGTCAGGCTATGACACACGCAATGGTACCCCTCACCGTCTGGCAATGGCATCACTACTGGCACTGTTCACGTTTGGACAGAGATTTGGCATGGCCAGGAGTTGCTGGTTCAGTTTGTATGGCCTTTTATACACATTTTTATTTCTGCTATTGGTTCATCATATTACAGAACACAGTGCAGTAAAACACAATGGTCACTGAAAGCTAATAGAAAATCCGCTTAATGCACACACTGAAAGACAAGAGCATCCTCAGGAAGTAAAGTTTATTATGGACTTCCTTGTACAACATGACTTTGTGGTGGTCAGTCCAAGGATGACGGAAACTCACTATATAAACTCTTTGTCTTGCTGATGTGGTTTTCCTCACATCAGGAACTGCAGATGGTTTTCCCTACACCATTACAGACACTCTACCAGCTTCTTAGCTATTAATCAGTTAAACTCACAAATAAAATGATCTGTATGAACATGTTTAATCCAATTTTTTTCTCATAGAAATGTATTTATTTATTGTGTATATTGGTATATGCTTTATTTTGAGTAGCTATTGTAACCGGTGGGAAACTAAAATAAAAAATTACTCATCTGCTTAATAAGACATAACATTTAAGGATTTATATGACAAATTGTAATAATAATAATAATATATATACTGTATACAAATACAAATACTCATTTAATATACAAATATTTCACACACACACACACACACACACACACACACACACACACACACACACACACACACACACTATATCACAAACATATGTACCAGTATATAGTTCATGTAATATTGTCTAATGTTGATCTATTATTTAAATGTATCTCATTACATATATTTCATGCTTAGCTACTTCTAAAGCCAAAAATAAGCACATCTCACTTAGTCATTTAGAGTCAAGAATTGCTACATAAAACCCACCAAACATGTAGAGGGTGAGCACAGTGATGGTTGATACCAACACAGTAATGGTTGATAATTTAACCTTTGGGTCATTTTTATTCAAGATCTTAGATCCTTAGCTCGAATCCCATCGGTTCACTAACACGTTACGTTTTTTCCTTCGCTCTAGCTTGACACGGAGCAGAACGGTGCCACGGTGGTCTTAGAAACACAAGCTAACCGTGAACTGGGTTTCCTCCACACGTATTGACTTAAGCTTATGAGACATTACAGGACTTCAATCCATCCACTGACATAAAAACCCACCGCAGGATCCTGAGAGTAATGGGATACTCTAAACAGACGTTCTTCTAACACACTGCGCTAACAGGAATCTCTCTCTCTCCTCACTCACGCTTACAGATACATACACACAGAGGTACAAAGGTCTCTTTCTGTGACGGGCCGAGGGCTGAAGTTTGATGTTTAATAACTGCGGTATTTTAATGCTGTCTGTGCTGACGGTGCAGTGGGTTTCTGAGGCAGCATAATGACAGGACTAAAACACTACCTGTGGATTCCTGAGGTATTGAGTTCTAAAGCGCCGCTTCGAGGTCCGTCGTCGTGTGTTTCTCACAGTAACACTGCAAACATCTCGGCCACCTCTGATCTGAACTACTGTAGATGTGTATCTAAGCAGGATTAGATGTGGATCTGAGGAGACTGTGGTAAGGGATCAATACCTCTGAGAAACTCTGGGCCTCATTCATACATAAACAAACCTCCTTACAAGAGACACAAACACTTGTTTTTATGATTTTTTTTTTTGCCAGGGCTGTGATATTTATGTATCCTTAAGTATCCTTAACTAAAGTACAGCTAAAACCATAGAAATCCCTAATAATAATAACGATAGTCTCAATGATTATAGCTCTATAAGTCACTTTTTAAACTTTAGGAATATATTTTTTTATTATTATCATTTATTGCTGTGTTTTTATTTTGACAGCAGAGTGAAGGAATGACTGAAAGCGGGTTGTGTTTGGCGGTGGGCATAAGGACACGTTGCAGGCCAGACTCAAACCGGTATGTATCCCCAGAACTAATGCTGAATTCCACACTCGGAATTTGAAAATTTTCTCCTACTTGGAAATAACTTCTGGAACACCACTCGAAGTTGGACATCCAATCTATGAACTCGGCAGATAGATAAATCCCGACCTCAGCGAGATGCATCATTTGACATCGCTTCCAAGATGGTGGCAAGACCTGTTTGCTGCTTCGAGCAAAGCTTCACACACACCTTGTGTGTTTTTCCCATGGGCTAATTGACACAAAAACATGACATGCGCTTGTTGTGTCACGGCAACATCATGTGGTCAACATGTGAACGGGATGTGTGATTAACTGGAACTGTTTAACTGGTCAAAGTGGGACATTCAAATTAGTACATTTCCTCTTCCAGCCTCATCCTGAACTAATTAATAGCATAAGGCACTTTTATGTGTAGGAAATGGGCATGCATTATTGTTGCACCACAGTGCTGACAAAAGGACTATATTGGATACACTGCCCGGCTAAAAAAAGTCGCTGTTTGGATTTAAATAGGCAAATGCTTAAGAGTCTATTGGATCAATGTTTGTAGCATGTTATATGTTTGGCAACAGTTCTTCTTTTCATTTCTTAAACAGCCATGTAGGAAGACACATCATGGCCACATTACATAACATCACAACCATCAAGAGGTGCATCATTAAAGCAAGTGTCAAGCACCCTGTAATCAGCACATCCCATAGACTTTCAATGAATTTAAGGACTGGAGTCAGAGGTGCCAATTCATGTGTGAAAATAATTTGTTAAGCTCCCTCCCAATCTTTCTTTCGCAATTTGAGCCTGATGCATCCAGGAATATGGCGATGCTGTGTCTTCATGGTTGTTCAAGAAATGAAAAGGGAAGGTAAAATGGTTTAATGTTTTTGAAAGAAGAATCTTTTGCTCACCGGCTGCATTTATTTGATCAAAAATATAGTTATATTGTGAAATATTATTCAGTTTAAAATAACTGCTTTCTGTTTTAATATATTTTTAAATTACTCCTTTCTTCAGTGTCAAATGATCCTTCAGAAATCATTACGATTTTCTGATTTGGTGGTGAAGAAACATTTCTTATTATCAATGTTGAAAACACTTGATTCTTTGATGAATAGAAAGATAAAAATAGGCTAATAGAAACCTTTTGCAACATTATAAATATTTTAAGTGCCACTTTTTAAATCAATTTAATGCGTCCTTGCTGAAATGGATGACAGATGGATGGATGGATGCACTCAGATGAATAGATTTTTTTTAAAAAATTTGATAAAATTAAAACAATTAAATGAGGGGTAAAGCAGAGGTCTTCTAGCATTAAGTGTGCATCAGTAAGTGAGCATCCTGATGCTTAATCACCTTTGACCTCTGAGTAAGGTGGTGGCTTTTTCATGCCTGTCAGACAGCGTGTGTTCACAGAGAGCTGTCAGTAGCAGCCATTGTGTCTCTGTGTCCTCTGGGCTAATCCCAGCAGCCCACCCACAGACCTCAACATATAGACTATTCTCTCCCGTCATGTCTATCTGTCTCCTACTCTGACTCCTTTATTCAACTTTTTATTTATCTGCTTCTATGCTTCCCTCTTATTTTGTCTCATTATGATGAAAATTATTTCAATTATAGTCTCCTCTTAGACTAATGTTAGTCTCAATGGGAACATGCCGGTTTGAATAGCCATGGGGTGAGTCTTCGCATGATATTGTCTATCCATATAATATTATAAAGAATTAAATAATGCTAGTTTTAAAGTTTAAATCATAATAGCTTTAAAGGGATACTTAACCCAAAAATGGAAATTATGTTATCTTTTCCTCACCTGTATGTTGTTCCAAACCTGTTTGAGTTTCTTTCTTCTGTTGAACTAAAAAGAAGATATTTTAAAGAATGTTGTTAATCAAACAGTTGATGGTAACTATTGAATTCTAGGGAAAAAAACTATAGAAGTCAATGGGTACCATCAACTGTCTGGTTACCAACATTCTTCAAAATATTTTTTTTTGTGTTCAGCGGAAGAAAGAAACTCAAACAGGTTTAGAATTTTTGGGTGAACTATCCCTTTAAATGCGTTTATTGTGTCACTTTAAAAAAACTGCCTGAATTTCTCTATTATTCAACTCAGATTATTTATTTCTCCTCTACAACAAATAAAAATAAAATACCATCACACCAGAGTTTACACCAAAACATTCGCTATAATTGATTGATAAGGAAGGACGCACATTGTGACATAATGATTATTTGAAGATCAAAATATTTTAGCATAGATTAAACAATTTCTCTCTGAACAATCACCATATATAAAAAGAATAGCAAAGAAAAACATTGAAGAATAAAGTATAAATAAAATACAATAAAGAATAAAGGTCAAGTTTGGAAAGGAGGAGGAGGCATAGATGTACTGGCCCAGTAGGTTTTGACCTCTCTCTTATGTTTGCTTATGACTATGTGCGACAGTGAGTTTGAGGGAGAAGATGATAGTGATGATAGTGATAATATATTATAGTGCTGTTCATCTCACTCTAAACTGTCCAATCTTTCCAGGTCTGTTTGCTCACGCTGACAGACAACACTGCCACTAATGGCTAATGATCGAATGATAAACGGGTGCGTGCACGCTCCCACACACAAACACAAAAATATGGGTGGAAGACTAATGTGAAAAGCCACAGTGCAAACACACACAAGCACGGCCTCTGTTTATCGTCTATTGTCCAGGGGGCTTCTGTTTTTTCACAGAAGCATGAGAAAGAAGATGGATATGTTTACATACGTGGCAACAGCTTCAGTTTGTTTAAAATAGCGTCTGTGGGATAATCTCCCAAAAGTCACCACTGATTGTACAAGGAAATATCAAGCATCAAATACATATTAGAACTTCATGCTTTTATCCCTGGCTATAGCAGTGCCAGTCATTTTTGCAAAACATTTTTGTGTATGTATCTTTGCGAATCAGACATTTTTGCAAAACTCCAAAAGTGTACACATAATCCATTAACTGCTTTTTTTAATTACTTTTTTTTTTTAAGCTGAAATGAACACTAGTAGCAGTAAAACACCAACTTGTATTTCTTTTTACACAATTACGATTTATAAAGTCCTTCTTTTCAGGCGGTTCGTGGCACAATACTATTGTGACCTCAAAATACTTTTACCATAGTGCATGATTTGTAAAGTTGTACATTTTGACATTTGCATCAGCTTTTTTTTTAATCATCTTCACACAATTTACATGGCCCCCAGAATATTTTGTTGTATGAATATCTGAACATGCAATCGACCTATATCATATTAAAGAATATACCCTCTGCTTTTCGACAACATTTTTTTTTATTCTAGCTAATGCATTCTTTTTTTTTTTATCAAACTTGAATGTGGGTAAGTTTCATTCAAAAAAGCAAAATGAGCAAAAAGCTTAGAAAAAAGCATTTCTGTAAAAGAATAGCCTACATCCAGATTGGATTCAGAACGATGATCAAACCATAGATGGGGTAAGTCGAGTCCATCAACAGCCCCAAAACTGTAGCTCTTCCTGGGTCAACATTTCATAGTAACGTTAGGAAGTTTTGATTTATATGCTGTTTAATGTTGATGATCGTGTTATTTTACATATGCATATGCTTGTATCTGCTTCTTCCTCACATCTTTTGATCAGGAGTTTCAGTACTCTTTCAGAAGATGTGTCATGACGCCCACTACCACATAACAGTGAAAACACAGAAAGCCAGAAATTTCCATCAATGGGGGGAAGCACTGGCTGCATCCGAAATCGCATACTTCCCTACTATATAGTACACAAAAAACAGTATGTGACAAAATAAGTATGTCTGAATTAACAGTACTCATAAAAGAGTAGGCAAAAAGTACACAGATACCCTACTTCCAGCCAGATTCTGAAATGTGCGTACGATGGATACTTTACTAACTGACTACTACTACTGACTAACTGACATTGGTAGGTTACATGATAATGAATAACATGGTGAATGTAGTTAGTCCGGATTACATTCATAGAGCATACTTTTGTAGCGGTCATGAAGTAATTACTTATTGAAAATAAGTGGGCCTACCTACTCAGAGTATGCGATTTCGGACGCAGCCGCAGTCTCATGACGGAAATTTCCATCAATGGCGGGGAAAGAGTTTAAAATGACAGTATCTGAATTTCGAGGATAGATCACCTAATAGTTCAAATGAAAATGCCATCATGATAGACCTTATAGAGTAGCACCATATTTCATTTTTGACAGGAATGAAAACAAAGCTGTGAGGGCTGATAGGCTATAGTTAGTTCAATGGATTTTGCTGTTGTTTAACAACATTGTTCAGCTGACAAATCATATTTACGAGAATTGAAAAAAATCAGTAGACTCCATACTTTTGAAAGTTGTCACTTGTGAAAATGACCCATCCCAATGATCGTGAACATCAACCATAACACAATGAGTAATGGTGGCAGACACTAATGAGGTAGATTTTTAAACATCCTCTGCCTAAGTGGGCCTACATAAAAATGCCTGCACTTTAAAACTCTGAAGACATTGTACAACTTTAATCAAAGATTATAAACATTGGTGGAACCATACAAACAAGAATAGCTATTAGCGTTAGTTGTGTATGGAATGAAACAGTGGGCTTCTCTATGGGAAAATGAGCGCAAATCCTTACTCAGGACGGCCATTTGAAGCTCCGGCCTCTCTTCATCTCACTTATCGAGCCATCGGATATAGCTGATGTTATTTTTCCCCTCTTTTTTATGAAACATGAATAGCGCCTCTGTCATTTAAGGAGGAAAAGAGAGATGGAATGCATACATGTGTTTATGCAGAGTGTGCGTTGAGCGTCGGTTTGTGCGAGCGTGTGTGAGTTTGGGGGGAGTCTGTCAGTCTGGGTGCTAGAAGGGGTCTGGGATGTCTCCTTCCTGCTGACTTCCTTATCGCCATGGAGATCCTGAATCTATGTCTCTCTGGTGTCTGCCGCTGCTCCCAAGGCACACACAAACATTCATTCTCACACAAATACACACACACACACACACACACACATACACACACACACACACACACACACACACACGCACACACACACGCACACACACACACACACACGCACGCACACACACACAGACACACACGCACACACACACACACACACACACACACACACACAGGACGGGATGCAGGAAGCTGTCCTCCACATCACTTGAAGGTAGGCCCCTGGTAAAAGAGCTTCCAGAGAGTGTATGTGTGTTAAAGTTCTTTGGTGGGGCCCCAGAAGTGAGTTGATCGTTTGTTTTCAGAGCCATTACTATGACAGACTGTTTACTGAGAGGGGCAGATTACAGTTGCACTCTGCACTGCTGTTAGTCCCCCAGTATAAACAGCCACACCAGCACAGCTTACTGTTATTGATGAAGAGCACCTCCTCTCTTTTTACTTACCTCATTTTTTTTTTTTTTTTTTTACCACACTCATAATTCATCATGCTCTTGAATTAACTAAAGGATGCATGAAATGGCTTGATGAGCTCAGTTGTTTTTTCCTGTTGTGGCATATTTCCTATTGAAACAGGAAGTTGGAGCAAAAGTTATATGAAGGTTTGTCCCTTTAAAAAAGCCAATAGCATTTAGTTTACATCATAGTCATGAACATACTTTTTGGTCAGTGTCTATTTTATAAAAAATACAGTAATCAGTTATCAAATATTATTACCATTTAAAATGTAATTTCTTCCTGTGATGGCAAAACTGAAGTCTTGTCACATGATCCTCCAGAAATAATTCTAATATGCTTGGTGTATGACAATGTTGATAAATCTTGTCTTGGCGGAATAAATCTGTACGCTGATGCTGCTGCAGATCAAGTATGGGACTTGCTACTGCCAATACATACAAGACACACTGCTGTGAGCAAGTAAGACATGTTGCTGCTGTACAATATAGCGTACATTAATTACCCGTAGCAGATCTATACAGGTGGAGCTGGGGAAGGTGGAGGGTTTCTGAAAATGCACTGAACTGCTAAGGCAAATGTTGACCGAGTATTTGAAGGTCGAGCACGCAAGCTCATTGGCTACTGATACAGCAGGAACCAATCAGCTGCGCCCTTTACGCTGATTTCACGCAGCCACAATTTTGAAATCGAAAGTGAGGCTCCGGTGGGAAGAACCCCAGAAGTAAAGATAAACAACAATGCCTTGGACTACAAACCTGAAGCTGCGGCCGCAATTTACACTATTGGATGTTAATATCCAATATAGGATTATGTATATAGTTTGTTCCTGCTTCTTTTTTTACTTTCTGAATTATATATAAAAAAATAATTTTATTTATAAATGAATTTCACTGTATATAGTCTAAAGTATGAAAGAAATGTATGTACATTTTAGAATAACTAATTTCAACAATAAGCACAACAATACACCATCGCGTTCGTGACTCTCCTGTGATTAAAGGCGACACTTCCGGTTTTCTTCCCACCGGAGCCTCGCTTTCGATTTCAAAATAACGGCTGCGTGAAATCAGCGTATATAGAGAATCATAAGATTGCAATCAGTTTTAGTTAAGGACCTATTAGCCTGCGCCATCTAGAGTTTCATGACAGAACTTTGCATATATCAATGTCATTGGAAAAGTTCCCCAAATAAAGTCATGAAAGTTTTAATGTGACCTTCAAATAACAGATTTTTTTTTTTTACTGGTACCATAAGTCATACAGCGCTGGTCAAAAGCCTTTAGCTTGGACAATTTTTTTTTTGTTTTAACGAAAATCACCCCCTGAGACACAAATTTGTCAAAATTTGAAGAAACACAGGTGCGCATAGTGAGTTTTTTGAGGCACCCCAGAAGTGAAATACACAAGTACACTATTGATATTTCAGGTGTTGATTGTGATCAGAATTTGATTCACAGGAAATATATATATTATATAATCCCGCTATTTGGATACAAACAGGAGAAAGAGGGAAAGGACACAGCAGAAAGTTCTGGAAAGCCAGAATGGTAGTTTGGTGCCAGACCGGATAGCGTTCCGGATGCCACTCCACCTGGGAAAGGGACTGAAGTGGAGCAACTCTGGAAAAATAAGGGGGGTAAATTAGGACGATAATTAAAACAGAGTGCTGACAGAAGGAGAGAAGTTCAGCCAAGAGTCTGGCACAACAAACACTCAGTGCCTTGAGACATCGGTCTAGTCGTACAGTACCTACCGGCTGGAAGACTTCAGGACATGTCACAAAATCACTAACGGTACTTACGGAGGTGCCACTCCATGTCAATGATGTAAAACAAACAAAATGCTGCAGAGAAAAGGAAAAGGCAGAAATAACAGGAATTGCAAGAGCATGTAGCAATTATGCTTTTGAATCTTAATATTTTTAGGCCATTTACACATCTAAAGATGTTCAGACAGGTTGTATTTGCCTAGTCATTTGGTTTTTAATGCAGGTTGGGGAAGTTTACCTCAAGCGTAACAGGAAATGCAGACACCACTGCATATTATTTTGAGAACCTCATTCTGACAGCAACCCCAGCAGCAAAGACACATGCATAAAGTATTTTCAGCAAACAGAGCTGTTCTTTGTTTAGATGGTACACACTGCTCAGCTCTCAGTCTCCATGTGTGTCTCTGTGGCCCTCAGTCTCTTTTCAGGCTTTCGTGTAGAGCAGACACTCCTCAAACACACCGGCCCACACGCATACACAAACACAATAAACAGTGGCGCCTGTCTTCATCTTCATTTATTCCCTGACCAAAACACACACACACACACGCAGTCACGCACATGCACCCGTACACACACAAACAGCCTTTCTCTGAGGAACGCAAATGCTAAAAGTTCTGTGAGTGTTATTCATCAGTGTTTTGAGACAAATGGATAGAGACACCATTCATCCGTTTGATTTACTGTGTGAAAAGCACACTTCATTCACACTGTGTCCACAGATCGGCCAGTTACGCGTGTCCTCAAATCACTTTCTTACATGGGTTAGCTGGTGTCTTCACAAGTTTTCTGACACATTACCTACACATCATGCCTGAAAGGAAGTGAGTCGCACTGTTTAGTGACCCTTTCGCCCGGCGGGCACATGATTTTTCCAAACAGAGCCCTCGTTGAGGCAAAGTGATAAAGTCAGGTGCGAAAAGTTAAACTCTGAATAACAGCGCATTAATGTTCGTTTTGATCAGGAGACAGTCTGTCGGAAACCTCCGGGATGTTTTTACAGAAAATAATTATTCCACAGTTGTCAATCCGCTCTGCACAGTGAGTCTTTTCAAGAAACGCTATAGTTTTGAGCAGGAGTCCAGCAAATGGTCCTGGATTTAAAGCATGTGAGTCCATAAAATGTAATGGGAACAGAATATGTGAGTGACAACAAGTTATAAGAGAAGTTATATCCTCCTTATAGCGACTCTAATGCATTACATCTCTGGTTAAACCAAAACTGATTAATTAACATTTTTCCAAAACCTAGTGAGCTGTATATGTAAGGTGGAAACATGGAAACTGAGCAAAACTCATTTTTAGTCTGACTAAACAAACACTAACGATTTTAATAGATATGTGATGTCAGCATGTTTCTAAGCTAACATATACATGATATACATTAATATATATATTTAAGTTTAGTTAATTAAAAATATACAATAGAGTAAAAAATTTGAGACAATTTTTATTTTATTCACCAAGGATACATTAAATTGATAAAAAAAAATCAAATCAATGCTGCTCTTGTGAACTTTCTATACATAAAAGAATCCTAAAATATTTAGCAGCACAATTGTTTTCAACATTGATAATAATAAGAAATGTTTCTTGAGCACCAAAGCTCAAGATTTCGGAACGATTTCTGAAAGACCATGTGACGTTGAAGACCGGAGTAATGATTCTGAAAATTCAGCTTTGCCATCACAGGAATAAATCGCATTTTAAAATGTATTAAAATGCACAATTGACAAACACTGTTGGAGATGTCTGGTCTTTCTCCATACAAGTAGATGAGAGTTGAGCTTGCTACCCTAAGATGGCCACTGACAGACAGAAAGGGACAAATCAAATCACTTTTTTTTTTAATCACATCTCTTGACCAAGGTGTGCTGGGAAGTCGAAATCTTTGGTGTGCAGTACAAAACATCACTGCAGTGTCATCAGAGATTTCAAGATTACCTTAATAACATTCTGGAATTCTTTCAGGGAGACAAGAGACTGTTCTGTTTGAATGGACGTCAATAGAGGAGATGCATCAGTAAGCTGAATAAACTGCTTTTATGTGGAAAAGTTTGGCACACAGTAAATGTACTGCCTGTCTGCTAATCTTCAACATGCTTGCTAAGACATATTCATTGTAGAGTGAACTATATTTGCTATATCTCAGTTTTATAGGAGAACTCACAGACAATTTTGCAACAAGGGATCCGCAAACGTAACTGACCGTCGTAAAACAATTTACAAGGCAACATTTCCTCCACAGAAACTCATGGCATCATCTTTGGTTTATCTCATAAATGTTCAATGCCTCGCTCTCTTGCAATGGTCAACACAATAAATAAGGCATAACCCAAAGTTATGAAGACCAACATGACTTTTTTGTTCTGCTGATAACCATGGTAACAGGAAGGGCAGATGGGGCACAGAGGATAAGAGTTTGGAAGAGTGAGTGGGAAGAGCAAGGGAAGAGGGGAATAAAGAAATAGGGATGAGGGGGTTTGGGGCCGGTAATGAGTTTTAGGAGCGGCAGGATGGAAACAGGATGAGTCTCTCCAAGAGACTCGTTTAATGCAGAACAGAGGGAGTTTTATACCCGCTTCTGACGAAGACTTTTTTGTTTTTCTACTTCCGTTCTCTCATTTGGGTTTGAAGGAATGAGAAGGTGGGCAGAGATGATTTGGCTCATTGTTCTGTTCGGCAGTGATTAAGGATATTAAATTCCTAATGCATTTTACAGAGTTGCATGATCAAAATGTAATGAATGTGTCACATGTTATCATCATTAGAACTAAAATGATTTTTTTCTTGATATATGTATCTTAGAGTTGTTGCATGTTACCAACATTCTTCAAAATATCTTCTTTTGTGGTCATGAGGCTGAGTAAATTATGACAGAATTATCATTTTTTGTGTGAACTATTCCTTTAAATCAAGCTGAAATGAGAGATGGAAAAAGTCTAAGAAAACCACTATTCCCATACGGGACACACACACACACACACACACAAAGTTTAGTCAGGAGTGACTCTCGCAGCAGGAAGCTGACTTATTGGATCTACTTTCTTAAGGAGCCAGGGGTGAAAATAGATTAAAGCCCACCCTGCCGAGTGAGACAGAGACGGGGTGTGCGAAAGAGATGAAAAGTTCTTCAAAGTTGTATCATAAAGTATCTGATTCCAGTGCTGCAGATAACACATCTAACAAAATACACACATACAGTACATGTGTTTGAGGACACAAGTGTGTGGAGAGGAAATGATAATGAAAAACACATGGTTTGATGTGATGGCAGGTGACATGTTCATATAAAACTGTTTGAACAAATGCCTTTTACAAAGTCTCCTGGTTAAATATATGTGATGACAAACTGAAACAGCTTTACAATGTCTGAGCTTCCCAGCAGGGCCTTTATAATGTCTTCTATTTTTTATCCCTTTGGGCAAGTATTTTCTTTTTTTTATGAAATTAATACTCTTAAAGAGTAAGAATGGATTCGATTGATCAAATGTGACAAAAGTTTTTTACATTGTTGAAAAAGATTTTTGTTTTCTTTATTGGAACACAAGATTTTTTTTTTTTTTTCACATTGTAGTTGAGTCAGTGAAAATGTCCATACAAATGATGTCCTGGGACCCATAAGTTTTACTGACAACATTAGCATGTAGTGTAATAAAAAAATTAAAAAAACATAATAATAATAATAAAGGAAAAACTAAATTAACCAACACACTTAAATGAAAAAATAATTTGACCAAAAATCAACAGGACACTATAAATTCTTATATATGCACATTAGCATTGATGACTTCAATACAGTTTGAGGAAAGGAACTGTGTAAGAGAAATGAAGTGTAAAATGAAATGAACGACAGGCCGGACACGGGATGTTCTTTCTGATGCTGCAACGCTAATGCGGTGTTTGCTTCCTTTCATTTTCTCTCCCACTATCAAATGCAAAAGGAGCCAGTCTGGAGTGTTTATGCATCAGAGGCTGGCACCAGTGGAGATAAAAGAGATTTTATCCAAATAGCACAGAGAGGACAGAAAGGGCACAAAGACAGTGAATAGCTGTATACTGACTCACTTCACTTCTTCATCCATCTGTTGATCTATTCATCCGATGCTCTCTCATCTCTGTTTAGAACTCAGTGTGGTCCTTGCTGGTGCACATTCCAGCAAAATATTGTCAAAAACACTGAATATTTGACCTTTCTCTCATTCTTCCATGCAAGGAACTTCAATAAATGGCCTGAAAGAGCTTCAGGGTTAGTTCACCTAAAATGAAAAGTCTACGCAACTGACAACTCCCTCCATTCAGACTGATCTCATGAAATAGCGTATGTATGACACGCCAATTCGTATTTCCATTTTTGGCGTGCTATCAACACGCATAATCGCTTTTCAGCGTGTTTATCAACGCCATTGACTTAACGTTACATTACTATATGTAAATATATGACCTACCCCAACGACGTCCCTAAACCTACCCGTCACTAGGGTTAATAGCATTTATGACTCTTCCCCTACCATCCTAGGAAAAAAAATATCGCTCCCCAGATGTAGATATTCATTTTGCTTAGTTTCGCTCGGAAAATTAACGGCGTACACATACACGCGGAATCACTCGGACATTTAACGGCGTAGACATACACGCAAAAGATGACGGTTAGTTTCGGCGTGGACATGCACGCGGATAGCTGAAAATGCGTATAGATAACACGCCACTTGATTTGAAAGTGGCGTGTATGTTTACGCAAAGTCATGATGTCATGTTGCTCCATTGACAGTCTACGCAACTACCCCTTTCAAGCAGCAGAAAGGTAGTAAAGACATCATTAAAGTAATCCATGTGAATCCAGTGGTTTAACCTCAATTTTATGATGCACAATAAAACAATAATTTACCTTTTTTTTTTTTTACCAAATATTAGTCTTGTTCACGTAACAACGTTCTCTCTTGTGTCAGCACAACACGAATGCATCGTGGTGTTCTCATGAACATTTTCGAGTCTGTTCTCGTGTCAACATAAGCATGCGTCGTGTTGCTCTCTTGAACATGTTGGAGATTCATATTTTGTAAATAAAGTGGTAAATGATGTTGTTTTTTTTGCAAACAAAGCACTCGTGTCGCATCATAAAAATTGAGGTTAAACCACTGGATTCGCATGGATTACTTTAATGTTTTCTTTAGAACCTTTCTGGGGCTTGAAAGTTGTAGTTGCATAGACTGTCAATGGAGCGACAGAAAGTTCTCCTATTTCATCAGAAAGATCTTCCTTTGTGTTCCGAAGATGAACGAAAGTCTTACGGGTTTGGAACAACATGAGGATGAGTAATTAATGACAGAATTTAAATTTTTTTTGGTGAACTATCCCTTTATCTGATGTATTCAGTCAACAGAAGTTTGCCAACTAACAGGACGCAGATTACCCAACACTTGAAAGGCCAACAGTCCACACTGCAAACAGATAAAACTGTCCTGCCAGATTAAAAAGAAAGAAAGAAAGAAAGAAAGAAAGAAAGAAAGAAAGAAAGAAAGAAAGAAAAAAAGCATTTGTTAAGAAATAAGCATTTTAAATTGATGTTTACCAAAGCTTTCTATCACGCTCTAATCTCTCACTTAATTTTTCATATTTCATATACCCCTCCATCCTGTCCCCCTGTGGGACTCCATGTCCGTTATCGCTGTTCTTGGGGCAGAATTCAGTCTTTCTTCTCTTCAAAAGCTCCCGACTGTCCAATCTCTCCAGTTATCTTTCTCTTCCTCTCTCATTTTTCGCTCCCTTACTTCCCCTGGTGGTCTGTGCGTTGGCAGACCACGGGAGGCAGATGACTCTTCCATCTCTTTGAAATGAGAGAGAGAGAGAGAGAGAGAGAGAGAAATCGAGGTAGAGTAAGAGTGAGAGAGTCAACAGCAAAGACATCAAACACGGCAAAGTCACGACAAAGGACATTTAGGAAAGCACTTTTGATCTGTTCCACACTCCACCTCCCTCTGCCCTCTTTAAACCTGCCTATTAAAAGTGTAACTCGAACCAGGTTTGTTGGCACAGGAGGAGACATGTTTGGGCTACGGTTACTCCTCTCAGGTCAAAGGTCATCGAATGGGTCTTGTTAGGTACACATGGGACTGTAACAGAGCTTAACTTGTGAATTTATAAAACTTTTGAAAAAAACACCGAATTGATTTGTTTTTAAGAGATAGTTCACCTCAATATGAGAATGTCGTCGTCGTCATTTACTCAACCTCATGTCGGTCCAAACCTGTACCTGTATAAATTTCATTGTGGAACAAAAGCAAGAGAAGTTTAGCAGGATGTTTAAGCTATATTTTCTATACAATGACAGTGGTGACCATGGAATGTCAGTTGAGGATACGTAATTTGCTGATCATTTCTACATGCTTGAGTTACTGTAAAATATGTAATTCATAACAGGTTTTCCATCTATGATTCCAAACGTTATAATTTTTGTGTGGTACATGGAAACCACCTGCAACACAATAAGCTTGTCAACGCACACAAAGCTATTGTATGACTTCAGATTATTTTAAATATAGCACAAGAGTCATGAACCACTATTATTACACTTTGGTACTTTTTGGTCATTTTTAGTTGTTTTAACATTCACTGTATGAAAAAAAAGCTTGAAAATCCAGCTAAACCTACTTCTATGATATATGGAAGAAAGAAAATCAAACAGATTTGAAATAACATTAGTTAATGACATTAATTAAAATATATATTTTTGCCTTTAAAACTATCCTTTTAAAATGATTTATGTACATTCACAGGCCTACGAATGCATTGAGCTGTATGTGATAACGTTAAACCAATGTTTTGTTAATCTCACAAAAGAACCCGAATCTACACAGTCGCTTTGGCACAGTTGGAGAGATGGATATATTCGGCAGGAGAGACACACTGATCGCTTTCATTCTGCCACTGGAGAGAGGGAACAAAGGACAGAGTTCAAAGGTCAGAACTGCAGGCCTCAAAAGAGTACAAGACAAAACATACAAACACACATACCAACACACTCAAAACTACAAGCCTAACACCAAGCATAAAAACACAAAAACATTCATTTTATTATTAAGAGTATTCAAATCTGGTTGCAATTTGCTGTGCAACAGGAAGGACTGTATTGATGTTTTTGAAAGAAGTCTATTCTGCTCACCAAGGCTCCAGTTATTTGATCAACAATACAGTGAAATATTATTACAATTTCAAATAAATATTTTCTATTTGAATACATTTGAAAATATAATCATCTATTCCTGTGACTAAAGCTGAATTTTCAGCATCATTAGTCCAGTGTTCAGGGTCACATGATCCTTCATAAATCATTCTAATATGCTGATTTGGTGCTCAGTTAATATCAATTAATATTGGTGCTCAATTGTTAATAATGGTTTATATATATATATTTTTTTATATATTTTATATATCAATTTTGAAAAGATCCTTAATATTTTTGTGGAAACCATTGATTTCAAGATTCTTTGAATGATTAGAAAGTTCAATGAACAGCATTTATTTGAAATAGAAATATTTTGTAATATTAAAATACTTTAATGACAGTTTAGATACATTTAATGTGTCCTTGCTGAATAAAAGTATTTTTTTTCTTACTTTACTTACCCCATACTTTTGAATGGTAGTGTTATTACAGTTTCCACAAGTATTTTTGTTCTTGAGCACCAAATCAAACCAAACTTTTGACTGTTAGTGTAACAATACAAGGCAGAGAAAATTGCACAGAATAATTTAAAATAATTTATATTTGAGGTATGAGAGGATATGAAGTCAGCAGTTTGTTTATAATGCTTTCCTTCGAGTCAAGTGTGGACAACGGAGAGTCATATTAACAAACTTACAAAGAGATTAAAGGGACCAATGCCTGATTCAAATGCTACTAAAAGGCCAATGAAAAAAAAACCACATCAATAAATGTCATGGCTTTAAGAGCTGGCACAAACAAACGCTCAAGGACAGTCGGGTTGTGTTTACTCTCTGCTTGGTGTGTGTGTTGGTGTGCATGAGTATGCTAGCGTTCATTCTTGAAAACTTTCAGGAAACATGTCTCTACAGGGTGTGTCATAAGCATGTAATCTTGGGAGAGTGCTCATAAAATGTCCTAAAAGCTTTCTAAGGGTCAGTGTTTGAGTAAGTGCACATGTTTGTTTAACCATCTTTGTGTGTGGTTTATGTTCCTTAGGGTCTCAGGAGTTATGTAATGCATGTCTTCTGCAACTTATTAAGGCTTTCAGTGATGTTTGTATGTGTATTTCTGTGTATGTGTCACATAGCAACCTGGTGGTCATGTTCAGTATGTGTTTTGGCTGGAACTGCCCAACTATACACTTAAAGCAATAGGTCACCCAAAAATGAAAATTCTGTCATTGTTTACTCACCTTTATGTCATTTACGAATTTTCAAGGAACACGATGAGTTATATAAAGCAGAATGTCCAAGTTGTTCTTATAATATAGAATATATATAACCAGCTTGTTCCTCAATCCTCTAAGCTATATGACTTCAGAAGACTCAGAAAAGCTGCATGAATACTTATATAATGCTTTTTATCCTTTTTGGAGCTTGACAGTCCCTGGCCACTATCCACTTTATGGAAGCAAGAGCATGAACATTCTTCATGACTACTCCTTTTGTAGTCCAGGGATGAAAGAAAGTCATACGGTTTGGAACGACATGAGGGTGAAATGAAAACAGAACTTTTATATTTTAGGTGAACTATCTCTTGAATTCAAATATTCATGCAGACCAATAAAAATCCCATTACATCCATAGAATACTCTGTTCACTTTGCAGTGAGATGGAACCATTAAGGAGGACAGGCCACCAGATAACTCCTAGACAGGGAAGAAAATAGTTTTAGAGACAAGGACATTTTTTGCTGCTCTTGTTGGAGAAAGGTCATGGTATCTCAAGTGTGCTTTTGAGAGATATGATGAAACTTGTTTAGACTCATTCCTCATTTTTAAGCATAGGGCTGCAAAAATACAGTACAAACTAATTTATTTAAAAGAACAGTGTTCTATTTTAATATATTTTAAAATGTAATTTATTCATTTGATGCGTTTACTTTTGTAACATTATAATGCAATTATGTGTCCTTGCTGAATAAAATACTTTTTCTTTTTTACTATGTTGACAATGTAAATGTTCAAAGGCATGACTAAAGGGTGTTTGAGCTCTATTGATGGGAAATACATGGCCAAAAACAAATATACATACAAGCACACATGCACTTAATCTATCTGAATGTTTTACCCTCCATTACAGCATTGATGGTCAAGTATGTGACTGTGTAAATAGGTGTGCTTCAGTTTGAACTGTATCTCAATCTCACTCAGTATCTCCAGGGAGATGGTCTGAGGTCAGTCTCTAAAAGCCCAGGAGAGAGGTCCTATCTCAGCAACACTTTCCAGCGCCTCTCCATCTCTACACTACCAGATAGCACAGAAGCAAAGCCAGCTATGTGTCTGCATATGGGTGGAAGCATGTGACATCACTGAAACAAATGTCTCCTGTGGTTACCATGAAGGCAGATGGTCACACATTCAAAGCCGATGTGGTCATGTAGTGTTTGCCTCACAGACCCAATAAAAGACAGACGGAGCCAGAAAACAGACTTTTGTCTAACGTACAGTTGCTCACAAAGATAAACATGTAAATGGGGGTTATGCGCAACACATTTCCATACTTTGTAAAACAGGTCGCAACACTTCCGGTTCGGGTCTTTTGTATGTGCTTTGTGAAATATAGAGCCATTTTACTCAAGATACCTTCAAAAGAGATAGATGAGCACCGATTTCCATGCAGACTGATAACTAAAAGTTTTGTGTTCTTCTCACCAACATTTAGATATTTAAGTTGAATAAAATGCCAACGATAAAAATAACTAGCTAGCTGATTACCTTAACAGTAAATAATAATAATTAAACCATATCATATTAGTATTATTTAGGCTACCTTAACAGTCCATAGATATCTCCGCCAGTTTGTACTGTTGTTACTTTGTCTGACAAGTGGATGCAATGAGACCTAATTGCTTGTTTGGTCATGTGACATTCACATTTAAAGCCTATAACGCTTTTTTCAGCATGCCACATGGTTGTTGGTGCACTAATGCAACAGCAGTAATTCAGGCAATCTCAAATGAGCTTGTTATTTTTTAATGAAAATGAAGCAGCAAGAAGTTTGAAATAGCGCAATGATATACTGTTTTGGAACATTCCGCTGCCGAACTAAGAAAAGAGCAGTTAAGAAACCATCTGATCACAGAGATGTGGATATGTTTGCACCACTTCTGCATTTCACCACTCCAGTATATTCATGTTTTTACTCTTATCTAACCTTGGCAGACTGACTGAACACATTAATCTGAAAAGATATCCTTGTCATGTAATCAACATGGACCAAGGGCAGTTTGAAGATAAAAGCTGCCACAAAATGTTCCGGAGGATTGTGCTGGAGGCTTGATTCTCCCCCCAAAAAACCTACAAAACAGCTTAGTTTAGGCCAGATTAGAAATGCATTCTAATATGCACATGCATTCTTCGATTTAATTTAAAGGACAAGTTCGGTATTTTACAATTAAAGCCCTGTTTTAAGATAATTTCTGATGAAACAGAACGGTTAAGATTGAAATTTGGACAGATGCTGCTGTCCCAAGAAATTTAGGTTTTTGTGGTAGCACCCCCCCATCTCCACAATGGTTTCATAGGTGCACTGAAAGAATCATTCATAAAACGCAAAGATGTGAAACTCACCGAGTTGTCTGGGGTGTTCACTGATATGCTCACACAAAAATCGCTGCAAAAGATGCTTTCCAACAGGTTTTATCGTAGTTTTTGTCCAACTCCATTGGCTTGTGCTTTATGTTCTGTGATGTACGGTATTACTCCGCCGCCGTAAACGGAAATGGGGTAATTTGTATTCTTTGCAATTGGCAAAGGTACATTATCGCCACCAACTGGGCTGCAGTGTCTATCATTCAAGCTCTCAACGGAAGAATTTATGGGTGTGAGGCGTTTGGAAAAATAGGTCCACAGGTTTACAACGAAATTTCAATCTTAACCGTTCTATTTCATCAGAAATTATCTTAAAACAGGGCTTTAATTGTAAAATACCGAACTTGTCCTTTAAGGTATATTCGGGGTTTAAAGGTTTATTTTACGTCAACTCATTTTTGAAAAATTTACTCACTTTTATGTTGTTCCAAAGTGGTTTTACTTTTTTATCTGTATAAGAATACTCACACAATTTTTCATTTAACAAAAATTCATAGTGACCACATTAAGCTCCAAAGAGAAAATATAAACCACAAAAAAAAAACATCTCAACGTAATCCATTTGTGGTGTGCTTCCAAGCATCCTCAAGCCATACAACATCATTGCTTTTTGTGTCAAACAGTACGAAATGTAATTCGTGAATCACAATAAATAAATAAATAGCCTATATATAAAACTAGTAAACTGTTGTGGTTTAATCATTGAGTAAGTGAGCTGAAAAGTATGTTTTATTACAAATGGTGAACCAAATTAATAAGATTAATTGATTAAGATTCGGTTCAAAAGAATGTTTCGAAACCTGACAGCCTCTGGTTCACTATATGGCTGCATCCGAAATCGCATACTCTCTTGAGTAGGTAGTTATTTTGAAAAAGTAATTACTTCACGGCGTATCATATGACCTATGACCTATGTCCGTGCCCATCATATACCTCACTGGTATTATTCAGGTACTTTTTGCCTACTCTTTAATGAGTACTGTGAATTTGGACATACTTCTTTTGTCACATACTTTGTTTTTCGACCTACTATACAGTAAGAAATATGGGTCAGTTCGAAACCACAAACAGTTCACACTGGAATCTGATATAGGCCACATTTTAAAAGGTAATGTGAACAGCCAAACAAAAAATCTGATCTGAGCAAAAAATCCGAATTGAGCATTAAGACTTGCAGTGTGAACAGATGTGATTTCAGATACACCAAGAGCAAGTGGCAAGAGTTTAAAAAAAAATCTTGCAAGAGCTTCAAAAAATCTATGAACAAAACAACAACAACAGCACACGGGTTTGGAGTGACATGAGGGTGAATAAATAACTTACATTTTTGGGTGAACTGTTCATTTGTTAACTTTTAAGCACACATTCTGCTAATAAAGATACTATCAAACATTTCAAGAAAAAGAGTTTGTCCTTCACTGCTTCAGTATATGTGTGGCGAATGGGAGTCTAGTAGTTTCTGAGTTAGTTAGTGCACTAACTTTCTCAAACCTGTGGGTGGCACAAAGATCACCTGCACGCTGCCATGAACTTGTGATTTATGTAAGGTTGAATGTGTATGCGGGAGGATTACATTCTCACTCTGGACTTTATCCACTGCTTCCTGCCAAGCTTTGCCAGTCGGTCACAATCAGACTAATGGAATGAAGTTTATCAGAACAAGATGAACTTTGACCTGTAAAGCCTAAACAAGACTCGAGACAGGGTGAGGCTCATAATAGACACTTAGCCTATCGTATGTACGGAATTCCCACAAACACACACTCATTTTTAATTGAATACTGAATAGAAGGAAGATCAAGAGTGTCTTTTCCTGCTGCTGGAGGAAAGAATAAAAGCAAGGTATGACCTACCACAGAGAGGACAAAGAGATGACTCTGTAGCAGGTAAACCAAGACATCTGCTGAAACATGGGATGAAACACTGTCATCCATCTGAATTCTCTCTCTCTCTGTCTGTCTCGTTGCTCACTCTTTCTATCTCACTTTCTTTCTGGTATCAAAGCGACATTGCTTTGGCTAATCAGCTACTCCTTTGATCCCTGTCTGTCAGGACCCCTGGGGACTCTAGGTTGCCCTTTTATCTGCCTGACTACTGGGTCTTTTCAGAGAAAAGAGTGATAATCTGATTAACTGTAATACTTATCCTAGAAAGAGAGAAAAGCAGAAAGAGGGAGAGATAGAAATACAAAAAGAGAGACAGAGAGCAAAAGACAGAAATTGTTTGGGTGGAAAGGGGTGTGGAGACTTGTGTCTCTCAAACTATGCAGTCTTCTGGTGAAAATTATGCAAAACAAATACCTAAAATGAACAACAGTGCACAAAAGTACTGGACATACAAATCAGACACACCTGTGTCAGCAAAGACAAACACAGGTATATAAGCAAACAAAAAGAAAGCCCGGCGTTTAGATTCACATACAAATACTGAGCCAAACATATCTCTGCAGTATAACTGGCCTACTTTTACTGCTGTTTGTTTTCAGAGTAATTTGTTTGGAAGGACAAAGTTTCTCTACCTATCTCTACCCATATCAAATAGACCCAATAGCCTTAAGTAAAGATCCGTCCTTATTGCGAGCCGTAACTTATCCGGATATTTATTACTATCTCGTTCATACAGTAGCCGCACAACTTACACTTTGATACCTTCAAAGGTTTCTGCAAAAGAAATCCACACAAAAGGGACTGTTCACCCTCAACCTAATACAAGTCAGGGCTCCAGACTAACTTTTAACTTTTTTAACTTTTACTAGGACCGCTGTAACAAAATAACACAGTGTCATACAAGTACTAATTCCCTATAGTATCAATGCCAGACCTATATGTTCATAGGTAAGCTGCAGTAACTACTAACTGTAAATTACTGCATGATACTAATAATGCCTGAAAACTCTGTGTAGGTATAAACTGTGTTTTGGGGATCTGGCTAACTTAAGCCTACAAAGGACAATATCATATTAATACTAATTTAATAATTGTCTCAATTTATGGCAGTTTCCTCTATTTGAAAGAGCTGTTTCAGCCACTGCTCACAGCTAACCATATGTGATAAAATTATGGGGACAGACTTTGCTGTGAGGTAACGTTAAGTTATCGAAAAACTGTAACGTTAGCCTACATGTGATAAAATGATGGGAACAGACTTTGCTGTGAGGCATACATCCCTAACGTTACCTGTGGTAAAATGATGGGAACAGACTTTGCTGTGGGAAGTTGGCTGAAAGTTTAATCTATTTATCCTAGCTAGCCACAAGTCTCTCCTGCGCTGGCTCAACTCCTCTGTCTCCTTCCCTTCATGTTTTCTGACAGTCGGTATTGCATAAAAACTAACTCCGGGGTTCTTATTGCTGTTGTTAGAACAGCCGTGTATTACACAACACACCATTGCGCTGTTTTAAAAAAGAAATACAGCGATAATACCATGGATAATACCGACGCTGCCTCGCTTGTCAACTGACAGACTCACAGTTGCCGTGGTTTCTATGTCAACAACCTGGCCGCCGCGAACACTGATGATGTAGATCCATGGACAGTATAAGAAGTGGACAGAGCCATCTCATTGGAACTCAGTTGAGACAATTGAAGCCCATTTTTAGCGATTTTTTAGCACTTCCGTTCCTGACGCGCAGACTCAAACCGACTCAAACTAAGCTTGATGACGTGAGCAAACTGTCTGACAGATGTAAATCTTCTTGTAGCTGTGAGTGAAAACTGCTAACGTTAATCTTGCAGAGACGGCGAGCTTGAGCAAAGAGTTCTTTGGCGTGAGTGAGCAGGAGTAAGTATTTTGTATAGTATTTATTTTAAAATGTAACGCCAGTACGCCATATTAAGTTAATGCATTGATTGCCTGCGAGCTTCTCCTCCTGTCTGTACGATAATTTATGTACTGTGTGACAGAGAGTCGAGTGGTTATGACGTAATCATTAGCCTATTTTTACAAAAACTGTGACGCCAAGTGACGCCAAAATGAATGGGAGTCAATGGAATGCTAACGCAAGTGAAGTTCTGCTACAAGATGGCGGCAAGCGGCCGGCTTCAACTTCCGGTCGATGGATTACTCCCTTGCGTAGATCTACAAAATGTAATAGCTGACATCAAGCGCCATGGATGTAGCATTACGCAAATGCAATAGTTCTTAGTTACCGATGCTATTGTAGAAATTCGCTATTCACAGTTAGACATTATTGTATTATGGGTAACACTTTACAATAAGGTTCATTAGTTAAAATTAGTTAATTTATTAACTAACATGAACTAACAATGAGCAATACATTTGTTACATTATTTATGAATCTTTGTTAATGCTAGTTTACAAAAATGCAGCTGTTCATTGTTTGTTCATGTTAGTTCACAGTCCATTAACTAATGTTAACAAATACAACCTTTGATTTTAATAACATATTACTAAATGTTGAAATTGATATTAACTAAGATGAATAAATGCTGAAGAAGTATTGTTCATTCTTGGTTCATGTTAACTAATGTAGTTGACTAATGTTAACTAATGAGCCTTATAGTGTTACCGTATTATGTGAATGAAAGCGTCCAATAATGGGGGTTAATGAGATAAAGGTATGCAATTTCAAAATGGCAACCCCCATGAAGTGACCTTCTCCATGTAAAATAAAACAGCTTTTATTTGCTAATGTTATATTTTAAAATAATATTCTTTATAGTATTATCTTATAGTATTATATCATATGACTGTACACATCATTCAAAATGGTAAGATTTTTTAAATGTTTTTATCAAAGCTACATTTATTTGATCAAAAATACAGTAGCATTGCTCAAAAACAGTTGAGGGTCGTCAGTCATCATTGTCCAGCAAAGATTTCTACTTACACTGCTCAGAGTTGGAATTAACTTCAGCCTCTAGCATCAGTTACTAGCACAATTCTTGAGGATCGACCTCTTTGTGCAAATGTAAAATGTATGTACTCCACTGTTAATGGGAAAGCACATTATTTTGAGTTGAAGACAGTTCACCAGCTGTCAGTTCACAACTACCATTTCATAAAAAGGGGTCACACTGTTTATGTTTGCATGCAAGTGTTAGCATCTAGCTAATTCCAATACCTAACTCCAATGTAAAAATAAAACATCTAAATGTTGCCGATGTGCCACTTACCTGTAATCTCAAAGTAACAGATACACTTTTCGATGAAGAGTGGAATGGACCGCTCAGCCCAGACAACTTTGGCCAAGGGAACTCCAAAGTAGTTCCTCTCAGGAGGTTTGGACAATGATGACTGACGACCCTCAGTCATTGACTGTATGACGACAGTGATGAAAGTTGAAAAGATAAATATTTTTGTACATTTATAAATGTCTTTACTGTCACTTTTGATCAATTTAATGCATCCTTTCTGAAGAAAAGTATACTTTATTTAAAAAAAAAATTTGAAAAAAAATTACTGATCCCAAACTTGACTTAAACATTTAAACTGATTTTTTTATATATTTTTTTAAGTAATGCTAATTTCTGCAGAGGTTAAAAAAAACTTTCCAATGACCTTTTCAAAAAAATATCCCTCTGTCTCATTGGCTCAAGTTTTATCTTATTTTTATGAACACAAACAGCAGTCAAGCAAGATACAGTATTTCACTTTATCCAGAACACATCTGTATGGTCCCTGCCTCCCTCTCCAGCTAAAGGTCTGTCCTTCACGTGTCAATGGACACCCGCAACCACCATGGAAGAGCAGCAACAGACAGCAACATTATTATGTGTTTTATGCTTAAAGAGATCTTTCATACTGATGTCTACCTGTCACGACATTTTTTTAAAACACAAAGCTTCTTCACTGAAGTGGTGAGGTGGTATCTCAAAGAAAAAAGTTTCTGATAAATGTAAAGAGATATAGTTTTCTTTTGTAGACACTGCCATGCTATGGAAGAAGGTACATTGCCCAGCATTTAGATGGATTAGTTACAATCACTGGGATTCTTACAGGATTAAGAGTGTTCTGGCATTTCCATTGTGTTAGCGGGCTGGCAGGGTTTGGGGCCATTCATCCAAAAATAACATATGGCTTAAAGAGGGGGGAGAAAATTACCCAGCTGAATGGCAAAAACGACAGCAGCACACTGACAGCTTGTTTAGAGACAACCAATAACAGCAGACACTTTACGTAATGATGTTTTTGTCATAATGTCTGATTTCAGTTTTTGCTTAAAAATGACATACACGCAATCAAAAGGCTAAAATCCACATCTCAATCTGTAAATGGATGCAGACACTGTATGCACAACACTATGACACACTACAGCAAAGGTTAGGTTACACTCATTTCAGCCTGGACTGTAATTGCATGGTTGTGTTTTCCATCAACCAAACCATTTCCAAACTCAACTCTCATTAAATACAGTGGGAAGAAATGTTTGCGTCTGAATGTGATGTTTATGGACTATATAAGGAGAGATGGCCTCAGTCACACAATAACAAAACTGAAACTGGATCTCTGATCCTCAGGAAATTTAGAAGGAAATGTGGGGTTTTAAGGGGCAAAATTGATGTCAGAAATAATGCTTTATGACTCAGTTTGTCATCTCAAATGAATGATAAGAAATTCAGAAATCTTTCCTAAGAGTTTGATTGCCGTTTGGGAAGGGGGAAACTGATTGGAAATACTGTAGCTGCACAAAATCCAAAATTTTCCCAAACCACAGTAGAACTCGGAAATGTGTTTGTTTATTTTCATTGCAGTTAAAACCAATCTAATGGGGATTAAAAAATACTCTGGTTGGGATAACAGTTGCGTGTGTAATGGGCTGTGCGAATATTCCCACACTGTGTGAGTCGTCAAGAAGAAACTCCGATTCCCAGACACATGTTCCAACTCCAGCAGTCATCTCTCTGCACACTCCAGACAGGACTCACCATTCCACCCCAGAGTGTCCAGTAGGGCATGAGAGTTCATCCATGGCAGACCTGACCTCGACACCTGAGCCTGCCATGGAACTAGAGCCTGAGCCAACGCCCGCCATGGACCACATGCGAGAGCAACCTCCATCCACAGGGCCAGGCCCTTCCAACGTGTCTGTCCTAGAGCTTTATCTAGAAGCCACCTCTGTCCCGAGGCCGGAGCCCACTATAAGGTAAATCCCACAGTCCGCTCTGTGGGGACAATCCTTTTCTGAGCCAGTTGAGGAGCTTTGCTCATTCACCTCACAGCAGAACCAACTCTAAGTATTCCGTTAGATGATCCACTCCCACCCTGTCCCCTACCCATCCTGTTGACTTCTTGACCGCTGACTCAGTCAGGCCGCTGGGTCTCAGCAGCTCCTCTGGTATCATACAGATTCTCGGCTCCACTTTCTCCGCTGACTCCCTGCAGCTCTGCCCCGAGTTTTCTCTCCGTCGTTTGGCTTCACCTCTAACATCCAAGCCCATGACTCCACCTTGGCTCTGCGCTCATTCAGCTCTGCCGTGGCCCGACATCATTTAGACTCCACCAGGCTCCCTCGTCCCTTTGGCTCCAACCTGGTCTCTCGTCACCCTGGTTCCACAGCGGACTTCAAGCCTCCACTTTCCACCCCGTTGGCTCCACAGGGCTCTAACCCCATTCTTCTGAGGTTCTCCTGAGGTCAATCAGTCAGCTCCCAGGCTCCGTTCAAAAGAGCCCTTGGCTCCTCCCTTCGTCAGCTCCGCCATGGTGTTCCCCTACCAGCTTCTCCTTTTTGCTGTCCTTTGCCTTCCCCTCTACTTCAAATCTGTCAGGGTTCTGATTATTTTAACTGTTTTCATTCATGTGTTTGTCTCTCTGTACCCTAGTTAGTTTTCTTGGTTACTCATTAGTTAATATTTATGTTCACCTGTGTTTTGTTTAGTTCCCTCGTTTAATCCTCTGTATTGGTCTGTTCAGTTCATTGTTGGTTCATGTTTTATATAAATGTGGTTTGTTATTCTCTGTGTTTATTAAAGTATCCTTGTTTATTAATCATGTTTATTAATCGTAATCTGTCATGCTGCACCTTGAGACCAATAATGATCACAGTTTACTTTGCAATTATTATTTGTAGATACTAGCAATTTCTGTTTGCAATTTGTTGCAATTTGTTTCTGTTGTGCACTTTATCAGAAATGTAATAACATTTTAAATATCTAAATATATACAATGTTGAATTTTATAGTTATGCACTTAATACTAATTTATTGACATCCGTTGAGTACAGTGTCAAATAAATGCTGCACCTATGATAGCAGAAGAAAAACTAAACTATTCACAAAAATACTCATGCAATTGCAGACATTAAGAGCTGTTTCAACAGTGATTTAGAACAAAACCTACAGCTATTTCTAAGATCTGCAACGGTGCAACCATGTTTGCAACACTTTACAGTAAAACAAAGTGCTCCCAGCTTTGTTTCTGACTGAACTAATATAACCATTAAAATGATTACAGTTGTGCCTGTTCAGATACAGTATATACGATTTCACATGCCTTTGTCTAGCTTATCAGGGGTGTCATTAGTTTGCTTATGTGCTAAAGATTTGGCTACAGAATTATGTATACTGCACACTTACAGCATCATTCAAAAGTTTGGGGTTGGTAAGATTTCAGATTTGTTTTAAATATATATATAATGCTTAATGTTGCATTTATTTGATCAGAAATAGAGTAAAAACAGTAATATTGTTAGAAATATGTTTACAATTATGCAAGTATGCTTTAAATATAATTTGCCGTTACTTCAGTCACAGATACATTAGATACATTGGGATTCAGGATTCTTTAAACAGCATTATTTGAAATAGAAATCTTTTCTAACATTATTAATGTCTTTACTGTCACTTTTGATCAATTTAATCCATCCTTGCTAAGTAAAAGCATTTCTTTAAAAACTTACTGACCCCAAATTTTTAAATGGTAGTGTATACTTAATTGAACTGAAGTCTATTGATGATATCTTTGAGAAAAATCTGGAAAAACTGGGCCATTTGCACACATTATTTTGTATGAGCCCTTCATATCGTTTGGGCTTTTTGTCTCTTGAGACCTCAGAACAAACTTGTAAATTTGTAAATTGTAATTGCTGAAAAACAAATTGCACAAAAGTGATGTATTTTTATATTATCTGTGTCTGATGGAACATTAATCTCATATGGTCTGATTTCACAAGATGAAACCATGCTTGGCCTGATCCAGCACTATTTCAAATGCAATCAGTGCACAAGCAGAGTACAGAATACAATATTACCCCATTTACTGACTCCAAGTGCTTGTGTAAGAAACCGCAAACTGCCCAAGTTTTCTCCCTTGTCGCCACAAAGCATCCTTGCAGTCTTGCAACGGAATGGCAGGGTCAGAATTCACCATTATCTGGAGTCTATTCCAATTACTTACCCCATTATTGCAGAGAAAGACAAAGCGCACAGGAAATGAGATAAATGTGCTGAAATTACAGCCTATGATTGGGCCTCCGCTCCCACTACTGACTGTGTCTGAATCCATTTGGGATGAAATGGTTCTGTTGGGTGCTTCAAGTATCAATGCTGTTTTATTGTGTCTGCTACACTCAGGAACTGAAAATAGACAAAACGAGTGCGTATATGTGTGTGTGTAAACTGTTCTATGTGTCGAAGGAGCACAAGGGCCTCCAAAACGGTTCCAGAGTTGAGCTGAACATCAAAATTTCTTTTTCAACCTAAGGCATACACACTACCCTGTAATTCAGTGTACTTTGACCTGGTTTCAATTTGAAGGCTGGTGTCTGCAAGTCATATTCTCTCAGCATGGAGCCCAAATTAAAATGGACAAGTGTAATGGAACAGCCTCTATCTGTGTTTCCTTTAAAACAGTAATTAGCTTTGTGCTAAACAGAAAGCATGCTAATGGCAGTGAAATACCAGCCTAAAACCAATTACTGATGCAGGCCTCAACTCTTTGTTGACATAGTGACAGTTGAAAAAGAAAGTAGCTGGTTAAACATACAGACATGTAAGCTATCCTCATATTTCATCTCCGGGCTAAAATCAGAACTTAGTCTGGCCACACTCACAAAATCGTACTAACCCTCTGGAATCTGGGACCAGGACGGATCCATGTCAGGCCCAAGACCGCAAAGATCTGTATCTAAACTAAGACCAACAAACCAAGGTCAATGCTTTCAGTGTTGCCTCTAGATGAGCTTTCACCTTTTGGACTGATACATTTTAGGACAATATTCAAGTCCCCATGTAATCTGCAAGATTAAAATTTATGTCTGTAAACCTTTTAATTAAAAATGTTTGAATGCAAGGAAATGTTTTCTGTTTTTAGGTTTATCACTTATGGCTTTGTATTTGCTGTGATGGCAAATGAACCACCACATGTATTAACCCTATAAAGATTACTATATCATATTTTGGTACACAAATATCTATGGTCTTTAAAGTATAATATATGAGACTCAACATGTGCAAACTTTTTTCAAATTTATTTCGATATTTTGTAAAGGTCTGTTTCATTTAAAAATATATTTTTTCCTGACCATTATTTACAGGGTTAATAAATCTTTATAGCTAATGTAGATTTTTCAAATTAGATTAAAAAATAAATCAAATAAACATTAAAACATGCAAATATCCTGGAGCTCTTTTGGGTTTACAGCTTCCAAGCTGCAGTTGCCAAAACAGCATGAAACACTTACTGTATTGCATGAATGAATGCATTGTTTAATTACACTTGAGTCAAGGTAATTGGAAATTAATCTGAGTGTGCATAACAACACTTTAGCTGTGTTCTTTTTTTTTCAGATTGTTAAGAGTTTTCAAGTTAAACCCTCTAAACCCAAACTTAAATTGCCATTACTGCTTTTCTTGGACCCCAGAGAAGAAGTCAAGTAATTTTGTTTGATTACCGGTAACAGTCCGAGGAAACAGATTTCAGTCATAGAACGACAGGAGGACTATGTGTCACTACTCAGTTTTTAATTTGTGCCAACTCAAACCATCACACTGCTTATCGGGGACATGCCAGAGTGACCCAGAACCGTCAGTCATCACCCTTCTCAAAGATTTTCTTCAACCTGCAACACTAGACCAAAAAAGTGACATTCTGTTTACTTTGGCATTTAAACAGCTTACAAAGTCAGCCTGCATAATTCATCTATATGTGCTTCTGTCCCTTTCTGCACATGCCTTCTGGCCAATTTGTTCATCTCTATCTTAAATGTATTTATTTTGGCTGTGCTGTTCTAAATGCTTAACTTTACAACTTTAAACCAATCTATTTTTTAGGGGAAAAAATATATAGCCATCCAGAGACAGCACAAATAATTAAAGTGATGCAGCGTAACCAAACACAGTTACAGCGGCATTGCAATGTTCATCACGGCGCCGGAAAACCTTCCAATGCGTCCATACAAATGTATTTTGCATTTGATGTAAGTAGATTAAAACATTGTCTTCTTAGCGAGCGAATAATCAGAATAATGAAAATTGCATGTAAAAGGGAGTGAATAGGTTAGCTCATGTAATATAAAGATCTTACTGCGATTAAGTCCTTACTCCCTTAATTGGAAATAGCATTATTGGTGCATGTAAACGTAGTCAATGTTGCACATATCTTGGCTCCATGCTAGTCAAGGCTGTGCAGTATACTATCACAGAAAATTGTGAGAACACATCTGCCAGATGCAGTGTTTAAAATCTCTCTCACACACTCACAGTTACAGCATTTCCACAGATAGTGGATTTCGGGGCTCATTTGTCTCCAAGGCTGTAGTAGATAGACCAGTTCTGCTGAATCAATCTCATCCCTCATGATAAAAGCTACATTCCTTGTTCTTATTTATCTGCACGACCCACTCATTTTTCACCTTTTCCTACAGTCTATCTGTCACTTATTTCCTGCCCTATACTCTCCCCTTGCTTTTCTGTTCTTTCCAAATATGTAAGAGCATTGTCTCTATGAACTCACTCCACAAAAATATGAATTGATGAAATGTTAAATAATTTTCTTCAGCAAGACATTGGCTTATAAATAGGATAAAGATACTCTAAAGTAAAGAAAAGTGAAGTGAAGTAAAGTAAAACAAAATAAATAAATATAATAAAATTGATGGATGGATTATGAGAAGGTTATAAAGATGTGGCTTTGTGCAGAATATCTGACATTGGAACATGATATGAGACTTAAAGCAGAAGCAAGAGAGAGGAGGACTAATTTGGAATTGCTTTTTCACAAAATGTTATGTTAAAATGCACATAATAATGTTGTCAAACCTTCACTGTACTTTAAAGAAGATGCTGGTCCAGGAGAAACCTCCAGGGTGACATTTAATTGATTAGAAGTCTTTTACTTTTTCTTTTCCTTTTTTTTGTCTTTTTTTTTTTTTTACTCTGCATTAGGGGAATATGGGGTTTGGCCTGGAGACTTGACGTGACAGCAGAGAAATCTAAAAGAAAGTGTAACATGAAGGAAATGTTTTTCACTGTTTGACTTGGCAGGGCAAGAGGAAGTAAACACCTACGCTCATTAAGGCAACAGTGAGCAGTCAGCTGATGGACCAATGGAAATGAATGGAACTGGCCTGGTAAAAAACAGTACTAATAGGACTAAATGAAGTGAAACAAACCTGTGTATGGTCTTATGTAGAATTAATAATCCATGATGCGTGAATGTGTGAACAACATATGTACTCTGCAAAAATAAGGAATAAAATAATACATTTTGCTAGTGTGTCAGGTTTCTGTTTTATGGAATCCTGTGTTCTGTTTCCTTTGTTCCCCATGTTTCGAATCTTCAATTGTTGTCATTGTTACTAATTATGTTGCAATCTGGTTCTGGTTAATTTTGTTATTAAGTTCTACCAGAAAGACTCGGGAGATAAAATTATGTAACAAAGCATCCATTTATTGGCAGCCCAGCAAGCAATTATTTGTAAAGTTCTTTGGCGTAGGCCCCGTCCATAGATCGTAATCCGAGGGTAGCGGATCAGCATCTCCTGCCTGAAGACAAACCAGGGGCGTAGCCGACCCCCCAGGGAAGCATAGACGGGACCATCCTGGTGGTGGTGCGGAGGGTGGAGGTTGGTGTCGCGTCGGCATCTGCGAACTCAAACATGTGTAAGTCCCGATCTTTTATACGATAAGAATAAGGACGTGATTGGATAAACTTGAAGGTAACGAGTGACACAGTAATTAAGTATTCCTGGCAGAACTTATGCTAAAGCTTTCATTCCAGTGCATTTAAGCCATGAGTTTTGTTCAGTTAATTGTCCTTTATTTTCTATGTGTTAATGCAAGCTCTCCTCCAACCTAGTTTGGTTTCTGTTGGAATTCCTGCTTTTTTGTTTATCAATGAAACAGCTACAATTACATCCACCTCTAATTCTCCTCTTCCTTTGCCTGCCTTGCCTGACGTAACAGAATACAGGGCCTAGAAAAGATCATGGAACTTCCAGCCATTTGCTTCCTCCACCTCAACCAGGATGACCGCTCCCTCGAGGAACACACCAGTTAGTTCCTGGACCTAGCATACCATACACAGCGCACTGACTTCCTTTTTCTGGACTCCATCATCCCTCTGGCTACCCCAGGTTCCTACATCCCTCAGGCTCCACCTTGGCCCATCATCCCTCTGGTTCCCCCAGGTTCCTACTCAGCCTCCACCTTGGTCCATCATCCCTCTGGCTTTGCCTCGGACTTCCAGGTCTCTGGCCACGCCTCAAACCCTTCTGGCTCCACCGGGCTTCTCCTTTCCTCCTGTTCCACCATTTTTTCTCACTCCCACCAGCTCCGTCCTGGTCAGCAAAGCCCCCGTCTTCACCTCAGTCCTGTGAGTCTGCGGCTCCTCCTTGGCCCTCCAGGCCTACAATGTCACTCCGGGTGTTTGTCCCTTTGGTTCCACATGGGTTTCTACCACTCCTGGCTCCCCCCAAATCGATTGGGCTCCTGGCTCCTCCCTTCATTGGTTCAGCTGTAGGCCTTCATCCTAATGGCTCTGCTCTGGTTCTCTCTCAGTCATCTCCTCCCAGGCTCCTCCCTCCAGCTTCTCCTTCTTGGTCCTTCACTCTTAGAAAAAAAGGTTCATTGGGGTTCTATATATGAAGCATAGGGTTCTTTCCTCAACTCCAAAGAACCTTTTATGCTAAAAAGGTTCTATAATGACAAGAAAGAACCCTTTTGGCACAAAGGTTCTTTATAGGCTATTATTCATTCATATATTACATTATTCTGCAACATTTTGTAGTTGTAATTAAATTATTGTTTATTAAACTGTTGTAGTAACTTAATATCACATTTTAATCATGCTGATTTTTGGAGGAGAAAAACTGAAATGGCACTCTTCGTGTGATATTGATTAACTACAGAAAATGATATAAATATATACATTTTCTAACCCCCATATCTTGAATTTTGTGATCATTCACATGCATTCATAAACACATTTTAGGGTCTTGATGTTTGTCAATAATATGAAATATTTAATGCGGAAAGGACAAAACAAATGATAATGAATGAACCCCTAAAAGGTTCCATATAGAACCTTTTTCCTGGTTACAAAGAACCCTAAAGGGTTATTTTTATTGAACCCTTAAAAAGGGTTCCGTATAGAACCTTTTAGGGGTTCCAAATACGTAGCGCTGATAGAACCTTTTAAGGTTCTATATAGAACCTTTTCTTTTAAGAGTGTTCCCTCTGCTGGCATTCCCATTGACTCTTCCTTCTGTTCCCGTATAGACTCCTCCTTCTCCCTGCCTTCCCTACAATAAACTTTGTTGAACCCCTCCTCTAAGGTGTAGTTTCTGTTTACGGTACGAGGACGTGTTGCACACCTGGTTCTGGTTAAGTTTGTCATTAAGTCCTGTGTATTTAAGCCATGAGTTTGGTTCAGTTCATTGCCTGGTATTGTCAAAGCATTAATGCTAGCTGTTATGTTCTCCACAGCACCCTATTTTTTATTTCCTGCTTTGTTTTTGTTTATCAAAATGGCTACAATTAGATCCACCAGATTATTTTCCTTCGCCTGCCATTTCTGACTTAACAGTATAAAAGCCTGCCAGTGACACGAAATTAATTAAGGTGCATTATATAAAATAATTAAAATAAATTATATAAAATAATTTAAAGATGACAGGATTTTTGATTACTTGGAAAAACTTTGAATAGCTTTACCTTAGTAACGTAAGCAAATCGTTTCTGACATCTAACCAAAGTACTTGTTTTTACGTCTTTTTTAGGTGTAAATTGCTAAATAGATTAAATCAACTGAACACTCTATAGTGTGTCTGTATATTATAATAATTTCTGAATCATATATATAAATAAATAATTTAAACATTTTTCTTTTTTAACATATTTTAAAATGAAATTTATTCCTGTGACGGCAGGCAGAGCTGTAGCCTGGTTAAAACCAGACCATTTTCAGTTGTAACTGAGTTAGGGTCTGGCAAAGCGTCATAGAGAACCCATTTCCAGAGGGACATCGCTCAAATGCACTCTGGATAGACCTAAACCCAATCAGAGCGATGAAGGAGATGACGTATGCAGAGCGACGGAGAAATATCTCCCGAGTGTTGTTCTTTGCTCCGGTTTTAATGGAACACTCCATCGTTTTTTCATAATTATTAAACTATGTTATTCCCTTAACTAAGACGAGTTGATACATACCTCTCTCGTCTCAGTGCATGCACTCAATCGCTCTGGTGCGCCACGACACTTTGATACTGATAGCCCAGCTCGTTCATTATATCCAAACAGAGATGAAGTTAGAAGCGATCAAACACCTCCACCTGTTTGATCGCGTTCAAATCGCTTAAAACAGACGCGATAGCTGATTCGAACGAGTGATGTTCCACGGCGGCATCCATCTTTGTAATGTGCAAAATCTGCTTCACAGTTGCTGCGCTGTCGTCATCGTGTAAAGCCCGCCCCAACGTTTCTGATTGGTGCCGCGATTTCGGCGGATTGGAAATGGGTTTGAATGAGCTCTTTGCCAGACTAACTTGCAGAGCAAATCTAAATTTGCCAGAAGTTGTCTGGGTTTTCCCAGGCTAGCAGAGCTGAATATTCAGCAGCCAATACCGTGATACACATTTCAGGAGTGTTCAGAAGTATAACATTTATTCAAAATAGAAATATTTTGTAACATAAATGCATTTACAGTCGCTTTAGATCAATTTAATGCACCATTGCTGAATAAAAGTATTATTCCTTTCAAACAGTAATAGTACTAGTACACAATAATAAAATAGTATTCAATTCTTTAAAGGTGCAAAACGCAAGTCTCTGAGTTTTTGCAGAACTACGCTCCCTCTGGCGACAAGCGAAACTGCAACCAGAGTGGTGGCACTAGACAAAATTTTTCTTTTCTTTACTTTACGTGGAGTTGGCGTTGGGGTTTGGAATGGACTACAAGCCGGTCTCTTTGAATCCATCTTCTACCTTTGACGCACGAGTTGTCTTCGCTGATGCGGAGAATGGCGGCTTATACACAAACCTGCGAGACATAGCCTGGTGAGCGTGAACGCGCATGACGTCACGCCCAGTCTCAAATTCGAGCCCGAATCCCTCTTATATATTTTACTGTACAGGATTATAGAGGCAATCTCAGTGAGCAGAGAAGGGCTCATTCAGCCCATCAGGCAGTTCTTTAAGCATGTATAGGTATTTTTAACATGAAAAGTTGCGCAATGCACCTTTAAAAAATTTGTTTTATTGTATACAAACCCACACATGATTAACAGGTATTAATACGTTATGTAACTTTAGCAAACCGTTTTCAATTTATATTTAAAATGAAAAATATATCTTTTTGAGGTGTATAAAACAATTACTGATGTACATATAGCTAAATTTCTACATTGCATATAAAAATAATATAAAAGAAATTAACTGCAGATAATTTTGTGTCACCAACAAGCCACTGTTTGTGTTCTTATGTGGGATGTGTCTGTGTGTGTTATAAATGAACAGCACCAATTATATATCAATGAAAATCTACTCTGTGGACATGAAGACTGGCCTTTCCTATTTCCCAGAATAAACTTCATTCATTCATAAAAGCGGGAGACTGCTATGAACGGAAACTTAAACACAAAACCATATGCCTAACAGTCACACACACACACACACACGCACACACACACACACACACACACACACACAGAGAAAGGAACTGCACTGCTCTGAGAGCAAGAACCACACAGGCTATAATTCCCAGCATTCCTGAGTGAGCGTCCAAGCCACGCTGACGTCTGTGCGTCTGGGAGGAACGCCGCTATTTACCACCACAAACTTCCTCTGCCTGCACATCGTTCAGAGAGGAAGAAGCAGAGAAAAAAGGGAAGATGACATGACTGCTCTCTATTTAGGCAGCATGCTAAGTCAGCCTGAGAATGCCCCCTGTCTCCACCCTAATTCTGGTGCCAAAGCGCCTCGCCGCAATGGCTAATAGCTGTACGTGTGTGCCCGGGCTGTTCTCCTGCGTGAGTGTGTTTGAAAATTCCTCAGGGGTTCAGGGGTTATTGGACTGCGGGAGAGAGCTGTAATTATTGCAGTAGCAATGAGATCATGGCCCCCTGTCTCTTAATCTAATGAGGACATCAGTGTCAGCAGTAATCAGCACACTAAAGACAGACAGCAACAGACACAGGGAGAGACGGAACCGCTGAGAAATTCAATTGAGAAGACGTAAACAGAAAAGGAAATCAAGATCAAGTAAAATGAAAAACTGATAAAAGAGACAGATGAAAAAGGAGACCGAAGGGGTTTGAGAGAAGAAGAAACAACTGACACTGTTTACACACACACACACACACACACACACACACACACACACACACACACACAGACACACACACACTTTGTTCCCACAGCAACTCCACATTTCAGCAGAATTGGACCACTTGTCTTAGTTCTACACACCCCCACCTCACGTTGGTTGGTTCATTGGTTCATTAAGTATGGTTTAAGATACCATGTGTCTAGCACTTGTAAATCTGGTTAAATTATAAATATTAATATACAGTATATACATTTAAACTGTGGAAAAACTGCAGATTCTGTCTGGACCTGCAAGTCAGTGACTAGAGTTGGATTTTTGAAATATTTTTGTGATGACAATAAGATAACTACAGCATAAATCAGATAACTGCACATATCAACACACACATCCACTGTATTCAGATGTTTTAAGTCATTATGATATGTATTTGTTTTTTTAAATATATATTAATACATTTCTAGGATATTAATACTTCAGCAAGGATGTATTCAATTAAAAAGGCATAGTAAGGACATGTACAATGTCACAATAAATTAAACAAGAATAAATCAAATGTTAAAATATATAAGAATAGAAAACATTCTGTATTTTGATCAAATAAATGCAGCCTTGGTGAGCATAAGAGACTGATTTAAAAAATACTACAAAATCTTACCATCCCCAAACTTTTGAACAGAACTTTATGTATAGAGACAACTTATTGTATAATTTATTGTATGTGTGTGAGAGCGGGAAGTTAAAGGAAAGTTAATACGAAGTTAGACATAAATATGAATACACAGGTCTGTGTTGTGCGTGTCTCAACTGCATGTGGGTGGAATAAAACGGTCAAAATGGCCTGAGAGAGCAGACAGAGAGACTATCAGACAATAAATGCGGTCATAATCCTCTGACTCATGGCCTTATGTAGAGAGACGCCAAATCACAAACATCCACATACACAGAACAGATACTGACAACAAACATGAGCTTTGTCTTTCCTTTACTCCTCTCGGTCAAATGTTGTCATTGTTTCACTGATTATAAAACTTGCAGAGAGAATATGTACGTTTCAATTCCCTTTTAAACAGTTTCCGTTTTTATGAGCTAATTTACATACTTGCAATGATGTCGTAAAGAGTGCTTGAGGAAAGGAAATTACATTTAAACGGAAGCAATATTCTGTTATAAAAGTGTGTGACTCATTAAATAGTGCACCAACAGAATCAATACACAAACAGACACACAACCAAAAGGATGACGCCCAGACTTACGTTCTTGTCTGCTGATCTGTTTCATGTCATTCCTTTTACATTCAATCTCCAAAAAGCTTGTAAAATTGTTCCTGCACTAAAATACTGAAGGTCAGCCAACACAGCCCTGTTTTATTAAAACGAGCTAACACGAGAACACTTACCTCCACCACAAACCTTTTCACCAGCAATTCTTTAGTCATCAGTTCAGATTTAAGAGAAATAGTTTAAGAGAAAGTTCACCACAGCAACGTGTGAGGTAGATCAACAGAACACCAAAACAGCCAAGACTTTCCATGGTTTGACATTAGCATGTTACTAAGCTAGCAACACAGTATACTCTAATAAGCATAAATACATAGCATATACAAATATTGAGTAAAATTATATTTTTCCATTACACTAAACTATTGAGTGTTGATATCTTTCATAACTGATGTTTTTCTTGACTCATCTATCTTGGATTTATGTTTTCACAGAACTTGTTGCACTGCATTCTGGGATTGTGAAGAAAAGATGCAATACTAATAGGGTGACCACCTGGTGAAATTTACTATTATACTATGTAAATATTGATTATCATTAGTTGGAAAGCCTTTTTGCCATCATGGATGATACAATTTTAAATCGTCAATAAGCTTAGTTATAATAATAATTTGTCACATTTATATAGCGCTCAAAGTGCTTTACATGGAAGGAGGGATCTCCTCAACCACCACCAATGTGCAGCATCCACCTGGATGATGGCTCGGCAGCCATAGTGCGCCAGAACGCCCACCACACACCAGCTTACTTGTGGAGAGGAGACAGAATGATGAAGCCAATCAGTATACGGGGATTATTAGAAGGCCGTGATGATGGACAGAGGCCAATGGGGAAATTTGGCCAGGATATCGGGGTTAAACCACTGCTATTTTTTCCATAGAAAATCCTGGGATTGTTAATGACAAAAGAGAGTCAGGACCTTGTTAATTGTGACCGGTTCTGTGACTGCCACTTAATTTGCCCAGGTTCGAGTGATACAGTGTCATTTACTCTAGGACCTATTCTATTCAGTCAACTAAATTGAATGACCTGAATAACAGCCTAGTAGGCAAAAATCACTTTCATTCCTTAAGTAGCAACTAGTTTATTTTCCTTTATTAGACTATCCAGACAATACTGGATTACCAGATTCATTGCATCTTGAACTTTATTTTTTTGTTGTGGGATCTGGCAAGTTTGATCAGGATGTTTCTATCCACATGAAAAAAATTCCTGGCTGGTGTAGCTTTATTTAATGACTTTTGATGAGGTCCACAGTGATGCTGCCTTCACGTGCTATCGGAAATTTCCCACTTCCCGCTTCTGAAGTCTTGATTACGAGCTCGTCGCATTCAAGTGCTTTGTTTCGGAAAGAACAGGAACCATGGAGGACACCAGGTTTAGTATTGCCAATTAATTGGGAAAATCAAATGAGGTTTAGTGTCCCATTCATTGCCAAACATTAATCACGCTATCTACAGACCGCTTGCTGACAAATCTGGAATTTCAGTCAAATACAGGCTATTTTTTCTGTGTGTAATACATACAATACACTTCAGATGATTCATACATGTAAATATGCACTACTTTAATGACGAGACAAGGCAATGTAGCGGTTGTGAAAAACCTAATAAAGAATACCAGTCACAGCCTGAATCATACTATATCCAACATGTTAAAAGTTTGTGGCCCGCCTGATCTCGGAAACTTCCCAGTAGTAAATACGACTTCAGAGGGTGTTCATGTCCAATTTTTAACTAGGAAACTTGTCTTTACAACAATTCCGATAGCACGTGAAGGCATGATTCCAGTCGTCATCATTGGAAAAACCCCTCTCTACGAATTAGTTGGTTGGTTATCAAACTGACAGCTGCACAAATGATTTTTTTAAATGCCAATCACATTTTTAGTATTATATTTCGTATTGTGATATAGTCATTTTAGGGGAGAAAAAATTAAGACATAACTGAAATGCAGGACATGTTTACGTCTTGCAGGACATGCGACAAAGCTCCCAATTTCGGGACTGGTCACCCAAGATACTAAATAAATTTGCTCTTCCTTTTGGAACATTGGCAGCAGCAGCACATATTAAAGGAGAACTCCAGCGCAAAATGAACCTTAGGTCTAATTACACATTGTTACCTAGTCAACCGTTATCTGAGATTTGTTTTCATGATTATCGAATGTAAATAGTTTTATCTCTAAAAACAGTTTAGCCTATAACGCTAGTATAACGTTAGTAAATAGGGCATCGAGTAACGACAAATAAAAATCGCTTGTTAATACCACTAACAAGGCTCAAAATAGCCCCACACTAACACGGTAGCATAATAAGGGTCCCTACCTTCAAACCGAAGTATTGAGAACTTTGGCAGTGTCCAGACAGTTTAATAAGAAGATATTTTATACATACAGTCAGCTTCACGAATACAGGCAGAAGCCATCTTTGAAAAACAGTCTCTACCAGTCGATCTACGAACGCCGATCCAAGTGTGCTGGTGAGATGTGATTAAATTATTTTTATTTATTTATTTTCTCTGTTGCGTTCAGTGCTTCTCTTATGCGCTCAGTGCTTTCTTCCGGAAACAACGGACCATGAGATTCTACACAATTCAGCGCACTTGGATCTGCGTTCGTAGATCGACTGGTAGAGACTGTTTTTCAAAGATGGCTTCTGCCTGTATTCGCGAAGCTGACTGTATGTATACAATATCTTCTTATGTGTCTCAGTGTCTCTGGACACTGCCAAAGTTCTCAATGCTTCGGTTTGAAGGTAGGGACCCTTATTATGCTACCGTGTTAGTGTGGGGCTATTTTGAGCCTTGTTAGTGGTATTAACAAGCGATTTTTATTTGTCATTACTCTGTGCCCTATATACTAGCGTTATAGTCTAAACTGTTTTTAGAGATAAAACTATTTACATTCGATAATCATGAAAACAAATCTCAGATAACGGTTGACTAGGTAACAACGTGTAATTAGACCTAAGGTTCATTTTGCGCTGGAGATCTCCTTTAATATATTAATTACTTCTGTTAATTGAACAAAATAAGCAAGGCCACACTGCTACTAAAGTCTGATTTACCGTTAACATATATTGACAATCTGTTATGAGGGTGAGGAAGGATGAACCCAATAGCAGACAGTAGTCAAGGCAACACGATTTATTAAACAAATAACCGGGAAAACAAAGCCCACGAGGGGGCAAAACAAGACAGGACTGTGAAGACTAACTAGACTGAGACAGATAACTATAAGAACACAAATAACCTTTACAGGCAATAGCGCAACAGGACTCAAACTCTTGACAAGATACTCACAGACTCTGACAAAGGTTTGACAAGGATAAACACTCAGGTAACAATCACAATGAACCGACAAAAGACAGTGAAACACAAGGGGAAGATATAGGGAGACTAACGATGAGGACAGGTGAAACTGACTAGACACTAATCACAAGACGAGGATAACAAGGGGGCGGGGTTACGAAACAAGACAACACAAGCACATGGCCCAAACAGCAGGCCATGCGCTTGCACACAAAACATGGGTCTGCCGTGATCCTGCCACAAGACCAGAGAAATCAGAGACATGATGGCAGAATCATGACAGAACCCCCACCTTAAGGAGCGGCTTCCAGACGCTCCTCAAGGGGAAACTAAACACAAGACAAGACAGACTGTGACATAGATAAAAACCAACAAAACATGGAAAACACTAACAATGGCATACATGAATATACAATGACAGGATTCGGGTGAAACAAAAGAAACATCAAACATGGCAGGGGAGGTGGAGGAAACACAGAGTCCTTGGGGGGCAGTCCAGGGTGGATGGGAGGACTGGGGGTCTTGGGTCCACGGGAAGAAGGCTGGGGGCGAGGAATCCGGGCAGACTTGGACGGGGACACAAGAGGCACAGTCTTAGGGGAAACAGTCCAGGGTGGTGTGGTGACAGGGGGAACAAACGGAGAAACAGTCCGGGGACTAGTGGCGACAGGGACGAACGGGGAAACTGACTGGGATGCTACATTAGAGGTAGCAGCAACAGACTCAGGAGACGAGGAAACGGGACTCCTGACGGGGGACATGGCAGGCGAAGGGACAGGACTGGGCGCAGCACTCACGGCGGCAGGCTCGGGCGCAGCACTCACGGCGGCAGGCTCGGGCGCAGCACTCACGGCGGCAGGCTCGGGCGCAGCACTCACGGCGGCAGGCTCGGGCGCAGCACTCACGGCGGCAGGCTCGGGCGCAGCACTCACGGCGGCAGGCTCGGGCGCAGCACTCACGGCGGCAGGCTCGGGCGCAGCACTCACGGCGGCAGGCTCGGGCGCAGCACTCACGGCGGCAGGCTCGGGCGCAGCACTCACGGCGGCAGGCTCGGGCGCAGCACTCACGGCGGCAGGCTCGGGCGCAGCGGACATGGCAGGACAGACAGGGGGTTCAAGAATCGCGACAAGACGGGACAGGTAATCAGACAGAGCCTTGGCCGCAATAACGACGGGCATCTCCTCTTGAGCAGAAACGGCTTGCAGAATCCTCTTGGCGGCTAAATCGGCCGCAACTCTCTCTGCAGATTCTGGGACAGCACCTGCTGAGGCGGGCTCTGGAACAGCGCTTGCAGTAGCGGGCTCTGGAACAGCGCTTGCAGTAGCGGGCTCTGGAACAGCGCTTGCAGTAGCGGGCTCTGGAACAGCGCTTGCAGTAGCGGGCTCTGGAACAGCGCTTGCAGTAGCGGGCTCTGGAACAGCGCTTGCAGTAGCGGGCTCTGGAACAGCGCTTGCAGCAGCGGGCTCTGGAACAGCGCTTGCAGCAGCGGGCTCTGGAACAGCGCTTGAAGCAGCGGGCTCTGGAACAGCGCTTGAAGCAGCGGGCTCTGGAACAGCGCTTGAAGCAGCGGGCTCTGGAACAGCGCTTGAAGCAGCGGGCTCTGGAACAGCGCTTGCAGTAGCGGGCTCTGGAACAGCGCTTGCAGTAGCGGGCTCTGGAACAGCGCTTGAAGGAGCAGGCGCTGGGACAGACAGAGACGGAGGACAAGAGACTCCCTTCTTCCTCTTCTTCTTCCTAGGTCGTGGTGCAGATGCCGTTGGAGAACTGGTGAGTGGTTGAGGAAGCTCAACAGGAGCTGTGACTGGGGCATGAAGGACAGTCTCAGACGGGACCACTTCCGTCGCAGAGGATTCTGATGCAGACTCCCATGAGGTCCGTCTCCCTCGCTTGCCGAGGAGACTCTCGGGTGTGGAAGTGGAATCAGCTTGATCTCCCAGGGAAACAACACCTAGGACACGACCCTCTGGAATCGCTGGCAGCTTGACCGGTGGTGATGACCTCGTGGGTGTCTGTGACTCTCTCCGAGACAAGCAATCGACCAAATCAGTGAACGGATAGGTCACCAGCTCCTCCCGTTCAGCCAGGGGTGGAAGAGAGTTGAGACCTGCAACGAGGTAGCAGTTTAGGAGGAACTCCGGGATGAAAAACCTCCTCTCGTTCGCAACCCGGGCATACTCCCTTATCGATAGCCGTCCCTGAGCGGGAATCGGGAGTTTGCCTCTCCTCGAGTTAGCGATGGTCTTGAACCACCAATCTTTAAGTTCATCGGAGTCATGCTTGACATAAGAGGGCGCAATGTCTGCTGGGTTCAGTTCTGGTCGGTTCATTCTGTTATGAGGGTGAGGAAGGATGAACCCAATAGCAGACAGTAGTCAAGGCAACACGATTTATTAAACAAATAACCGGGAAAACAAAGCCCACGAGGGGGCAAAACAAGACAGGACTGTGAAGACTAACTAGACTGAGACAGATAACTATAAGAACACAAATAACCTTTACAGGCAATAGCGCAACAGGACTCAAACTCTTGACAAGATACTCACAGACTCTGACAAAGGTTTGACAAGGATAAACACTCAGGTAACAATCACAATGAACCGACAAAAGACAGTGAAACACAAGGGGAAGATATAGGGAGACTAACGATGAGGACAGGTGAAACTGACTAGACACTAATCACAAGACGAGGATAACAACGGGGCGGGGTTACGAAACAAGACAACACAAGCACATGGCCCAAACAGCAGGCCATGCGCTTGCACACAAAACATGGGTCTGCCATGATCCTGCCACAAGACCAGAGAAATCAGAGACATGATGGCAGAATCATGACACAATCACCATAGGTGGTTAAAAGAAAGCCATGATGAATTCAAGTTTATTAAAAGTATCTTTTCCACAAACTGAGGGAAACTAAATACTAATATACAGAAGGTATACAGTGTCATGTACAGAAATACAAAACACCATCATGGTAACACAAATGAAAATAAACATTAATTTAACAGCACAAGATGTACTGTAACATAAAACCCTAAGATACATAACTAATAACAAAAATACAGCTTTTCACAGTAAATTATTACATGATTTATTATTTTTTTCTTCCAAAAACAGTGCATTTAAAAGTATTTTACTGTAAAATTACATGAGACTATACTAGGGCTGTCAAATGATTAATCGCGATTAATCGCATCCAAAATAAAAGTGTGTTTACATAATAAATGTGTGTGTACTGTGTATAATTATTTTATATATATAAAAACATACACATGCTTGTATATATTTAAGAAATATTTGCATGTATATACTATATATAGATTTATATATAATTTATATTATGTATAAATATAAATATTTTATATATAAATAACACATTTTTCTTAAATATATAAATGCACTAGTGATGGGCAATCCGGCTCTTTTTCTTGAGCCGGCTCGTTTGACTCAGCTCCCTGAAAAGAGCCGGCTCTTTTGACTCACAAACGGCTCTTTAAAAAATAAATGTTTTAACTTGCTCAAAGTCCACCGCACAACAGTGCAACGTGAATATTCACATTTGTAATTGTCCATAACAACCCAAATACTTGCCGGCTTGCCTAGCACATCTAATTAATGGGCAAAGTTTTCCGACTATTTGTCTTACCTTCTTCTTTTTTTTCTTTTTTTTTTTTGATGTGGATTTTGAGCTTGTAGAAGTTTAGCTCTTGCATTCTTCTGAACATCTTGGGCTGCCATTGCCCGATGTCATTTCTGAGTATCACTCCATTATCTGCCTAACTTTTAAATGCCTATTCCACAAGTGGTAGACTACAATGACTGGCTGTTTTAAAATATAACTATAGAAACAAAATAACCCCGAGGCAGTCTCATCTACGTTTAGGCCTCCTCCAATACTGACAGCAGGGCTCATAGCTTACAGGTTTGCTTAGTAAGTTCAACAGCCACCCGCCCGAATTTAATTAAAATATTATTTTTCGTCACGTACTCTGCCCGACCCGCGGTTTATCCGCATCTCTAGTGTGTGTGTGTGTGTGCGAGTTGGCTCGGCCCTTCCTCATGCATTGGTTGACGTCGTGTGTATGATTGACAGGGACAGAATGTGAGGCTGATCAGACAGTAGAAACGAAGTGTGTGCGCCTTTAGGCATATAATTCTTTGTTGTTGTTTGAATTAGTCAATTATTTTAAATAAAATTTAAATCATTCATTATTTCATTATTACATAATGATTTAATTTCTATAGGCTATATTTTTTTAAATAGAGTCGGCTCTTCAGATATGCGAGCCAGCTCCCGTCGTTCACTTACAAGAGCCGGCTCTTAGATCCGGCTCATTCGCGAACGACCCATCACTAAAATGCACGTGTGTGTACTTATATATACAAAATAATTTTACACAGTACAAACACATTTATTATGTAAACACACATTTTTATTTTGGATGCGATTAATCGCGATTAATCATTTGACAGCCCTACATGAGACGTAAGGTTAGATCTATTACAGTTTATCTCCTTACAAGGGTTTTACAGGTTTTTACTAGCATAGTAGTCTTTTACAGCTAAAATTAAAATCATTTGTTATTTGCTAACAATTATAAATGAGGTAGTGAATATATAATAACAGAATTGAAATAATAAAATAAAAAAATCAGGCAGTTGAAGGAAGAGACTTTTACTCAAAAACTGGACAAATGGATTAAAACGTGATCATTATTCAGTGTATGCATTGCTTTCAAAATACACCACAAATTACAAGCAATAAAAGATATCCTATCAGACTACATTCTGAAAAATTCTTAGAATACACACATAGGATAGACATTCCAGAGCTACTCTCATTTTTGTCCATCATGATAGCAGAACCTCCGGCATGTCTGGGTATTCTGCCTGTTTTACTGTTTGCCACGTGTATCTAATCTGTGGCTCCATTCTCTCTTATCTCTTCACTTCTCCAAAAAAAGAAGAAAAAAAACACTCTGCACGCCATCAAATACTCAGCAACCAATTGTTACATACAGCACCCTTTATGTCAAGTGATAAAATTCACAGCACTCACAACATATTTCAATTTGTCTATTAACAAAGTCTACATGAACAGTTTACAGTATATGCATCATGTCATTTATCTAGACCAATTTAAAAATATTCATAATTATTTTATCATTTAAAAAATATTAATAATTAAAATATGTTTTAATACAAACAACCTCTAGAACATTAAGTACCTTACGTTGAAGAAATCCATATAAACACACTGATGTTCAAATATTTGGGGGCATTAAGATTTTTGCAATGTTTTTGAAAGTCTCTAATTCTCACCAAGACTGCATTTATTTGAAAAAGTAAAACAGTACAAACAGATAAACAATTTAAAATATATATATTATTACAATTTAAAATACCCGTTTTCTATTTGAATATATTTGAAAAGTAAAAACTTTTCAACAATAGGGCAATTCTTATGGCACTGTATCATGACATTAAGTCTTGTGCGTGTGTATGTTGACCTCAACACAATGACGCATGACAATCGTCTAAGACCCCCTCCCCGCTTTTCTTTCATGGATCCAGCCTCTCTAGCAGAAGCAGCTTTGAAGAAGGTCTGATGAAGGAGATAAAGCATGAGGAAGCTCACTGGCTACTGGGCGTCCAGACCAGCCCTGACATGCAGTGCGTAAGTATGTGTGTGTATATTGTGTGGTTACTGACTAGATTAGAAGCAGCAGTTGCAGGAGATTCTTGTTTCCCCCAGAGCGTTTGGAGACACAAGACTTAGGCGACAGGAACCTCAGACCAACAGAGACCTTCTGTTACACACTGACTAAACCACTCTCTGCTATCCGATCTCCCGATAACACACCGACTCCCACACATGCACTCATGCTCTCACATACGTGACACGTCAATGCCCAGAAAAGCCTTATACAAATAGGCCTAATTAATTTCAAGTCTAATACATTTGAGAATGTAGATTTGATTACACTTTATATTAACTTTTTTTAAACAATATTATATAAGCTGCTTTCTACGTATATGACTTTTGTTTTCTAAAACACTGTATATATGATATTCAAATATATAATATTTATTTAAATTTTGAATGATATTCAAATTATACACCAATTATATTCAATGAATTGTAGTTTTGTTGTCAATTGATCACTAATTTTAATTTAAAAAAACTAAATTAGTCATACACCACAATTGTTTGCAAAGAGACATTTTTTCTTATGACAGCGGCTATTTGCAGTAAGTGCAAAAGGCGATATGCCATTTAAATTAAGTGTAAATAGCAACAAAAAGTTACTGTTGCTATTTTCTTTATAGTGCATAGCACTATATTCTATTTACACTAAGTGAAAGTAGAAGTATTCACTAAGTTTATGTATAAACTAAATTCTAACCTAACCTATCAACTAAGTTTAAGTGTACTTAAACACTCCATTTTCTACAAAATTTCTACAAATCAGCATTTAGTCCCAAACTAAATAGCACCCACTGAGTGAATACAACAAATCAGGATTTCTAAATTTACTTTACATCCCACAATTTGGGTTACAAAAAATGACAAATTTCATAAAAATAAATAGAAAATAAAACAGCTCATATAGGATTTAGTGAAATTGACGATCATCATTTTCTGAGGGTTAAGTGTCAGGTTTTGGGTATGTGAAAGGAGCAAGGACTCAAGTGCAGGACAATGGGTTTTTATTCAGTATAAAAATAAACAAACACAAACTACCCCATGGGGGAAACCAAGAGTGGTATCAAGACTTCTCCCACTAGACTTGGAACGAACACGAAACAACAGGCAATGACAGACTTGGTTAAACGACGAACCAGCACAGGACTAAACTCACAAGGAGAATAAATAGGGAGAGCACACAGAGCAGGTAGGCTACCGAAGGAGGACAGGTGGGGCAAATTAATCAATAATCAGGTAGCAAGATGGGAGGGGCTAGACAATCGACAGGAGAGCACATGGCACAAGGACACATACAAGACAAGCCATGTGCTCACACCAAACATGACAAAAACACAAGCACATGGCCAATAAAACAAATCACAAGCCATGTGCTAACACAAAATGAGAAATGAACACACAGCCAATGAGAACACTCATAAGCCATGTGTTCACACAAAACATGACAACATGAAAGCACACAACTAGTGTAAACACAAGCTGCGTGCTACACATCACAAGACAAAACACGACATGAAAGCACATGACACAAGGCACACAGACAAGACAAAACAGGAGTGTCAGGGCTTTGTCACAAAACCAAGAAATAGACTAGACAGAAGTGACAGAACCCTGACAGTTAAGCACCTATAATGCACAATGTATAATGCTTGAGTATTCAGTTTAATATTCACCCATTCATAGAGTAGTTCATTTTTAAATGGATGCTGAGGCTTTTATCTAGTAGAATCTGTAATCTCTGACCCAGTTTGTTTGCTGGCTTCCATGGCTGCAATATGCTGTTTTCCCCCAACTAGCAACACAGGGTGTTGAAATACTACTGGGTAAATTGGCAGTGGGTGGAATCACACAGACCAAAACAAAAAAAGACATTCCAACACAAAACACACATTTCAAAGTTAAATAACTGGCAGTAGCATTGGTTTTCAAAGACACAAGTATGTGAACTTAGCATGTTTTCTAAATATCTGCAAACATATGGTATTTTTATGCTTTACTGTCAAAAAATTACAGCACCTTTAAAGTTGGCATTAAAAAGAAAGTTGGAATAGTCTTTTCTTCCCTATTCCCCCCCATGCATGCACTACTAACCTCCTATGCTATTCAGTTTGTTGATGTCTTCTAATTAAAAAATGTTTCAAAGTTATTATTTTAAACAGTTAAACTTTTTGTATATTGTATTGTAAGTATGAGGGATGTAGTATGATTTGTGTATGTTTGCTGCTGTTGGAGGAGGTGGAACTGTGTGCATGTGTGATAGTCGAGGCTTTTTGGGGCACTATACATGTCTGGATATAGTTTGGATTGGAGTCTAAATATTTACATGACCTGGGTTCATTAGTCGAAATGGAAGCTTTTCCTTAAACCACACAAAATATCCCTCCATTAGTACGGAAAAGCACTTAAAGCTAAGTGCTCTTTTTTCTCTCCATCTTACACATACACGCACATGCGCACACATACACATTCTTGTCTATCCATTGGTAAAAGGCCATTTTGTAGGGGGCACCCTTTACACAGCTGTCAACTGTCTATAAAGTGTGTTCAGTATACAGTTTATATTATGTATAACTCAAGTAAATTATCTAAATGTTCAAGTAAATTATCTAAATGTTCATTGACCTTGTTCAATATCACATTTATCAATCTAAACGTTAATTAAAATGAAAGAAATGCACCATTTGTTCATCGAAATAAAAATAAAGCCGACAAACTGTTCTATGAACTATGAAACTGGTTACTCATATATTGCATTGAATTTGAACACTGAATTTAAGCAGATTTAAGATTGCAGAAGGCGTTTGGCGAAGTCTCATCTGATTGGTTAGTTATGGAAAAGAAATATGATCACCTGTAAAGTACAGTAGGTTGCTGGAAATCCTCTTGGTATTTTATGTGGACAGCAGCTGAGTGGGTGTAGGAAACACATTAGCGAGGGGGGGGGGGGGGGGGGGGAGTAAGCAGGAGGGAGCTACTCCCCAACAATAAGAATTAATTTATAGACTCTGATTATTGAAAAGGAGCCAGAATTTTCCTGTAGAGGAGTCAGTCTGGCTTTGTGTGTTTGTGTGTTGAGTGAATGAATAACTGTGTGCTCCTTTGCCATCAGTCTCTTCACCAATATAGCACTGAATGAAACCAAGGCATGCCAACCCAACTAACAGGGAACGTTCTCAGAGCTTTAGCTAACGTTCTGGCAAGGTTCTCTCAAAGTTATTAACAAACATTCTTCCAGTAATGTTAATAGAATGTTCGATCAAAGTTATCTGTGCTGCGTTCCAATTCGCATACTATCCATCCTAATTTTAAAATTAGAAAAGTGTTTCCCTAATCGTAGGAAATTGAAATGAGTATTCCAAAGATTCCCAGATGGTCAACTATTTCCGGTTAGAATTCAAAGTGCAGATCCATGCAGACTCTAACAGCTAATATTGCCCACAATCCATTGCACTTTGGATGAGGATTCGATTATAACTACACAAATGAATAAAATAAAAACTACAAACATGGCGGATGTGCGAGACATATGGTGGGGTTTGAATTATTAATAATCTGTCTCTAACCTGATGAAAAAAAAATTATTCAATGTTATCCATGTTATATTTCATCTGAAACAACATTGTGAACTTTTATAAAGATACGTTTGGTCACTAACTTTTAAATGCATAATTTAAATGAAGAGAGTTCTCTGCATGAAAGACCCACGACTAGTAGATTAAAACGCTACTTACATTTCTTTCCAATACAACAGGAAATTAAATCAAATTGAATGTGAATGATTTAAACTGTGACAAGATGGTTGGACAGGGCCGTTTAAACGGTGACAGGATGCAATTAAAAGACAGAGCTGCCCTTTAAAGTTGCAAGTATTAGTACACTATTAGTGCACTCAAAAGTATGTAAAATTAAATATTCAGAGATAAATAGAAATATTCAGAAACAACGTTTTCATAACTTGAAACATTTAGTAAAAAAATATGTTTTAGTTGGCTGGGAACTTTCTAAATTTCTCACAGCCATACATACCTTCTCACACCTCTCATGTACACACCTCTGCTTGTTACATGTTATCATATTTCACAATTTATTCTGCTTTGTGAATGATTGTGATTGACTATTATGATAGGCTGTTTATGCTTCAAACAAAAGATTTCAGTTGGCTTTTAAACATCTTAAACAGACAAATTGTATATCCTTCCTGGCTGAATGCTTGAGTCATTGTTTGCATTGGTTTTTATCTCAGATTGAATCTGTTTACTTTTGATTCATACACACATGTAATATTTAACCATGTTGCATGCAAGGCAAACTGATTTGTAAAAGTATTTGAATAAACATTAGATACACGTACAATACATTTGTATGTCTGTTGAGTACCAGAATATAAAAACTGCATTTCCGTAATGAAGGAATGTGATCCTTCATGAATGTTATCTGCCTGTGAATCTGCCCCTGAAATCAACTGATGGCACCTATGGCATTTGGATCCAAACTGAAATTGTGCAAAGTATGAGGGAAAGCTCTTTTCTCTCTTTATTAAATTATCTTTAACATTAGCATTTGGCTAATCTCTTAGATCTGAAGACATCTCCTCAATGGGTCTCTTTATCTTTAACACAGTTTCATGAGCCAGCACTGATCACTGGTTAATCATATTTTACTGACTGCTCCATCACAGTCTGTCTGTCTTAATCTAATATGCCTGGAGCCAGCACTCAACAAAAGCCTGTCAATACCCCCTGTTCTTTCTCCTCTGCTTTCCAGTCATTGCGAAAAAAGTCAGTTCAGCTAAACTTAAATACACTATAAAGCACTTTTAGAAATAAGTATGGAGACACACAGGAGTTACAACTGCAGCCCAATGAAATTCATTTAATCCATTTAAAAATATGTTTTAGCTGCTGTTATTTTTGGTGTGGTTGTTCTTCTTTATTTGGTTTTTAAGAATAAATGATCTATCTATCTATCTATCTATCTATCTATCTATCTATCTATCTATCTATCTATCTATCTATCTATCTATCTATCTATCTATCTATCTATCTATCTATCTATCCATATTGATTGGTGCCTTTAAGCACTAAGAATAAAACCTTTAACAAATTAGTTAGACTTCAAATTTCTGAGTTTAATACTAATGTGATATCATACTTTATCTAAATTGTTTTTACAATCCTGATTCTAAACCTGATGTCAGTTTTGATTCAGGAAACAACCGCAGAAGAATGTTTTTTATTGTTTAGCTTGAAGATACACACCCTTGTTTGTCTTACTGCAATCACACAGGAGGAATTTACAAGAGCTATCAATCGATTATGGGAAGGGGAGAAGAGATACACGCTATATAATACAGATAAGATCCATACATAAGGACACACAAAACATCTTCTAATCTGGCAGTTTATGGCAGATGTCTGCATGTTTCAAATGACTTGACCCCAATAGGTGAAGATAATGAGCGATGGGATAAACTGACAGCAGTGAAGCGCAAAAGTCAAACCACCATTACAGTGACAAAACAAATCCAATGTTAAAGTTACTTCGTAGTTAAACTCTGTGATTCTAAGATAAGAATTGAATAAACTTTTGTTAAAAAAACAACCACAACAAAGATGCTTTACTGAATCTATTTAAAACACTGTCTCATGTATTTTTTGTCTGTCATCATCACCTTTTCAAGCTAGCTTAGTCTCCCTTCGGATCAAATAGGTTGGTTCAATAGCAAACACTTCCATCCAGTGACAGAGAGTTCAACTGAAGGGAAAGTGCTCTGTTTCCAAGCTGGACAAAAGAAATGATCACTGGGTTTTTTACGCAGTAATGAAGTGTCACTCATCACAAACTTCATTACTTTAAAGGGGTGGCACAATAGACTGTGTGATATGGATCATGCAGACGTAAAACACAGAGGCCGACTGCTGCAAGTTTTTTTTTAGAGAAAAAATCTATTATAATGTTGAGGGATAATTATAATATAACTTTTCCTCATAATTTCAGCAAGCCATCTCACTTTACTCAAAGGGCATGAAATGGCCTTAGAAAGGGGAGAGTCAGTTGACATGGGAACTAGATCTTGAAAAAGTTTGTCCGCTGTAAATAAGTAAGTTGATACTCCCACAAATATTGAGGTACAGTATGTGATAGCAAAAATGGCAAATTGAATGATTCTGTGTTTAGCAATGCATGGTCAATAAACTAGAAAAAAGAGAGAGAAACAAAAAAACAAGCAGAAAGAGAAAATGTGTTGTGGGGTGAGGTGAGGTGGGAAGGAGAACATAGGAAAATGAGGGACAGAGAGGCGAAGAGGGAGAGACAGTCTATTGATTTGGTCCACAGTGAGAGATAAGGTATCTCCACACATGACTTTATCTGACTGGTTACATATCAGTAAGCGAGCGCACCGTATCGACACGGCAACATCAGTCAATGCCATATGCTGCTCTATTCATCATCCACGCTGAATAATGACAGGCACACACTGCTTTGTCGTACATTTGTATATGTTCCTTTTATGACAAAGTTGAAAAACTAGTTTTAAAAATACTTTAGAAAACTAATTTTATTGTAAAAAATAATAATTATAGAATACTGTGCAGACTTCATATTTCATGTAATTTAATATCATTTTCTTTTCTATTGTTGCTCTTGTTTTGCATTAAAATAAACATCCTTAAAACAGAATAAATGTTATATATTATATAATATATTACATATTTAGAAGCACAATTTCAAGCGATTTGGAATTTAGAAGCAAAATGCGATTTTCTGCTTATTAGAGTTGATCTTTATCTCAAGAGTAATTAAATTTTTATTAACCCATTGGCAATTGTAGAATACAGTGCAGACTTCACGTTTAAAAAAATATATTTTCTAAATCATTATTTCTGCCTTGTTTTGCAGAAAGATACATTTCCTTTAAACTATATAAATGTACAATATTATATAGCATATCATATATTTAAAAGCACATTTAGAAGCGATTTAGAATTTAGAAGCGAAATTGTGTAAGATGTTGAGACTTACTTTTAGATTTTCGGCTTGCTTCAATATAACTTTATATCAAGAGCATTTTAAATTTATTTAAGTACACCTTTTTGCAGCATTCAAATGCGTGTAATCACTGTTTGCATTAGCATCTTCAAATAATGAACTATAGACTTGTAGACACAATGAAATCAAACATTATAGGACGCCAAACAGAAGGAGACTGTGAATCAAGAAACAGTGATATTGAGATTCCTGTTCCTCTAAACAGAGTCAGGTTTATGGATATAGATTTTGGTTCTGCTTCCTCTCTAGACCTCCTGCCCAAATCAATTACACACACACACATACAGGTTACCAAGTCGATGAAGGTATAGAGAGCTTTATCCATGAGTCAATGTCCGTGTCTCCATCTCCTCAGTAACCCCATTTTTATTAGACCGAGGCAGGTGTGTGTGTCTGTGTTCATGGGGGTTTATATGACAACAGTTTCCCATGTTCACATCCTACAGTAATTATTGATAAGACACTGGCTTGACTCACCTCGACTGGATCAATGAGATCAGAAGATGTAGCTCCTGGAGGGGAGGATAGTGTGAATAGCACTATGTTGGAGAAAGGCAGAAAAGAGATGGCAGTTCAATAGCTTTGACCAAAATTTGAATATTCTAGGTTAGAGTGCAAGTTAAGCTCAATCACAGCATTTGTTACAAATCAGTTAATAATGAGGAGTGCAGGATCTAAACGCAGCAGTTGAAGTTTATTTAACAATGAATTCAGGACACTGGAAACAAGAACAGAATAACCAAACTAAAACGTGATAAGAAGAACTGACGATCAAGTGAGAAACACAGAGCTTAAGAGACATAAGGAGCAAACGATAATCAAATAATGAGTAACCAAGAAAACTAACTCAAACACAGGAAACAGAACTTTTGCCGCTTTAGTGGTTAAATAAACAGAAATACATGTGTGTCTTGCGGATGAAGAATGTAGCAGGAGCTCTGTTTATGGATATGACAAATCACGTAGATACTGGGATACTCCGTAGTGATTTGTTGTCCCACCCAGTCTAAAATAGTCAGATTATAAACACTTAGCCTACAGTTTGGAAGATGGATTCATGATGTACTCAATCATTGTGTACATTTTGAACTGAAAAAGTTACAGAGTGTACCTTTAAATACTACGAGGTAAAACAACAACAACAAAAACAAATAAATCGTTCACCATAAGAACTATAACTTGCACTTACAAAAAAATCACTATTCAATTATGCTTAAATTCATTTAGCATTGGGTGAGGATTTGCTCTCACTGTCACTGTCTGACGGAAAAAAAATTATAGAAGTAACCAATAGTGTTCATTGCGTGTGTCACATGACAAATAAACCAAAGACTCAGAAGTTAAATTAAATATGTATGTTCCCTGTAAATTATCTTTGGCAGCATTATAATGATTGCATAATTCAAAATATGATCAAGATTCCGTAAGTGGATGTTTTCCAATTTGGCTGTTAGTATAACATTTAAAGCTACTTAAATGAACGAAATGACTCGAATACAGATTCGTTCATTTTGATGAATGAGATCGAACGAGAGAGCCAGTAAAGTGATCAGATCTTCCCATAACTATAACCAACAACTTCATGTCAGGACACAAGGCGCTGAGGCATGACCGCTTTAATTTAAAGGTGCCCTAGAATGTGAAATTGAATTTATTTTGGCATAGTTAAATAACAAGAGTTCAGTACATGGACATGACATACAGTGAGTCTCAAACACCATTGTTTTACTTAAATCAAACACCTTCTTACTTAAATCTCGTTTTTGATAAAGACCCCTGAAAAACAGGCGAATCTCCACATAATACCGACTATGACGCAATAGTCGGGATCATTAATATTTACGACTCCAAAAATTTGCATATGCCAGTCCATGTTCAATGACAGGCGGAACTGCGCAGCCGAAGCATGGCAGTTGATCAGTGTTTGGATGTACAAATGAACACAAAGGTATTTAGTTCCTTCATCCGAGCCTCTGAAGAAACAATGGGTTAATTTTATTTTCTCTGGAAATTTCCAAACATTTCACCGACGAGACTGTTTCCTCAACTTGGGTCAATACAGAGCTGGTCTCGATCGATCGAGCTACCAAGAACACTTTCTGAATGTGTAATTGTTCAAGTTCAGACAGGTAATAATCTTTCTCTCAAAATCGTTCAATACTATATTTACATCATCGTGTTTGCATTGGTGAAAGCATTAGAGAGAGTGCAGAAACTGCGTTGCAATGATAAGATCTTTATTCTCGCGATCAACACACTGTCATCTGTTTGCTCAATGCTCATCACGGCAACATTTTATGTGATGGGAATGGATCTAAATACTTTAAAAACATCTCACGATTCGTTAATCTCGATAGCTGTAATAGTAAAAACATATACTATCTGTAGTAAAAGTATTCGAGAGAGTTTCACATGTTATACGTAGCTATTTCATATGCAAGCATGTCAGCCAATCACAGCAGAGGCCGGTTACACACAGCAGACACGCCCCTTCAAACAGAGCGTTTGGGCTCAGGGCTAAAATCAGGCTAGGAAAAATGCCTTTTATTTCTAAATTATGACTATTTTTGATCTAAAAAACATACTAACATTATAAGGGCAACCCAGAAAACATTATACAATAAAAATAAAAACCATTCTAGGGCACCTTTAAGTAGTCCTCATCTGACCAGTTCAAAGCCTAGCCCTTCATTATCTATGTCTGGTGCCGACAGCTTCAAAGCGCCTCCTCAGACGGTGTAACATGTTCTAATTGCACAGGTTAAGTTTGGTTACTGGCTGGGGCAGTAGCAGACCACATGTCATGAAATTGTCTCTGTGATTTTTCTTTTTTTCCTGTCTTCTATAGTTGTCCGATTCATGAAGAAACTGCAGGCTGAGAGAACAGAATGCCTCTTACACTGTAAAATTGTGATTTTAACAGTAAAACACTGTAAAAATGCTACAGTGAAAAACTGTTAGTTGTTTAACAGAACATTTCCTTACTATATACGGTAAATAACTGTGATAGATCTAATGGTACATTTAATGTAATTTTACTGTAAAATACCGCTGAAATGACAGTTTTTGAAAGTGAAAAAGAACAAATTGTATGTACAGTGAAAAAACTTCTCATTTGATGTGTTTTTGTTGAAATAACTGTTTTTCATAGTTTTCTTAGTTTTTTTCTGAGTTGTGTATATTAGGGTTTTATGTAACATTTAATGTTGTTAAATGAATGTTTATTGCATTTTTAAAATTTCATGTGTGTTACCATGATGGTGTTTAATGTTTGTGCGAATGACACTTTGCACCTTCTACATATTAGTATTAACTTTCTTGTGGAAGAGCTACTTGTAATGAGCTCTGATTGTCATGTGACTCGCATCTCCACTGTGATTACACTGGTACAAAACAGACACTAATACATCGGTAAATTAACATTATATCAGATAATGAAATAGGCCTACGGTTTATTACTGTAAATTTAAGTAAAGTCTGTAAAACCACTCGATGTAACCAATAACATTGATGCCGTATTTTTGACGGTAAAACTCTGGTAACCACAGCTGCCGTTTTTTTTTTCGTAAAAATTACGGTTTATTTTTTACAGTGTACTTATTCATTCAGAGAGACTACTAGGCATCTGTTATAAGGCTGAGGTGTGTGCTGTTTAAAGTTCCATTAAATTACTCGACAAATGCAGGTTTCTGTCCTGTATTCATACTTTTCCTAATTGCAAAGTAAGATGCTTCACAGCTATGATACTTAGTCAGTGGCATTGGAAGAGATGTGTACATTGCTTTTAGTCAAACTAAATTAATAATTCTTTTTAAGTGTCATGTAAACACTTTAGTCCAATTTTTGCAAAGTCGAAAAAACAGACAGGTCTCTTGAACAATGAGAGCATTCTCGTTGATTAGTTTAAATCATAGGCAGGTTTTTGCCAGGGTTGATATTATCCCCACCACTTTTTGAAACATCTTGCATTACAGATGTATCTAATACAGATTAAACATCTCTAGTTTACTAGAAGAGGTGATGGCTATAAGAGGTGATGGAATGTACACAGACGAGCGCTTCATTCTATCGCTAACCATTGCGGAGACTCTATTTGGTCCGTTGAAATCACTAAACAAATTTCACACAAACGTGTCCCTGCTCTTGATATACAATTGCTGATAAACATCTTTGGTTTTAATGAGAAAAGAAAAAAACTATCCGAGGGCAGATTAGAATTCAGAACCGCTGGCACGCTTAACAAAAGTTTTACCACCAGAACAGTAGAACTCATGAACATTAATAGCAGATCTATTTAGACTTTTTTTAAAACAAAGTTACGCCAATGGCTGAAGTGACTTTTAGAGAGATTTGGGTGTCCTGATCTTTTTTTGACTGTGAGACTGTCTATGGGTGCCTGAGGCTGAGATGTATGGGTTCATTATGGTAAAGCCTTTGTGTCAAAGTCCCTGGTTTATCCAAGCTTCCATTTTCCTCTCAAACTTAAATCTGATGGAAGTGTGACAGACAGAAAATAGTGTGGGCCCTTTTCTGAGCTCCAGGAGGCATTTGAAACCTTTTGACTCCAGTGAATATTGAAGTATAACCTATTACTCAGGGTGAGTTAGTTGTTAATTATTAGTTGTTGAGGGGATGAATTAAAATATCTAGATTTTTTAGCTGTTTTGGATTATTTTAATGCTTGTTTTGTTTTATTTTAAATCTTTTAAGTCATCTTGAGCCCCCCTTAGAAGTCTACTGAGGCCCCTTAGCGGGTCCCAGACCACTGGGTGAGAATTACTGATGTAAAGCCATGGCTACATAAAAACGTATGAACATTTGCACCATTGCTGCCCATGAAAAAAGATACCATTCCACTTGTAATCATTGGATGGGGCATGTTGTCACATCAGATACTTTAGGGTAAATTACAATATCTGCCTTTTACACAGTTTATTACAGGCCTTTTAGCGAAATATGAACAGTAAAGCAAAAATGACACACAAAAACTATCAGGGTGAATCAGCCACAAAACATAAAAAATCAAACCATTATTTTAACCAACAAATAATATTATTGTTAAATCTTGTGCAAATGCAAAACAAGCATTGGTGCAACTGTACTACTTACTCAAGAACCTTTTGGTTACTGTGTTACAGACATTGTGATATCTTCTCTGTGTGACAACTAGCCCCACACTGGATTGACAGAAAGAAAGAGTTAGACAGAGATCTTGTAAGCTCAGCAGAGGGAGCTGTTTCTAACATGTGTGAAAGAGCGGGAGAGAAAAAGAGAGAGAATCAGTAGATTCTCTTCACAATTCGTGTTTCTCACACAGTCTTCACACAAGCTCTGAACAACTTTTGGGCAACCTCAAGCTTAATATATAAACCATATCCCCTTCAGAACACTTCAAAATGGCACATACCAGTGGCCAAATTCATCAAACATAATGGTCTCGCTGTAGGCTGGTGTGGTCGCTTTTTCTCCCTCCCCCTCTTTCTTTTTTCATTTGCTTCTGTCATTCATAGAGGGCCTTAGGTCAAAGCTAAGTGCTATTCTGCTATTAGCAGAAACTGGAGAGAATCCAGAGTCAAGAAATCTGATCTTAGTTTCTGGATTTTGGGAAAACATCATTTGTCTTGTAATATGAATGGGTAGCGAGAAAAAAAAAAAAACTCAAGGACCAACATCCATTCAGTCAAGACAAGAAAGAGGAAGAGCATGAGAGAAAGAGAAAGGAAAAACTAAAAAAGAATGCAATAATGACGGTTATAAAAAAAACATAACAAAATGCTTTTGTTCCCCATTTTTCCCTACCACATGCTTTATTATTACCCACAATGCGCCATCGTGCCTCTCTTTCCCCCTCTGTTCCTCCACTCTGCTTTTGTCCAGCTATCAGACAGAATTAAAAACTACAGGAGCAACAAACTAAAGCTGACATGACCTGATGAGGGCCACGGTGGGGTGATGGGAAGGGGGGGCATGTGGTGGTTAGAAGAGAGCGAATCACTCAAGCCATGTGACACCCTAGTCCAGTCTGCAATCAGCTACAGAATACCAAAGAACAAAACACTTAATTCCCCCTTCCTCTCTTTTTTTCTGAATAGCAATTGTGCTAATATGAGCAAAGGCTCTCTGTAAGGATGTGGAGTAACTGAAGCATTTCTCCCATTTCTGTTTTACAGGCTGAGGTCAAAGGGGAGGCATTCCTGTCTATTAAGCATTCATGATCCTCACCTCCTTCCTAAATGCTCTGTGGCCCACAAGGTGTTAGCAATGGATAAGGAGAGAAAGAATTGTTATGGGGTGACATGATGAAAGTTGACAGTCAGACTCAGTTATGATTAACTAAACAACGGAAAGATTTGTAAATGAACTGAGATGGAATATATTTTAATTGTTCTCAAATTATGCACTAGCTATCTAGTCTACTGTATGAGAAAATGTCCTGCTATACCCACATTCACTATTCCCTGCGTTATTCCAATAATAACATAGTCCACTAAATAAGTGAATGAAAACGAGCGAATTCGGACAATGAGTGTGCTGGAAATTCTGCAAGTCTACGCCATCTTCTGAATTCATTCAGCCGAAGCTCACAGTATCTCTAGCAGCTAGACTTTCAGTGTACATGGTTGTACACGTTATTGAGGTGCATTATTAGACTGAATGAGTGCACTCTATAATTTTGAACACCACTACAAATGGCTGGTCCCTCAAATATGGACTATGCAAGGGCATTCTGCCCAAATATAGGCCTACTAGGCGAAAAACTTTAAACAGATTTTGAAGTGCACATCATGGACTATCCCACAGCAGAGGAGTTGTTTTGAATGCCAGTGAGGAGGTCTACGCAACTGACGGTGTACCGCAATGACAACATGATGAAGAATGTAAATCCAGATTAATTTCATACACCATCATTCAACACAGCGCGTAAATTACATTAACGGTCAAGTACTTATTCAGAAGTATACCTACTCAAAGAGTATGCAAATATTTTTTGTTGTTGTTGTTGTTGTTGTTCTTGTTGTTGTTGTTGTTGTTGTTGTTGTTGTTGCTACATGGAAGCACAGCTAGGCTGTTTTTCACCACCCAGCTTTAGCTTTAGCTTTAGCATGCTAAATAAATTAATATTATGTATCATACATTTATAGCACAAAATGTACAAATACTGAAACTTAAATAACACAACAATGATAAAACATTCAGCTTACATTTGAAAGATGATGTGCTGTCTTCTCCCAAGAATTTGCAACATCTTGACAGTTTCTCGCAGGCTTCTTTAATTATGGAAATCTGTGAGTGCATAAAGTATCCATTCCACACTTTATTTTTATTTTTTGCTGTATAATTTGAAATTTCTTCAAGAACCCTTTGTAGGCTACAAAGTCTTTTTCAGTAAACTTTCTCTCTAGCCTACCTCGTTATTCCAGTTTGCAACAGACTCATAATCGTTCATTCCAAAGTGAATATTGAATCATTCACTTAAACGATTCGTTCAAAAACATCGATTTATTCATAGAAGAAACACCATTGTCAGTAGGTGGCAATATAAGTGACTCACTGAATCATTAAATTCAAAGTGAATCATTCATTCGACAGATTCGCTCAAAAACACTCAATTCATTCAGAAAAAAAATACACACGTGTTATGGAATTATTTTCCCTGAAAATAGTAAAAAATAAAGCAACTGGCAACATGGTGTCTAAAATGTAAGGTACTTCATATTAATTTCTTGTTTAAATAAGCTATTTTATATAAGCAATGTACTTGCAATCACACTGTTGGTCTGATTGCCACTATTTGTGAAATGGGACAGATTTAGCTTCCTTTGAGTATTTACGCACGCTAGCAAAAATGACTAAGCCTACCTCAAATTATCTTTTCAGGTTTTCATTTATTGAACAGGCACCAAAAGACCAACGCTAATCTGTCAAGCACTTCTGTGAGTGTGTTTGTTGAGGAAGTGTTCAGTTAGGCAGTTCAACGGGCAGACACAGCACAGCTGTAGTTGATTTGAACTGTAGCCCTGACAGCTTTAATGAGATACTTTATAGCCAGCACCAATCTCCTTCCCTACTCATGCCATTACGCACACACACACACACACACACACACACACACACACACACACACATGTCTGGTTCGCTATCTTTGTGGGGACTCTCCATAGGCGTAATGGTTTTTATACTGTACAAACTGTATATTCTGTCCCCTTACACTGCCCCTATCCCTAAACCTACCCATCACAGGAGACATGCTGCATTTTTACATTTTCAAAAAACATTACTTAGTGTGATTTATACGCTGTTCTCCTCATGGGGACCGCTGGCTGGTCCCCACAATCTAGGTGATTTCAGGTTTTACTATACTTGTGGGGACATTTGGTCCCCACAATGTAATATAAACACGAGCACACACACACACACACACACACACACACACACATATATATATACAGTCATGGTCAAAATTGATGGCACCCCTGGTAAATATGATCAAAACTGGCTGTAAAAAATAAATCTGCATTGTTTATCCTTTTGATCTTTCATTCAAAAAATGTGCAAAATTCTAACCTTTCATTGAAGTAAAAGAATTGAAAGTGGGGGGGAAATCACATTATGAAATAAATGTTTTTCTCCAAAACACGTTGGCCACAATTATTGGCACCCTTTTATTAATTACTTTTTGCAATCTCCTTTTGACAAGATACCAGCTCTGAGTCTTCTCCTATAATGCCTGATGAGTTTGGAGAACACCTGACCTGAGATCAGAGACCATTCCTCCATACAGAATCTCTCCAGATCCTTCAGATTCCCAGATCCATGTTTGTGCTTCTCCTCTTCAGTTCAGCCACTCATCACTTCAGGGAACTGGGACGGTCATGGCAGAAGCTTCATTTTGTGCTCCGTAACACATTTTTGTGTTGATTTTGATGTTTGTTTTGGATCATTGTCCTAATGGAAGATCCAACCACGGCCCATTATAAGATTTCTAGCAGAAGGCGTCAGGTTTTGATTTTTTATCTGTTAATATTTGATAAAATCCATGATGCCATGTATCTGAACAAGAAGTCCAGGACCTCCAGCAGAAAAATATAATGCCCACAACATTAAAGATCCAATGGTATATTAAATTGTACACATGAGGTACTTTTTATCCTTGTGCGCACCAAACCTAGTGTGTTTGCTGGCAAAAAGATCTTTTTTTAGTTTCATCTGACCACAGAAGCCTGTGCCGTTTGAAGTTCCAGTCGTGTCTGACAATTGAATATGCTGGAGTTTGTTTTTGGATGTGCGAGGAGGATTTTTGTTGAAACCCTCCCAAACAACATGTGGTGATGTTTTTTTTTTTTTTTTTTTTTTTTTTTTTTTTTTTTTTTTGCCTCTCTGACCCCCAAGACTCAACTAATCTCTGCAATTCTCCATCTGTGATCCTTGAAGAGTCTTTGGCCACTCAAACTCTCCTCCTCGCCGTGCATTGTCAATATAGACACACGTCCTCTTCCTGGCAGATTCGTAACATCTTTAGTTGATTGGAACTTCTTAATTTTTGCCCTGATGGTCAAAATGGGGATTTTCAATTCTTTAGCTATTTTCTTACAGCCACTTTCTATTTTGTGATGGTCAATGATCTTTTAATGCACATCAGAACTATATTATTTGGTTTTACTCATTCTGATGAATGATTAACCCTCTATTGCATGGAATATTAATTAGACATCGTAAAAAATGTTTTGCATGTTTTTATTACTTAAAATAAGCTAAATAAGAGATATATAAAAAAAAAATCTAAAAAAAAGTTTAAAGGGGGGTCGTTGGTAAATTGTTGCCGTATGGCAACAATATGCAATCGTGGAAAGTACCATAAAATCCACATTTTTTAAAAAAAACTCATTTTATTTAAAACAAGACTCAACAAATCCATCTCATACTTAGTGAAATGTTTAAACAAACATTTATACAGTAAAAACATTATATAATTTCAACAATGCTTGGATTGATAATATCGAAATTGATAATTGATCAATTGATAATTGACAATATTGAAATGATATAATTTCAGTAGCTTGGATGCATCTTTTATGGAGAAAATGGGATAATATGTTACAGATAACCTACAAAATAGCTTAAATCACAAAATATAAAACATTATAATGTTTTTACCTTTAAAATATAAGCAAAAATTGTAAACATAGTCTCAGAGTATAGTTTCATGCTATGTAAGTCAATGGGACTCCATTAGGTTGAATGGACCAGGACGTTTCCATATTTGCATGTAGTTGCCATATGGCAACAAATGTATTTTAGCATATTACAAAAAATGTATAAAATCAAAATTGAATTTAATGTTAACAAATTAAAGTTTACTGACCCCAGATAGTAATTTAAATTTTTTATTTGATGAAAACTTTCAAAAAATTTGGAATGAAAGGCTATCTTGGGGAGCCCCAGACAGTGATGTTTCCATGTCAATGTCCATAAGCAAAAAGGACTGGCAAACAAAATATCCTGGTCATGTGACCTCATAAATTGTATTTCCTTCAAAGTAAATGCCCCCTTTTCACAACTAACTGTAGAAACATAGATTTTATATCACAGCTTTTTAGAAAATTAAGATAAAGTAATTGTTGCCATATGGCAACACTATGCAATAAAGGGTTAAGGGGATTTTGGCATTTGTGTTTCCTCATATTTAAACTCCTGTGAAACACGAAGCCATGGCTGGACAATTTCATGTCCCTAGTCACCCTGGTGTGCTAAAAAAGGTAAATATTAATGGGAATATACTTCAGAGATATTTTACTCGTAAAAAATTCTAGAGGTGCCAATAATTGTGGCCAACGTGTTTTGGAGAAAAACATTTATTTAATAATGTGATTTCCCCCCCACTTTCAATTCTTTTACTTCAATGAAAGGTTAGAATTTTGCAAATTTTTTGAATTAAAGATCAAAAGGATAAACAATGCAAATGTATTTTTTACAGCCAGTTTTGATCATATTTACCAGGGGTGCCATCAATTTTGACCATGACTGCATATATTTAAAAAAGCACACTTTGTGTGTTTACATCAGAGTTAAACCTCAATGCTAGAAGTATCAAATAAATTTGAATCACAGTAAAAATGACAATAGAAATCCACATAAAAGTAGATGCTATGAAACATTTGGGCATTTCAAGTGCCAAACAACATTTGGTAGTGTTTCATTTCCTCACAGTAGTTTAATCAGCAGGATTGATTTGGTTCGTTGTGATTATGGTTCAGTCATTCATTTAATTCAAGTTAAAGGAAAACAGCTCAGCACACATACACACTATGTGCAACTCAAGCTGGTTCATCCCTCAACAACCATCTCTCCATTCCACTCCCGTTATCTCATTCTCTCCCTCTGTCCGTCTGTGCCATTCCCAGGTCAGTGTAGCCCAGGTCTCTGTGTCTGTCTGAAGTCTGGGGGCAGAGTCTGATCAGAGCCTTTCAGCAGAGGCCTCCTTGCATATGAAGCTATCTGAGTGGGTCATCTCTCCCCCGCTCATGGCCTTTCATTCAGAAGACTCAGTCTCTCTCAGGTGCCTCATCTCCATCTTTAGGTTTTCTCATACATATATACACAGCAACACATCCCATAGTGGCATTTTAAAACATCAGAGTGAATCTGCGCAGTAAATGGAAACATTCAATGTAAGCTGTATAATGCACCGTAAAAGGTATGTCGTAATGTTTCATAATGCACTTTAAAATCCATTATGCTAGTGTAAGTTTAAACAAATTTATAGTGCATCATGCTTTCCTGTTCATGGCCCTTTAAAATGTGTGTAATGCTCTGTAATGCATGAGATGGTGAACTAATTTTGCCAGTGACAAGTAAATTGGGAAAATTTACTGGGCATAAAACTGTATTTTACACTTTTCTTTGTTAAAACTGCTTCAGACAAAATCCCACATCTCATGCTTTTTCCCTGATAAACGTATTTTTGATGGATTGTATATTTCTATTCCTCTGATAATTTTTTTCAATTCTGTTGACACCCTTGAGAATGATAGAATTGGAAATTAAATATATTATTGAGTTTCTATTTAAAATTTTAAGACACTATGTTATTTCAACCTGGTAAATTTTTGTGGATTTTAGTAAAGGAATATTATACGTCTCGCTATATATGGAGTTTTCGTGTAATAAATTATGATGGCATCTTGTTCCCCTGTAAAAACAGGTTTTCATTAGTAGATTATTTGTATATCTGATTAGAATTTTGCATGTTGATTTATGTCATACAGATCATTCTTACATTTAACTTAAACCATGTATTATGTTGCAGTTCCTCATATAGTTACCAGCCAATATCTGAATGATGTTTAATTTACCTGCTGAAACAAATATTTTCTTGCATTTGGTGCTAAGCAAAATGCTAATTTTGGAGCCTAGATGTGATGTTCAGGGTTGCCAACTCTCACGCATCTGGCGTGACAGTCACGCCTCAATCTCACAAATCTCACGCTAAATGAGACATTCTTCTGTGCTGTATTTTTATTTTCCTCATGTGCGCTAATTTCCGAATTACTAAGTTCAGATGCTCTTAACTACAGATTGGACCACTGCTGTGTCTAATGCCTTTCTCTGATTGTCGATTTGCTGGAAACATTTGTCGTCGTTACGTCAGTGACGTCCGTGACCGTAATTTACCCTTTTCACACGCGCTCACGACACACATCTTTCTCAAAGCAAAGAAAAATCGCGAGTCAAACAGGACACTGACACCAACAGACAAGACAGAGAAAGTTATAGGCTACTTTTGATATGGAACAAATTCTCTGCTCTCATATTCTGTAAATATTTTTACGAGATTCAAACAATAAATAAAGTTTTTGGTGCTTTTAAATGTGACAGACCGCTGTAGCGCTTCAGCTCAAACGGCACGTGATACAGTACAACTTTTTTTTTTCAACCTTGTTAGTGGTATTAACAAGCGATTTTTATTTTCATTACTTTATGCCCAATATACTAGCGTTATAAGCTAAACAGTTTTTAGAGATAAAACTCTTTACATTCGACAATCATGAAAACAAATCTCAGAGAACGGTTGACTATGTCCCAATGTGTAATTAGACCAAATGTTCATTTTGCGCCGGAGTTGTCCTTTATAAGAGGTTAATTTTTTTTAATTAAACATACAGTGATGAATAGTTCACAATAAGATCAATAACATATTTAGACCATTTCATGCCGACTTTAAAAGTGTATCGATAAGTATCTATTAGTAGGTAAGTATCATTATAGATAATAAATGTGGTTACAATCATTAAAGAGAACATAAACCAATAAGCTATATTAATTATCAATTTTGCATTATGGAGGCCTAAATGCATTAACAATATTATTATAATGCATCAGGCCTCAAACTCTTACTGTGGATTAAAAAAAAAATGGTGAGAGATATAAATGTATGTCAAATCCATGTAGTCTGAAAGGAATCAGCAGATGTTTTATGAGCAGGAACAAGAGAGAATGGGCTGTGTGTGTGTGTGTGTGTGTGTGTGTGTGTGTGTGTGTGTGTGTGTGTGTGTGTGTGTGTGTGTGTGTGTGTGTGTGTGTGTGTGTGATCAGTTCAGTGGACACGTCCTTTGGCCTCATTAGATTGTTAACTCAGTGCTCATTCAGGTGTAGTGTGAGTGAGGAGTGTGTGTGTGTGTGTGTGTATTCAGTGTAGTTCAGCGGACACGTCCTTTGGCCCCATTAGATGGTTAACGCACTGCGCATTCAGCCGTGTGAAACAGGACACACACAAGAAAGCCCAGCAGATGAGCCATGTGTGTATGACTGTATGTGCTTGTGTTTTTGTACATTTGTAAACACACATACTTCCACACAAGAGATACAGAGAGAAAATAAAAGTGAAACAAAGAGGGGAAGTAAAACAGGATACATTCCCCTTTCTTCCCACCCACGATTTTTCAATATCTCTTCTTCCTCTTCCTCCCCCAGCTTTTCCTCTTTCTCTGTTCTTCCCCCAGCTTTTCTTTTCTCTCTTCCTCATTCGCTCTCTGTCTCCTCTCGTCTACATTAACAGCATGTGACGTTTCTGACTGTTACGGCTTGCTAATTATGGCTGTTTTGTTACTGTGTTCTCCAGAACAATTGGATGATTGTTGAGTGCAAAGATTTGAAAGACAAGCACAGACCTCTCTCTCTTTTTTTTGTCTCTCTCCATCTCTCTTCCTTTCTGACGCTCTTTCTCTCCCCCTTCATCCCCCTGTATTCCCATTTTCTCTGTGCTTGTATGTCCTCTTGTTATACAAGAATTGTGAAAGCACTTGTGGAGGTTATGGAGAAAACGCTGGATGCTGAGTTTGGTTTTGACTTTTTTTTAAATCCAATTGCTCACATTCTCTATAGCAGTGGGTTTGTATCTTGGCTTTATACTGCCCATCCTGAATACAAATGTGTTACAACTAGACTTCCTTTTTTATATTTTCTTTTTTGTGTGTGTGTTTTTGCATTGTACCTTATCTGTAAGTAAAGTGTGTGTTTGAGTGGAGGTCATTCCCACATCAACTGCTGTCTTTTCCCACAGACATCTTTGAACAATGAATTCAGACAGCCACTGAACCAATCATGCCTGAACTCAAAAGTGTGCGTGTGTTTGAAGTTTGTGTGCTGAAAGGTCCCCCGTCTTATCAAGATGTTTGAGTTCATTCACATTTCTAAAACGGATTCAAAACATGTCTAAAGCCTGTGTTTTTGGAATATGTGGAGTTACATTCTTATAACTTAATAATAACCAGTAGTAGTAGCAGCTAATTACTGAACCTACTGGAATCTCAGGAATTTTGAAAAGACGCAGTGGAAGAACAATTAGGGCTGTCATTTTAAGTTTTAATTTAGTGCGTATAAAACAAAATGCTACAAAAAAAGATTGAGCTCACCAGAACAAAATGTCTTAAAGTGATAGGTCATTCAAAAATTTAATAATTTACTCACCTCATATCAATTAAAAATCTGCATAACTTACTCTCTTGTGTGTGGAAAAAAATTTCTCTTGTGTTACAAGTTTGGTAACAAGCATTTTTTAAAATATATTTGTGTGTGTTCCAAAGAAGAACAAAAAATAAGAACAAAAAATGTTGTGCGGGTTTGGGACAAAACTTGAGGGTGAGTAAATTATATGTTTTTCATTTTTGGGAGAACTATACCTTTAAGTTTGGCAAGTATCTTACAATGTATGTTTATGGTATGTAGTAACAGTAAATGTATGTGTTTGTATGGTTTGTAGGTAAAGGTTTGAGAATAGGTTTATTGTGTCCCCTCAGTGACTCTATAGTGCAGGTCAGTGACCAGTCAGAGGAACACAATATTCAATTCTGTCCTTTGCATTTCCACAGTAGAGTGTGTGTGTGTGTGTGTGTGTGTGTGTGTGTGTGTGTGTGTGTGTGTGTGTGTGTGTGTGTGTGTGTGTAGCCCCACAGCTGTCATCACTTCATTGTGTCACCAATTACCCATAATTACTCCTGGCAGCATAGGTTCCATTCAGCTATGAACACAAAGCCCACCAAACATTCATCCGGTCACTGAGGAGGTGAGTGGGGTCCATTTACTGTTTTACACACATTATACTGTATACACACCTATCACTAGAGTATAGAATGCCCTATGCCAATGAAGATTTCATTTGTATAAACAGTTTGTATGTTATGCAAATTTAAGCAAAGAGTAAAAGGAGGGCAGGATGTCATAATTATAAGTCTGACATGACATGTCTGACATGTTGTTGTGTTTCCATCTTTAATTTAACCATAATTGTTTTATTCATGACTGCAAAATTTCAACAGCAGCTCTTTATTTTAAATAATATTAACTGTACACAAAACTTTGTACAATGCATACATACACAAACGAATATGATGTTTACACAGCTAAAGTATCAAAATGTACATGTTTATAATTAATTTACTGAGGTTTAACATAAAAATCAGGTGGTGTCATACACAATGTACATAATGAACCAATAAGAAAAGACTGGTGTCAGTAGACATTAGCATATAACATTGAGTGCCCAAAGCCTAAGCACAAGTGATGCTCTTCAGCAAAATGCAATAACAGAAACTCCTCTAAATGTCCAACTTAACTGACCATTAACATAAACTACCAACATGTCTCCCTTAAACCGAAAAACACTTAAATAAATAAAAAATTAAATAAACACTTAAACCCCTAATTTACTCTCCTAATGAAGTCCCTTGAAAAGCATGCTGGGAACTACAGATCCCAGTTAGTTATGTCAACAAAAAGTATTCATGTAGCTTTAACACAAATTAATTAAGTAAACTTCACTTTTAAATTTATTAGGTGAACAAAATTAAATCAAATTGTGACAAAATCTTAACTCACAAACCTCAAATCACAATTTCTCATTGAAGCAAAATTCACAAATAAAGCACAAATATTTTCTTCTTCGTTGTCTTACAGGGCAGATGTCCTGTCTGACACGAGTCACGACTACTGCCCTCTATAGATCTGGTGCGGTCGCAATGCACTTGTGTCAAATGTGTCCATCCAGAGCTTTATTGGAAATTTTATACTGGGTGTAACTCAATTAAGTTAAAATAGCATTCCCTTGTTTTATGTTTCATAAACTTGATTGAATTAGGTTACAACAACAACATTTTATTTTATTGGTAGAATCAGGTATAAATATACCTCCTTAAAGCAACAGCATGTTCACTTTTCATAGTTTGTGAATCTGCTGGCAAAATATTACCTTTTGTCTGTTAAAAATGAAAATAATTGTCACATGCCTTATAGCGACAAGTGTCAAACTTGAAACAGAACAATGCATGAAGCCACTCTTAATCCCTGAGTGAATCTTCTGTTATGCCATAAAACATGCCAGCTGTAAGACACACTCGTTCAGTTCAGCTCTAAAGATTCATTTCAGCTGAAAGATTTTGACAGCTTTATCTCTCAAACTCTTTCGTTCAATAGCCACATTCAAGTCAAATATGAGAGGGGGAGGGACAGCGAGCGGCAGAGGAATAGAGAGCGACACGGACAGAGAAAGAGAGGGAAAATGAAGGACATTGATTGAAAAAAGCCAGACTCTTCTTCTCCTTTAATTACGCAATTCTTCCTCCTCCACAGCCTATTTCCTCAGTTCATTTTCTAAACACTTTTCCACCTCAATTTCCAGTGACATCTTAAAACTGTAGCAAGCTCCAAATTAAGGGTCAGGCTGCAGGCTGCTTCTGATTTAGAACATAAAGAACTGAAGAACAGAGAAGCCGACTGCTGCTACCACTGCAAGGCTAACTGTTACCATCTGTCTGTGTGTGTGCGTGTGTGTTTGTGAGGGCCTGTAGCCCTCACTCGTATTTCCCCCTCTTTCCATCCGCGTCCCGCTGGTTCTTACCCTCTCTAAATGCTCCATAAAGCTTGTGCACATGAGAGGAACTGGCTTAACAAGGTGCGAGCTCCAGGCCTGACCAATCAGAGGTCAAGATTCAGGGCTTCACTCCCACCCTGCCTTTCTGATTGGCTGCCTGTGTTTCCCAGATGTTCTCTTTTTAATGATTTTTTTAACCATTAACTTGATAGTTGTTTATGGCTGTGAAATGCTGGAATGTAGGGCTGAGGGGACGGGGTTTGAGGGATGAAGAAAAGAGGGGGTGTGTACGGTCTGGAGGAGTGGGAATCTAATGTTCAGAGAGTGGATAATAGATAGGAATTAAATTGGGCAAGAGCTAAGAGTTTAGCAACAAGATTATGTTTCTGTATGTATATATATTTGTACTTTTACAGTAATCTTTTTAAAGTGTTGTATTGTGATAAACACAACAATGAAGACCACTAACGCATTAAGCAGAACATAATATAAGTTGTATAATCTCAGTGGCACATTTCCCAAAGGAACCGTTATCTTAAACAATAAGGAGAGCCTCTAACCTCTTGCAAGACCATTACATGCAGTTTATATTTAGATCTTTCTCTAGTTCTTTAGAGGATGACTGAACTTGCATGAAAGACAATAGAGTGTTCCAGTGATGATGTATTTTTTGTAGGCCAACCTGGAAGTTAGCATCACCCTGGTTCTCTCAGCAAAAAAAAACAAAAGGATTTTTCCATTGGCTTTTGTATTATTGCAGAAAATAAGCTCTGTGACAAACAAAAGTTTATGGTTCTCACACATTTTCCAAATTAAATCAATTATGAATTTCGAAACCTAAACACAGTCGCCAGAAGTAAAGCTGAACGTATAGGCTATAAAAAAACTACACCACAGTCACATGACTTTAACGTCACCACCATTGAACTTCCGGCAACACTTTCAGTTTTTATTTGAAAAACATGAAGAAGAAAAAACATGAAGAAAAAAAATGTGTTCCCTCGATTTAGAAAATCATGGCCACATTGTACTAATTTGTTGCCTTGTTTTGCTTTACCTGAAACAAGGGAACAAATTATTACAACGTGACTCAATTTTGTCAAATTAGGGAACAAATGATCTTGTGCACACAATTTAGTACAACAAAGAAAAAAATTATAATCTCATGCGCACGATTTAGGATACCTAAAATGAGGGAACGAATCAGTAAAACGTGCTGAGGTATTAAGTCATGGGAACGAATTGTTGATTTGTGGATATTTGTGGATATATATCCATAATATGCATATTTTTTCCTGCTTGTCATGTGCATGTCATGGTTGTTGGATCCACTGTCTCTCTCTCATCTTGTGTGTGTGTGTGTGTAGTGTGCGTGCTGATTGTTCCCTTTCAGTCGAGAATGTCAGACGTAGTCAACGCCAACTCGTCGAGCCAATCGTCTTCGATTACTATTGAACGAGCCAATGGAATTGGCGTGCGTGACTCGCATCACACAGTCTGCCCCTGCAGCGTGTGTATAAATACGGAAGTGGATGCACGCACTAGTTGCCTTTCGCTTCGGAGCCAATCGTCTGATGTCTCTGAAGAATGCTGTTGTTTACAACGAGCGAGTGTGTCTGTGTTCTTCTGAAAGACTCTCTGTCTCCTCAATTTCCCAGGTTGACCTGGTCGGTGGCGCGACAGAGAACTGCACCCAACAGTTCTCTGCCGCCCAAGCGCAGAAGGAGGCCATCCGGCACATCCTGCAGTTCCTCCGCCTGCTCGTCTCCGAGGGCATTCCCCTGTCGCCACTCTCGCTGGGCCTCTGCAGCAGCCCCCACCTAGGCCTCAGCATGGAGCTGATCGCTGTAGGGACGCCCAGCCCGCTCCAGGCACTGCCAAGCCAGGTGGCAAGCAACAGCGTAAGCATTCCTGAGCGGGCTGCTCAGGGATGGAGGAGGGTGCTCTTGGAGTTGGTCACTCCCTCCCCCCGGGTGAGGGCCGGGTGGAGTCTTCGTTGGTGTGTGTGTTTGTTCCACTGTTTGTTCCCAAAAAGAGCGGAGCAAGCGGTACCCACACTTCAAAGAAAGAGCAAATTCCTCTTTTCCTGGGTCCCAAGAGGGCAAGTCTGGCGGTATGTGACCCTGTAAAGACTTGCACGCCTCAGCCCCCTCTTGTTCGCCAGCACGGCAGCTGGGTGCGGTTCAAAGACCCAGTCATCCGCCTTCTCACGCTTCCCTGGCCGTCTCGTGGAGACAGGTAAGTGTCGTACACCATACTCAGACCCTACTTCGGGCCTTCCGAGCCGGGTCCCTGTCCTCCACCTTGCTGCCCCACCTCGGGTACGTCTGTGGTCTCTGGCCCGGTTCGTGGAAGCCAAAAACTATACCATCAGACTCGGCTTGCGATTCTCTTTCGCTACAGGCTTCCGCCCAAGCTCAGTGATATTCATCACACCTAGGTGTTGAGCAGTGCTCCTGTCTTGTATGCGCCCATCGCAGTCTACTGGCGAAGGACGCAATGTTGCCTCTTTCTCCAGCCGATATGAAGGCCGGCTTCTATAAGCCCGTACTATCCTATCCTAGAGAGGTGGGTCACGACCATCTTGGTCCTGTGGAAACGGAAGCCTCCGTTCAATTTTTTACACAGAGATACATTTCCAAATGCTCCGTCCCCAAGACTGGTCTGCAGCTTTCGACCTGAGAGACATGTACTTCAGATCTCTATCCTTCCGCACCACAGGCCATCCTGTGTTTGTGCGTCTGAGAAAGGTGAAGTATCAGTACAAAGTCCTACCCTTCAAGTGCTCATAGCCAGTTGGGTCCTCAGGTCAACTGGGAAAGAGTAAACTCGTCCACGGACTGAGGATCTCTTTTCTAGTTTGGAGATGGATTTGGCCACCGCATCTCTAAAGATGAGTGCGTGGATGGTTAGTGGTTAGAGTGGATCAGAGGCTCCTGGGGCATATGGTAGACACAGCCACTCGGCTTCCTCCATATGAATACAACTTCAGCACTGACTTCATGGCCGAGTCCTGAGGTGACCGTGGCAGAGCGGCACGGTTCGTGTGAAAGTACCCTGCCCTGCCTCCAAACCCTCGGTCCGTAACAGACCTGTTGTTTCTCCGGACCAACGGTCCTTAGAACGAGTGTCCATCAATACCGGCTGAGGGGCCACCTACAAAGGGCATGCAGTAACGGAGGTCTGGACGGCCCTCCGACTGCATTGACATCCATTGTCTACATTGCGACCGTTGCCCTACGCTTCCCTCACATTTTACAAGCCCGTCACCTCCTCCTTGGAGTCAGAAGCTTATGAGGTGGCTTTATTCCACTATTTCCTCTGGCCTGCTCAATCATGCCGCCAATGAGCCTCACGACAGTCTATGGCCAGGGAGAGTGGAGACTCCATCCCCAGGCATTCCCGCTGGGCAGGGACCACTTTGGGGACCCACAGTTACATCTGTTTGCCTTTCCAGATTCGTTCCTCTGCCAATTGTATTTTTCTGTCAGAGTGGACAACCATTGGACAGACACTGGCTCTCAGCTGACCCCAGGCCCCGCAGAAATGCATTCCCCATTGAGCCTTCTAAAGCAGCTATGCGATTCATTGTCACTTAGCGCCCTCTCAAGTCAGTTAATTCCATCACACTCAGGTGTTGAGCAGAAATGCTCCTGAAGCTCAGTGATATTCTTCACACCTGCCTTGTGCGTGCATGTCGCTTGCACATAGTGTGCTAGGTCAGGAGTGGAGCAGGTCATGATGGCACCCACGTTTGGACCCCTAGAGGATTTCAGGCCGGTCCTAAATTTGGATGCAGAGGTTCAGATAGCTAATGCAGGATTATGTGGTAGTCACCATCACTTCTGCGAGAGCACCCCCTGAATAGGATGCGCCCCTCTTTATCCTCTTGGGCCTTATCTCTGGTGCTACTGCACTGCAGAGACCGCCCCTGAGCCACTGCAGGTAGTGAGTTAAAAATTCTGTTTTAAAGAAACAGTTCTCCTGCTCGCCTGGTTTTTACTAGAGGGTAGGGACTTGCTCGCTTTGTCAACGAGTTGTGCCTGGAATTCGGGCTGGCTAACTCTCACAAGCTGAGACCCCGGCCTGAATATGTGCCCAAGGTTCCTACCTCTCCCTAAAGGTGGGACCAGGTAGTGAGCCTGCAAGCGCTGCCCCGGAGGAGGAACTTCTCTGCGGTTATACGTGCACAGAGCTTAAGCTTAAGACCTCAGACCAGCTCTTGTCTGTTAAGGAAATCAGCGGACAAGGGAAGGCTGTTTCCAAGCGAGGTTGGACCACTAAATTAGTGGTTGCCTTCATCTTGGTGAAAATTTTGAGATGCACGTGTCCACTTAGGTGGTGAGCTCCTCTGGAGTGAGTGTGTGCTCCCGCCTAGGCATTGACACAGCGTGCTTCGCTGACAGATATTCTAGAGTTGGGATATTCCCTTCTTATGAAGCCAGTTTCACCGTGAGCCCGGTTCGAAGTGTCGGCTTGCTGCGCCATTCCCCTCCTATGGACTGGATATGTGCGAGTTCTCCTTATTAGCTGATGTGGCGGAACGTCCAAAGCCAGGCCTATCACTCGTATGCACTGGTGGAACCTGTGTTAGGTTGGGTCCATATGTTGTGATCCCTACGGCGATCCCATATGTGTATTCTTCCACGGTACGGCTCCCTGTGGTGAGCCCTTGTCTTCCCTTGGTAGAGCCTGCTCTGTCGTCACTGCCTGGTTGAGTCTCCCCCTGTCATAGGCTGGAGCCACCACAGTGACATTCCATATGTTGTACTGCCTGGTCATCCACCCAGTTCATATTATGTGTATTTCCACATGTTACCTCCTTGGCAGGATGTGGCTTCCACAGCGTCCCTTCCTTCCATGTACAGGGAACACTTTCCCAGTGATCCTTCAGGAACAGCAGTGACTTCCCTGGCCTAAGCCCTGTCCCGTCTCCTTAAATCTGGGGCACTGGAAGGTGGGAGCACTAATGGCGTTTTCAAATAGATCCCCATTCAGTCGACGTCGACTACATCTGACGTTCTCGACTGAAAGGGAACGTCCTGTTTGCAAACGCAACCCACCGTTCCCTGAAGGAGGGAACAGAGGACGCAGTCCCCTCGCCACTACTGCTGGACCACCGCTGACTCTGGGGGCCGATCGGCTGCTCAGCGAAAAAGCAACTAGTGCGTGCATCCACTTCCGTATTTATACCCGTGCTGTGGGGGTGGAGTGTGTGATGCGAGTGACACACACCAATTCTATTGGCTCGTTCAATAGTAATCGAAGACGATTGGCTCCCTAGCGTGATCCCCATTCAGTCGACGTTGACTATGTCCTCGGTTCCCTCCTTCAGGGAATGGTGGGTTGCATACGCAACAGGGACGTTTCGTGTGGGCGTTACCGCTGATTACCTGATTCTCTCATCAGCCTATTTTATGCCTTGTCTTTCATCTTGTGTTTGTCAGATTGTTGTTGGAGCTTCCCCGTGTTGTTACCTGTTCCTGTTCTCCTCGTGTGTTCTCTCGTCTGCTCTCGTCTGCGTTCTGGACTTGTTTTGCTTGACTGTGTCAAATAAAGAGATCATTTTACTTGCATCTTGCATCCGCTAATTTATGTAACAGTGCCGGGCTCTGTACTGACAATTTTTTGTTGTTGTAGAATATAACGTAAAAAATATATTGAGCATGTGTTAACCACAGACCTTATTTCAAGCATTTAACCAAAAACTCATGACAACAGTTGCACGCATTTCTTATTATATTCAGAAACATTTAGTGACTTTGAACATCCCAACATGTAAATTATGTGTTTGGCAAAATTTTGCACTTCCATGTTGGCATTTTCTTGTTGGGAAGATCTTAAGTGCATCTTGTAACAACCAACACAGCAAAAATATAGAACATCAGTTCATAATCACAGAAATGCTCAATCAAACACCAATGTTGTGGTTGGTTAGCTCAAAATCCTCACTTCTAATCAGAATAATCAGATCCGCTAGTGAGTTGGTAGTCATTTATTCCTCCATCAGTCATTTGAAACATATAGCATTATAATCACACAAACACAGGCCTGTCATAAACAATACAGTCTAAACATTGTATTCAGACCAGCAGAGAAGTATAAATCAGCCTTAACCCAACTGTTGTTAACAATAGTGCTATCTTAAACCACCAGGAACTGCAATAAAACAGTCTTTGGTCCAGAAGTGCTTTTATTCTGGGGGGAAGTTTGGGTGTTATTCCTATATCCACACTGTAAAAAATTTTATATATATATATGATCAATAAGTTGACAACTTTTTTTAAAAAGTTTTAACATTGCTCTAACTCACCAAAATAAGTTAAACAATTTTCAACTTTCTTTATAAGTTACACAAGATAACCCTAACTCATTTTCGAAAGTTAGTTTAATGTAATACAATTTAAGTACCCATCACTGGGGTTTAGAGAAATCGTATGAATTGGTCGTGAGATAGCCTATACCACACATAGTGTTTACCTGTGATTCAGTATTTGATTAGAGCCCTTATCCCTCAAACCCCTCCCTTCCCTGTCCCAGTCTGTAATGTATTTGCCTTTCAAGGTAACCATAAACTAATGATAGGCTTGAACTAGTGTGCTAAAGCAAGCTGCAGTGAATATGAACTGTTATCCACATCATGAGAGCTCAATATAGTTCTTTGTTTGAAGCAGTAGTGGATAAAACTTAAACTACTTCCATAAATAGTTGATTAATTTATCAGCATGTCTGGAATCTCATTCTAACTGATCTATGGACATAAAAAGTGTGGTCATACCAGGAGCTTTGGTGATGAGGTTAAAGACTGATAGATAAAAATGAATTCCTAAACTCTCTATTCTGTCGTCCCTCAGCATCACTGCTGAAGAGAATCATTAGAATATATAATGGTGGGAACACAGCGGGTGAAAGAGTGCAAACATGCTTTTGGTCCCCCAAAATAGTGTGTGTTTGTGTGTGGCTTTGAGCTCACCTTATCCATCTCTGTCTTCCTGTAGGGAGTAGAGCTGTATCTTATAACCAAAGGTCAGGACATCTGGTCTAACTCAAACCTTAGACCGCTCACATTACCTCGCTGCATTCAACTATTTGCTCTCTTTCATGCATACTCACATACATACACTATATATATATATATATAATGATTCTTTGATGAATAGAAAGTTCAAAAGAACATTATTTGTTTGAAATAGATTTTTCTTTTGTATCAAGGCATAAGTAAAAAAAAATAAAAAAAAATACAGCATATAGTCAGATTGCATATATATATGCTGTATTTTTTTATTTTTTATTTTTTTTTACTTATGCCTTGATACAAAAGAAAAATCTATTTCAAACAAATAATGTTCTTTTGAACTTTCTATTCATCAAAGAATCATTTAAAAAAATACTGCGGTTTTCACAAACATGTTAAGCAGTATAACTGTTTTTAACATTGATAATAAGAAAAGTTTCTTGAATTATTTCTGAAGGATGTGACACTGAAGACTCGAGTAACGGCAGCTCAAAATTCAGCTTTGCCATCACAGGTTATGGTTTAAATTTTAAAATAAATAGAAAACTGTTATTTTAAATTGCAATCCTATTTGGTTACACTTTATTTTGATGGTCTACTTTAGACATTCTACTGACTATAAGTAAGTTTGCAATTACATGACCACTAACTCTGGAAAATGTAATATTAGAGTATTAGTCAACTTTAGTAGACTGTTAGGTTATGGTTATGTCTTAGGGATTGAGTTAATAAAATGAGTTTCTTATAGTCAGTAGAATGTCTGTTGGGGAGCATCAAATTAAAGTGTAAGCATTATTAAGCAGTCTGCTAATACTCTAATGAGAGTTCATTGGCTTGTAGTTGCAAAGTTACTTTTAGTTAGAACTTAGTAGAATTTCTAAAGTGGACCATTGAAATAAAGTGTTACTTAATATTTCACAATATTCCTGTTTGTATTGTAGTTTTGATCAAATAAATGTAGCCTGGGTGACCATAAGAGACCTTATTCAAAAACATAAAAAATCGTATCGACCACAAATTATTCCTGTGTTTGTCATGCTGTCAATTCTAGTCATTTGATTGATGCTCAGTACCAGTGTGACCCTTAGGAACCCCATACGCATGACAGCACAGACGCCACTGGTCAAGGTGTCTGTAACTGTGCCTGGAACTGCTCAACAACTTCTTCATAAATGACTCAAGCAGTCACCCCTCAAGCTTTTAACCTCCCTCTCTCACCTCTGTTAAAGTGTCACAGCCATCTTAACCAACATTTACAGTTCACTGCTAAATGACAGTAAAACAGCTAAACAATGTTCTTAACTGCCATTAGCATCATGTAGCTGTCAAATCACCTCATCTAAATGCCTTTGATTTCACTTCTGAAAAAAAATTCATGTTCATCGCCTTCCTGTTTGGATCAAAGCTTTGCTGAGGTAAAAGGGTGAATCACGGTCTAGAGTCTAGACTGTATAATAATTACTTTGATACATGGATCCACAAATACCAAGACTCCACCTGGTAGAACTGTATGAAAAGTGGTGCTTTGGTGTATTGATATTTCTCAAACATTCTGGTTAGGGTTTATTCTAAACTCCTAATCCTAAGTAAATTCTAGTTTTGTAGATTCTAGTTTTGTAGACACCAACATTGGGTGTACTAGCTATTGTGGGGTTTTGTAACCGTTTTAGTTACACAAAATTATTACACAATGTCTTTGCCTTTCAATTTTTAATTACACAAAAAAGTAATATTAATTAGCCATGTATTTACTGTAGGGTTAATATGTGTAAATATGTCACATTATAAAGTGTTACCCTAAATTCAAAAAGAGTCATAACCGATTAGGCTATATTATCATATTTGCCTATACAGAAATCTGATCGTTTTATTCTTCAGTGTGTTGTTTAGCCTATATGGAAACCAATTTCTGTCTCTAGTAGAGTAGGCCTAAATCAAATAAAAAGGTCATTATGACTCTATTTCTCATAATTGTAACTTTATATCTCCCATTTGTAACTTCATAATTGAAAACGGACTTTATTTCTTGTAGCCTAATTGTGACTGCTTCTCACCATGTGACTAGTTATTTACACAACAATGGCGTTTTGGTGGCATGAGAACGGAAACTTTGAAATAGGTTTCAAAGTGCAAGTATTTGAAGTTATCATCTCAGGCCCTGTTTACACGAGAACGCTCGCGGGTGAAAACATAAAAATATTTTATCAGATGTGCCGTTCTCGTCTAAAGGGTAAAAATGCAAATCTGCTCACGGTGGCTCTCGTCGCGTAGCCTACGCGTTTACGTCACAGGCATGCGCCAGTACAGGAAAATAACAACCAACATGTCGGATTATTTCCATACGTCGGACCTTCAAGTTGCCTTAGCAGCTCTGATAAACGTACAAGAGTCTTTTCAGCAGTTGTACAAAATATGCTCAGATATTCTCAGGTATCGAATTTCACACACTTTTGCATCACCATATGCACGCAAATTCCCTCACGATGATGTCATCGTCCAGCTCAGTTCAGTTCTCTTACAATTCTGTCAAAGCAGGCAGATAAAAAATATTAAGAATAATAAGTGTGCCCAACTTAGGAAGCCAGAGTCGACAGTGGCGAGGAACCCAAACTCCATCAGGTTAGGCTACATAATGAAGAAAAAAACCTTGGGAGAATCCAGGCTAATTTACAAATTGTTTTTGTAACTGTGACTTTATATCTCACAAAGTAACTTCTTATTTTAATTTCACATTTATAGAGATGGAAACCATATGATTCTCACATACAGCCAACAGAAAACAAGGCATGTAGGCTACTCATCATGTCAGCAAACCATCAAACCACGGACATTACTGTCAGTACGGAGTCAAGCTAGGTACCTATACACAATACACCTGTAAATAACTTGTCTATTAATATCCATTATGTGGATGAGACAGGCCTCCAGGTGTGTGGGTGGTAGCTTCTGAGTGTTTGAGCGAAATATTTGTGCCATTGTGTCACCTAAGTGCAAGTGAGCTCATCAAAACAATGACCAAGAGACAAAGAGGCGTCAAACTGTCCCATAGATAAGGCGTAGTCTGCCTGTTATTACCCACCGTGTGTGTGTGTGTGTGTGTTTGAGGGGAAATCCCTCTCATCATGCCCTGTCAACTCTCATGCCATGATAATAACGCAGAACATGAATAAGCAAGCAGTGAGCAATGTCTTAATTACTCACATTCTTTTTTAAATCCTTCCCATTCGGTATACACAGACACGTTCAGTGTTTTTACTTTTCCCTCTTCATCGTCTTCCTCTATTACTCTTTTTTTGTTGTTGTTTCCTTTCTTACGTGTCTCATCTTCCACTGTTTATATCTTTTCGTCTGCTTCAGAAGAGCCTATAATCTTCCTCAGCCATAATCTGGTCCAAATGACACACCCTACTCTTTTTTTTTTTTCATGTCCGCTTTCCATAAACTGAGGTTGTAGAGAAGTTAGATTTGAGGAGTAAATTATAGCTTACTCCTTCTTGCCACTCACTTCGGGTTGATACAATATCTGGAATATTGATATACTTTTAAACAGTATTTCATCCACACACTTTGGGTTTTTGAATAAAAAGTAGCATTGTTACCATAAAATAATCTTTCCCCATTAATCCATTTATACCTCTCTTGTTACATCTATTAATATTTTGACTATAGATTTTTCAAAATAAACTAAGCAAGTAGACTTGCTGTATAAAGTGTTGTGATTGGTTTTAATTAATGCTGCCATTTTTGCCTGGCAACCTATTAAAACCCCTTATAGCTCTTAGGTTTCACTCTGTGTTGTTAAAATATTTGGTTTTTGCTTTTGCCAAATCTCTATTTTATTCCAAATCTTTATAAAAAATCATGTGTCATCTGTCAATTTCTAAATGCCTTCACTTTGAGCACTGGAATGGTTTAAGTTCTGTAAGCATAGTAGCATACTAACCAAATAATGGCTTTTTAAAATCTTTTAGCCAACTAAATGTAGCTGAAATGTCAGAGGAGCCTAATGGCAGTTTTATCATTGTAATCAGAAAGTCTTTAATGGAAGGTGATGTAAGGGCAACTGTAAATACAGTCATCTATAGAAGTACATAAAAAAGAGTCTGTCATGAATGCCTGCTGTGCCCTATCCTTTAATTTAGAGTCTTTTTGCAACATAATCACAGCCTAACTACTTACGGTTATTACCTGAGCTCACGAGAGGGGGAGAAAACATGTGTGCGTATTTGTGTGTGTGTGTGTGTGTGTGTGTGTGTGTGTGTGATGGTGCCAGTGCTCTAGACTGACCTGAGGGCACTCATTATCCAGCCAGGGACATTACCGTGTAGCCTCAGTGTCTCTGCCATTCCAGTGAAACTGGTTTACCTCACCATCAACAAATGGGCAGATTCAGCAGAAAACAACTTCATTCTATGTCTGTCTTTGTTTCTTATCTCCTCCTCAATACTTTTTGGTATTGGTATTGGTATTTGTTTTTTTGTTTTACTGTTTCTATCATTATTTTACTGTCTGTTTTCTAATATGTAAATCTTTAGTTAGGAAAACTTTCATTTTACCTACTTTTTTTGTAGAAAAGAGAAAATTATTATATGTAAATTGTGTATATAAATGTAAATCTGAATATATACAAATCTGAACATATAGTTATAAATCTTAATTTAAAGGTAAATCCATATAGTTATAAGTCAGAATATATATTTATAAATCCTGAGTATATAAATGCATATATTGTCTACTTAGGGCCTGAATTTTAGCAGAGGATTGTGGGTATTACACATAATTTTACTCATTCAGGTTCCAGGCTTATAATGTGCTAGATTACTGCAAACAATTATTAGCATGCAGGTTGAATGAGTAAACTAATTCATCCAGATGAACAGATCGAATCAATAATTTTAAATATTGCTGTCAGACTGTATTTCACAAACAACACGAGTGAATCAGTCCATCCGCATCTCTCTCTCGGGGTTCAGTGTTCATGCGCAATGAGCTGAATGTAAAGCACATTCTTGCATATTTGGGTGCTAAAAAAGGATCTACCACTTGCAGTTGATTTTGATATCCTAGGTATTATTAACTGGTAATTGTGACTTTATCTCACAATTCTGATTCTGTTTCTCAACAATTTTGAGATATAAACTGACAATTGTGAGTCAGAATTGTGAGATAAAAAGTCGCAATAACCTTTTTATTTTATTTTTATTCTGTGGCGGAAACAAGCAGCCATACCTTCATGTTCATTGCAGTCACAAAATTCTGGCTAGTTAATAATACCTATGACTTTTCTTAATTAGCACCCAAATATGTGAGAATGCACTTAACACACAGCTATATTGTGCTATAGTGAATAATTGTTTGCTGGAATTTAGCACATTATAACCATGGAAAGTAGACAATATATATATATTCTGGCTTATAACTGTATATTCTGACTTAAAACTATATGCTCTGTATTAACATTTATATATTCAGAGTTATAAGTATATATATAGAATTTATAAATATATATTCTGACTTATAACTATATATTCAGTATTTACATTTATATATTCAGAGTTATAACTATATATAGGCTACAGAATTTATAAATATATATTCTTTCTGACTCATAACTGTATATTTTATATTTAATTATATATTCAGAGTTATAAATATATAATCAGTATCCATTTGTATCTAAATTTAGATTTACATTTATATTTTCACAATTTACATATAGTTATCCCCCCCCCCATTAATGATAGCACACACACACACATATATATATATTTTTTTTTTCATTTTGATGACGTATTACTGAAAAATGTCATTACCAGCTCACACAATATAAAAAAAAAAACACCATCACATATTATGCCAAGTTGATCAAAGTCATGATCATATCTTTATGTATCTTTTAGGAATGTGAAAAATGTTTAATATTGCCTAGTTGAAACATAATATGAAGAAGTTCTCAAGTCAGACATGCCTCTAATTGAAGAAATACCCATGAATACCCATCATTATTGTTCATGGGCTGTAGCTGTATGGTGATTATGAGTGAAAGACATAAAAAATGTTGTTCATTGCACACCTGATGGAGTATAACCTGTTTTGTCAGTGTTCTCCCAGGCAGTCAAACAGGTAGATTCTGGCTTTCTGGGAAAACGGTTATGTTTTAACAGTGACACTGACCTGCTGAACTCTGGACAACTGTCAATTCTAATTTACCCCGATTATTTACATTCCCAGGATAAAGCAGTTGTCCAGGTTACTGCTTTTTTCCATATGGAAGTTCCAATTGTAGAGCTGGTGGTTTGTTCATATAATTTGTTTATATGAGTGAAACACATTAAATGCTCTGTTTCACTCACTACGTCCATAATGAATCACACTGTGAAATCACAAAGACAGCATAATCCACACCAGAGGGTACAGTGTCATATTCACCAACCACCCTAAACAAACCCTGTGTTTACAGTCTGACCAGTGTCATGCAAACCTGTCTATTACACAAACATGCAAAAAGGAAGAGAGAGAGAAAAGCACATTTTCCATGGAAGAAAGTAAGTAATACAGGATTGGATCAAAATGAGAATCAGTTAAAACAAAAATTACATTTAGATGATCTATCCTTTTAAAAGGTAAAGTGCATACTTCATTCAAAGTCAAAAGGCAGTTCATTCTCAATTTAAAGGGTTATGAATACATTGTCATTGGCATGCTTATGTTATTGGAAAGAAAATGAAGACTCCTTTAACTCGACCATTCTCGAAACAAAGGCGTCATTGCATTTTCTCTGACAGAAGTCCTAAAGATAGAAATGCGGAGAAGCTGATATTGCCTGAGTTCAGGCTTGAGAGATTTATATTTATGTCTCTGGAGCACAAACTTTTTTTTCACTGTTTCTTTTTCTGAGTCTGCCCTAAAAAACAGACAGCAAAAAAGAGTGCCCAGCATCAATGCACATTACAACCAGATGTTCCGCCAACCAGAGAGAGGGGATCTATGATCAGACCAAGCTTCCTAAGAGAAACAGGGAAAACTGAATTGAATTATATGACATTTCTTTAATAAGATTCACTGGAAGGCTTTCAAAGGCCCTCTTCACATTGGGAAGTTCCCAAAGAGAGAGGAAATGATAGTCTTTAAAATATCAACCGACATGCTCGCAGTGGTTAAGACAAAGACAGAGATGCTGCCTATTTTGCGTGTGTGATTATACAGAGCGGCTGGATAAATCCATGCGGGACAAAATTGAGATTCGGGAACGGAGATGGTTTTAACAGCGAAAAAAAGGCTAAACAAAAATAACTTCTATAGTTCAGATCCAAAAGGCCCAACGGATGGTTTCCTGATTATATATTTTCTTCTCTGCCCATTTGTTTTGTTTTTGGTTTTGTAACTCACTCATAGTCCAATTCATTGTCTGTACAAACTGCAAATGTCACAAGGCATTTGTTTTATTCATCCAAACCTTTTTTTTGTAGAAACTTTTTGTAGAAACTGTCAACAGGGGAAGTTTTTGTGTGATGGGAGATTGTGTTTGAAAAAGTCCTGAAATGATGCAATTAGTTGACCTTTGGAAACTAAGAGAAATATTTTTATTTACTCAATTTTACTCAAACTAATCTTTGTGTCCTCATTTTTGTAGCCACAGAAATTAGACAGTGCCCAGCCTTCAGACTCACTCACACACACACACACACACACACACACACATGAACATGGTTTCAGACAGTTTTAAAGATAGACGCATGGCACTGGACAAACTGATAAGTGTGCATACTTGTCTGGGTTTTATTTTTCTTGGATTTAACACACATACGGTTAAGGACTTTGGATTACATGTGATCTGTTAGTCCTTGTTATCCAAGAACAGGAAAAAGGATAGACATAAGAGAGACAATGTTCAATTGCTTATCATTCAGCACTTCTCATGGACATCATGTCCATTAAAGGAAGTGTTTTCTTAAGACTGACAGAACTATATAATTTACTCACCCTCATGTCATTTCAAACCTGTAAGACTGATGTTTTTATGGGGAACACAACAAGAAGGGAAACATTTATCTGGGGACCATTGACTTTTGTGATTTCTATTGTGTATGTTGTACTGGTGATATGTTTTCTACCTGTTACTTTCTCCCCAAAGCCCTAGAATGAGGAGGGAATGTAACAATTGGGGGCTCGTCCGGGATCTGAACCCGAGACCTCTTGCACCCGAAGCGAGAATCATACCCATAGGGATGCGTTCCCTCCTCAGTCTAGTACAACATACAGAATAGAAATTACATCACAGGATGTAACACAGCCCTATTCACCATTCACTTTAATTGTATGGAAAGAGCAGCACAGACATTCTACTAAATATCTTCTTTTGCATCCCACAGTAGAAAGAAAATCGTGCCGTTTTGGAACAATGTAAGGGTGGGTGATGATGTAAACTATAAAATTATGTAATTGTCATGTAACATGTTTTGTATTCTTGATCCTCCTTTAGATAGTTTAAATCTCTTTCTTTCCGTCCACTCGTTCTTTCATTCTCTGATCTGCCCATCCTTTCTACCTCCGCACACAATCTCTGGTCCAATCCTGGACAGAAAAAAAGAAAGAGAAAGAGAAAAACACAATGAGATTATTGAGAAGAAAAAGAGAGGGATGGATATTTTCTCAGGAGGAAGACAATAGGCGCTCTCCTCCGTTCGCGTTCCCCCTCTTTCATCCTCAGAGGTCCACAATGGAGGCTATTGTTTAGACACAATGTGAAACGAGAAAACTTTTGAGAAGACACATCGCATTTAATTAACTAGTGGTAATGATCTCATTACTCTCTCTGAGTCCAAGGCACACACTCACACACACACTCACTCAGTAGAGAGGTGAGACAGAGGTCAGTAGAGCAGAACTGGCCCTCAGTGCTATTGAGAGAATGAGTGGTCAGTCTTCACTATTCTCTGTGCTTTCTGTGGATATGACGGTCTGGTTTAAACTGTGGATTTTCATCCAAGAGGTTTTAGACATTTGCTTTTACTCTAAAATCCTTATCCCTGTCTAAGGGGTTTTCATAATATTTTCTTTAGCAGATAAATAGGCCTAATAGAGAAGAGAATGTCATGAATTCCTGTGAAGCCAAAGGCCCAATTCATGTTCCCGCTTTTTTCTTTCGAGAGATGAGAGTTAATCTTTTGATATCGCTGAACAAACATTCTTTCGTCTATTTTCTAAAGCTTGCCTTGTCTGAGAGTGTTTTTGTTTGGTCTGTCGCTTGCCGAATAGTCTGTTATGCTTTTACTATTCAAGAAAACTATATACCAGAGAAGGATGTTGCCGAAACGAAAGAATATGGTTCAGATGGAACTATATTTAGATGGAACTTTTGATGGGCTGAGTGAATGCTGTAGATTACTGATGAAGGACAGACTGGCTAATGAACATTAATGAGTTAATGCTATAATGCCAAATGCTATAATCCTTAATGGAATGAAAACAGCCTGCTAAATGCAGGGCACATGTTTGAAAAGATCATCCCCTCCAAGCTGCTATCTAGTCCATCATTGAGTCGGTGAGTTGAACTGGAGAACCTGCTGATTTTCTCAAAGCATCGTAAGCCTAAGTCGATGATAGAAACATTGGCTCTACGATCAACTTAGCTCACAATGATTTTGAGAATCGCAGCCCAGATCATTTCTGAAAACCATTCTCTCCACCACAGGTTTTAAATCCAATGTAATTTTAGGATTATTTACAATTTATTCTTATTATATGTTTGTGATTTTTACAAACTTTAATATTTCTATTTAACTTTATTTATTTATTTTCAGTTTTGGTTATTTTAATCCTTAAGATTCAATCAAAATTTTTTATTTATTTCAATTGGCGAAAGAAAATTTCATAGTTTTAGTTAACATAACACTGTTTAAATCTCATTCAATGAGATACATATAAGCACAAAAGCACATAACATTTAACGTCATTGACGTACATCCTGTCATAATAATTCTTGAAGTGGCAACCTTTAAATTAGTAGGCTATACAAATGAGATATCAGAGCTGTAAAGGGGGAAGGTTTAGATTCAGTGAATAACGACGTAAAGGGTTAGTTCACCCAAAAATAAAAATTCTGTCATTAATTACTCACCCTCATGTCGTTCCAAACCCGTAAGGCTTTTGTCCATCTTCAGAATGAACAAGATATTTTTGATGAAATCTGAGAGCTGTCCCTCCATTGACAGCTACACAACTACCACTACAACACTTCAAAAAGTTCATAAAGAGATCACCAAATTTTCTGAAGGGAAGTGATCGCTTTATATGATGAACAGGTTGAATTTAGGCTTTTGTTCACATGTAAACAATGATCAGCGAACATAAACAGAAGCTCAACCGAACCTGCTTGACAGGCGAGAACAAGCCTCTTGCTGAAGCTCAAACGTGCTGCGTAACACGAGAATGAACCTCATTGGTTCTTGCGGTAGCTCAAATGTGCTATGTTACACATGAGAATGAACCTCATTATGAGATCTCTTTATGAACTTTTTGAAGCATCACAGAAATCTCTCAGATTTCATAAAAAAATATCTTAATTTGTGTTCTGAAGATGAACGAAAGTCTTACGGGTTTGGAACGACATGAGGGTGAGTAATTAATGACAGAAATCTTTAAATATTAGTACGGTCCTAACATAAGATAATTAATTTATATAGAATATAACACTTTATGCTGCTTGGAAAAAGAACATCTTCAAAGGCCATTATTTTTTCTTCTTTTTTTTTTTTTTTACCTTGGGTTAATTAGAGATCCTAGACTAGTTGAATACAGTACCAGAGAGATGTTTAAAAAGTTATTTGAATATGGTACAAGAGAGACTCTTTGGTGGTGCAGGATAACAGGAGTGACGTTTCCTTATGAGACTGTGTTGATTTAATGAGAAAAAAAAGACAGAGATGGAAGAGGGAGAGTGTTCAGTTTAAAGAGTGGGCGTTTTATGGTGAGAATGGGGTTGGTGCAGGAAGCATGGACACAGAAGGGTGAGGGAGGGGATTTTTGGCATGAAATAGTTTCCCATCTTCAGACGGAGAGGGCCAGAGTGACAATGAGCTCAAGGGACCATGTAAACTATCGCACACCACAACCTGTGTGTATGTGGGTATATGTGCGTTTTGGGTGGAGCACTTGACTTTGCAAAATAACCTCTTATCTGTATTATCAGACAGAGCTGGTCACTCTAGACATCCTGTAAAACTCCCTTCTCTTTAAAAAAAAAAGTTTATATAAATGTACTCAGCACTTAGACTTCTTTCGTAAGCGTCTGTGGCAAGATTGTATCATTAAGAATAGCAATGTTAGTCGCTTTAAAGGAGGAAAAAACCTTTCTACAAGCCATTTTTGTATCATTACTACAGGTAACACAACATAAACATCATGACAAACATTATTTGATAATATAAACATAACGATTGATATACTGTACAAACTGCACTCCAAAAAAGATTTACACATTTGAATTAAAAGTAAAATATATAGGTGAAACATCTCAATACCATGGCAATATTTTAATGTTTTAATTAACATTTTTAACTCTGAATTACCATTTCAGTTATTTTTTAACACTGGATTATATGTTTAAAAATTATTAATTTCATCAAGTTAAATTTTTTAATATAAATTTTTTTATTTAAAGAGGCTATATGCGTTTTTCTGAAATTTAAACTCGCGACTGACACCTGTGGCCAAAAAACAGAACTGCTCTTCCTTTCTGCTCGCTCTCGCAGCGCGCTCGTACGTGCACACTTCACAAGTCATCTGCTGCAAGGAGGTCAACATTATGTTTACAGAGGTAAGAACAGTCAAATACATATGAAGAGTTCAGATGCAAAAGCCTCTAAGTGCCATTTGAAATTTTCTTCTAGAATGATGATTTTTATCAAGCTTGTATATTTAAGTTCAGTAATTGCACTTAAATGGCAATGAAGATGACCTATTAATTGTCATTTAAGTGAAATTACTGAACTTAAATATACAAGCTTGATAAAAATCATCATTCTAGAAGAAAATTTCAAATGGCATTTAGAGGCTTTTGCATCTGAACTCTTCATATATTCCATTGCACTGCTTGCGAGTGTAGGCTACTTGCTGACTAGCGGTGGTGGCAGAGTGATCTGAAACGTTTAACTTGAACGCGCTCGACGTCACATCCGCAGACAGCGCGGGAAAAATCCGACCCGACAGAAAATAGGAAAAATAGGATACAGGCTTATAGGAGCACCCACTGTGAGCGGACAAGGTGTCAGTATGCTCAACAGGAGATGTTTGAGTCATAAATGGTCAAATAAAAAGGCTATTGTTACATTTATTTTGGGGGAAAAGTTCCATATAGCCCCTTTAATCAAGTTAAACGTTGTAAAAAAAATTATGAAGTTAAATGTTTCAATATTTTACTTGTTGTATTTAAAGTTAATTATAAAGGGCTGTCAATTGATTTAAAAAATGAATTAATTATGTTATGCTTATTTATCAAATAATTGTGTTTAATAATTTTAGGGTTTAATCATTTTTGTTTAAATAATTTTGTACAAAATGAATGTGTTCAATTGACAGCAATATTTCAAACCTATACTTACTATTGACAGTAAGTGTAAGTCCGGCCCTTTTGCCGAACACACTTCTGAAACCAGATATGTGCATGATAGACATCATTTCATGTTTTTAAAATTATACCTGTAAAGTCTAAATCTCAGGCATCAGAGTAACATTACATTTTTAAACAGGTGGATTTTGAAACATTCTGAACCAAGCCTGTACCCCTAACATGTGTCTCTAATCTAATAATTTTAGTTTATAGGCAGAGCCGCAGAGGTTAATGAGACCTGTTCCTAAAGCCAACAGTTTGATACTGAAGGGTGTTAGTTTTCACACATATCTGCTCTCTCATGAACACAGACCAACTTAATATGAAGCTGCACGTCATGGCACGGGGCCTGGGTAATTCATTTAGATGAGTCCACTTAAAATACAAGATCATGTTAAATACCATTTATTCCATATCCAATGCGGGATACTATATTTTACAATTATCTACAGCAATCTTTTTGTCTAAATGCCCTGAGGCCTGTTTGCAGCTAATATGCAGAGAAATGGAGAATAAACAATTAGTGTGGAGTCATAAAGTCTAAACACATAGATTTCACACACTTATAACTATTTATGTTTTATTCCTAAATATGAATGTACACTTCCAGTCAAAAGTTTGGGGTCAGTAAGTTTTTTTAGTTATTATTTTCAGCATGGATGCATTATCTTAAGTTAAGTTACCTTTTTTTGTAGCCATGTAAAAGTCTTTACTATTTAAAATATATATGTTAAGAGTTATGCTGCTCTCTTTTGAGCTTTCTATACATCAAACTTATATCTGTGGCAAATGTGGTGCACCTGTGTGTGTCTAGCTGCTGATCGCGCGTGTGTGTGTGTGTGTGTGTGTGTGTGTGTGTGTCTAAAGGATTTACTCCAAAGGTCCCCTCAGCATCCCGAGGGATAATTCCCTGCAGCCAATGTAAACAGTAATGGCCTCTCCCTCACAATCACACACACACATATGCACTCCGCCCAGGACTTAAAGACTACAAAGTGTGTTTGCCGCTTACAGTAAACTCTGACCTGCCCGTGTTTGTCGCTGGTAATTAAAAGGATAAGTGCTTTCTGAAAACACAAAAAGTTAGCGTAGTAGCTGCGTAGATAAGTCAATGAAGACATACATAAGGTAAATATTTGTATAATGTCAGGCTTACTTTAATTAATTGTGGACGTGTTTGATAAAATATTGGCTACTGATAATTCTAATAATAATATTACAAGGTTTGTTCTACCAAACTTCAAATTTTCGGTCCACAAATATAATTTCATAAATCAAAAAAATATATATATTCCAGGTTGTGAGTCAGAATTCCTAGTGTTGTGGTCATACAGCCACATGTTCAACCTCCACACAGCGCAGGACTGGGAGAAGGAGAGATTACAGTGGCACAAACATAGTAATTAAACAGCTGTTCTTCCTCGAGCAGGTGTGTGATTATGTGAGCGTGTCTTCTTTGAGAACTGTCCTTTCTGAGAACTTTCCAGGTGCATGTTAACATTCTGTCTGTTGTGATATTTACAAACATTCACATGACATTCACATTCACATGAAAACACACTCCCAGTCTCACTGTCCAAGAGGTCAGATTAGATTTGATTCCAGAGAGGTTAGAGAGGTTATTTGTATTAACAGGCAATGGGTGAACGATAACTGAAATTCTATGTATATATAAAATATATACAATATATATATATATGAGAAATCAATACCCCTGCACAATCTGATATTGAATGTCAGTGATCAATGATAATACAGAACTGTACATGCAACCAAATCTAACAACGTTGATAGTTATGGAGTTTTGGATTTGATCTTAAATGAGATTTCATGGAGCCAGTTTCTAAAACCAAGGATTGCTGGTTTGCCATAGAAAATTAAACAAGGCTTGATTATCTAAAAGAAAACGCTAGCTCACATGTACCATGTACATTGCATAAGAGTCATCGCATGGTTGTTTAAAAGATTATTTCTTATATAGAAGACCCACATTTTAATCCATGTCCACGACCTGACGTGAATCAGTAAGAATATGCAATGACTGTGTGTGTGTGCGTGCGTGCGTGCGTGTATATGAGCTAACGTTTTTTTTTTTTTTTTTTTTGATCTGCAAGCCTTGTTTAATTTTCTATGGCAAACCAGCTAACCTTGGTTTAAGAAACTGGCTCCATGAAGTCTCATTTAAGATCAAATCCAAAACACCAAATGCATCTCATAAACATGGACGTTATTGGATTCGGCTGCATGTTCCAACAGGGTGGATAGCTTTCTCAGGAGGAACTGTAAATGTGTAAGTTCAGGTACTGGGCAGGAGAACACAGAAAAAAAGCAAATACTGTTTTTCACCCGACGTACATCAACAGTAAATGTAAAGTGAGTGAGAATTAAAAAAAAAATAGCATGAATATGGTTCTCTCTCTATAAAATGCTCTTAGTGTGTGGTCTGTCTGCTTCTTGAGCACTTGTGGTCACTGTTAAGAAAGTTCTTCATTTCATCTTATCAGTGGCTGTTTTTCCATTAACCGAGTGAAATTATCAGCCCTCGCTGCTGAACATTGACTACCAGTAGATGTCTGCTTATAGCTTATTAAAGTTTGGTTTCTCTAAGTAGTGTTACAAAGCTTTGGTTGAAAAGGGAGCTCATTTCATCTGTCACTCAATATAAATGATGCCAGCTCCCTGCTGCTGAGTTCCTTGGTTTGTGTAATTGGCTAGCAAGCGTAAACCACTTACCATACTTGAGTAATAAGGCATGATGGTGAGGCATGTGAAGACACAATCTATCAAAGTGTGGCTTGATTGGAATGATAAAAGAAGGTGCAATGTGATTTTTTTGCGTATGGCTTTAAACTGCCATTTTACTGACACATTATCAAATCATATTATGGCTCAATTAAAAAGTTAATTGTTTATGTATTATATATATATATATATATATACATACGTGTGTGTGTGTGTCATATTTCTTATTTACATTTATTCATTTCATTTAAATTGCTGACGTTTTGTAGATGTTTTTTTTAAATGACAAATGTTTTGTAGGTAATAATTCAATGAAATTATATGAATTATTTTGATATGATATTAAATTTTTTTGGTCCCCATGAGGAAAACAGCGTATAAATCATACTAAGTGATGTTTTTTGAAAATGTAAAAATGCAGAAAGTTTTGTGTGATGAGTAGGTTTAGGGGTAGGCTTAGTGTAAGGGGATAGAATATACAGTTTGTACTGTATAAAAATCATTATGCCTATGGAGAGTCCCCACAAAGATAGCGGACCAGACATTGTGTGTGTGTGTGTGTGTGTGTGTGTTCAGGTAAACCCTAAGTTATATTCATATTATAAATTGGATATTATAAAATGGAATTTTACTTTCAATTGAAATGTGTAAATCTTTTTTCGAGTGCAGTTTGTACAGTATAACAATCATTATGTTTATGGGAAGTCCCCATAAAATACGGAAACCATATGTGTGTGTGTGGTAGGCAGAATGTGAAGCTACAAGTTTAACAGCAATAGCTGCTCGAAAAGAACTCATAAACATGTCACTAGGACCTTGACCTTGCAGTAAACAGCTCCACTCCCCATGGTACCTCTCTTTCACTCCTTCCAATTTATTTCTATCTCACTTCCTCTGCTTTTTTCAACTTACCTCACCCTGTCCGTCCCGTTCTAACCCTTTGACCCAAATTTGTCCTCAATATTTTTTTTAATTCATAAAATCTTTGTTTTATACTGTGTCTAAAGCCTTTCTCTCAGGACATCTGCCCCGCTCCTCTTGAGCCCGACTCTGCTTTCAAACAATCCCTGTCGTTTAACATTAGCCAGAGAACTGCCATAAAACATCTCAAAAGATTAATTTCCAAGCATTTGTGTTATGGAGCGGCTGTCATAATTCACTTCCCCCCCGAGCAGATGATGCTCAACACGTGGTGGTGATGATGTCGTTCTCCAAAACAAACAAACAGACACATTCATTTTGTCAGTCAGTTTTATGACAGGATGATATTTATTGCCTAGCAATTCTTCAACTGAATGACCTGCGAATCACATTTCCAGTTCTATTTATTTAATATTTGTATGTAGCGTCTGAAGCTCAAGTTTCAGTCTGACTACTCAAACACCTGGCGAAAGTGTTATCCATTTTTTTATTTCAAAGAAAAGCCGAACACAATGATGAAAACGTAGTGATTATGAGTCTTTCTCAAAAGGCATAATACTTCGGCAAACAGGTCTCTCAGAAGTGGAGCTGTTGCCGGCAGACTCATTGTCATATGGAGCGCTGTGTAACCACACCCTTTAAATAATTGCTCAGGAGGTGTGGTTACAGGTGTGGCCCTTGGCATTCTTCAGTTATCACCAGCTTGACTAAGAGATAATTGCCTTTACAACCTGTAATATACAGTCCTGGCAGAGTGTTTCGATAAGACGCACATGAAAGGTCACGGGCTTTCATCTTGATCAAAACCAAGAGCTGGCACAGAATAAAATGCTGATACATATACTCGGCTGCTGATTGAAGCTCTCTTTAGTTAAACCATATTACACTGCCTATTCACTACATATCCTACCATTCAAATGTTTGTGGTTGGTAAAATGTTTTAAATGTTTTTGAAAGAAGTTTTGCCAAAGTTGCAGTTATTTGATCATAAATACATAAAAAAATTGATATTGAAACATTATTACACTGAACTGTTTTCTATTTTAATATGGAATTTATTAATGTGACTTCAAAGCTGAATTTTCAGCATCATTACTCCAGTCTTCAATGTCACATGATCCTTCAGAGATCATTCTAATATACTGATTTGCTGCTCAAGAAATATTTCTTATTATTGTCAATGTTGAAAACAGTTGTGGTGTTTGATTTTTTTTTTTGGGGAAACCGTGATGCAGTTTTTTTCTGTATTTTTTGATAAAAGAATTTATTTGAAATAGAATATTTATTATCTTTATTCTTTATTTCTATATTTCTTTTGTGACAATATACATGTATTTACTGTCACTTTTATCAATGTAATCCACTCTTGCTATATATATATATTTTAGATTAGGGCTGTCAAATGATTAATCGCGATTAATCGCATCCAAAATAAAAGTTTGTGTTTACATAATAAATGTGTGTGTACTGTGTATAATTATTTTATATATGTAAATACATCCACATTCTTGTATATATTTAAGAAATATTTGCATGTATATACTATATATAGATTTATAGATAATTTATATTATATATAAATATAAATATTTTATATATAAATAACACATTTTTCTTAAATATATAAATGCACGTGTGTGTACTTATATATACAAAATAATTTTACACAGTACAAACACATTTATTATGTAAACACAAACTTTTATTTTGGATGCGATTAATCGTGATTAATCATTTGACAGCCCTATTTTATATATATATATATACTCACACACATATATATCTGATCTCTGATCATGATATACAAAAGACAAAAATCTTTTATAATTTATAAATAAAATGTATATAAATAATTTATAAATATATATTCAGAGTTATAACTATATTCAGATTTACATTTATGAGTTATAACTACTCAGGATTTACATTTATATATTCAGATTTGTAATATATTCGGATTTACATTTATATATTCAGGAGTTATAATGGAGTAGGCTATATATGTCTCCAAATATGTTATATAAACAAGAAAACAAAAATACTTAAATGTATTTGTAATTCATAACAAGCACACGTGGCTTAGTCAATTTCTATGTTATTAAACTCTTGGTAAACTGTGTCATATGTATTGAAAGTTCAAAACAACAACAACAAAAAACGTTCCAAAAAGCCCAAAAGGAAGCGCTGGGTACATCAATGCTGGCGCTTTTCAGTGGCAGCGTAGCAAAGACAGAAGAGTGAGAGACACAGACTGCTCTTCTTTCAGTGCTGTAATCCAGGGCTCTGCACTCACAATACACACACATTATATCTCTGCAGGAGGCCTCAGGCTACGGCTGCCAAATCAGGGTGTGTGTCACAGTTTAAAAAGGAGAGAAGAAAAATGATAAGAGGCTTCTCAGGACAGGAGCCAATTCTGTCTGTGAAATCCATTATTAGTCTTCGGCATGCACGCAACCTTTACCGTTTTTTTCTTTCTTTCTGATTCTCACCTTTGTTTTGATTCCTGCCTCCCACTTTAAATTCATTAGAGGACATTTTCAGACTTTTTGGCTGTGATAAAACGTGTCTGCATTTACGAAGACAAAGTATTGCCAAATCTTCACAATAACCTGATTGAAAAACATCCTGACTCGAAATCCATGTGAGATCAAGATACAAGATTTTTTTTTATATATATATAGAGATTAAATACCATATTTTTACAGTTTTTCTCAGTCACTTTGGTACATTTCTCAGATCAGAATTGGAATTCTCAAAACTACCTGTTCAATCTTCACATCATTGTGTCACTTGTGCACATCAAAAAAGCAGTTTCTCATTTCTTTGAACAAGTTGCAAATGATTATGTACAATTCTCTGCTGTTTCCTATATTATCAATAATCATGTTGATCAAAATGTATTATAATGGGTCTGTTGAATAGTCTCACCCCCCACGACATTTAGGCATTAGTTCATAGCATAAGTCTTTACATGCAAAATGGTTGAACAAGTTGTCATAATATGCATGTACAATTTTCCCTAAGGAGATTGTCCTATATGTTCACATTTCTACTTTTTTGACATGACATGGTCTGTCAACAAATTACAGTACAAACAGTAAAAGCGTAAATGTGAGTCTTGTCCAGTCTCTTGCAATCAAACTCCCGCATACACTAAGGTGTAACCTGCAATTTACAATAATTGTCATCAAAACTTTAGCCATAGTTTACATCAGAACATCCCTCCAGAGTACACTGTTATATTGACAACATGACTATGGTCTCATCCGTACACAATGACACAAGGACTTGACATTCTGATGGCACTGACATGTTCATTGACAGAGATATTTACCTCTGAGAGATGAACTAAGGATTTTGAGCAAGAGACTGCTTCTGTCGGTAATCCATGCTGTTTTGCTATTTGTACGAATTGTTTTGAGAAATGCACTTACTGTTTTGCAAATGTCGAGGATGATTCGAGAAATGTACCAAAGCGACTGAGAAAAACTGTAACATCATTATCATCATATGATAAAGTAGGCCTAGTTGTGTAATCTCACCTATATTGATTTCTACAGTTCCACAGTCAAAATTAAACAAAATAAAGAAGAATCCACAATCACTTCGACAGTCCTGTGACCTGTGCACAGTCCCCAGGGCCAAAATATTCCCCTCAAGATGAGATACATTTAGTCCAGGGATCATAAATAGATAGATAGATAGATAGATAGATAGATAGATAGATAGATAGATAGATAGATAGATAGATAGGCAGACATACAGACAGACAGACATTTGCATTATAAACATAATCTTGACATTTGTGTAAATGTTTAGACATGAGAGGTAGATGGGGACATCGTTTCGGTTTGTGTGTTTGTGAACTTCAAAGCTTGTCTCCCGGCTCTTTGAGTTGTTCAAATATTTAGGTTCTGTGTCCAGTATGGACTCTTCACAGAGGACTGTCACTTGACTTTCCATGCCATCAGGTTTCTTCCAAATCCTGCCAGCATAAATAAGGATTTTGGGATGACATGTTGTGTTTGTTTGTTGGGAGTGGCCTGGTTTATTTCATTGGTAGATCTAATAAATAATCAACTGAGGTAAGGAGAAGATCTGTTTAGAATTACAGATTGGGGTGGAGTTTAACATTTTTATAAATATATGTATACGTTATGTGTGTATATATATATATATATATATATACACATAATGTATGCATGTTTGACTGATGTGCTGGATGTACTTAAATGAACTTGAGACTATTAACTTGATTGGTTAATCACACACATGCATCACAATCAGACTGTTAATAAATAATGTCCCTTAAGGGCACAGAATGATTAAACATTTTTTATTTGAATATAATCTGAAAGAACTATGCCCAGAGGCTACATGGGGAGGGGGCTCAATAAAGCTGCACTCCTGAATAGGAGGAGAGCAATGGCAGTTTGAAGTCAATTCAAAACAAATTAAGCTTGTAAAGGAGGCTCACTGCCCTTGTTAAATTTGCATGTCAATACAAACGGACATGCTGACTACTGCCACAGCAATGAGTGATCCAAACACATCTCATGCTGCTTTTACACAGACCAGTGTTTTTGTATTTTTTTAATTTTATTTGACAAAACTCATTGCAGCATCTCATTCAAAACTCTCTCTATTCATTGATTGTTTATTGACTAAAATGTAAAGAAAAAAAATTATACCAGAGTGGCCAGTTATCTGCAAAAGCGAATAAAACTTATTTGGAGACACGTTTGAGCTAAGCACATTTAGTCTCAGAAACAGGTGATTGGCCATAGTCTGAGAACCCAATGAGATCATTAGCTTGTCCAAACTATCAGGCTTTTGTTATCATTAACCAAGCGCTAATAGTCCGTTGGGGGGAGGCTAAACTCACTAATGCTAGCATCTGTTAAGTGGACCGCCAGCTAATGGCGTCTTCCTGGGGTCTTGACATACAGCAAGGTCAGCTGAGACACATGGGAGAGAGAGAAAGCGTGAGAGAGAAAGAGAGAGAGAGGAAGCTGCAGACAGGACAGTTAGTCTTTAAACTGAGACAGAGTAATACTGGAAATATTTCAAGTTCAAGGTATTATATAATCATGTCTTTATGACTTTGTTATAGAGCTTTTAGAAGGAATTTGAAATGGTATTAATACTACACTAAAGCTTTCTATAACAACATAACTTTCTGTAAAGCTGCTTTGAAACTTGCTTGTGAAAAAGACTATTTAAACATATTTTAAATCGAAATCTTCAAAATCGAGTTCTGATGTTCATCCGATCATTTTTAACACACAAATTTGGAGCTACTCACATAGTGGCCTAAAAAACGTATTTAAATGTGCTGTAGGAAAGTGTAAATGTATGAAACTCATTGCATGAAATACTAAGAAATGATGCTAAAGCTTTTCTCAGAACTAACTTCACTTTCTAAGCCAATTTTGGAGTGACTTTTAACCAAGTGTTTTATTGATGTATGAACCCAGCTAACAAGGGAATGTTCTCAGAAATTCTGGCAAGGTTCTCTCAAAGTTATGAACAAAAATATTGTTTACAAACATTAAATAAATGTTCCTTTAAAGTTATCTGGTCTTTAATAAGGCCCTCAAAACATTAGCACAAAAACATAATATTGTTTGTGGAACCCTTTTCCTGTTAATTTAACGTTTTTTAAATGTTACTACTTTCAGAATGTTCAGAGAACATACAAAAGTAACATTCCCATAATGTTCACAGAAAGATCAAATAGAATGTTCCCTTACCGTTCATATAGACAAGAATTAGTTTTTTAAACATTTCATAAACTGAACTTTTTTAATGTTCACAGAACATTAAGAAATAACATTTTCATTTCTTAAGGCGTATGGGAACAGTAGCAAAACACTCTTAGAACATGTTTTGTTAGCTGTTTTTTTTTTTTTAGTTCACACAGGTGTCATTAATCACATTAACTATGTATGTACATGTTACAACCAGAAAGTGTCACATACACTTTTAATTTAACATACTTTTTTTGTGGCCACTGTATATAAACCTAATACTTTTCTGCCTTTCTATAATATTTTCAGTATGTCGTATGCTCATTTTCCATCTCAAGGAGGAGTCCATGCCGTTCACATCCACTGCAATGAACCATATCACAGATGAATGTTAGCACTTGCTGCTGTTCTTAAGGACATTTAGTGTGTGAAACTGCAAGCATACATTTTCAAAGTAGTTTCAAATCTGTCCGTGATTTGTGGATTATAAAGTCAAGCCAGAGTGCATACAAGGGAATTACTGTGTTCAGCGAGTGCAGGCGAAGGACTCTGAACTCACAGCTTACCGACATTCCCTCACTTACTAAATAAATACTCGCTCCACCTCCAGTATTAATCCCAAGAGAGCAGCCCGAGAAAGCCAGAGATGTAATGTGTCCCTTTTGGAGGGGTTTCAGAGATGACGCAGTCAGATGAAGGGCACTACTTTAGAACAAGGCCTCTGTGTCAGTTTTCCTGCTACTAACTGAGCTTCATCACTCAAACACACACACACACACACAGTTGAATAGAGCTAAAAAAACACAACTACACAAATCTGTTTGATTAATGAAATCATAAGCAGAGGCTCGTGATTTGTTACAGTCAAGATTGGATCCTTTATTCATACAATTTGACTACAACAAACCTTATTTGTACCCTGGTGTCAGTGTAAAATTCTTCAACAAAAAAAAAAAAGCCGCTTCGATTGCAACTTTCCAACCATCCGATAATCATCTTGTCCGTTTTATACAAATGTGCAAAATAAGACCGTCTTTACGAATCCTTCAGTCTTCAGTGTCATCCCAGGATCCACAGGACACGGCTTGTTGGGTAAAGGGCGGGGTTTGCAGTCCTTAGCCCCGCCCCTTTTCATATTTACCACAACCCCACAGTGACCGGCCATTCTAATTCAAGTAAAGTGCTCTTTTGAGAAAACACAAAAAATTGCGTCCTTGAAATTTCTTCACTCTCTATGGAGACAATAAAATAACGCACCAAGCGGGACGATAATAAAATTACGACAGCAAACTACAGTTACCCTTTTGTGCCCGAACAAAGAATTTCAGAGTAGTCATACGAACTCCAGCTTTCCGTGCCCCGAGTACATCCCCCAATGCACCAGAGATAGTAGGCGTTCGCCTCCACTTCCTCCTCCCGCGCACAACTCCGTCTGCCGCAGTTTATCGCAGCCCAGACAACAGTTCTCATGTCCCGTTACCGGCACCATGCACTCCAAGTCCAACTTGGCCACGTGGCCTTTCTTGGCATGGTGGTGTCCATGAAAACTGTAATGCAGGCGAGACAGCATCTGTTGGCGCTGGGCCTGTAGACGCTTGTTTTCGCTCCGGAGCATTCGCAACGCCAGCATAATCAGCAGGACCAGGATAAGGCCACCTGCGATGGGAACCGCTATCACTGCCGCCCGGAACCACACCTCTTTAGCGGACGTCAACTCTTGTACTCTTGTGATCAGGTTCTGATTGGAGCTGTGGTATCGGTCTAGACAGAGACAAAGTATAGTGGGAACAAAGTGAGATTTGGATTGGGGAAAAAAACAGCATGAGATTTAACACTAACGTGTTACGTTTATACTTGTTCCACTCTCTTTAATATCTCAGCGCAACTTTTTCATTAAACAGGATTATATTTATGTGATTCGAGCCGTCTGTCAAAGGACGCTGTGAGAAGCACATTCCAGCCCAGTGGGAACATTTCATGATCCACGTGAAATAAAAAGTATGTGATCTGAATCCAAGTGCTAAAAGGTAAACTGCCAGCTACCCGCAAACTCACGCTGCACTGGAAACCATTAAATATCAGCCTGCAGCTTGGAGCCGTGAGAACCGTAAAAGTCAATGTGTGCTCACATATATGTCTGATACTAAAATATCTGTCACAAGGGTCCATGTTTGCACAGGATTGACGTCAAACATCAGTAAAGATAATAGCCTACTTCGATTAGATAAAAAAACACAACTATCTACTCATCAGGGAATCACTGTGTCCTATTGGCCTATTCAATGCAAGACATTCTGCACCAAGGCAGGACAACTTAGTTAATTAACATTTAAATCCTGACATCATTTACTCACCCTCATGTTGTTCCAAACCTGTATGGCTTTTTTCTTTCTTCTGTGGAATAAAATATTTAATTGTATGGACAAAAAGACATTTTTCAAAATATCTTTTATGTTCCACAGAAGAAAGGAAGGCATACAGGTTTGTAACCTTGACATGAGGGTGAGAAAAATTATGAGAATTTTCCTTTTTGGGTGATCTATCCCTTTAAAACGTGAAACAAACATAATGTACATTTTTGTCACATTTGTGTATCTCACCTGTTGAGTCACCTCGAGGGTGTGTGAGGTCATGCAGACCCCTGTAGTTACACATATCATCATGGCAACACTCTACGGGAGAAGAGCTTCCGCCGGAAACATCCAAGTTTTTGCTGGAGCACACATCTGCAGAGTTTAAAAGCGAATCTACACAGCCGTGCGTTAGAGGTGAGTTTGTGTTAAGTGGGTCCAGGACCTTAGTGAAGCATGCGTTGAGCTCAGATTTACACATGTATCCAGTGGCAACGCAGTGCGGTGCGTCACAGTAGCACCTGATCTCTCCTGCAAAACAGAGAAGTCGTGTTAGTTCAAACTTTTAGTTAGTTCAAAAGAAAACTGATCATCATCTGTGGTAAGTAATAGATAACACCGACATTAATGCACCATCTTGGATGTATTAAATCATAAAACATATAAATATTAAAGTACAAAACTGTCCAGATGTTTTTACAGTAAACAAAACTTTCCAAAGATTCTTGACTAATTTTAACATTTTAGACTAGCACCAATAAATGCAAGTGAAAATGTGCCTGATAGAGCGTGGGAATGCTGAAATTCCCATCACATCCATTCCAACAGAAATTCAGCATTTTACTAGGAAATTAAACAGTGCAGTTTTTCTTACATTGCTAAGATGCTGAAACTGGTTAACTTCATTACCAGGAAGGCATTCTTCATTTCGCCAAATAGGATGTGAGGGAAAAATAAGCAACTAAAGCTAAACTACTCAGATCTTCTGCCAGAAAAAGCCTAAAAGAGACAGGGTTAACACCGTGCTATGACTAAGTGTTTGTGTCAGAACACTAATATATGGCAATTCTGTTCAACACTGTAACTATGTCATGGCTTTTCATGCGAGGGATCCTTTTAGTCTGTCTTATAAAACAGGAACCGTGTAGCTTATAATTAGTGGTTTGTTTGCCAAAGTCAATTTCTTTCAACCCAAATGGAAACTCGTAAAGGGGGGTGAGAGCAGGACTCCTTTTTCAGTTAGCACGCAAACTCACTTGTGGTCAAACCTGGCATAATGTCCCGAAAAGAGAAAAAATAAATGTCTCTAAATTTTTGTTCTCACTCGTGTTGTTTCATACCTGTATGACATTCTTTTTTATGTAGAACACAAAATGAGATGTTAAGAATTGACATCCACGGTCACCGTTCACTTTTGTTGCATCTTTTTTCAATAGGCCTACAATGAAAGTGAGTGGGGACTGGGGACATTCTGCTTAACATCTTTTTAACTTTTGTCATATAGATTTGGAGCGACATGTGGAGAAATGAATAATTCCTTTAAATTTTCCTCCAACGATTTTGCAATAACGTGGTCAGTTAGAGGACGGCGGATTGTTTCGCGCGTGATACTATATTAAGGTTAAATACGCTGGTTTAGTAAGCGGTCGGTCAGTCCGTAATTTTTACCTATACCGCCGAACTAGTACTGCACGTGGACGTGAAACAAGACACTAAACACACACCACGACACGAACACAAATAAACACGGCATTTGTGTTGTTGTAAGCTGCTTGTATACACTGTCCAAGGCTGGAGTTACATGTCATCTCATTAGTGTGAGACTCACTTCAGGTCTTCTTATCAGTTAACGTTAGGCTAAATGGGTTTACTATTTATTTTGTGACTGGTTGTGGTGCTCATCCAATAATGTAGCCTACCTATAAAACGAAGCAAATCGAAATATTTAGCAAAGGCTCAGAAAATGACAGTGTTTTGGAGCAAAATAGCAGCTGGTTTCAAACTGGTCTAAAGCTATATTGTACCACTTTAGACCAGCAACAAAATAGCTCAAGCTGTGTTTTTTGTTGTTTTTTACATGTTAGCTGGTCAACCAGTCTTTAGCAGCTATAAATATTTTTAAAAGGCATATCCAGCATGCTTTATAGAGACCAAATTCTTGGTTTCCCCCTTATTATAGGTTATATCTAGCCTACATATTAAAGGCTACAATAAATCGACTAAGTTAGCCTATTCGAAAATAGACGACCAAATCAAAATCCAAGTTGTAAAGACAGTTGAAAGAGTGAAATTTAAGATGTATAATGAGTTGTTAAGATATAAGTTTATCTTACAAAATTAATTAACATTGTAGCCACGCGTTGAGACGTCAGTTTTGTCTTCGGCAAACAAGGCCATTGGCCGAAATACAAGTGTCGAGAAATGTAGCCTATATATAAATATTTTGATGGGCTTTTTGTGTTTGAGCGCTGCAGTTTTACATGCTCTTAAAGTTAGTTTTAGTAGTGTAGTGCGCTTCTAGAAACGACCATAATCTCAATGTTACCTTTCGTGAGAAGAACAGCCATCGCACAAAGTTCCAGCTGAAACCAAAGAGAAACAAGGCTGGAATGACGATCCATTTACAACTGCTTTTCCTTGTCTTGATACCCTGTGGCAAGACCCTCCGAATGGTTTGAGGACTTGTTACATATGTCCTACATTGATTACTGCATTCCAAGGGATCTGTGATCTACGCTGTATCCAAAAACAAACGGGCACAGAAAGCCTGTGTCTTATTCCATCAGAGACCAATGCCGAACTATCGCAAGTGCAGAAACATTCCTTGTGCGTAACCGAACTAATCCGTCAGGCGTAAGAAAACCCAATATATACGCAAAAAAACAAAACAGATTCGTTAAATAATAAAAAGGAGCCAAAAGAAATGAGACACGGACAACTATCCTCGATCACGGAGCAGCGGATCACTGGTCGGACAAATCTCACTGGATCAGTTTTTGGGGCTCAGTGTAGCCACTCCCACTGGTACGTTCATTGGTCGAACATGTTGATTCATTTGCATACTGCGTCCAATTGGCATTGGTATTGGTTCACACAGCGGTCATACAATTTGTCTTTCCGCCTACAGATGCTGAGACAGAATCGCATGATGAGGCAGGTAGCAAGGAGAAGAAAAAAAATAATACATAATAGCATAATGGTTATTAAAATGAAACCTGGTGTGGTAGATTACGAAATAGAAACCTGACATATTGTATCATCAAGATTTAAAGACCCTATCAAAACCATTAAGATCTTAATGGCAGTATTAATATGGATTTTTTTGAGAAACGCATTAAAGTCAGAAGTATGTTTCAGTGCTTTGTCAGCCATACGACAGTGTTTCCCACAGGCTCCTGGAGGTGGAAACTGCAGGTCTGCACTAGAGAGTGGATGTAGGCGGGTCGGTTAGAGAAATTAGCAATCCAAAGAGGCACATGGCGCCAGCGAGACGACACAGACAGACAGTGACACTCAATTACCCCCCAGACAATCCCATGCAAAACACACAGAGCACAACGATCGATATCTCAACTGCCCTACCCGCCCTAATGTGTTGAGCACTTTGGTCAGGGCATGTGCTTCCCAATTGAAGGCATTTTGGGCAACCTTGAACCATAAATAAACGAATACATGTCACCCAAGTGCTGCAGTAGGTTATTTATGCAAATATTTAGACTCATCAAACATACCCTACGATGTTTACATTTTTAAATAAAACAAAATTCATATTTAGACAAATTAAAGTATGTTTTGGTTAAAAGGGGGTTCTGTAATTTCATATGTCGTTGTTTGGGTTTAATATGTAGACTATGTATTTATTTATTTATTTATTTATTTATCTATCATAGCGTGTAGTGGGGCAATATAAAAATAGAAAATGTCAAACATACAGCTGAAAAAAAATTTCGCTGTTGCGTTTTTACCATTAACCATTAAGTTGCTGCCTTACATTTTTAAGTAGGCTACAATCAACTTGGATGTATAAGTAATTTCATCTTAAATTACATTAAATGAGTTGAATGTTGTATAACTTATAAAAAAGTGGAAAACTGCATAACTTACTTAAATGAGTTAAAGCAATGTAAAAACATATGTTGTCATAACTTAGGCTATTAATCATACCAATTTTTACAATACACTGTAAAAAATATAACTCGCAATTGCTACTTTAAAGAGCTATAGGCTATGTGATTTAACGCATAAAATAGTTTTTTTGTCTGCATTCATGTATTCAGTGACGTTAAATAATATTTTAATATAAACAGAATTTATTTGAATAAAAATGTACCGACTTGAATTCAAACAGTTAGTTTAGCTATAGCTCAACACCCAATTATTTTGCCCATAAACTTTTTTCCTTTAAATTATATGTTTATGAATTTTACTCTTTCATAACAGCATTGACTTCAGAAATCGCCAGATAGGCTTCCTTTGTTGGAAGATTAGGATGCAACAGTCTATCTTATTATTAACTTATTGAGGCAAGTTTAATGGATAACCTAAAATGCCAGTAAAACAAAACTTTTTTTTTGTGTGACTAAACGTAAAAAAAGTCTTGATAGTGTGGGGTATGTGCAAATACTGTGGTTTATTCTGGAGGTAGAGACGGACGGCAGTGGAAGTGTTTGATGACGAGAGACAGACTGGGAGACGCTCACATCTGATAGATGGCCATCGATTCAGTGTCAAAGGCTAAAGACAAGCGATTCCGCTTCAGGGGACACATTCAGAGACCTACAGAAATTACCGGATTGACAGCAATTATCCTAATTGTTGGTAATTTCACAGAGGCGCCAGTTCAAAACCAGTCCTCCCTTCAAATGGTGAGTTTCACACCTCCACAGACTAATCCAAGTGTCTGTGAAACTGCCCACGGAACATCTCTAGCCAACTGATACTTCTAATGCCATACTCAGTGAGTTTGTTTGAGGGGGAAATGTTAAATTGTTGTGCAGTCATTCTTAATTCGACCCACCTTAGCTAATTAATTCAGAATTAACTTTAATGTTAAGTAGTTTGACATATGAATAATGACAATTCGGTATAGCCTATATTTCAGTAATCCACTCTAAAGAACAGTCTAGTCTCACTAATTATGAGGAATCAGAAGATAATGAGGAATACAGTAATCAAGGCTTTCATCAGTCTAAGTGTTCTCAAGCACTTTACAATAATTTACCAAATAACACGTTTTTCGTAATAGTATGCTAGTTTAAGTAGGGCAACCTTTTTGGAGACTGTGAAATTAGACTTTTAATAGATATATAAACACTTCCAACTTCATAAAAAAAAATAAAAAAAGTTAACATTTCAAACAACGGCGTTAGACTATTGCAGTCTTTCAGTTTGGGTGATCAGGTGCTGCCCTCTGCTGTCCATGAGTGGAATTATTTTTTTATTTATTTTTCGCCATGTCCTGCTTCTGGTTGTTAGATAAAAAAAGCAACCATTTACCAAAACATTATTAGTTGGCTAATGGCTACGACGAGGAGTAGAGAAGAAACTGCAGCTACTGACATTTGCTATAGACTAATTGGATGATTTATCCACATCATCAACCACAAAAAAGGTAATGTAGGACGAATACAGAGAACACTTTATGCTAATTTGACTTGGGTGATAAATCTGATCTGATAGAAATGTCTCAAGCCTTCAAACGGTATCATTTTAGATAGCTCTACACCAGGGGTTTTCGATTTGTAGATGCCAAGACCCCCAAAATATGACAATCCTCGTTTGAGGGATTCCCATCCTAAAATTTAAAAGGCATAGCCTATAAACACTCAATGTATACACTGAAAAGAAATAGCCTACAGTAAATCTAAAAAAAGTTTCTATTAAGTTACATTATTATTGTATATTCTTTCCACTCACTATAGTAATGTACTGTTATTATTTGATTATATTTATAATAATCAAATGTCTTCTTTAATGTAATTTAATCGAATAGATGTTTTCCTCCACAGACCTCGTCACTCCCTTGCAGCCCTCTGAGGGTCTCGGGACACATTTGAAAACCCCTGATCTATATTATACAACTAAAAAGAAGGATATTATATAGCCTACAGAATCTTACTAAAAAAATATCTGCAATGAATGCTTTATTACTGTTGCTGTTATAGTGAATGGGTGTGAATGCCAGTAGACTTTCAGCAAGCTTGTGTCATGCTTTAACAACGAGTTTATATATGCTGAAGGCATTGAGCATTTGATGTTGAGTTACTCAGCATGCCAGCATAACCTACTCTTCACATCACAAGACCTCAAGCTGAGGCACATCTGAGAGTCCTATAGGGAACAGACATCCAGGCTCACCGTCACCCGTTTCTCTCGGCTTTGAACTGCTCTTAAATGAAGGGACACGTCATGCTGCTGATGTGCTTTTAGATGAGAGGCATTCAGTTATTGAAAGTTCATGGTTGTGTTCCAACCTCTGTTGATTCTCTTTGTGTCCACTAATTTTTAAAGTATAATGTGCAGTCGTTTTTATTCTACAGATGGATCTTGTGTTGGAATATCCGGAGAAACTGGAGAAATATGGAATACAGGCCAGGTAACATCTGTCCATTTCTGACATGATGCAACTTTTAAAATGGAAAACCTAAGAAAAACAATAAGCTAGCAAATACACACAAATCTGTAACAATGGCCCCCTAGTGGACATCACCTTCTTAGAAACAGTTTTAAGAAGGGATTATTTAGAAGATTATTTATGGACCATAACCAATAAATGGCCAGTATTAATAGATAAATTAAAACATTAAATTCATGCATGTTAAACAAAGTTAATTTAGGCATCACATTATGGACAGTGTGAAAAGTGATGTTTATTTATATACTGTTTATGTAGTGTTTATTCATTTTCAGTCTTCATTTAAATTTTAGTAATTGTATGTGCTTTTGCCATTTAATTTTTTTTTTACTGAAAATAAAATTTTAATGGTTCTAATTAACAATAACACTTGTATGAACAAATGTAAATTTTGATTTTTGATAGTGTTCTAAAAAAAAACTAGTAGATGGTTAAGTTAAATGAAATGTACAAATAGGGTAAAAGAACAAAATTAAATATCGACTGAATAATTACCTTAAATGTCCTCCAACTGTGTATAACCCAGCTTTTAAGCTTATTCAAGTCTAACAAATGTATTAGTTAAAACTCGACATGGAAGAAATTAAAGCATGACCAAATACACCCCACAAAAAAGCACAACAAAATTTTTAGTTTAGCATGTTTATTACAATACATACATTTCACATTTGACCTTCCGACCCCAGGTGACCCTGCCCTGACCCTGGTATAACAGGGTTGGTGATGTCCAGTCCTTGTGACCCTCAGTTTCCTGTTTTCCAGTAGCACTTCCCCTTCTCAATCCGATCAGGGTGCAAAGGAAAATGTGTGGTAATAATTTATGAATACAACATATCTGATAGACTAGTAATCACTGCAACTTTAATAAAACTTTAACTTCATTATTACTTAGCAACTGTACATAGGAATGAACTCTGGTTTTTAACGCAAGTCGCCACTGCATCTCACATTCATTTTTTCCTTTTTCTTTTTTTAAAGTACAGTTTTTTTTTTAAACAAAACAAGGGTACAGAAAAGAAATCAAAAGAAAAAAAATAACCTGGAAAGATTCAAAGAAAAGAAAAGGGGATTCTGGGTGACAACCAGTCTTCATCTCCTGCCAGGGGAGGTGAGGGAGGGGAACGACATGGGTTGAGCAGCAGGAATGATTCTTTTTCTCCTTTCGTTCTTGCTCACATTCACTCCATCACTGAAGCAGGCACTGGTGTTGACCATGGGCATATCACTGGGCCATTAGGGGTAGGTAGGAGACCACTGAACCATTGTGGACAAACATGATGTAAACCCCCTCAAAAGGCATGGGGTGAGGGAATGAAACCATTATAGTGCAACCAGAGAAAGAAAGAAACTAACCAAATAACCATGTAGCATTACTACCATTTTTTATATGTAGCGAAAGAGAAATGAACCGGTGGATACGTGTGCAGAGTCGTGAGAAGACAAAGAGTGTGCGCGTCATCGTCCTCGTTAAATGTCCCGGTCGACTAGTCCACCTTTTCCATGCAGGTCTGGTACATGCTCAGGGCAAATGGTTCACCGATCGTATAACTGAAGAGCATTGGTTTTCTTTTTTGTTTTTTTTAATCATGTCATTAAAAAAAATCTGCAGTCAAGAGTTCTACATATGGTGACGATGAGGGCACTTGAGATCCCAGTCTGCCTCGGTGCTGATTAGTTTAACGTTTGGATGTCAAAAGCTTTGATAGGCATGGCTTCCCATGGCTTCATCTACAAAATATATTTACAACATGGAAATAACATCTACAAATAATCTACATGTACAGGGACGGGGCGAGGGCAGCACCTCTGAAAACCTCTCCGCACCCCTCTCCCCTCCCCCTCTCAGTCCAAGCAAGACCTCGCTGCAGTTTGTTTAATGTAAGACTGGGCCCAGAGCAGAACGCAACAGAACTTTGGTTCTCCAGGGTTCCGCGCGCATGAAATGGGTTTTGCCTGCCCATTCACCTACCCCCTTCTCTCATCCTATTTCAAGACCACATCGCAAGCCCAGAGTTCCTCAAACCATGAAGGAATTTTGATTCTTCAACTTTTCAAGTTCTTTAATTTGTTGTCTCAAAAACAGTATCCTGTAGAGAAAGAGAACCAAGTTAGTACATATGAGCAATAATGAGCGTCACATGCAATGCTATACGAGAAAGAGAAATGCACCTCTGCTCGCGCAATGTGGCCTGGATCTCGCACACTCGCACCAGTGAGCGCAGGTTCTTCAGCTCTGTGCAGTTCTCTGACATGTAGATGCTGCCCATGGTGTGAGCCTCTTCACGTAACCGCGAGGCCTGGACGGGAGAGCCGCATGTAAATAGTTAGAAAAATATCAACAGTGAATGCTGTATACAACAATTGAAAAATCAGGGCTCGTTAAGATATTTTAAAATTTTGGAAAGAAGTCTCTAATGCTCAACAAGGCTTATTTGATGAATTTCAGTATAAAAAGTAATATTGTGAGCTCTTATTACAATTTAAAACATATTTCTATTTGAATATATTTTCAAATATAATTTATTCCTGTTATGGCAAATCTGAATTTTCAGCTCCAGTGTCACATTATCCTAATTTGGTGCTCATTTTTTAGGATTCTTTGCTGAATAGAAAAATCTAAAGAACAGCATTTATTCAAATAGATATCTTACATAACATCATAAACGTCTTTGCAATCACCTTTGATCAATTTAATTCATGCATTTAACTCATTAAGAAAAAAAATTATCTTACTGACCCCAAACTTTTAAATGGCCATGTCATAAAATCCAAATCACAAATAAGGTTAGTTGAAATGCGTTCCCATACCTGTTTCTCCACATGCTCCGCGGGCCACCCCTGCACGTGTTTGATGAGGTTCTCATTGAAGTGCGCGGCCAGCGTGGGTGTGAAGGTACATGTTGCTCTGCCTGAGGCTGCGCCGGCAGGTACTGAACCCGGGGGCATCGCACCGCTGACTACACCTGGTCCCTGACCTCCACCGCTGCCGCCATTATTACTGCTGCTGTTACTGCCCATGTGGTTCGAAGCCGGAGATGGACTTCTCTGACTGCTGCAAATCACAAACAGTGGATGGGTCAATGTCTTTCTACATTTTTATGAAAAGCAAAACTACTTTGAATGTATTTGTAAAGAGTTGGTGCAGACATTTTAATGTGATCCTAGAACACCAAAAGCAGCAATACCACAAACAGCCAGAAGATGGCAGTCGAACACCACAAAAGCCACTTTAAAGAGCCCCTATCATGGATTTTTGAAAATGACTGTTTGTGTAGTGTGTAATAAAGCTCTAAGTGAATGAAAACATCCTGCAAAGTTTTATATCTGAAAGTGGACCTTATATAAAGTTATTGTCTTTCAAAAGTGAGAGTCGACTCTTGAGTCCATGAAACTAATTGTTTTTGAAATGAGTCATTAGCCGTTTCGTAGTGACGTAGATACGAAACGTTAGCATACTTAAACTTAAACCTCAAACCGGAGCTGATTTCTGAACTGGACAGTATCATGTCGAGAAGACGGCGCTGTGCATGATGTGAAGGTAAAGCCAGTTATTTTTCACTCCCCAAGGATGAGCATGTGAAGAATCAGTGGTTAAAATTCATCTTTACCAAGATATCACAGCAGTATAATCCTAAACTATTACTGTGTTCCCTTTATTTTATAGTATAGACGACTGCTTCTCTAATCTCGGGAGTTCAATGCAGGATTCACAAACCGCTTGCTCTTGAAAGATGGTGTTCAAAATACTTAGTTTTGAGTTTTATATTGTGTAGATCTCCTGCTAACTCTCATTATCACTGTCTAACTGAAATACTTCTGCTGATCAGGTGTGGGCCACTATTATCGAGTCGTCCTTGCGATGGAGGTTGAATAACTAGTTCTTCTAATATTTCATCACCGGACTCGCACTCGCATTAATATGGTAAAATCGACGTCATTGTTCGTTACTGTGTTTAGTTTACAGTGTAGAAAGCCCCAGGACACGCAGAGCTGTCGGTGTTATACAATGGGCGTTTTTGTTCTCGACGCGCTGTACACGGTAGACCAATCACAACAGACTGAACTGTCTGGCCAATCAGAGCAGATAAACTCGCGGAAAGGAGGGATTTAGAGAGGTTGATTCATTTGACGAGCCGTTTTGAGAATCATGGAAAATGTGATGATGTGCAAATGTATATTGTGAGGAAATTACACAGTTTTAATTTTTTTACATTTGATGCGTGTAAACATGTTGTAGGAGACTCTACAACAACATTAGGAAACTTTAAAATACCATGATAGGGGCACTTTAAGCTACAAATATGGCATGCAGTGGGCAGTTAATACCCATAAGCCTTCAATAAACTTCAATAAAGTTCTGATGGATCCGTTTAATCACTTCCAGACGTCTTATGTCACCTCTGTCTCTGCAGTGTCCGTGGAGAATTGCCATTGTCGTGATGATGTTTGTCTGTGGGGAGGGACTGCTGAGACGACGGTGGAGGGAGAGAACTAGACTTATTTGTCATAATGTTCATCTGAGAAAGAGAGAGAGTGCATTACAAAGCCATAGTTTCATTTAACATCTGTCATCCTATTTGATCGCTGTATACCTTGGTCTGTGAAGAGACCGGCGTGGTGCTGAGGGGCGGCTTGAGGGAGGCTGAGTTGGTCTGTGGCGTGCTGATTCTGGGAGACACGTACGACCGAGGAGAGGAAGCGTCTGATGTCAGAGACATCGGAGACTGGCTGGACTGCTGGGCTACTCCATAGGACAAAAAAAAAAGAGGGAAACTTGTTAGTAGATTTTCGCATGTGCATGTGATATTGTAACGTGCACGAGAGGGGATCTGTGGCGTGCACGAACTGTGATTGACAGTCAGATCTCACACCATCCTGAGCTGACTGGACCAGAAGAACCAGAAGTGGTGAATTTTTGTAAAACAAACAACACGCTCCAGGTGGAGGTAGAAGCGCGTTTTTTTCTTTCTAAAACCAGCTGATTTATGTTGTTCTGTCGGAGCATAGTGTTGGTTTCAGTCAATCTTGCCGACTTCAGCGTTCAGTAAACTTTAATTTATTATAATTCTGACTCGTCTTAATTTCCGGTTCTGGGTCTTTGACTGTGAATCCCCTTACAGAGGACTATAGACTATATCAACAAAGAACAGAAACACTATGGACACTGACCCCTAGTTTCAGCACAGTACGAGTTTTATCCATTGACTACATTATGAATATCTGAAAACTAATGCTAGAATAGGTCTGATCCCATTTCATATTAGATTCACACACTGCTGTGGCGATGATATGATGTAAATATATCAGCACATTACTAAAAGTAACTGACACAGAATGACAAAGAAAAGACATTAGAAAAAATAGAGGCGTGGTTGACATTTAAAAGAGTAAATAAAAGAAAGAGGAATAAACTGCACAAAAAAAAAAACTCAATTTGGTACTGGCTCACTGACAGCAGCTTTCTGTGCACTCACACCCAAATCACACAGTCAAATTGAGTTCTCTTTTGAGGATTAATGCATTTAAAAGGTCAAATACACACAAAAATGTGTCAAAATGCCCATATTGGTAAGTATGCACATATACAATTGGTTATGATATCTATCATTACTGTGAAAAAAAGATTACTCGTATTGTGAAATAAGATTGTGGTGATCTTGCTCACCCCGATCTAACACACACAATCTATATTCAATGTGCAATTAAGACATTGCCAAATAACAGACGCTGCATGACAAATCCATACACAAAGCTAAACCAAAAATCATTTTTGAAGCCCACGTGGCTCATTATCTGCTCAGACAGCAGCAGCCAAGCCTGTGTGTGATCCTTGTTAAGCTACCAACCCCATCTGCTAACTCAAGGAAGCTGACTCAGAACCCCACAGCTGACATGAGTCAACAACAAGCAACACAATCTCATGCCAACAACCAATCAAAACCATGAGCTCAAGTTATAAAGTTCAAGATCAGGTCACAAAACTGAGCTGACCCTAAAACCATGTGTCGAAGGAATTTAGTTCGGACTACATTGTAGCACAAATGAAAAACATAGCAGGTTTGAGAGTAAGAGGTAGTTAGCAGCAGTGTGTGTTAGGGCTGGGCGATAAATCGATTTTATCGATTAACTCGAATGTGTAGTTTACGTCGACTTGTTTGAATGAAAATCGGTTTTCTCTTTAACATCCGCCGACGCTCACGTAGTTCCAAACGGGATTTTTTGTTTAAAAAAAAAATCTGAAATCGCCCAGCCCTAGTGTGTGTGTGTGTGTGTGCGTGTGTGTGTGTGTGTGTGTGTGTGTACCTTGGCTGGACAGCTGAGTAGCCTGGGAGAGCAGAGTTGTGATGTTGAAGGCAGACGGACCAGCAGTCAGGATCTTATGGAGCATGGACTGCAGCGAAGCCTGAGTTACTGCAGCCGTGAGAACTACAGAGAACACAGAGAAGAATGAAGCAAGAAAGCAAGAACAAAATGTGAAGACAGGAAGCAGTCAAAAGAACAGTGCTGAAATCATTCAGTGATAAAAGGTGTCTACAAATATTATGACAATTTAAGATAACTTCTCTATTTTAATATATTTTTTAAATGTTATTTATTCCTGTGATGGCAAAGCTTAATTTTCAGAATCATTACACCAGTCACATGATCCTTCAGAAATCATTCTAATATGCTGATTGGTGCTCAAGAAACATTTCTTATCAATAATTTAGCAAAATTTTACTAGAAAAAAAAAAAAAAAAAAATCTTACTGACCCCAAACTTCTGAACCAGTTTATTTAACTTTCAATAGCATATACACATGTATATAGGTGTGTGAAAAAAAAAAAAAAAAATAGATTCTTAGATGCATAGCGATGCGGACAATTCTGAATCGATTCACAAATGTCAAAAATCGATTTTCTAAAAAATAAAAAAAATGTATCTTTCTCTAATAATGTAGTATTGACAAAACGCAAAAGGCGGAACTCTGAAGCGCAGACGTGCAGTGTCCAGCCAGTCTGTAGCGTGCGCATAAGGACGCATGATGGCTGAGCGCGAAATCTGAACTGCACCCTCTTTGTTAAAAGCTAACGTATGGAAAATTGGCAATTTCATTGTGACCTATTTTGTATTTTTTTGTATAAGAGCTGCTTTCTGTATTGTTTAGTTTTCACATCAATATGCTGTAAACTGATCTGTTTTAAGTACGTTATACGTAGGTTTACTGTACTGCCCTCCACAGTCACAGTGTGCATCAGTGCAAAGCCAGTCACAAAGTTACATTTTGAATGCACTCTCTGCAGATGTTCATTTTTTTTTGTATAGCCTAAGCCATTTGTGATTGTGGTATACAGCAAAAAATTTTAAGTCATAACTCTTTATTATTTAGTTGTCTATAAGAGCATCTTTGTATGTTACTGATTATTCAGAATATGCGTAAATCCACAAGCATTATTTTTTGTATGAAAGCTGCTGGTACATAATTCTATATTTTTGCTATATTCTATAGTTTGTGATTTTGCTACAGCAAAATGTTTATTTGTTGTTTTTTTTGTCTGAAGGATTATATTGCACATAACAGGAGGATTTTGGTTAGAAGTCTATTATTAAATGTTAGAGATTCAGAATTTGCTGAAGTTTGTATTCATTGACTACAAGTATGCTGCTAGTACAGGCACACATTTATTTTCCTGTTGGCGCTATGCAATGTTACAGTTGACTTGCCAAATCACTTCCATTTGTTTTATTAATACAATTTATATAGGAAGTAAATTATTTATGGGTCATATAGATAAAAAAGACACATTGATAATCGTTTTAGCATCACAAGCCCTCTGAAACGTAATTGAATTGAATCGTGAGGTGCCTAGAGATTCCCACCCCTACATGCATTTTAATCTTGTTTTGTTAGAAAATTTGAAACTTCAGTGAAACTTCACTGGTATTGTGAAGAGAGTGAGGAGTTGTCGTCATGGTACAGAGCCCCTCCCCTCGATATCACCTCCGCCATGTTGGCAGGATTCCGGCGGCAAAACGTGATTGTTTACGTGTGTTGTTAATTCGGTAATAGAGAAGGTTCTCGCAATTCCGCACTGATTTACCATGCCTGGAAGTCACTGCAGCGTTAGAAATTGTTCCAGTACCTCACACGATACATATGGAAAACAGGAACAATGGAATACAGTTTTTTAGGTTACCGAAATGGACACAGCATCAGGAAGAGCAAGTCACGTTGGTTAATGATGTCACGCAGGTGTCGGAGTAATAACTTCTTTTAATTAAACTGTTTGAAGTTGAAATAACGCTAGATGTTTTGATATAAATTACAGACATGGCATCGGAGTACTATTTCAAATTTTTCTTAGTTATTTTTCTTTATTTCCAGATTCAATCAAGGCTCGTTCTTATTTATTAGAGCACGTTCGCACATGCGCAGTCTTCAAAACCGGTGCTTTAAATCTCGACAAACTCAAAGACGTAAGTGACATTTGTATGTATTCTAAATAAAAGACACAGGTTGTACTGAATGTCAGCTTGCTTATTTTGCTCAAGATAAGGATTTATTAAGTCCAAAATGTCATGCAATCTAAAAACTATGCTTCTAACCACAGCTCGAGAGCTGTCGTTCCAGCCACACAACTTTACGATGCTGTTTGCGAATGTTCGTTGGAACGATGGTTTCGGGAAACACTGACTCGTTGAACTATGCAGATAACAACGGAACTTGCGACCATAGTTGGCTAACGGTGCTTTCACGAAACGCACGCCTGACGAGGAGACGCATGATTGCTTGGTTGGCTGCAATAAGAAGAAAATACCTTACTTTCGATCTCACCCCCCAGTCGATGAGAGTGTATTCTATGTATCTTGTATTATATGAAAATTATAAATGCGCAAAAAATTAAAGAGCTCAGCTCTAGAATGTTTAGTCGTGCCTCTGTGAAGTTCTGACGGCGTTGCCCCTGGCAACCGATAGCGTCTCCTACCATCATGGCCGACCGGCTCAGACCCCGTTCAAATCGGCACGTGACTCCTCACTCTCAATTGGTATGACAACCCTAGGTCAGTAAATATGTTTAAGTTTCAGTTTCAAGTGGTGTAATTGAGAACTGAACACCTTTAAGCAAAGCACTTAACCACAGCTTGAACTACAGGGACCGCACTGCAACAAATTCCAATATTCATGCATTTTGAGGAAAGGATACAGCAGTCCTGGCACTGGGTCATGCCAATTTCACTGTTTAGACAAGTGCAATATGCAGCAGTTAGAGAGCAAACTCCAAACTTCTCATTTGCCCTAGCTCTGGCTCAGAGAATCAGCGGGTAATTGAGTATCACAGTTTGCAAATGCGGCCAATGATGGAAAGCAAGCAGCAATGACTCGCTCACAAATGGCAATTCACACAGGCCATGTTCAAGAAGCAGCAAAGCTATGATTCATCCCTGAGATGTGAAGTTAAGAGAGGAAAAGCTGACGCAAGCCCAGCATGCACAAATACACAAGCAATTCTATACACCTGCTTTAGTGGTGCAAGAAACCCAACAAGAATAAAGCTGAAAAAACCTATACTTGCAAACACACCACATTGAAGTCATAGTGGCTAAAGCTCAAAGGTTACCGCCATCACCGCAGTACCATAAGCAAGATTTTTGACCTCAGGTTCCTTAAGTGGGACTGTCCCTTTAATGTTTTGGATAAAAATGTCTGCTAACAGCTTCAGCGGTCCATATCCTATCCGTTGACTGAGATGCAGTACACTTACCTTCGTTAATTTTGGCCATGTCTACACTGGCGTTGTTCAACTGCAGGGCCGTTTGTAGAGCGGGGAGGAGCTGGCGTAAGAGGGAGGGGTCTTGGAGGAGAGTGGGCGGGGCCGGCGACTGCATCACAGGAGAAACCGGGACTGTGGAGCCAGAGGCGCCGCTGGCTGAGTTGGCCATGCTTAAGCCAGACACAGCAGCAGAGGAAGAGGAGGGTGTGAGTGAGGAAGGCTTCTCTGTCGCATTCAAAGACTCTGTTTATAGGGGAAAAAGGTTCAAAGAAATCACATAATAGAAGTTCATAGAAGTATTTTATGTTCAGTAGGTATAGAAATCTTTAGGTAGACGATCAAATACAATTCTGGGAATCACAATCCAATTCGAAAACAGGTCTTGATATAATTTTTTTTACCAACTTAAAATATCAAATTTCAGCATTTTTATTCAATTACTTAATACAATATACTTAATTTAAAATATTACACTACAATTTTACATGCAATAGTTTGATTTATTAATTTAAATAACTTAAAACTAAACATAGCTTAAAAACATACAATTCAAAATAAATAAATGGAACAAAGAAATGGATTACAAGCAATAAAAGTGCTCTCAGTGTCAAAGGTTTCCAGACAAGGGCTGTGAAGGATTTTTCTTTTTTTCTCAGCATTACTGCAGTTTGATTATTACTAATAACATCATAGTTACGGCAGGTCTAATGGGCCACATTCATATTAAAGCCAAAAATCTATTTTAACATATCAGAAGTTTTGTCCTAAGACAACTGGCTGTGTTTACATTAATTCAGATCAGAATTGTTTTTTTGGAGTTGCATGTGCATTTAACCGCTTACACAATTTTTGCCGCATGCCAAAAGCATCCTTCGCAACACACACAAAGAGGACATGAGCATTTGAAAGCAGACATCTGTCAGTAAGTGAGTTGCATGTGTCAAATTTATACTGCATTTTCAAATGGCATAATTGAGTATTTGTAAGGTAAAACACTGAAATCCTGGAGAGTGAAACCACACATTTTCAAGCAAACTGCTTGTTTATCACAAAGCAGTTAAGACACTGAATCTCACATGATCGGCCTTGTATTTCACATCCTACCATGAAAACTTATGCAAGTTTATACTTTTTCCAATGGTACGTTACAGACAGAATACATCTGTCTTTTTAGTGTACACAATAGTGATGCACAGATCGTTATATCCGCAGTGTCTGCCCACTGATTGGGCAGGCCAAGAAATAAATAACATTCCAATTAATTGCGGGTGGATTTGATAAATAATTAATGGAAATATTAGTGTTTAAAGCTTAATTTCTCATCAGGGCCTAATTTGGAGACTCATTAAGCTACACAATTGCAGGGTCCACTTGTTTAAGCAGCAATGGAGGCAAAACAGATCCAAGAGAAATTTCAAAAAGGAGAAATAAACAAACCAAATAGAAAGAAAGAGTGTGGGAACATTTCAGAGAAGTACTTAACCAGGACAAATCAAGAGCTGGGCATGTGATATGTAACAGCTGTGAAGCACTATACCTAGCCTTTGCTTAATACGTTACCATTAGAATCATTGTAATGTGAAAATCGGGTGCGGGTCAAGTGTGGATATCTAAATCAGAGAAAATCATAGGTTCTGGTTGGATGATTTATTTTTAACAGTGTATTCAGATGACGTTAGAGATGACGCGCATCTCTAGTACACAAGTGCCGTGCCATCTATCTATCTATCTATCTATCTATCTATCTATCTATCTATCTATCTATCTATCTATCTATCTATCTATCTATCTCTCTCTCACATATACACACACCTTAACGTTTAGCGGCTGCAGTGGGGGAAAAAATCCCTCTAAACTTTCTAAATTACAACGTGAACGTATAACCTTCATAAATCTCATTCTGACACCAAGCAGATATGAACAATATGAACCCTGAAACAGCTTGTTGAAAGTTTCTCAGTAGCTTTTTCAGGTTTTGCCTAAGGATACTCAAAACATCTTCAGTCAGGATGTCACCTGACAACATCTTATAGACAGTTGATTCAAATCCTGGAAATGAGAACATGTCCATCTGTGGTGCATTCAGCTTAAGCTGATGTCCACTGAAGTACTGAGGGCACTTGAAGTTAAAAATGAATTTTGTCAGGATCTAAAAATAGCCCAAGATTCCCAATGCTGGAAACATGGCGAAACACTACTGATCATTTCTTAACAGGTGCCCTCAGAACAAGCAGTCTGAGCTGCTTAAAAAACAATTAAGAGACCGCGCACAGCTTCTCATCATAAAAAACACAGCAAGCTTTGGACAAAGATATAAAAATCATTACAGGCAAATCATCTCTGCAAATCTGCCTGTTAGGCTTGCTGCGGTAGTCAGTGATGACGGTGTTGAGCCACAAAAGCAGTATCATCACTTCCCAACCGTGGCACCTGCGTTTTGCTTTTTTATAGTAATAAAAATAATTTAGTTCAGTTAGAGAACAGATTCTGCAATTAAAAACGGAACGTGTCTGCTTCAATGCAGCGTGAACAAGAGTCGTAACAGCAGTCAGATTTCAGCCCACTTCGCCCATTACCCCTCACTCTTGACAAACCAAATCTTCCCCTGTCGTCTTGTCAAAGCGAAATATAAAAGCACCTATTTAAGCAAGATTGTCATACTGTTTTTGTTGTTGTTGTGATTTTCATTAAGAATAATAATGAACCCACCATTTAAGCAATTGCCGTAACCGAATTTGCTCTAATTCTGTTTTATTTATTTTTACAAAGACTAATTTCAAAATACTGTCAAGTTAATGTTACATTTAGGGCTGTCACTAACGATGATTTTGGTAATAAGTCAATTATTCGCCAAAAACTAAGCTCAGAATTGATTGGAGAGAGAATCGTAATTAGGGCTGCACGATTAATCAAAAAAAAAAAAATCACAATCTCGATTCAAACATAAATGCGATCTCATTTCTTAATGATGGCGATTCACTTCCATGCAGGGTTTCCCGCAGCACTTTGTAACTAAGGCGGCCGCCAGAAGCAACACACGCCTGCCGCCTTAACTAACGTTACGTCGTCAAAAAATGTATGAGCGATATCCGCCGTGTTACTCACTCGGTCCTGTTTAGAGCTTAGATTCTCTGCCCGAGGCGGAACTTGGGCCGATATATTCCGCCGCCATCCTCGGGCCGGCCCTTGATCTAGAGACGTGCGGCGCGGGTGTGTCTCACTCTGTGTGTGTGGGCTGCGGGAGAATAAAACGATTCGCGGGACTCCAAATATGAATATCAATGAATAAAACATAAAAATGAATAAATTGTTTTTCATCTGTTGCAGAAAAGAACTACTAAAACAAAATTTTAACTATTTACAGGCCAGAGTTTCTATTTGTAACATGTTTGCAGCGTTGAGCAATGTAGCAAATCACAGACATATGTGTTGATTTCTTAAACACAATGGCCAATCAGAAGCATTTAAGGTAGACTCCCCTCACCGCTCAAAACGGACTTCTGTTCAGTGCTGAATTCTGCATGCTGGCAAATCCTCTGATTATAACAAAGTGTAGATATTATGAAATATTCATTGTGCAATCAGCTTTATTGATAATAACAGATGTTTGACATCGCGATGATGTCAGCTTTTTAGGGATTATTAAGGGAGCGCACTTTGCACGCATTCAGTCATGGCAAACCATGCACGCAGTAGCCTATGCTTTTATGTTAAACAAACAGTTGTTTGTAAATTCGCACCTCTGCATTTTGACAATGTTGTTTTACACTTACTTTTGCACTTCATTGATTTATAGTTGTATAGTGTTTGTTAAAATTCAGTTGTTGTTGTTCATATTGTTTTGCACTTTTTAGCACAAATATTTTAAAATATTTATAGTTTATTAAAATTGCACATTGTAACTTATTTTGACAAGCTGGTTATTTATAAATCTAATTTGTTATTTAAATTTAATATTGTGTTTAATAATTGTTCAATTTAGTACAGAGCCTACCCTGTAGTCTATCACACAAACAAGTTTGTTGTACATGAGTGCAATATATTTTGGTTGAAAAAAATGAGAATCGTGTAAGAGAATCGTGATCTCAATTACCATGGAGAAAAATCGTGATTCACATTTTAGCAAGAATTGTGCAGCCCTAATCTTAATGTATACCGAAAATCTCAGAGTCGATCCACGAATTGCTAAGAATCGATTTATTGTCCCAGCCCTATTCAGTAAGGGAATTTGACTGTTTGAATCATAGATTAAGTAGGCCATTTCAAATAGATCGGTTAAGTTTTTTTTACATTCTTATGGGGGTTTATTAGACTAGTCGGTTAAAAAATTTCCATTTAAACTATTGATACACCGAATAAATCAAACTTTTATTAACAGTTACATAATAAAACCTAAAATATTTTTAGCAATAAATATAAATACCAAATAATATTATTCTTCAAGTTTAAATGATCAAATAAACTTTTTTTTTTAACAGTTTAACAGTAACAAAAAAGATCCACAATTATCTGAATAACTGCACACAAAAATCACAGAATGGCAGTGGGTCTCTAAACCATTGAGTAAACAATTGTTCACTTGCATTTTAAATTGCTGTGCAAAACAATGCAAAACAACAGTGCAAAAACAGCAATAGAACTTAATCCAAACTCAAACTGTAAACAACATTTAAGCCTATGTAGCCTTAGGAAACACAGTTGTGCAGTGCAGTACATTTTAATGTAACTGCTATACACAGAAAATTGGACTGCTGTTTATTTAAGCAAACGTGGCAGGCTTCTCTTTAAGAACAAAAGTTGCTCAGCTTTTTGACAGGAAAGACGGTTCCTCTTCTCATTAAGAACATGAGATGCTCCACTGAATAGTCTCTCACTGTCTGTGCTGGGGGCAGATAAATACCTGCGTGCAATCCGCGCAAGCAATGGAAAGCGGCCTTTGTTTGCGCGCCAGTAGTCAAGGGGATTGTCACTTCTGGCAATGGGTAGTACAGCTAAATACGTCTCTGTTTGTTGTGCGGCTGCGTTTGTTCCAACACCGCTACGAATCGGGGTACTTTCCTGTAAAATTCCGTCAAACATCTCAGAGTGAGGGAGTGTATGCCTCCTCACTTGTAAGTAACCGTTTCTCAGGCACCGTTTGCGGTGCGCTCCCCGTCAGGTCTCTTCCTTTCAATCTCTGTCAGCTCTTTTTGTGTCATTTCACACACTCGCTGCTTTTTCTCTTCATCAAAGTAATTAAGTAAAGCGGGTCTAGTATAGTTGCAATACAGTAGAGAGGGTGTGAACTCAGTGTCTTGAAAGCGCTTGTTAACAGCCTCCAATAGAATCTTTAGCGGTTTTTACACCGTGATCTGTTTCCACCTATTTTCCAAGCAGACGCTTCAGTGCTGCCATCAAAGGAATAACCTCTGTAACCGAGGCTTTAGCCAAGCTTGTTTCCTTGGTCATCTGTTCGAATGGGGCGAGCAGAGACACTGTTTTCCATTAGCATCCACTGGTGTGCACTCAAAGTGGCGGGCAGATCGTAATCTGTCATATAGGCAGCTATGACCTGCTTCTGCTCAAGCAGACTTTGCAACATATAGTACGTACTGTTCCAGCGAGTAGCTACATCTTGCTTGAGTCGTTTGGGTGACATCCCAAACTTTATTTCCAAATCTTGCACTCGGGAATAAGCAAGCAGAGAATGTTTTAAGTGTCCCACAATTTTTCTCCCGATTGCTGTTATTTCTAAAATGCTGCGCTGACTCAGCACTCCCTCATTCACAGCCAACTGAAGCGTGTGTGCCATGCGTGGTATGCTGTTCAGTCCACTGAACTCCATAGCCTTTATCATGTTCCGTGCATTATCTTGGACAATCACGTGCACATTAGACTTCTCAATGTGCCAAGTGTAAAGCATTGTAGACAAAGCATCAGATATCGCTGCTGCAGTGTGTGACCCAACAAACTCCCATGAGTGAAGCAAAATGTTTTGCAATTTAAAATCGAGTCAATCCACTGCGCTGTTAAGCTAAGCATGCTAGTTGGGCTAACATCTGAGCTCCAAATGTCTGTGGTAAAGGACATGAGCTCATGAACGTGTTCGCATCTCAGTCATACATTGCAGGTGGACATGTTTCTGCAAAATAGCGTCTACAAGGCAGTGTATAACGCGGCTCAATATGTTGTATGAGCCAACGAAATCCAATGTCCTCCACGACAGAAAAAGGCTGGTCATCTAAGGCAATGCATTCCATTACTTTCTCAGTAATGCCACGTGCTTTGGCACTATCATCTGCAAATATCTTAGTCTTTTAAAAGATTGTGGCCACCGAGGGTGTTTGTGATGTAGCTGGGGTACTTTTAACCCTCTTGGCACCACGGTCGAGTTTACTCGACAAGATGCGGCACGTAATAAAATGGCCGAATTTGTCAAATAGGGTGTCAAATTTTGTTCGACATCCCCTCCACTAGATGGTAGACATGTCATACTTCATCCCTGACTCAAAAAAACGTCATGCTTCTATAGAAAATCTTCGAGTTAGAGCGCATTGAATCAGTGCGAACAAAAGTGGAGCTAGTGTGCGAGTGAGCCATTTTATCAGAGTCGCAATGACAATGACAGTAGTCCGAGCTGTGCACACTCGGCGCGCGCGCGAGGCAGATATGGCCGCGCTGCTTGTAGAGTGAGCTTTTGAACTAAACAGGTCTTGTCTACTTGTGGTTGAGTGTCATATGAATAATATATAAGGGTGTCACGATTTCGATTTTAAATCGAAATCGATCGAAATTAATTCACAATCTCGAATATCGAATTCAAAAATGGAATCGTCGATACTGCCACGCCCCCATGTCACGTCCAGTCGGTTTGCAAAGCGGGAAAAAACACGCGTGTTGAAGTGCTGCGAGTCTGAGTCCTCTACCTAGCTATAGTATACAGCCTATGTATACAACCAGTCAAAAGATAGCATGGCAACTGCAGACGCAGGAGACCCATCGACAGGACTTGAACCCCCTCCTCTTTCACTGAAGTCGCCGGTGTGGGACAGTTGGAGTATTTGTGATTTTCAGTGAGTTATGTTGACAACTTTCACATTCGCGTTCAAAATTTGCGCTTCAAAAAAGCCACAGTTTGCAAGCTCTGCGGTGCGTGTACCATATTCTTACACTTTTTAAATTAAAACTTTAAATTGACAAAAACAGCAGACTCAGACTCAGAACAGTATGAATCTTTATACAATACATCTTGCATGGCACAAATAACTTGATTCTCCACCTCCACGAATGAGTCGAGTGTTGTTCATTTCCGCACCGAGTCTATTTCTGCTGCATGCGCAGTTAAAGTGACAGCGCACAGTTCGTGCTCAAAATGAACATAATTTGACATGAAAATATTATTCATCATAAATGCATTTAATTAAATACTACATTAAATAATATTTTTCACAGTCATGTTTTTACTTTAAGACCAAGGTAAAGCAAGGAAAACATAGATGTATCTGTTAAACCGTGTTTGTTTTGTTGTGAACTTGAATGTCATCTTCTGTGAATAAGACTGCTGTTACAAAAGAGAAACTACATGGCAGGTTATTTTGCTTAAGTTTCTAATTGACTGAAGAAATAAGTTATTGTGACATTATTATTTTGTTAATAAATTTTTTTCATTTGACAATGTAGTGTGGTACATTGCGAACAAAGGTCATATATTATATTTCAAAAAAGTGTAAAAATGGCATAGCAAACTGTGCTTTAAAATTTTTTTTTTTTAAAAATCGAGAATCGAATCGAACCGTGACCTCAGAATCGAAAATGTAATCGAATCGAGGATTTGGAGAATCGTGACACCCCTAATAATATACATGTGCCCCATACATGGAATCAGAGTGCCTTACTGTATGTAGTAAATGGAAAATCTCTACAGCAAAAGGCCAACCGCTACATGCATTCGGTTTGTTTATACCATTTATTAGTAATGATTTACACAGTTTGTTTACTACTTACTATTTACCTGAGCATTCAGTATTGTGCAATATAGCATACAGAAGGTGAGGGACATTTTGGGGGGAAAGAAGTGCTCCATTTTGTATCATTTAAACATGTGACTTTTCATGAAAATTCTATAATTCAAAAGGGCCGCCACCATGTGACGTCATAATATGCAAATTAGAAAATATAATCCCTACATAAACTTTGGGTCATCCTTAATATTTCTCCAATTTACAGAAAGTCTCTATCTTTTATCACTTTTAAGATATAGCCTTTTGAAATTAAGATGTCAAAATCGAACGTTTTAGGAAAAAACCTCTGGCGCCTAAAGGGTTAACCAATGTTGTTTTGCGGTACCTGTCGAAAAGTTATTTGGCACCGCACCCCCTCTTGAGATTTTTGCAGAACAAATGTTACATATTGCAACTTTGGTGTCCTCATCTGAAACTTTAAAATACTTCCATACCACTGTCATGGTGAATCTTTGATAGGCAGACGTGTGATACCAGCTCAACCGTGAGTGAAACCTAAGCGCTTGCGCACGGATGGGAGGGGCAGGTGACATTCATTTTCGGTTTACGTTTTCGACTTCATTTTCGGCGGCCGAAATTTCTGTGCACCCCTAATTTAAACGTTAATGAAATTAGTTGTGGCGAAAATCCTTAAATACTAGTAAAATCTCTTCTTAAAGCAGTTTTCCCTGTTCACAATGCTATGTCCATTAAATGTTAAGCAATTACAATTCCTGACAGAAGACCAACAAAAAGAGACCGCCTTCAGGGTTCCCACACTATTTGACAAATGAATTACTTTTCATCATTTGTGTAATTTGATAAGGACTTTTAAAATTAGATCAAATTCAGTACGATTCATTAATGAATCATTTTAGAATAATGTGTGTTCTGGCTTGGCTGACTCATTAGGAAAAAAATTACGATTTATACAAAATCGTAGATTGCTACGCTTGCAAGCAATTTTACTCTACCCAAGAGCAATATATAATTGAAGAAATACTTTAGAACAGAGCACAACAAAAATGTATTATTCATTACAGAAACTTCCATGACTCAAGTCAAGGAAGTTAACATCCTATCCAGGCCTGGAAAACTATTTACAAATTCCCTGATATTCTCAGGTTTTCCATGACAGTGGAAACTCTGTGCCTTAAACCTACTGCTTAGCACCTGCTACTCTCCAACTGCTTTGATGTAGTCAAGAATTGAAAACTAAACTCAAAAAGAAAAACTTCCGCAAGGACTGGCAAATAAATAAGAAAAATAGCAGCATGCAGCACAGGAGTGTTTAAAGAGCATTATCACGTCATGCTGCATAAGGCAAAGACTTGCTGCTGCCTCCTACCAGCATGGACAAGGAGACCCTGACACTGCTTACGTGGGTGGTGCGGATAATAGGGCTGCTCGATTATGGAAAAAATCATAATCACGATTATTTTGGTCAGTATTGAAATCACTATTATGTAACACGAATATTTCACAAAAAACCAGGCCGTTATTTAACATTATAAAGGACAATTTTTTAAACCTTACCTTACTAAATGTGTTATTTTTCATGTTAAATTATTACATTTGATCAAATTCAGTTTTAATAAAAAGAGCTGTTATCAATCAAATTAATTAATTTACACTGAAAAATTACAACTGTAATAAATCATTTTATGAGATTAATGTTTAAACCAATAATCAAATCAATGATACCTTTAAACAATAAATCAATAGGTGGTGGCAAGTGACCATCTTAATAAAGGAATCATTGAGTCATTCATTAAAATGATTCGTTCAAAATAATGAATCATAACAAAACAGCGCTTAGTGTTGCTTTTCTTTTGTAACTATTTCGTCAGTGAAATGTTTAAGTATAAGTTACTACATATAAACTATAGGCTACTTGTTTATTAAACTATAAATTCAATGTAATTGCAATCGTGATATTAGAACAGCTACTTAGTCATGTTATGTTACTTAACTACATCATATATTATAAATAAAAAACTCAAACTTTACCTCACTATGTTTCTTCTGTGAGTTTGTGTGTGCTGTTATTTTAATTGTTTAATTGTAAAAGTCTCAGACAGGCAAGCGCAGCTTCCAGAAATACACTCTCCATTATCAATCGCTCTTTACACTGACTGTATAAGATCAAAGCCATTCGCGCGTTTCGATCAGTCGGGCAAGTAAAACTGTCTTTTACTTGAAACTTTTTGTAAAAATCCACTTTTCCCGGATAAGCAGACAAGTGTTAATGTCGAGCCCGGTGTTCATTGCGAAGTGTTTCGTGCTGTAAAGCGGCACAGATGATCAGGTCACGTGCGCTCGCGCTGCAGTGATCGAGCAGACAAAGATCGCGGCAGCTCGAGATGGTCTCACGCCATTAGATATTAAATTAGCCAATTGTTATTGTGAAGTTTGTGCTTGCAATTTATGACTGTATAGGCTGAGAGAGTTTATGGCTTCGGGAGGGGCGGATGTGTGCTTGTCATTCAGAACACAAGACAAAATAGTCTTCTTTCAAAACAGAACATGGCAAAATAATCGTTTTTACTCGATTTTACTATTTTTTGGAGATCGTTGGGAATCAAAATCGAAATTGAAATTCGATTAATTGCACAGTCCTAGCGGATAAGCAGAAGTTAGAGACATAAAAACATTGCAAAATCTCTGTTGTCATTCTAGAAATACAAAACCAATCTGTGATAGTTTGTGGAAAAAAAAGGTACGTCAGTAATGACTGCAACAGCAATATATATATTTACACATACACTTAACCTCCACACCACAAATGTCTCCAGCATCATCTGCTACCTAAATAGTGTATCCTCTATCTCTCTGTACGTCTACCCAACGAAACATTATGAAAAGTAACAAAACTAGGGACGCGCCAATCCGATACTAAGTTTCGGCTCCGATACCACCATTCTTTGCCGGATCGGGTATCTATCCATCAATCACTAATGTGAAAAACTATAGAGTAACTATAACTAAACTATAACTATAATGTTATTCTGTCCCTGAATGTAAACTGCAACCCCAATAACTGCATGGATGAAGTTAATTTTAATTATGTGCCTGAGCGATTGAAAGAATGTTTCTGTTTGTTTTGATCATTTTACAACAGATTTTTAATTGTTCTCAAAATGTTTTTTCTAAATATCTCATACTGAAAACTACAGCACTGCCAAGAATTTTGTCCTCAGAGGAAAATTATGTGGTTGCATGTGTTCAATTTAATTGGACTCGGGCTTAAACACATAGAGCTCCATTACATTTATGCATTTGGCAGACGCTTTTATCCAAAGCGACTTACATTGCATTTCAAGGTACACATTCTTATCAGTTCTTGCTTTCCCTGGAAATCAAACCCATGACATTGGCGTTGCAAGCCAAGAGGGGAAGAGCAGGACACGGTAAGAGTTCACCAATCACAGCAGTGGCCATTTACTTTAAATTGAAACTTGAACTTTTGACAGAAAAATATCATTTTGAAAAATACAAATTTAGTGCAAAAAAAAAATTTGCTCCATAAGCTGATCTCCAGAAACATAAAATAAAGATCTGAAAATGCATTTTATGACCCCTTTAAGAACAGTCTGAAACCTAAACAACCGATTCTAGCCTTTGATTCAGATCACAAAGTTTTTCCATGGTTTCCATGATCATGACATTCCTGAATATAGAGATCCTGCATCACTTTTGAGATTACCCCAATGAACTGGACTGCACTCACTTAAACAACCTTTACTGCCCCATTACACAGCTGAATGATGTGGGTTTTCAGACTTACTAGAGCCGGAGAAGCTGGCAGGAGTAGCCTGCATGGCTTCACGCCTGTAGTCCCTGTCTTTAGGGAAACTGTTGACCACTGCAGCCGTCTTGGTTGCCTCCTTCTGCCTGTGCTCTCTGAAACAGGAAGGCATTAACAAATGATACTGGCATACAAAGACAACAAAACCACATCAGATTTACACTTTTTGCAAGTTACTTCAGAAGTGTAAACCAGGCTTGTTTCCTTTTGCTTCTGTAGCACATTTTAATTTCAGCGAACATTAAAGGTTCCAGCATTCATGTTAGGGCTGCACGATTAACCGAAGTAAAACCAATATCATGATATGGCTTAGCGCAAATATCAAATCCCAAAGGCTGTGATTTAATTACATATGTGCTAATATATGTGCTACTTGTTTCAAAGCGAAGCGGAACACTGTGTACTTTAACACATGAGCAGCGTCTAGCTTTCAGTGTCTCAGAGCATCTCTGCGTGTGCAGTGAATCTGAGGTCACTTATAACATGCATTTTTGAACAACACGATCGTTCCACAATTGTAATACGAAGTACTCATAAACCGACTCTTGCCCAAAAGCAGCTTTAAAGTCTCCTTGCGGTTTTCTGGCTAAATAAAAGTTTGATGTTTTTTATAAAATGAAGAAATTAAAGGGATACTTCAGGATTTAGGATTAAGCTTTCTATTAGTAGAAAACCTGTAGTATTTTCGAATTACCGTGGTTTCCACGCTCATATACCTTTCAAATGAGAGATTTATGTATTTTTTGTCTGGCAAAAATCCTCTGATGACGCAAAAATCATCATTAATCATGCCACCGGCCTTGTGCCGTTCTCCCGTGCCCCTCAGTCTCATCCTGGTCGCCAAAGTAAACATAATGAATGGAGACTGTAGAACGTAAAACCCGAATACCCGACACTTTGGGCGATCTCGTAATCCCGGGCAGACTCATCACGGAGACTCACTAGTAGCCTAGACTTGTTGTTTAACTACTGCGCTCTGTTACCGGTAGGCGTGGCCTCCTAGGGCAGTGAAGCAAGTGCATTCTGGGAGTTGTTGTCTTTCATCCACATAAGCCAAAAATAAATTTTCTGGCTTTTCTCAGTCTAGAAAGGTCCAAATTCAAAAATAATTTCACATTTCTTCTACATAAATGACTCATTTTAAATAAACATTCATCTTTCCAGAGGTGAAGTATCCCTTTAAGTCAGATTCCCCCCCCCCCAAATCGTGCAGCCCTAGTGCACATGGATGGTTCTATACAACAGAAGCAGTTTCAGCCCTGAGCTTATTTTCCTGCATACTGGGTTGTGGGGCATTTTGACTTATCAACACAATCTTTTGCAAAACATTTTATGAAGCATCGCCAATTAATGAAGGTCATAAATGATCTGTGTGAAAGCTCAGTCGCACTTACTGTCAGTTTGAAAGCTCAATGGGTGATGCTGTTGCCATTACACCGCTTCTTTACTGATGTGCTGCAGATGCAAGATATGTGAAACAGGCCTGAGGTCTAGGGCTGGGCGATTAACGATATCATATCGAGATCCGTCGATAACGTTGTTAAGCTCTGGACATTTTTACTTGATATGGATTAATCTAACAGCCTATCACACAGCAAAAACTAACACGACAACAGTCAGTCAAGTGCATGTCGCTAATAAGTGATTTCTGCGTGAATGAACTGCATGGTATCGCCCGTTACACAAATTCACACATATGTTCACAGAGTTTTCAGCGTCTGCCGTCTCAATAGGAGTACATGAACATGAATTTCATCTCCACAGCTGCTTTGAGTCACTTCACAAGCTTTTTACGGTTTCATTTGAGAAAAACTACCGTCAAATACACATTGAAACTGATAGATCTTCACGACAAACCATCAAAATAACAGTTTAACTTCAAGAAATTATGATGGAAATATATCACTACTGTATACTAAAAAGTCCTTCTTAAAGTAATAATAGTGTTGTTTCTAATTAATATCATACAACCAAGATATTTTTTCATCCATGTTTTAAATGTATCTTATTTGACAATCAAAAAAGTTGTTTTGTTGTAAATTAATTGTTATATTTTCATTTGATTACATTGAATCAACACTTGATTACATTTACGTTTACATGAATTTGCATTAAAAAGTTAACATTCATCCTCAAGATCTAATGTGTGGAAAGCAAAATATATATATATAAAAACTATTGTAATATTTATGGCCATATCGCCCAGCCCTACCTATGACTGCATAATGCGAATACAAAGAGATACTAAAAAGCATTTTCCATATGATTGCTGGAAACCTTCTGCAGAAACATACTAGTTTATACACTTTCTACTTGCATCGATCACCTTATGTTTCACTGGCAAGGTGCATGGATTAGAGTATTAGTGTATAATTAAGCACAATTTGTGTTTGAGGCGAGGGTTGAAAGACTGCATGATTAATACCTCTCCAGCCACTCTTTTGGTTTCTCCCACTGAGACACCTCTGTCCTGCAGTTGTAGTAGTACTTCTTCCCTGAAGAACTGATGTGTTCAGACCAATCATCTGCTGGCTCATTCGGCTGAACAGAAGGAAAAACAACAGGTTTGAGGACAGGGAACATTGAGATTGTTTAAAGAGACAGGAGGTGTTAAAGACAAAAGAGCGGTAAAGGAAGGAAGATGTAAGGGAAGGGTGGGAAAAAGAACAAAGGCAAAAACAAAAGGAAAGACCTGAAAGGGAGGGGAGAAAAAGAGAAGACAGTCTAGGTGTTTGTTGTTTTTCCTCTGACTTAAAGAAAGGCTAAACAGGGCAACAGTATGAGGAAGTTTCAAATAAAGAATAAGTCTGGGAAGAAAAGAGAGGGAATGGGAGCATTAGAGAGAGACAGACATATGAAATGTGAAAGTGAGAGAGAGAGAGAGAGAGAGAGAGAGAGAGAGAGAGAGAGAGAGAGAGAGAGAGCGCATGCAAGCTGAATCCTGATGCAAGCATGTGTAATATTTGATGAGGTGGATCTCTGCGCATCGCCCCTGCAGGATGCCTCTTTAATCTGCCTGAATACACCCTCCACTTACTAGCAGTCTGACAGTAAAAGCCTCACACCACCACACCAGACAGTCCCGATTATTGAAGCTAAAGTGTACAATTTCTATGCCACTAGCATCACTAACTGGATTTAAGTAACGACAAGTTTCCCCGTTGGTCAATGGGTCATGGATTGGTAGATTATGACAAAAAGCATCTTTCTACCAGTACCTGGATGGTCATTCAAAATAAGACATGTATTCTGACTACATTTTTGCTAATAATACATTTATTGGGTAGTTTATTTCTCAAAATGTAACAGAATACAATGATGTTCCATGCAGAACTATGATTAACAATGTTAATTTCATTCCACACTAAACTCTGTCATTGCCCTTGAAAGAAACCCCAATTAAGTAGTATATATTTCAAACCATGAAAGAAATTCACCTCTGTATGCCTGCCGAAAGCTAGTTCACACCTTCAACATAATTACAAGGTTTAATACAAAACATAAAATCTTGGGAAAGGTAATTGAGCAGATGAAGAGGATTTGATGAGTGAGTTCATGAAGTAGGTGGAGCATCTCACCATCTTCAGAGTGTGGAGGAGATTTTACTCAGCATATCAAAAGGGGCACCGTCATAACATATAATCAAAGACCATTTTATACCAACAGTGGCACAAACACAGAGATAACATGTCAATACTATTTCAATACTTAAGGATTCAAATTTTATACTGGCTCACCAAAACAATCTTGGATTCATAAAGAAAGCTTATGCCAAAAATCTTAGATCCATTCATCGTTTGTTAAAATTACCTTGGTTCGTTCTAACATTTTTCACAAAACAACCCCTCAATATTACAATGGCTTGGCAGGCTGTTTTTAAACTTAAGACAATTAATGCACTGCAGTCAAATTTGGCTTCATCCATGACCAAAACAGCCTTTTAATAAATTTGCTTGACTGCAATTCTTTTTTTTAAATGTCAATTTAACAGAAATAAAACCACATGATTTCAATGTATTTCATAATTTTTAACAAGTTTCAAAACCTTAAATGAAAGATGTAATGCTAAAGGCAGCAAAAAGCACTAAATCGCCTTTCTCTACTCTGGTAAAAGTACGCTGTGCCTTCCATCTCCCAGAAGAGCTCATATTATCTACAGAAAGGGGACAGATGGTCTGCACACAGGAGGTTTACCACACAACCAGACAACACATTTAACAGTGACGCCAAATTTATGCCAGAGATCATTTTGTTAGATCCAAATAATGGCCCATGAAACAACAACATGCAACTTATTAGAAGTCTGAAATATTTTATCAGATCTGCCAGGATAAATGTTTACTATTTTGACTTCATTGGTACAAAATTAATGCATTCTAATTTCGACTATTATCAAGACAGTTACTCAGCATGATTTATGCAAAACTAATAGCACAAATGGCTATTAGGGTATCATTTGTTCTGATTTATTCAATAAACATTCATTCTATATCAGAATGATTGTGCCAAAGAGGCAAAAGGTTACTGTTGCAATTAGAAAAGAACATGGCCTTGTTTTGCACGCTGATCTCTGCCTCATTTCAAGATGCAGACAAGTTAGAAGACATTGAGACTATGGCACTTACCGTGTCTGATGATTTGTTGGGATTTGAATGAGAGTTGGAGCTGTGCAGAGAGCTGTGGTTATGGGAGTTCTCTTGAGGGGAGATACTGGTCCCTAAAAGAAGACAAATAGACAAACCAAGTTTAAGTTATTTCTAAAAACTAGGAGGACAATGCAAACCTAAGAGTTAACACATCCGGTTGGTTAAAACAACTCACCTAGAACATTCTACCGTGATCTACGTAACTATAAAGCTTCAAGACAATATCTGATAATTCTTTGTCGTTTCCACTAACCGCAAAATCAAGCATCTATATCAATGACTCTTATAGCACTTGAGCTTTTTATAGCTGAATGATGCCGAGACAAATACTTCTAGGCCCTCCTATCAATTCCTGGTTATTTTGATTCATTAGAGTAATTTCAGCTTGAACTGCACCAACTCGTTTACACATAAGAAATACAAGCTCTCTAAGACCCATCTAGTAAGTGTTCATGCAGCATGATTTCAATGCTAAAAAAAAGGAGAGATGCAGAAACAGTCACATTGTAAAGCGATGAACAAATCAAATGATTTTTAATACTGATTCGTATGTGTGTTCTCATCACAACAACTTTAACACTCATCATGAGTGTTAAAGCACTGTTTAAAGATCTAATAAGGCCGTTCTTTATAATATGCCCACTACCGAAAGGGGACAAAATGAAAGGTCTTACCACAATTTGAGGTAACAAACTAGTGAAATGGAAGCATTTTCAGACAAATTAAGTGTTCAGTGAGATTACTCATTCTGACAAAAAACTAATAATCAGTAGAGCTGGGAAAAGATGAAGAACAGCATAATGATTTTAGAACACCAGACTCACACTCTTAATGATACATCCAGCACACTCAATCAGTAACTACTCAATCAGTAACTACACACAAAAGATTACTCATGGTAAACAAACACATACTGGGTTTAAACTGTTGACCAATTCAATGAGCAGATAGTCTGCAATAGCATTTTGGCATGACAAAACATTGCTGAGCTACCTGATTACTGTAGGAGTAATATGTCTTAGTGAGCTATTACAGAGCAAGAGTACACCAATAACACAAATTCAGACAAGTTTCATACACTGGGTAATTAACTCGCTTCAGGTGGAAAAGATAGCGTTTCGTGGTACAAGAAAGGTCAAGAAAGTCACACAGAAAGCCCTAAGAGACCTGCAGAAATGGGGCATTTCAGCTGCAGACATCCTTTAGGGTACAGACAGTCTTCACCGCCTCGGAGTGCATCAGATGTGTGCCAGTAACACGAATATAAAGCCACTGTGAGTGTGGAAGAGATTAGACTCAACAGACATGTCTCAATATCTATGAAATCAAAATTGAGCTTTGTGGCTTTTGGTCCATGCATGTCAGCTTTGAAGTGATCTAGATGCACTCCCTAATGTTGATGACTTATCCTGCACTACACAGATTCATGTGCAATCAGATGCTCATTAGAATGAGACCGTCTTTAGCCTAAACAGCACCTGCAGTTGATGATCATAATAAATATTTTAACTAAAGTATTTTAGCAATTAAGAAAAATGGAGAAAAGAGCTCTTTCATATGTCCCAGTCCCACCCAAACTTCCTGTGAACACAAAATACATCAACACTTTTGTTTAATCTAAATTGGAGAAGAAATAGTGTCAGAAGGAACTTTTCGACATGCACATACGCGCACAGACACACAAAACAAAAATTTGGAGTGGTAGAACAAGTTAGTATGTGAACATGGAGTCAAGGAAATGCACTATAGTAATTCAAGTCTGTACAGTGTAGCACAAGTTCAGCTAGAATTTTAATGAAGAGTATTGGTTAGAAAAGCAAGCACACAGCCTTATAAATGTTTTAATCACAGTGATGGTTCTGGCATATGACAAGTTTCCTCATCTTGGTTTTGATCAAATTCATCAGAATGCAATAACATGGTCATTTAAATAATTTATTTAAAACAGGCCAAAGTAAGAAGTGATAGGTAACTTAAACTGTCCCAACTTCCATCAAGACTTCATATTCACCTTCACTCCATTTCATCCAAAATATTGATCTAATTTTTAATCGATATTTCTTTTTTAACAAACCAATCTTTTTTTTGTATATGTCAAGACCAATCTTTTATGCTGTTTTGTGTTTTTAGTTGTTGCATAATTAACACATTATATGTAGAGCACCTGCCATCCAATAATCTCAACAAACTTTGTTACTTTTGAATAAAATAAATAAACAGTATCAGCTTTAAAATTCTGTCAATTTTATCACAAAATTCTAATAAACAAATAAAATGTAGACGCTCTGTCACGTGAGAGAAGATATACTGAAAGATAGGAAACTCACAGAAAATAATTTCTCATGTTTCAACTGCAGAAAGACATCAAGAAAATGGTTTGTGAACATAATACTGCATTTTCCTCAGGAAATTCATTCAATGTCCATAGCGCATTAGTTAAAAAATATATAAAAAAGAGCACTAGAGAGACATTTAACTAATATATATATATATATATATATAAAAACTACATTATATGTAATCATATTTTTACCTGTTAGTGATGTCTTAGTGTTGAAAACCTAATCAATGTAAACTAGTTATGACAGTCACCCCTTAAATAATCATATTTCAACAACAAACTGGAGTAGAAACTAAGGCTATGTTCACACTGTCAGTCCAAATCCAATTATTTGTGTATCCGATTGGAATCTGATCTAAATTATTGACCGCCCACACTTGTGTATCACAACTGTTCAGGTCTGATTTGTGTCCCGTGGCGTTTTTTTGTGTGTTTTGGAATATCTGCATTGGTTTCTATGGCAATGACATTGCGTTAGTAAGGGTGCTTTCACATCTGTAGTTCGGTTCATTTGGTCCGGACCAAGGGAGAAAATTTATACTTTGTAGCATTTTTCAGGCGTTTTGGTTCCTTTTCACACCACACTGATTGCTCTGGTCCGAATCAGTTGATGAAAAGAAACAAAATGCAGTCACGTGACAACATCCACATCACTCGTTGGCCAGATGGGTCTTGAACGTATTTTCACAACTGCACTTCGATTGTCAAAATTAACATGCGAGAAAATTCCAACAGAACTCCCGGAAATAAACAAAGAGGAGGAAAATCCGGCAGAAAACGCGCCGCTTTTTACTATGGAGAGACGACTGCGTGGGCTGATTGTATCCCTGGTCATAGTTTATATAGTTTTCTACACCACTTTAGGCAAACAATAATATTTGAGAATGAAGCGAGGATGCGGCTTGAAAATAATGTTTTATGCAATGCACGCGGCGAGTCACTTCAGGAGGAGGCGGCGCGTGCATTAATGTTGCTAAACAGTGACAATGCACAGCGCGGCTGACTACGGCAGCTGGTTTAGTTAAAAAATGCACAGTTCTTTGGCAGTTGGGTCTGTTCAGGGTTGGATCACGTTCTCACCACAAACGAACCGCTCCAGAGTTCGTTTGAAAGCGTACCGAGACCACTTCTTCGAGGAGGTCTCGGTACGCTTGTTTGGTCCGCTTTTGGTGCGCACCCGAGTACGATTGCTGCATTCACACCTGCCCAAACGAACCGCACCAAAGCTGAAAACGAACTCTAGTGCGATTCAACCGAACTAAATGAGGCAGGTGTGAAAGCACCCTAAGTATAGGCCAAAAACAAGAACAGAATCAAACTGGAGGGGTTCACAATACAGATGTTGTCTTATTTACAACATGACAATGTGAAGCCACCGCACTGGACTACTACGTTTTCAAGGCCGGCATCAGAAATGTATGCGCAGCTTTATTCTGTGCGGTCATCTACGCCAGTCTCAATTTAATATTGTCATTTTCTACTCACTTTGTAAAAACACAACCTTGTTTCTGCAGCGACTTTCAGCATGTTTCCAATAACAACGTCTGACATGTTTGTTTTACGTGGCGTGAGCAAGTGACAAGCCATGCGAAATCCGATTAGAGTGGTCAGACAGAAACAGATTTCCAGAAAAGCAATTTGTATACGGTTACAAACCATATATGAATGCTCGCATATGAACTGCCCAATCAGCCATTTAAAACACTAAATGAAACTCTTTTTAAATGGTGATTATTTGATCTAAATATAAATATCAATTGAATTGAATAATTTGGGCTTTTCATCCATTCTGTCATAACCTTTAATATTATAGTAAATAATTAACCAAATGAATGGTTTCCGTTTAGTTAACAGCATTAGATATGAATACGAAAACTTTCATGATTTTATGAAATATTTCCAAATTAATCAATATTGAATAAAATCGAGCTTGTGAATCGAAATCTAATCAAATTGTGAAATCTGTCACGATCCATCCACTACAGCACAATATAGTAAAACTAAAATCTAGCACGATATGACATGGGTCAGCTGCTTTTAGCATTTATAGTTATTACAAATGCATATTACGGTCAACAAATTATGTTGTTAACATTTTTAAATCATGGTTACACTTTTTACTGCTTCGAGGGGATCTTTAACAAGATGCCAAACTTGACCAATGTAGCAGATCTGGTTAATATGAATGACAGATGCAAAGCTTTTACACCACCAATGTTCATAAGATGCAGCACTAACAATAACGAAAACATTCAACGGCACACAGCCAGGCAGAAAATTAAGTAGATTTATCACTTTTGTCCATGACTGAACACGCAATACGCATGAGCATGACATCACCGCTTTGACAAATGTGTTTTTTTTTTGTTTACACAAAGACGACAATGGTATAAATTTAAAAAGAAAAACTTTTCTGAAACCAGTTTTCCAAAGTTTACGTTTTCAGGTCTCCAAAACACCCTTCTCATCTAAATGAACGGCTAAAACATGGTACAAAGTTTTCCATTTTTAGTTACAATAAAAACGGTGTCGTGTAAACTGCCCCTCACTATCTAAAAGATGATCATTTGAAAGATTGAAGTCAATGGTCACCAAAACGGTTTGGTTACCAACATTTTTCACAAAATCTTTTTTTGTGCTCTACAGATGAAAGAAAATCATACAGGCATGGAACGACATGAGTGAGCAAATCATGAGAGAATTTTCCTTTTTGGTGGACTATTGTAAATATTACATTGATTCTGCTTATTTTAACCGACTGAACAAAATCATTCTAGCAAAACTGAAAAGTTATTTCCAAAGAATGTTTACCATACCAATAAATTCATGTGGATCTTTCTAAGAAAAAAGAACAAGTCAGTCACACCGGGTCTTTCAAGCCAGCTTATTTTTGATAAATGATATAGCAATGTTCATGTAGACAGCAAAATAAAGTGTCTTGTTGAAAACTGAAGAAAAAAAAAAGAACATGCTAATACCTGATTTGAAGAGAAAACACTCTGTATAGACCTTGAACATGAAGATAAAGCACATAGTGCTCAGTCAAAGCCTTACATTCTCCTATCTGAAACGGCATCATTCATAAAGTGAATGCAGGGTGCTTGAAGCAGGTCCCACTTCAGGTACTGGGATTTCATTTACTATGTTTACCGCAAAGACAGCTATCTGTTCAACTTATACATAAGATGTCTGACAAGTGTTTACATAGAAACAATTATGCACTAATTAAGATTTACAACATGGATCTAGGCACCTGTATCAGCCTCAGATCCATGCCTCTTATTGAATTAAAAATATGACTCCCTGTCTCCCCTCTTACCTCCTTCTCTGTCTCTCCCCCGGTGTGGATGGATGGCTTTTGCTCTGCCATGGCCGGTGTTGTCCATGTGTTTATTTTCTGGACTGTCTGACCGCCGCAACATCTTGCACGGTGGAGTGGCGTCGTTGTTGTCACGCATCTTCTCATGTCTGTGATCAGGGTGACTCTTGGAGGAGTACTTAAGTGTCTGTCAAAACATGATATTTCTACATTGAACTCTGCTGCACAATTACTCTCTGACATGCAAAGTACATTAGAGCTGGATTATAGCTGGTCTATGATGGTCATTAGCTAGCTTACCAGCTTGTCTAGAATGGTCTACTTGCTATCAACCACCATCTAAAATGTTCCAAAACACCAAAATACTTCTTAGAAGCATAATGTTTGTGTCATAACATACTTTGCACGTCATTGCAAGACTGAACTGAGCACAAAAAAGCCTATAAGCATCTTTCTCTCGTTATTACATACAATTAAGCACCTCATGATGGTCTACACAATAATAACACTCGTTTTATTGGGATTTTGTTGCGTTTACTCGCTCGCAAATATCAAGACTATTTATAAACAACCTCGTACCCTTAAATTCGTGTTTACGTATACATCAGTTTCTCTAAAGTAACATAATTTAGAACCCTGACACAATGATAATATACATTACTATATTGGTAATATAGAAGTAAATCGCTGTGGCATACAGGCCTGATGTAGCTGCTAGCGAGCTAACGTTAGCCTGTTAAAAGTCGCTAGCGCCCTGAGCGCATTAAAAACATGATAAATTCGACGGGCAGGCGACTAATGACAGCACAAATTTATGTTTGCAGTGTAATGTAAATGTGTGTGTAATTTTAAGCCGAACCCAGGGAGAATAAGGCACTTTTTGCTGTGTTTTACACACAGAGGCCTAAACTGCTTCAAAAGCCTGCACTAGATTTACCCCATTTTAATCTTATTTGTTTCAGATATACCTGGTAGGGCTGAGAATCCCTTCGGTCGGTGCACCTACAAAATAAAACAAGAAAAGGAGACAGAGGAATAGGTAAAAAAACATCTTCACGCACAGTGGCAGAAATTGCAACAGCTGAATCGGCTTCCTTAAGTTTCTACTTATTTTGGTTTGGCTAAAAATGGCGGATTGTCAAAGCGGAGAAGGAAAATCGGAGTATAAAAGAGCTCTTTACCCATCGCCGAGTCTTGGTTGTTTCCTTGCATACATTACCATCAATGCCGTGTTAGTGTGTGTGAAGTAGATGTGAAAGATTGGCGACTTATTTTGATTTTGGAGTGGCCTATCGACGACCCGATCGCGTATATAATTTTAATAGTTCTATTGGAGTCGCTCTTCGCCTCTGCTAGTCAGAGCGCCCTCGGTCCATCTCCCACTCAGACACACACCAAAACTCTGCCCCTATCTACAGAACAGCGAAGCTCAGCCTTCCTCACACACCTCAATCCGGGTTACTTCGAGGCTCGCTTCGGCTCGATTCGCAGACTCTCGGGTCATCTCGGCCACTGGTTGAATTTATCTTAGGCAGTGCTTCAATGAAGTAGGGATCTGCGTGAATGTTCGCAGGGCGAAAACCGCGTAAAAATACACTGTGCTTGGCATACACTAGACTAGAGAATAGGGATGTGCCGAACAAGGTTTCTGAAGCAGTGTGAGGCTTTAATACAAACTGTATTGGTGCTTCGAAGCTTTTGACACAGTGCTCAGCTTCGCCTTCTGGTGGTCAATACAAATTCCTACAACAACTGTGTCATTCAGATGTTTTGTTAATGTTTATTTGTATATTTAATAATAAGCATATATATATGTTAGCAAGATGGCGGTGTGTGTGTGTGTGTGTGTGTGTGTGTGTGTGCGTGCAGCGATAGAGTTTCATAGTTTTTGTGTTTCACAAATGAAATGTACAAATATCAATGAAAAAAAAGACTTTCTGTTCCTTTTATTTTTACTTGCTTCTAACTTGTGTCTTTTCACCTTCTCTAGGCCAATACATTAGGCCTATGGGATTTTTCCTTGCACCATTTTTTGTGTTCCTTACAAAACAACACAAACATAGAAACACTTATGCACAAATACAAAAGCAAGTAGGCCTACATGTTTTCATTCAAGAATAATTAACATCAATACACCAGGTTATAAAAAAGCTACATACATATGCATGACTGATATATTTATTATATTGCACTAAATGTATAGCGGGTATGGGAAATAGACTGTATAAGAGCAATAGACGCGCTTTGTTTTTGAGCCCAGCGTGACGTGTCAGTGAGGTAACGAAGCTTCGTGTCCACGTCACGGGTGTCGAACTACCCATCTCTAATAGAGAAATATGATTTATGAGGCTAAGTTCAAGCTCTACTGCAGCTGTTGAGAAATGTTGAGTTTCAGTGGCTGAAATTTAAACTCAATACTGAAATCTACTGGACATGTTGAGTCAGTGCACTACTGCCAATGAGACGAATGCAGAAAGGTCCTGATGCAGCATGACTCACTGAAACAAGCGAGTCTTTTTGCTACCCGATCACTATTCAATAGGCTATCTCTTCAGAGGAACGGAGACTCTTCTTACGTTGATATGAGTAAAAAAAAAACATAAACATGAAAAGTAACAAATGTCTGCCAGCAGCAACTACAGCTGCGAGTTTTCTTGGGTCGTGTATGTCTCTGTTTCTTTGCAGATTTAGACTATAGATTTTTGTTTGTTTTTCCATGCAAATGTTGTGCCAACTGCCAAATGAGATGGAGACTGTGCATGGACAGCAATTTGGAGGTCATACAGAATTTTGGTTGCATTTTATTCCAGAGTTAATCGAGAGAAATTATGAATTAATTATGACAATTGTTGCAAATAAGCTAGGCTACTCTAAACAATTACACTCTAAATTATATACAAGTAATATTTCACAGGCTTTTGGGACTCTGTAATGCTTGAAAAGAACGTTTAACATCAGTGTTAGCTCACTTTTTGAAGACACATTTATAACAATGGAAGCAGCATTAGCACGGATTGTCTGCGCCCTTTCATATTAGCTCCTGTTGCCCCTTTGGAGTTAGGTTTTCCAGAATAAGTTCACTCAGTTGCACAATTAGAGCAAATAAAACAAGTATTCTAAAATATTACCATTGAATCTTTAATTAATAAGCTATTGTTGGTCCATATATATATATATATATATATCAAAAACCTCAGAAGAATCAATTAGGTCAAGAAGTTTGTTTTCGCACTCACATTTGATTAAGCGCCATAACGTTGAACATTAAATCATGTTGGCTCAGGTAAATAACATAATTAACAGATACAACGTTAATCAATGTTAAAATTAAAATAAGATTTATGTTTAGCTTTAGAATTTAACATTTACAGTTGTATGCACTGTTTACACTACCAATCCTTTGCTTCTTCTGCTTGTTGTAATCAAGGTCAATAAAATGTGATGATTGGTATTATAAGTTGCAAGCTTTTTTTTCAGGTTATGGTGGACATGTAGAAATGATCATTGTTCAAACTTTACTACAAAAATATCATGTGTAGTTCTCAGTGCAAGTGTCATCAATCTCATATGTCGACCACAAGAGGGTGCTGTAGTCTTAATGTAAAGATGTTGCGCTGGTTTGTATTGTGTGTTGTTGGGCCCTGTACGCACGTCAAAAAGAAGAGGGCTCTGCCTCTTTCTCTTTCTTTCTTTCTTTCTTTCTTTCTTTCTTTCTTTCTTTCTTTCTTTCGGTGATACATTTTCATTCTTTGTTCTGAACGTTTTTAATTTTTGTTGTGTAGAAACTAAACCTCAGTTGAAACCACGAGGAGGCATTGGGCATTGTCTTATTTCAAACTTGTCAAACCAGTCTGCGTAGTAAATTTCCTCACTGAAGAAAACCACTGAGTGAGACAACAAGAACTTAGCGTGTCGAGACGGATCAAATCAAGTTACTAGTCGAGATAGGCGAGATATTCAAATAGAAAAAGAAAAAAAAACTGGTGGTCATGTGCTCTAGAACAGGAAAGACAGGTGTTCTGTCGTCTGAATTCTTAAGAACAGACCTACTCATTCATTCCTGGAAATTACCCCTTGCAAAAGAACATTCAAAGCAACAAAGAAACATGTATTTATGATTTATTTACGTTTGCACACTCTCACTGTAGACATCTTATAATAAAGCATAATTTTTGTAGAGAATAAGGGCAGGTGTGGCATGTGAACCGCCAATCGGATTTCAGGATTACACTTTGGTCCCGCCCTATTTTAGTTAACTGTCCAATCAAGAAAAGGATTACTTCCGCCCGCCTGCCTCGTTGAACGCAGATTGTACGAGGCGTTTTGCCTGGAAAGAAAAACACGTTGTACGCTAAGACCTACGCAAGCCTGGGATATTTTAATTTAGATTCTGTATTTTTTACCTTTTAAAAGCAAACTGAAGTCAACTTTTTTTCTCCGGAGTGATCGCCCAAGAAACCCAAGACGTCTTAGCTGGACTTCCCAAACACAATACTTAACGTACACAGCTCGAGTGAGTAAGTTAATAACAACTTATTTCTATACAGGGACCACAAACATTTACGCCGTTGTTTATATTTAAACATGACTACATATCTTAAATGTTTAGTCTTTGAGGGGAATATCAAAATAAGTTGTTTTGAAAACTCGAGTCTTGCCTTGTTTTTCATTGTTTTTGTGTGTCCGGTTTTGCTCGAGCCAACGGTCGGGTGCACTTGACAGCGCGAGTTCTCTGACAAGTGCACCCGGCCATTGAGCTGAACTGGACAGGACAAACAAAAACAATGAAACGAGCCCACTATCCTTGATGCGTGAAAGGGATCTGCTTTATTTCGGCAGAGAGTGTTGACGCGGAGCTTGACACTGACATCACCGGGTGGGTTCGCCCTGAGCAACAGGGTAAACTCATCTCTCATCGTGAGTGCTCAGCTGCTAGGGTTGGCCTGACATGCTCGAATAAATAACAATAATGTGAATAATTTCACCTAGTGCTGCTGCTTCTGAGTTTACAACCAGCCATGTGCTGTTCTCGGCTATTTCTGCTGGAACTATACTTGTTGTACTATACTGCTAGAACTATAACGTTACTATGCTTTGTTGTTGTTTGTTGTAAGACATGTTAGATAGAGATCAACTATTATTGGTAGCACTTTATAATAAGGTTTCATTTTAAAGATTAGTTACTACATAAGTTAACGTGAACTTATGAATTAGTTTAGCTATCCATACACATTATTAACGTAAACAACTAAATAAGTCACATATTCATGCTCAAGTTAATTTTAATTTTATATACACACAATTACGATGTTCCTGCCTTATACAAATACACTTTATGCTCCAATAGAAGCAAATCAAATGCCATAGTCTAGGTTGTATGTTTTGCAATTCCTGATCATCATGTGCATATATTATATCTTGACCCTAGTTGATAAGGCCACTTGGACAATTGGCAAAACTGTTAAGTATTCAAGTAATGAAATGACTGAATGCACTCTAACCTTTGTTCAAATAGGCACTGAGAGGTTTCGTAGTCCTGCTTCCCTGTGGGAAACGCTGGATACAGTGGTTTGTTTGAGACTTGCTATCTGCTGTGTCAGATATCACTGCTCAGAAGTGCCCTGTCTGCACTCCCTCTGATTTCCCTCTTCTTGACCTCTTTACACACACTCTCACTCGTCGTCCCGTAGTGTCAGTTGACAGGCTGACGTTACAGTCCATGTCCTGATCGCTCCCTCTTTTGACAGTTGTAACCTTTTAGAATGCTAGTAATTAAACACAAGAGAGGGTATACAATGCCTTATGTGTGTGAGTGACTTTAACTTAAGTCATTAGAGGTCAGTTTGCATAACTTTTTTTCTGAGACGAGAATGCAGAGAAGCCCCTACATCCATTTGAATTCCATGTGTGTTGTGTACCGAAAGGAGGGAATGTGTTCTTTGGCGGTCCTGCAGGATTAGTGAAATATGAAGGACTGAAAATACACACTTGAAGTGGAGAAGAAATCACTGATGAGTTAAACTGTGGTGATATGCATAGACCATTTCAGGTCATCACCTGTTTTTGAGCCTGAAATAATGCTAATGTGTCTTGTAAACACATGTACTTGGGGTCTAACTGCGATCATCAAACTGTAATTTCAAATTGGGACATGGCTTTTAATACGAAAAGGGAGTATTTATCAGTTGTGCTTTTACTGATTGGACAGCTATGACCATGTTAACGCTCTCCAAGATGCAATCATCAGTTGATGGATGTATCTTGTCATTCAGGCTACATAAGCCACTTTTATGCACCATTGGTCCGAACTGTTCGAAGAACCTTAAGGTACGGTTCCAGTTATGTTTCCACTTGAGCCGCGTACGGTACGGTACGGCACAGCACGATTAAAAATCATTCTCGGCTGGGAATTCTCAGCATGGTGCTGAACCGTTCTGGTAGAATGTGTGTGTGACGTCACTTATCTGTTGCTTGGCTACAAGTTTCTCTGATAGCTGACTAATCATGGTATTTGAGTGGTGTAAACACAAATTAATAATAAAATTAAAAGAAATATCTGATCATCTCATGTCATCAGTAAACCGTTGCATTACCAAGGCAATGACTCATTAGTATTACATTCCAAATAGGTCCATTATCAGCCCCACAAGTGGAAAATGAAACCGTACCAGCTGGCCTGGATTGGCACGGAATGGAGCCGTTACGCAATGAGAACCGTTCGGCCCGACTGTGGAGAAGCGGCTATGCATTAACCTAACTTCTCCCAAACAGAATTATGTCAGCATACGGAAGTTTAGGAACTCCACAATCCACACGTGAGCAAGCAGAAGAGCGCGTTCAGCAGAAGATTTGGCTGCATTTCATTGGCATCATGACAGATGTGGACTCCAATATTATACAAGCAGAAAAATAGTGGATTTGATTTATATTCTTTTTTGCAGAGATGTATGTTAGTGACTACACAGTACAGAGATTGCAATCTGACTGTTCAAGACACATGAAGCGACCTCCTCCTTACTGTTCTATACGGTGTATGTGCAAAAGAGCTGTTCTGATGTTTACATGGTAAAGAAACCCTGAGGGAATAAAGAAAACATTTTCTATGAGAAAAAGACTTCAATTATACTATACCCTTAAGCACAGATTGATGTAACCATGTGACTCTTCAGAGAGGCAGAATATGAACTAGAGCGCAATCTAATTCGTTGTTAGCCCACCTAGTCTGTGCAGTGGCACTGTGGCAGAACAGGTGTCTAATGGCTGTGTGTTAGCCAGCCCAGTGTGTGGCCCAGCATTACTGGGATTCCTGTGCTGTTGTTTCTGTAGTGGTGAGGTCGAATCTGAGGGAGAGAGAAGTCTTGGAATGTGAGCGGTTTTGAGCTGCATCAGAGGTTTAGTGTCTTTAAACTAAATATAATAAATACATATTTTGTATACATGTATAGGCTATACCTTGTGGTTCTAGGCCTATTCATTCCAGTGACCTGCATCTTGCGTTTAACAGCAAAAACGCATTCTGTGTAAACCGGCCTTAACACATGCGTTTTATTTCTCAACTGTTTACATTCACTTTTTACGAGGATACTTGCCAATATGGGCATTTTGTGTGAATATGTCTGTTCAAACACAAGAACAAGGGAAAGAGGACTCAATTCAGTATCCATGCTGTCTGTCGGCTTTGGGTGCACTCTTCGAATGTGTGTTGCGCGCAGACAACTTCTCAAGCAGCGAGTATAGCCTACCAAATTGAGTTATCTTTTCTTCTTGCACTTTAATTTTTAAATTGCCGAAGCTTAAAAACATGTGAAAATGATTAACTTTAGTGACAATGCAGCAAGTGACACTTCCATCTACTTCTCTGAGCGTTGTTCACGCTGGCCCCGGGCCATCGAACAGTCCTTATTGTCAAACCCCGGGTCTCATTCTCTGGATTTTGGTGTTTTATTAAGGGAAGTTTTAAATATGAGCTTTGCGGTGGCCTTGGTTCCCCATCATTAACTGAGGGGGAAGTAAGTGAGCAGTTCAGTCGTTTAAAAGAATGTGGTGTAAAGGTCATACCCAGCAGAGTTAGCCGTAATACATTTGTCATCACTATATCTTGCAGTGTGTCAGAGCTCAGGTGTTCTTTTCAAAGAGCTCTGCTGCTTTTAGACTACACAGCAGCATCTGAATCAGTGGTTCAGTTTTGCTGACATGCACATTATTCCACAGATCTGCGCATTTCCCATCTGGTCAGCCTGTGTCTGTTATTCCTTGTACAACTAATACTTACAGATCAGAGAATGTTGCACTGGCATTGCTGTTTAATAGCCATTTCAGATCGATCACGGTCGGCTCAAACTCACTTTGGGACCAAGAAAACTGCGGCAGCATACATATACAAAATTCACCCCTTCAGTTGAACTTGACTTGATATATGTGCTCCTGTTCTGCAGACCAGTCGTGTCTCTGCCTCTTCAGCACTTCCTGTGTAAACTGAGCTCAAGCAGGCTGTAAAGAAGGTGCTTCTTCAGACATGCAGGAGGCTCAAACAACTCAAAGCTCATAAACTCTTGAAAAGGAAAGCAGTATGATGGGAAGCCTCCTGTAGTGCATCGTTCTACTTATCAGGTTCATGACTTGTGGAGAGTCAAGCGTGTTAGGATGAGCTTGTAACATTGGTGGAGATGTCACACGTGGTTGTATCCCAATGTGTTTTATTTATGAGAGTTTTTCCATGGACTACTTCATGCATCATAACTTCCCTCTGCTCAGCGCTTCTTTTAATAATTTAGTGAGACCATATTGAAGAATGGGGGAACAAGAAGACTAAAATAATCCACTGTGTTACTTTGTAAACCTGCATTTGTTTTTTTGAGAGGACCTAAAGGAATCATTTACTCGCCTTCATGTCATTCCAAAACCTTCTTGTGTGGAACATAAATGAGGATGTTTTGAGAAATGTCAAACTGTTTTTGTGCACACATTGGAAGCAGGGCTCCAGAGTAACCTTTTGCCTTGGTTGCACATGTGCGCCTAACTTTTTTATTTATTTAGGTGCACCAGCACAAAATTTAGGTGCACCCAAATTTTTCCTCGGCTCGCGTCGCCTTTAACGCCACAATTTCAAGGTCACTTTTTTACCATGCTCCATATACATTCATACACTCACCGGCCACTTTATTAGGTACCCCATGCTAGTAACGGGTTGGACCCCCTTTTGCCTTCAGAACTGCCTCAATTCTTCGTGGCATAGATTCAACAAGGTGCTGGAAGCATTCCTCAGGGAGTTTGGTCCATATTGACATGATGGCATCACACAGTTGCCGCAGATTTGTCGGCTGCACATATACATGATGCGAATCTCCCGTTCCACCACATCCCAAAGATGCTCTATTGGATTAAGATCTGGTGACTGTGGAGGCCATTTGAGTACAGCGAACTCATTGTCATGTTCAAGAAACCAGTCTGAGATGATTCCAGCTTTTTGACATGGCGCATTATCCTGCTGAAAGTAGCCATCAGAAGTTGGGTACATTGTGGTCATAAAGGGATGGACATGGTCAGCAACAATACTCAGGTAGGCTGTGGCGTTGCAACGATGCTCAATTGGTACCAAGGGGCCCAAAGAGTGCCAAGAAAATATTCCCCACACCATGACACCACCACCACCAGCCTGAACCGTTGATACAAGGCAGGATGGATCCATGCTTTCATGTTGTAGACGCCAAATTCTGACCCTACCATCCGAATGTCGCAGCAGAAATCGAGACTCATCAGACCAGGCAACGTTTTTCCAATCTTCTATTGTCCAATTTCGATGAGCTTGTGCAAATTGTAGCCTCAGTTTCCTGTTCTTAGCTGAAAGGAGTGGCACCCGGTGTGGTCTTCTGCTGCTGTAGCCCATCTGCCTCAAAGTTCGACGTACTGTGCGTTCAGAGATGCTCTTCTGCCCACCTTGGTTGTAACGGGTGGTTATTTGAGTCACTGTTGCCCTTCTATCAGCTCAAACCAGTCTGGCCATTCTCCTCTGACCTCTGGCATCAACAAGGCATTTCCGCCCACAGAACTGCCGCTCACTGGATGTTTTTTCTTTTTCGGACCATTCTCTGTAAACCCTAGAGATGGTTGTGCGTGAAAATCCCAGTAGATTAGCAGTTTCTGAAATACTCAGACCAGCCCTTCTGGCACCAACAATCATGCCACGTTCAAAGTCACTCAAATCACCTTTTTTCCCCATACTGATGCTCGGTTTGAACTGCAGGAGATTGTCTTGACCATGTCTACATGCCTAAATGCACTGAGTTGCCGCCATGTGATTGGCTGCTTAGAAATTAAGTGTTAAGGAGCAGTTGGACAGGTGTACCTAATAAAGTGGCCGGTGAGTGTATATTATGTAAATGATTTTAAACAAGAATAAGGTGTAGGTAAATACTTTTTTTTTTATTTGAAGCAGAATTATAGGCTACTGTATATAAAAATCTTTTTTTTTTAAATGTTTAAGGTGCTTCACTGAGCTGCCAAAATAAAACATTTAAAGCAAAATAAAACATTTCAAAATAGAAAGTGCTACTGTTTAAAAGTACATCTCTGAGCCGTCGACCGTCGATAGCCGGTGCTCAGGTCGCAATTTCAATCACACTGCACGGAGCAGTGTAGGCCTACTGGAATAACTGGACCACAGCCAATCAGAGGCAAAGACCCGCCCCATCTCTGTCTCTGATTGGTTTAGACCACAATATGATCCAACCATGATTGTGAGTTCCGTCAAAGGAGAACAAATGCTTCGTTTGTGGAGAGGCAGCGGATGCAAGGACGTTAGGTGCACCGCTGTGACCTAGGAAAAATTTTAGTTGCACACTTACAAATTTTGGTCGCGACAATGGGCTCTAATGTTGTTTGTTTTTCAACATTGTTTAAAATAGCTTTTGTGTTCTGCAGAAGTCATACAGTTTTGGAATGACATGAGGGTGAGTAAATGATAACAGAATTTTCGTGTTTGGGTACATATACCTTTATCGGCTGGAAATAATCTGGTTATAGTATAGGCCTAGAGGCAAAATCTCAAATGCCTGAAGATTCTGTTAGAAAATGAAGTGTTTCACTCTCTGTAACTTCTATAGTCATGTCTGTACTCTGTTCTTTTACCATATTCTGTTTTCTCCTCTGGAACATTTAGCCCTGCTCTACGAAAGTTTTGTTGGGTTGGCTTTGCGCTCTGTTCGGAATGCTGCTGATAACACTGACAACATTTTGTGTGGCGTCTCCGTCTTATTCATCTCATCCACGTCTGTGGTCTGCTGGTTCTTTTCGTGTTCTGAGTCTTTAGACATACTGTGTGTGTCTTGGATCTTTTGTGTATGTTCCTGTATGGCAGTTTGTGTAATTAGTTTGTGGCTTTCTGTCTACCAGTCAGTAATCCTCTCGTTATGAAGCTGTCTGAAGTGGTTTTTGGCTGTGGCCTCAGCTCTTTGAGATCTCACTCAAAACACTGGGCCTCACTCCAGACCCCCCACACTAGACCCCAGGTTTGAGTTCAACAGTAGCCAGGCCCCCAGGCCAAAAACTCTGCTACAGACCCTCAGTCTACTGCTGCCAAATTTCTCTCTGTTTTTCCAATGCCTAGATTGTGTATTTGTTTGTGAATTAATGAGCATGAAATCGCCAAGAGAAAGTGAAGGATTGTGGATGTGTGTTGCAGGATTATTATGCTTTCTGAGAGTGGCATTTAGGGTCAAGCTTGTGGACATGCCATGGGTATGCGTGTGATGTGACCAGTCAAAGCAATTCAGCAGGTGATTTCTTACAGGGATTTTGACTGTCTTGCATCACTTCTATGTGTAAATGACTTGTGTAATAATGTGATTATGAAATCCCACACAAGTTTATCCTCCCACTGTGAGATTTTGCGGTATTAAGGTGCAGTCAAATCATTGTTCATCTTATTTTAATGGTAAATGCTATTAGCAAAGGTTCAAGTTTGTCACATGATTTTTCAGAGTTGACCAACAGAAAGCTGCTTGGTTTGAAAGTGACTTTATGTGTAAGCTGGGCTTCACACATTGATACGTTTGACAATGAACCTTTTTGGCCAATAAAAATTTGCCAAAATGTCCATAATGTAACTGCACCTTAATTCTGAAAATACCATTGCCAGTGGAGCATTAGCTTGTTACTCCAGTGTCAGTGGCTCTAAAGCAGATTGGTTTATTTGCTTAATTAGTTAATTAATCTAAGTTAGTTTATCTGATTTGATAAGCTTTTTTTGCATTCATTACATTCTTCTAATGATAAAAGCTGACAAGCAACTCAAATGCTTCACATGAGCTTTGAGTTGTATCCAAAAGGTGTTGAGAGCCAAAATGTCTCGTCAAGACCACAAATACACCACAGTTTATATTTTCCAGATTCTTTGAGTAAGTTATCATCTGGTCTGAACTCTGAACCATTTTCCACCTTCCCTTCCAAAAATAAAAAGAAGAGTAATGCTTTATTTATGTGATATTTGAGCTTCCTTCAGAGCTGGGATCACAAATGGCTCCTCTCTGCTCCGACAGGAAGCTGCAAATATTGAGCCACAGCGTAATTTGAAACTAGCTTTATCCCACCGTCCTGTTTTTAGATGCCGTTTATGGCTTGTTGGCTGAAAACATCCAGAAATCCATAACGTCTCCAGAGTCTCTGGTTAACAGGTGTGCCATATTAATGACAGAGAGACGTGTGCTAGCCTATAGATTTAGATATTTCTTTTCTAGAGCCTATAGATTAAGATATTCTTATAATAATTACTGTAGTACTTGCAGAGCTTGAGCGACTTCAGCATGAAACGAAAGCATAGGAAGAACAACCTCTCCAGTCTTAGACTCTGTTTTTAAGAATTTTTAAGTCATCAAGTAATCTGACACAGAGGCTGTTCCAAAAAGGTAGTCAATATAGGTATACTGCTTTAGGTAGACACCAAATTATAAAGAAAAGATGCATTTTTGTCAATTTTAACTGTAGTATTTGCTGAGAATGTCATCCCACAATGAACTACAAGCTCAGTGAAAAATACATCCTATAGATGCTATATAGTCATGACTTTATTGATATTTCTTGGTACTGAATATCTAATTAAAATGCACAATTTTGTACCATTTTATTTTTACCCAGTATTTACTGCACTGTTTTTATGCTTATCAGTTATATGCTTTCTAGAGATATGAATCTTCTCTTCCCTCATCATGATTTAAATCAATTACAATTCAGAGGGTAACGAGTCAAGAGGGTACGCTTGATGCGTAATGAATCACGATGCATATTTACTCCAATTACAAAAATTATATTTATAAACACAATAATCAATTCTTTATTATGCATAATTGTTCACATCAGCATCGCAATTCATTGTTAAAACAAATGTATTCCTCTGTACTAATACTAAATATCACTTTGTTAGCTTCGCTACATGCTGATGACAAACATTATTGAAATCAATTGTAGGTTTATTTCCCTGTGCTCTTTAAATGCTGACCAGTATTTACATGGATCACAGAGTATCTGCCTAGGTAGAGTGTTCCAAATTGGCCCATTATTAGGTTCCAATTCAGTTAGGATGCTGCTTTAGAAACTAATGTTTATAGAGTTGACAACAGTGCATCTCACTGGGTCCTGAGTATAAACAAAGTCCTTTTAGGCAAGTCATGCCACTCGGCCGCCATCTTGGCAACGCCTCCGGGCAGCTATTTTGAACTAACAAGACCAGGCTCCTATCTAAATGAATGGGCAGAGAGTCAGAACTGCACATTCACTGGTCACCGGGACATAATAAAGTCATGTATAGAAACAGCAGTAAAATATGATAAAAATCGCTGAAAAAGTTTGATGACTTTGCCCCAAAATAAGGTTTAAAACGCCTTTTTCCCCACAGGTTATACTTTACTACGCATGCGCAAGGGTTCTCGTCTCCGCTGTCGCAAACGTCAACTGTGCGCATGCATCAGTGGGACCAGACGATTGGCTTAAATGTTTCCCGGCTGTACTGTTAAAAAGCAGACGATTGGCTTTCCAGAAGGAGGGGCGGGGCATGTGCATACAACCGTCATATTTGCCGTTACGGGTTTTTCCTATATAGTTGTATTGAGGAGTAAGGAAGTGGCATGTCTCTGTATAAATAGTCTCTGGTATAAATCATACTTTCAAACCTTTATGCACACATTGGCAATATAATCACCATTGTAATTTTTAGTTTACTCTCAGTCTTCAGACTTTTGATGCTCACAGAAACATGCATTCCAAATAAGCTCTTCACAAAATTACACAGATTTTATATACAAGTATATGATACCATTCAAAAGCATGTGAGAATGGAATGCATGTTTGTCCTAATAAACAGAGTTTAGAGAATTAAGGACTGGTGGTGAGGCTTATAAGGCATTATTATTAAATGTTTAGACTAACAATAATATAAATAAAGTATAACTACTAACTAAACAGTCTTAAGTTCCGACTGGCTGCTTGGCTGATGAATAATAATCATGTTGTCTGCGTTCACTCAAACTGATTTGCTGAATCTTAGGATCACGTTTTTTGTTTGGTTTTTGTTTTGTTTTGTGCCCCCAATCCGATCCAAGTCATTTGATATTGAGTGTGCTGATACTGAGCCCTGGTCCAATACTGGTATTTTCATAGTGCTAGGTGCACACTTCAAGTACATTAAAGTCATAAAAAGGGGTGCATGGCAAGGCTAAGGGATAGTGTACAATCAGCAGTAAGGTAGGGATGCTCCGATCCGAGAGTGATTTTGATTCTGATACCTGGGCTTCAGTATTGGCTGAAACGGAGTACCGATCCCAAAAAAAACACAGAATTTTCTAATAAATTGGCTGAATGCAAGGCATCAGGCTCGACTTAAACATTACTTTCCTAACTTTGTAAAACAAAATAACAGACACAAACTCACGACTAATGTCTTTGACATCTATGAATCATACATTCATGAAAAAGTAAATATAATTTATATATAAATATATAGCCTAATATAAAATTAAAAGATATTTCTTTTAAATTTATAGTCCAGATTTTAATAAGGCAGCAACATATGATGGATAGGACAGAACAAGAAAGGCAATTAACAATCTTTCATTGTGCAAAAGTATTAAAATATGAAAGGCTCCGATACAGAGCGGCACAAAGCACTTATGCGCATGAAGTGCACAGAATGATGTGCTTTAAAGAGCAACGTGCAGGTTGAATTTATAACTGAATTAATACTTGATATTGTCTAAAGAGGTCTTTTAAAAACACAAATGTAGAAATTACTAATGAAATCTCATTTGATGTAGAAATTTTGATGAAAATGTGCTAGGCTCTGGAACACGCCTTTCCCGCTAGCAACGCATCATATGACGTAGGGCGAGGCAAATAAGAGCTCGCGTTCAGCAGTAGTGAGAGACAGAGAAAGTTTTAGATCGAGTTTTAGAGATGCCATAATGGTAAATTGTTGTGTTTGTGCTTGTTGCACGAATTCCAGCCTGTCAGGACATCGTGTCCCCATCATTTTCCTTCTAGGAAAAACAAGGCTTTTCGTTCTTGGGTGCGTTTTGTGCAGGTGAAGAGAGCAGACTTCACTGCCGCGTCTGTCACCACACACTCGGTCGTTTGTAACGCACATTTCACTCCGTAGAATTATAGACCTGGAGATTTTTTGCATCACACACAGATGGTTTAATTAATACGGCTTTGCAAACATTGCATTTTGCTGTCTTGCTCTGCGCTGTTTCCAGTGTGAAGTATTTACACACAGCTCAATGCTATCCTGCTGGCTGGCTGCAAACTGCGGAATGGATTTCCTGAGGGGGGTCTCTGTGTCTCATTGAGCCGCGCCTCCGTTCAGGAAATCCATTCCACAGTTTGCAGCCAGCTAGCAGACTAGCCGGCGGGAATCACTTTTGGAGTCATTTCAGCAGGATATCGGATATCTCTGCAGGTTGGATCGGGAAAATCTGATACAAGAATTACACTGGTATCTGTCCCGGTCCCGATACTGGATCGGATCGGCCCCATCCCTACCTGTGAGCCATCATAGGCATGCTCGTCAACATCGGAGAACTCGTTTTCTTCATTCACATCCATTGCAACCTGAGCTTGAACTTGACCAGACTCCCTCGCCCATCGTCACTTCCGGTTAGTGCTTTATAGACGCGGAAGTTATGTTATCACAATTTATCTCAAAATATCGTTAATGGCTAAATATATATTACTCCAGTTCAGAAAATCAAGTTGTTTTATCATCAACATACACTATGCTATATAGGGGTGTCCAACCTGCACGTTGCTCTTTAAGCAACATGGAGTCACAGTGCACAGCGCTGCACAATTGTAAAGTTCAAAGCACAAAGGGAAGAGTTATTAATGCGTAGAGTATTATACAATAGTTTGAGCCTTTTCTTGTAACAGTTTTAAAGGGCACCTATTATGCAAAATTCACTTTTACATGGCTTTTGAACATAAATGTGTGTTGGCAGTGTGTGTACACAACCACCCTATAATGATAAAAATCCACCCTGTGCTTTTTTTTTTAAGTCCCCATAAATCATAAGCACTGTCTCAGAACAAGCCGTTCTCAGATTCGGGGCAATGTGACGTACTTTTGCACAAGCCCCGCCCACGACTGACACTGCAGTTTTAGTGTAGACCCGCCCTGAGTGAGTTGTACAAAGTCTGGAGTCCGCCATTGTTTCGACACCGGAGCAGCTGTAGACAAGATAGTCTCGTAAGTGATTGAGGTGTTTTGTTTTTGGATGTAAGAATAAACATTCACAGTTAATGAACACAACTTCATTTACTATCGTTGTTACTCGAGGATGGATCTGAACCAACTGTTCGTGATCCAGCTTACAGTCTCCAGAGCGATAGAGACCTAACGTTACTGATCAGTGATTATGGCGGAAATGAATGCGAGCGCGCACTTTATGACAGCTCATCGAGTCGTTTTACGGATATAAAGACGAAATTCACTTTAAAGAAAGGTTTTGTGCTTTCTGTTTGTCTCTGTGAAAGTTTAAGGAATCCAGCAGCACGAGACAACGATATGGCGCAACCAAACATGACAGTGTTACATGATTGGCTGTTAGCGTGTCACTCCCTACGTTGCTAGGTTACCAGAGAGTGAGTGCCTTTGTTAATGCAACCAAACTTGCTTCGCAACCTGTGGTTTCTTCCGATGAAGAAAAAAAATATTGAAAGTTTTATCGAACTAATTTTTTATTGATATCGATCACGTGTCTATCGCGATACATATCGTTATCGTGTTATCGCCCAGCCCTAGCTTCATCTTCTGTGTGATGTCCAATAAACTTCATTGAACTCCTCAGTATATTTTTCGAAATGAACACCGCTACTGAGAGTTTCTGTTTTGATATTATCATTCCGTGCGATTTTTATGAACTTTCTTCACTTTTGCTCGCGCACACACATTTCAACACTGCCCTGCAATTTTTATGAATAAAATCCGCCACTGAAGAACTACACTATCTTTCTCATGGCCGGTCTGTGTACACAGACTTGATGAATTACACTTCTCTGTGAATAAAATATCAAACTGGAGCTCGCTATAAACTACAAGCATACCGGTGCACTTTTAGAGTAGACAGAGCGTGTACACATGGTTGCCAGGTTGAGAAATAAGTAAGACGCTTAGCAGATATTTCTGTATTGTGGAAGTGTGATGCTTTGTTTGGGGGTTTACGTCCCTTGATATAGGCAACCCCTGTTATGTTCCTCTGCGGGAAAGACTAAACTTTGTTGTAGCCTATATATATATATATTATTTTATATCTATTTATTAATTTAAGCAACTTTCCACTCCAATTTAAATGTGCTGTGGAAACAGTATAGAAACAGCTCGTAGTATCTATCGACAACTAGGCTAGTATGTGACGATATTGTTGCATCAATCTATTGAACACCGCCCTAGTTCATCATCAGAATGTTATGCAAAAGAAACCTCTGCAGGGTGATGCAAAACCTCACTGTGAAATTGTCCAGCTTATTATGGTGCTGCCACAAGTAAATAATTGAACACAAAATATTAATTCGGCATATTTTATTATCTCAAGATGACTTGCAGTACCCGCTTGAATGGTCTTTTCAGTTGTTGCGGTTGTTGAATAGACCATTTGGGTGAGCAATTGTTTATGACTGAAATTTCTTTTTTGGGTGAACTAACCATTTAAGCCCAAATTATTTTCGTGATGCAGAGGGAATCCAAGAATCCACAATCCAGATGCAGATGTCACGTAAATTGATGGATGAAGGAATAAATTGAAAGTAGAGCTGTGCAATAAATAAAATCGTGACATGGCAATATTAAAGCGCAAAAAGATATAATCGACTTGGACTTTGTGTCTCTATGAATGAGTGGCACCGTCTACTACATAGTCAAGTATGCGTGATGCTCATGGTGTTTTCAGGATCTACCATCGAACACATGAACATATCCAGAGCTGTTCTGGGAAAAAGCTGAATTTTATTTGAAGAAAAAAAGTCAAAAACACTCTGATACTCAAATGTTTTCAATACAACCCTTTAGAATAAAGGTTTGTTTTAACTCTAAGAAATTATGACCGAAACAACAATACAACAACACAATAAAAATAAAATTTTTATTTAAACATTATTTAGGAATATCATTTAAATTAATCTAATCTATAATCAATTATTAAATTTAATATTGATTCAAACAAATGCGTGTTAAAGCATCAAAAGTGTGTTTTCCTTCATTTAACGGTCATTTTAACTGATGATGATAATAATAATATTTGGTTTAATACCGTATACCGTGGAAGATCAGAGACTGGCAGAACCCCCTCACTGAAAACTATTTAATATAATCAGTTGCAATAATTTTCACCTTGAACACCAAATACATTGATTTTAAACTAATTCTTAAATTTGTAATCCCACACCTGGCATTTTTTTGGATATTGCTGATGTAAGCATGGGACGAACATTCAGCTGCTTATCACTTGCTGGTAAGCACCTTACTAACTGATCCCACTGATCCCACTAATTCCACTCCTGCTCTTAGAGATCACAGAGCTGATTGGATCAGTCTGTACAGACTTGGAATAGTCTTTGGCAGGTATTTAAGTTTCTTTTTGTGACTCTTCCAGGATTTTTCCAGATCATAATTGATCTAAATGACTGAGTGTGTTTTAAAGCATTAGACATTATCTTTTATTTTGTTAACTTTTCTTGATTTTCGTGTCATGGTAAACTTTACTCTTCATATAGCTGAGTTGAGGGTTGTAATTCTTTTGGTTTATGACCTAATGAGATAAGCTAAACAGTGATTTACATTTTCACTTCAGATGGAATGTTGGCAATCTTAAAGATTCTAAGTTTACCTGTTTTAGCTAAATCAATCTTTCAGCTGATTGTGTAACCAGGTAACCCTGGTTTGTGGAGGTCAAGGGAATGACCTGGCAGGGTTTCCCCAGTTGGATATCCGTTCACAGGGGTTAATCTCATCAGGCCTTTCATGCAGCATGAAAGTCATTAATACATGCAGGCACACAAACACAGGAAATCTATCTCTGTTAGTGCCTCATGGATACTGAGGTAATTTCAGGACACTCTTGCACTCAAGTCTCAGGTAACAACAGCACAGGCAACAACAGACATGATTTGTGAGCATTAAAGGAAGATTGCACTTTTTGCGTATCTGCTTACACTGTGACTTTACAAATTTCCAGCAACAAAATAGGCTGCAGTGAGATGCCCTAGCCTAGGTTGTGTGTGTGTGTGTGTGTGTGTGTGTGTGTGTCTCCGTGCGTGCGTGTGTGTGTGGTTTTCTGTGTGTTTTTAGATGCTGTATGGAGGGGGTGTGTAGCAGACACATTTAACACTTGTTGGACGCATAGTAAAATGTCGCTGAGACTGTTCGTGTAAGAATGTGGAGTTTGATGGTCTGCGCAATGCTGAGTGTCCTGCCCGGCCCTGACATGTGTATTTGTTTGTTACATTTATGTTTGGTTTCCTTGCGTTAAAATAAATGTTTTGTTTTAAAGCAGGGGTCCCCAAACTTTTTTCTGCGAGGGCCACATCATTTTTATTTTCTATAATGGAGGGCCGTAGTCTAACAGAAAATGACATGGGCCGGACTCAGTGATTTATTATTGTGGAGATTTTATTATGATTTTATTTACAGTATTATGCCTCCTAATGCCAGATTAATTAATTATTTATGCACCGTACATATCACGTGATATATAGCCTAATAAAAGAGCATTATTACCATCGTAATGAAATTTTTTCATTGCTTTTGAAATCAAAACATTTACTTGCTTATGCGTTTTGGGTTAAGTGTGAACTATGGGCTTTTCTGTCTGGTCAGCCAGTCTCAAAGACTGATGCAAATGTTCATCAGTGAGTCTTGATCTCATCGGATTTTTCATCAGTTTCATGCGTGAAATGTTTGCTCACAGATATACGTGCTGCCAAAAAGTGTGGACATCTTCATTGCATTCCTTTTGATGTTTGGGTAGGTCTCGTTAGGGAGGGCAGTATAGAATTCAATGAGACTGTTGGGCTTAAACGCGTTTTTAAGAACATCGCAGTTCTGTAACTCAGCCAACTCAAACTGTAAGAAGGCTGGGCTTCGTCAATGTCCGCAGCAATGGGGTTCTGAAAAAGGCGGATTTCTTTAGCGCGGACATGTAGCTCACGGAAGCGCACGTCAAACTCCGCCTTCAGCATTTCCAGCGCTTCCATCCACTGACTGGAATGATCATGCGCGAGGGCTTGTATTGCGTGCAGAGATGTCATGAGCGCGCGCAGAATGAGCTTGCGAGTTCCCGTTTCCTCGCGTGCAGATGTTATCCTCTCGCGAAAGTCATTTACCGCGTGCGCCAGCATCAGTTGTGCGCTCGGTTCTTATTGATATTGATTTTCCGCCATAAATATGTATTATCAAATGAAGAGTTCAGATGCAAAAGCCTCTAAATGCCATTTGAAATTTTCATCTAGAATGATCATTTTTATCAAGCTTGTATATTTAAGTTCAGTAATTTCACTTAAATGACAATTAATAGGTCATCTTCATTGCCATTTAAGTGAAATTACTGAACTTAAATATTCAAGCTTGATAAAAAATGATCATTCTAGAAGAAAATTTCAAATGGCATTTAGAGGCTTTTGCATCTGAACTCTTCAAATACAGATATGATATGATTAAAACATAGGCTATATTTAAAATGAAATTTTTGTTCAGAGGGCCGGTTCAAATGTGGGGGCGGGCCGTACTCGGCCCGCGGGCCGTAGTTTGGGGACCCCTGTTTTAAAGAATAGACGCCTTTGGTCTCCTTTTTGTTGCAGCCTAAGTAGCTAAATGGGGGCTTGTCCGGGATCTGAACCCAGGACCTCACTCACAGCCTAGACTGGGACATCACAGTAGAAATAACCAAACAATCAACAATCTTCAGCTTCTTGCCGTGGTCACTGCTGGTTAGGACAAAAATGTAGATTTACAAGGACGAGTTTTTATCGCTTGTCTTTTTATGGTGTTGCTTGGTTTTAGTTGTATTGTAGTTGGCCCCTTAAAGGGCACCTATTATGCCCCTTTTTACAAGATGTAATATTGGTCTCGGGTGTCCTCAGAATGTATTTGTGAAGTTTCAGCACAAAATACCCCACAGTTACTTTATTATAACCATTTGAAAATGTCATTTTTGGGGCCTGTTTTAAAAAGAGCTGTTTTGGTGTGTACCACCTTAAATGTAAATGAGCTGCATATCCCCGCCCTGCCTTTGATGAGGGCGTAACTTTAACTTGCATACCTATGGCAATATGAGAGTGAGAGACCCGCTGTTTTGTATGGCATTCAGCCGTACATGTTTGAACCGGTATCAGACCCAGATGATGGAAGAAACACAAATGAGAATAGACCAGGACGCAAGGGTGTAACTTTGGTTTGAGAAGTGGGGGGGACACAAAATGGGGGAAAATATTTTTTATTTGAATCCCATTTCCTGCATTTACATAGCTACATTTAGGGACAATGGTGATACAAAATCCAGGAAATAATTAGATTATAATCTAGGAATAGGCTATGTATAAGAAAAATATGTCTGTCTTTCTTTATTGTTTAATAGGTGCCGAACGCCAAGACTTCAGATAATCATTTTATAAAGTAAATAAATGTTAGCTATTAATGATTTGTGTGTAAATAAAATTTAAATAATGTGAGACTCAATTTCCACTGTAATGTAGAAACAACATGAAGACAATTCATGGTCATCAAACACTCCACACTGCATAAATTATAAATAAATAAAAATGAAATTTAAAATATTATTTGATTTGATTAATCCGTTCTTTAGTCAAGAGCAGTTAGTAATTATCTGTTCCCTTTGTTCTTTGGTTAACTTTACTGACAGAGAGAATTAGTGGATGCTGTCACTTTAAGATCTGCTGACAGGATCTCATGTGTCTCATTCTCTCACAACTCTTTACTTTCATTTAAGATTTTATTTAACTCATTTAAGACTGTTCTTGTGGGATACTCGACAAAACGGACATTTTGGTATAAATGTGTGTGTGTTATTGTTAATTCAAGCGCGAAAGAGAACTCGATACTGGCGCCCTGTCTGTGCGATACTGGTGAGCGTCTTTCTGTGCGGTGTGTGTGTGTGTGTCAGGAGGACATTCACTGAGCGCGTTCTCCTTTGTCTTGTCGCGCATTAAAGCTGGACAAAAGTTAATCGCATGCGTTAACGTTGACAGCACGATCGTTGCTGACAGAAAATGCTGCGGTTTAAAGTGGACTCGTTTTCATGGCCCATAATGTTTTTATTTTAGTTTCTTTTCTTTTAGTTCTTTTAGCTACACAATGTGGTTCTACATTACATATTTAACAGTCTGAAGTTACCTAGCAGCAGCAGCGTATGTTAAAGTTACCTCAGTCAACTTAAGGCTAACATCAACAGGTGTACAGAAAATATGATTTTCCTGACGTGAGCTAATTTACTGAATCAACCAACTCGCATCTCCTTTCTTTCTTTTCATCCACGATGACATTATAGTCCTGTTGTTGTTTCTGGGGTTTCATCGCTGTCTGTTCATACCTGCTCATTCGTTCAGTGCGCTATTTTTAGAGTGTGTACGCGAAGTTCCTGGACATTGAAGCGCATCGACACAGGCTCGGTCCTGCTCCTCCGTGGCGATGACGGCGTTCGGTTTAAAATCACAACAAACAAATTTGAAAGTGGGGGGGACACAAACGGGATTTTGAAAAGTGGGGGGGGACATGTCCCCCCTGTCCCCATAGGAAATTACGCCCGTGCCAGGACGTCTCGGAATGGTTATTTGACACATTTATGTACTTATTGAATTTTAATCGCGTCCCCTTTGCAATTATGGATGTGCAACACACACACAGAGACACACACACACACACACACAAACTGTGATAACGTTGGCGCAATTTTTTGAAACTACAAACACAAATACTGTGATAACGTTTGCTACGGACAAACGAAATTACATTTATGCGAGGGACCTGTAGCGTCATGTTTACATTACTTGTTGTACAACTTTAGACGCATTTGTTGTTGAATTGGCTGACATCGACTGAAATGACTATTTGCTCAAAAATCATAAAATACACTTACTTCTTCTGGAGGTGACGTTGGATCGCGAACAGTAGCCAACGATCCACACTTGAGGATTAACTTTGAAGCAAGACCTGCTTTGAACTGACCCTCGTTCACAAAACAGTCAGTCAGAAAATGATTTGCCCAAATAAAACGTATTTTGGAAGTTTAAGTGGCGCCTTTTCTTCGTAAATAAAATGCATAAAACTGCGTTTTCAGTGGCTCTGATGTCGGAAGTAAGTGAAAACTACTATGTACATTATTACATCCCACAACCGAGGGCGGGGTCTATGCCACAACCACAGTGTCAATCAAACCACGTCGGTGGGGCTTGCGCAATTCTACGTCACATAGCGCAGAATCTTAGAACAGCTCGTTCTGAGACAGTGCTTACGATTTATTGAGATTGTAAAAAAAACACTGGGTGTATTTTTATCATTCTAGGGTGGATTTGCTCACACACTGCCGACATACATTTATGTTCAAACACCATGTAAAAGTGAATTTTGCATAATAGGTCCCCTTTAAGGTAATTCATTTAAGTGCTTTTACTTTGACTTGACTGGGCTGAATTAGGTGTTCTGGCAACAGTGGATTCTCCTTTTCCGGTTTGAGCTTTGACTGACTGATCCGTTTTGGTCATCCAGTGTAGTAGTTTAGTAGTTAAACACTAGCCTTGTAACTGTTGTGGTTTGTGCTTTCCTAAATGGAAGGATTAATTTGTAATTAGGTATGCACAATATACCAGAAACATATCGGCTGATAGCCGTATTATTATTATTATTATTATATATATATATATATATATATATATATATATTTTTTTTTTTTGTGGATGTGGACTCTTCTTTTCTTGTTTATAATCTTTAGGACTGGCAACGGATACATTTAATAGCATATTTCTGAATTTAAAAGAAAATAAATTTTCACAACATACAATACAAGAGGCCTACATTTTATTTGTGCCACACATTGTGTATTTTAGAACGGTAGCCTACAATAGACATTAAATGGCTGCAAGCTTCTGCTGTTATTCTGTTATTCTGCTGTGACTTCAAGACCTACAGAATAAACTATATTCTGTGTTCTTACTATAACAAGTTTTTCCCTAGAGTCTGTTTTATTGATTTACATGTTCTGATCTAATTTCTAATCTTCTATATTGGGAAAGCTTAAACGCAAAAGATAAACTAAGTTTTTTCTTTACAGGTAACTGTTTCTTATACCTCAGCTGTTGACAACCGTGATGCCCACTGAAGTTGTGGTATAGGCTAGAGGTTAAGTGGTCTCAGGACAGTTAATTCATAGGTTTCCTGCTAGTTCATTTTGATCAGATTTCTTTATTCCAAGATAATCGGAGCTGTTCTTCTTGTTATGAATCAACCAAGATGAGAGTTTCAAAGGATCAACCATTGATGTGAATTGAGCTGTGAGTAAACTGTAACGCTAAGAGTTCACTCTGTGAAATTAGAATCACTTTCCATTGAGGTGTGAAGTCTTGACTCCATGGGGCACGTTGAGCTTTGAATATCTCTTTACACTACAACAGGATTAGTGTTCCCCCTCACTCTCTTTGCTTGCTTTGACCATGTGGCATTCAAATTGTCACACCTTACCGTAGGGCTGTGCGATATAGCTAAAAAATGATCATGACACAATGTTTCATATCGTTCGGTATCGATAATTATTGACACTTTTTTTTTTTATATATAACTTTTTTTTCTTCTTTTGAAAAGCTTAAATTTAAACCACTGTTTTTTTATTTTATTTATTCACAGTATTAAGGCAAACAACACATTATATCACATTATAGTTTTATATAACCTTTTTTTTCTTCTTTAGAACAGTTTAAATTTAAACCACTGTTTTTTATTTTATTTATTCACAGTATTAAGGCAAACAACACATTATATTAGTTTTAGCAGTAAAAAAATAAATTCTACGAGACTATTGCTCTATTCTTTATAATTGATAATGCAGTAATATGAGGTATTGCTCAATTCTTTATAACAACGACAAACACTGTGCGTTCACAACACAAAATAATTATTGAGCATGCTACATAAAACATAAAAGCAACAATTTATAATATTAATAATTCTTACAGGTTGTGATTCGGAGGAGGAAGCTGATCCAAATAGACTTGGTACTGAGCCTTCCTTCAATATCAGCCGGCTCGCGAATCCATATTTGAAAGCATTTATGTCTGTGAAGCAATCATCTTCAAAATGACGCGAACACAGCAATAACGTCGGGCTATACATTCTGTGGTATACCGGTAGTTGTATATATGAACTGTAGCCACTGATTCTTCAAATGCTCGTCTCTGGGCAGATGAAAAAATTTCGCTTTTGCGTCGCACTTCACTTCAGAACAAATCGTCTCGTCGCCATGATGTTTTCAAGTTTCCCTGGCTTCTACGAGTACGAGCGCAATGAGTGGGCGTATCTTATTCAAATAACTTGTACAAGTGACGTCATAAATTTAGAGAAAATGCATTGTTCGTCGAACGATTCATATCAGCGACTCAGAGTCGACTCTTACTTTTAAGAGACAATAACTTTGTATACGGTGAACTTTCATGTTTAAAACTTTGCAGGATGTTTTCGTTCACTTAGATCTATGTTACACACTACATGAAGGGCAATTTTCAAAAATCCATAATAGTTACCCTTTAAGTAGCGTATTGTGTTTAAACTGTGAAATGCCTGCACTGTTGGCAAACTTAATGTTCCCCGCAGTCATGGGGTAGTGACTGCAACATTCGCAGTTCATGGAATTCGTCTCCTTACAGTACTAGGCTACCTCAACCAGCTGAATTCTCACAGCCAGTCCTCCCGAAAATGGTGGGTTAATTAAAGATGAATCCTTATTAAAGTTAAAAAAGCTATTCAATTCAGAGCTGATTGAGTAGGCTTACACCGATACTGTGAGTGTCTTTCTTGACCATATAAGTTCACTTAAGGCATAACAGACTATATGTCTGCTAGGATACTCATCAAGACGGACATGGGCATTGACATAGGACACTTTTTATATTTTGTCCATTCCAGTGCAAGACTTGAAATGAGTAGCCGACACATACTGTATATTACACACACACACGCGCACGCACAAATCTTCTAGACGTGAGTTCTCTTTCGCGTCTTGCTCTTGAATGTTTACATTGGCAAAGCTTAAATGAGTTTAGTTTAAACACCGATGGTAACGTCTGCATTTCAGGTCTCACCTGTGCTCGTGGGCTATCAACTCCCGGGCGATAACGGCGTAAATGATAGATCATGTTTGAGCAGCACTCACATTATTGAACAGTGTTTACAAAGAGTAATCGTTTTGTTCACGGTTTTTTGATTATCGCTGTTGTAATGTATTATTTTGGAAGCCAGCAAGTGAATTTAACTGGCACACTAGCCGCAGGTCGGAAGAACGAGTCAATAGTTTGCTTGCTCATTGCACAGATGCACATAGTCTATTAGTCTCCGTCTCCTTCCCACGGTTCCCACAGACGTTTAAACGTGCGCTTAATTATCTCTAGGACCCTCCCCCTCCACACATTAGCCACTTCCAGTGGCCATTCCCTATTCTTCTCACACTCATTGGCCTACCACACATTCCAGATTCATAAGCCCCAGGGACAAATTTACTGGTCGCACATGTGTATCGAACATTTTATATATCGTTAACTACAATGGTGTACCATCGATAATTACGATACGCTTTATCGCCCAGCCCTACCTTGCCGTATTCTTCTGTTAACTTGTTTGGTCTAAAGTAAGTTAGTTTGGTCTTCTTGTTTGGTCTAAAGTAAGTTAGTTTGGTCTTCTTGTTTGGTCTAAAGTAAGTTAGTTTGGTCTTCTTGTTTGGTCTAAAGCGGAGTTTGATTTACTCTGACTCTGTTTGCGTGAATACTCACCAAGACAGAAATTGACAATTTTGTATTGACAATCTTATTGACAATATGACAATAAGATAACTGAATTCGGGATCATGTGCTGTCCGAGAGGCAGCTTCCTGTTCGCACGAGTACTTCGCTTATTGCATTTAATTAGGGCAGTCACAATTCCTTGATTTAATTTGAGTAGCCTACTCTTTAAAAAAAAAAAAAAAAATCCTTGATTGCAAATTACCTGTTAAGTAACGAGCAAAATACCGGAAATGGCACATTTAAAAAACATACTATAGCATAGTGCTTTTGTGAATTCACAAAGGCTGCAATTCAATTAAATAAATAAATGCGCTGCGGTTTTAATATGCGCTTTAATTATTTACATGCATGTAGGTTATGTGTGTCTCAGAGTGGCTCCCTTCACAGTAAATGCTGCTCTACATGAACTGTTATAATTTACATGTGTGGAGCGCGTCTTAAACTGCATCTCAGCATGCTGTGAGTTTGGGTTGCTTATAACGTTCATCTGAGAACTCAATGTGTGCCATTTCATCAGATTTGTAATGTAAATAATTTAGAAACCTACACCGACACAGGAGAATACAACAATATGCTTCTAAATAAGTTTAAACCCGTGCTCTGAGTTTGCATGTTTTGATGTCCACATATTCTTGTTCAAATAGGCTACAGTCTCTGTAGCATTTATATCGTAAAGGGGCCAAACATGAAAGATTAAATGGTTATTAGTTCACCCAAAAACATCTGTCATTACTCACCCTCATGTCGTTCCAAACCCGTGACTTTCATTCATCTTCAGAACACAAACGATTTTTTTTTGACTGCGCAACTGAAACATTGACGCTTCAAAAAGTTAATAAAAAGATTGTAAAACGAATCCATATGAATCCATAGTGGCTTAGTCCAAATTTTCTGAAGAGACTTGATCGCTTTAAGCCTAGTTCACACTACATGATTTTAAAACGTCGGGCAGAACTGTGCGGTTCACTACATGACTTGCTCTCTGTGAAATCAGGAGTGTTCAAGTTGTTGAGCTGTTCACACACCAAACAACACAACGTGATTGATCCGCAACAGGAGGTAACGCACTACACGAGTTGACAACAACTGTCACCCAACGATTCTATCTTGTCCACAAATCACGTTTTCTCACGAAAATCACGCGATAAAATGAACCGAAAATGACGCGAAACAGCACGCGCACCAATACCCAGCGAAGAAGAACACAACACGCGTATATGGACGTCAGACAGAAACTAGAGTTGCAAACTCTTTGCGCGATGATTTGCTCTGAGAAAATACACTCAACAACTTCATTTTAAAAAAGAACACCCAGAACATCAACATTGTGGACATTGGCAATACAGTTGACTTTCCTTTTTCCTAAAAGTATTTTATTAAAACCTATGATTACAAACAGGGATATACTTCCGAAAAGCATAAGTAATTATATTTTTATGTCTACACATACTTGTATGTTTAATCTCTAGTTGCTCTGATTGGCTGTAGCTCATGACATCACGTGAGGTTGAGTCACGCGACAGCTCTGGATACCTAGCATGCTAGATATTTTTCTGGGCTCGGCGACGCGTCTGCGAGGCGTCTGCGAGCGTCTTTGATGTGTTGTTGGCTCTTTTATTCTAACAGATTGGCGAGCGTTCATCGCGCGCTAATCACCCGCGATTTGCACGCAATAACACCCTGACCTGTCGGCGAGCTCAACGATTTGCAAATCGGGCTCAAATTGGGCTTAAAATCATTTAGTGTGTGTGAACTAGGCTTTATATGATGAACAGATTGAATTTAATATTTAATCTGATATGTTTTGCAACCCGACATTGCTTGTTTGTGGTGGTGGATTCCAAAATGCCATGTTCACTGTCTTTGATGCGGAAGTGTCTGTCTCTAATTTGCTTTCTTCTGAGTTCTGTCATGTGGCTTAGATAAAATTTTGTTGGTTTTGTCATACGTTTTCCACCCCGGCCAATTGTCGTCATATTCTGCTGAAATGCACACACCGATTGTGTGATGCAATTATTTGTAATGAGGATTTGCATTTTGTTCTATTTTGGTGATAAAACTCGCTGTGCTGATTGTTTGTTGCATTTCTTGTCAAAGGTAATTTATGCAGTACTGTAGCAATGCTCCAGGCTAACATTTAGCATTGCAAATAACATTAAAATGGGATAATATAGAGGTTTGAATTACCGAAAAAAGTGTGAAGCACAAAGAATTTAACACATAAGGTTGTACTTGTAACCCTAAGATGAATGTAAAAAAACTTTTGACTATTTCTGCCAGAATAGTCAAGTCACCTTCATTTATATAGCGCCTTTAACAATAGAGATTGCTAATGTGACGTCACCAGTGACGTATTACCAGTGGTGAACGCAAAGCATTTTGGGGATCCGCGGCACAAACAGAAGGCGCCAGACTTGATTGCATGGAGGGAAGAACGCAGTGTACAAGATTCCGTCTACCTGCTGTGTTGTAAACTGCAGTAGTCGTTCTCACGATAGAAGTGGCATAAAGCTTAAGAACGGAAAATCCTTTTATCGTTTTCCAGCGTGTAAAAATAATAGTACAAGCCATGTTTCAGAGGTGACAAAAAGGCGACGAATGGCATGGATAGCAGCAGAGTTTAGAGTGTGACAAAAGCACAATGTTGTGTTTTATTGCGAGTGTACACAAATATAAGTTAACACTTTGCAGTTCTGTTTGAATTATGTCCTGTAATGAACAAAATGACGGAGTATGTTTTTATGCTTCCACTGTTCGATGTTCGATCGCGCCTCTCTCTCTCTCTCTCTCTCTCTCTCTCTCTCTCTCTCTCTCTCTCTCTCTCTCTCTCTCTCTCTCTCTCTCTCTCTCAAACACACACACACAGTTCGATCCATAGACTGTAAAAAAAGATCGCGCCCGCGCCTCTCTCTCTCGCGGGCACACACACACACTCCAGGATTGCAATCTTGACATGAATTCTGACTGCATGCAGATAGATGAGAGAGAGAGCGAGGAGTGTGGTGCTTAAACTTGCGACTTGAAGTTACTGAAAACGTCGTGTGTGTATGCACTTGCCACCCGTCCCTTAAAATACGGAATTGTCCCGTATTTACAAGTAAAATGATGCGTCCCGTATCAAATCAATAAGGGACGCGATTTGTCCCGTATTTTACATAAGGCCCACACATAGCCTAGTTGGATAAAAACATAAGGATTTACTATAGACTACTAATAGCAAATAGCCTATAAGAAATCAATTTCGCAATAATGTTACATTATGATTAGAATCAAATGAATTTTGTCCATTTTCTAAGCTTAGAAAATGCACATTTATACGGGCTGAATTTTATAGGCCTAAAATATTGTTTAGTAATTACTAATTAGCCTATGTGAATTACACTGCACAAACCAAAGTAATACTACCCACTGGATGAAGAAGGGTTGGCTTTCAGTCTCCACAGAACAAAATATTCATTTTATTTTTAGTGTTCGCATTTATGAGGAAAAAACAATGTTACAGACATGATGACAGTTCTCCATTACGGACGTGAGCGCTCTGAAAGCGGCTCTAAAATATGCTTTAAAACTTTCACAGAGACATCAAACAGAAAGCACAAAACCTTTCTTTAAAATGAATTTCGTTTTGTATTAATTGTATCTTAATTTTAATCAATGTTTCATCAACCAATTGCCTGGATTTAATAAATAAGAAGTAAATATAGCAGCGCCGGCGAGTGAACTGGAGCTCGTCTCATAAACGAACCGAAACTCAGCGTATTAGGTAACCTAACCTAGGCTATTGCCTCACAGACATGTCTACTTTTAAACAGAACAATTCAAAACGAAAGAAAACACACTACAGACTGCTCTCTGCTAATGTAATCCGTATAAAATGTGCATTTCTCTCTTGCGCGTCTACTGCGAAGATCGCGAGTCAGCATATCATGTAGTTGTAAATGGGTGCTGGAAGTTGGGCAACAGGTTGACGTCTCCTGACCAGTTACTATGCTCATAAGGATCCAGTCCCTTGATTTCCTTTATTTTCTCCTCATATCTCGTCTTTGCATTAGAATTTAGTTTTAGGCGGTATGGTCCAACAATGTTATCTTTAGCCCGCTGCATTTTGTAGGATTATAATATGTTTTTCACACAACTGTTTTATTTTTTTCATGCCAGAAAGCAAGACTGCTATGCCAGCCAATGTAAACTGGCCAAACATACCCATAATTCTTTGCGTTCTGATGACGTTGCCGCCCAGTTGGTCACATGTCTTAGCGATCTCTATATGGACTGTTCCAAAGCAGCTTTACAGTGATAATAGGAAATGAAAGTAACAGAGATTAACAGAGATGGTTTGGTTTGCAGCAGCTCTAGAATAAAGTTATTGTCCAGCTAAAGTTAGTTTTGATTGATTCACTTCCGTTGCAAAGATCATTAGTTATTAACTTAGGGGCCGCTTACACGACACCGTTCTAACAGAAAATCCTTAACGCGCTCCGGCCCGCTCATTCACACAACAACTGTCTGGTGGCTCGAGAGCGCAAACCTTGAAATAGGTTCCACGGTGCATTTATTTATTTTTTTATTTATATAAATAAATAATAAAAGACCCAACCCATATTCATTGTGGCAAATTAAACAAAGAAAAATTCAAACCTCTTTTAGTTACAGTGACTGTCTACATTAGACTACTACAAAATAATTATAATATTAATCCCGTGATAGCCATATATTGTTAAACAAATGGCACTGAAAAATACTGAAATAATGTCTGTGAAATAAAGTCACTGAAAGAAAACTTTCATAATTAGTTTTGTACTAATTTCAGTACTTGAAAGAGTATTTCTATACTTCACATTAAAGATGTGATTGGCCCAGCCCAGTGTGTCAATCAAGAAAAGAACCAATGGGCCGCAGATCTACGTGTTTCATGGATCTGTGAACTACTCAGATCTACGTGTTTCAGATCTACGTGTTTTTTCTGTGTGTCAGAAAAAAACACTAACGCTGATGGCTGACTTTTTTTGACCAATGCATTACACCTGCTCTAATTCAGTGCCGTCAATTAAGCAAAACAAAACAAAACGAATGGGCCGCCGATGTACGAGTTTTATGGGCCGCTAAGACAAAAAGAAAAAAAATGTATGAGATGTATCGGCCCAAAAAGCACGTCGGCCCACCAGGAATCTCCCGGTAGTCCCGATGGCCAGTAGCCTACATGCCTGGACATCTCACTTTAAATCCTACCTGAGCGCCAAGCGCTCTGCACATCAGAAACAGAGGACAGGGTTTGTGTGTGTGTGTGTTCATCTGAGCCTCATTGGTCTTTCATTGCTCGTCAATGTCAGAATATTTGAGATGACCAATCAAATCAAAGAAGGCGGGCTTTATGTCACAGAAGCTGAGCGCGAATTTGAGCAGCACGACTGACGCTTCAGTAAGTAGCTAAACTAAACAATTTATATTTGACAGTTTTTTAGGTCATAAATGTTAAACGAATGACAAAAATAATTAGAAAACTAATAAACTTTTGTCTAATTTCGCCATTTAAAGCTGAAAATAGGCCTATATAACGTGTAAAGATGTCATTGTGAGGGGACAAGAAACATTAACAAAGCCGTTTTCATAGGCGCAAGATTAATAATGCATGTGTACATGTTGAGAATTAATATAATACAATTTGTAGCCTTAAGTAAATTAAAGAAGTTCAGCTTTAGGAGGGGAAGAGACAGGGCAAGATCAGGAGACTGAGAGAAAAAGACAGAGTGATGGAGATGAGGAGAGAGCAGGATTTAAATCTATTTCTTATCCCTTTTTGGCCTTCAAACGTCTTGAAATGCACATATCAGAGAAATAAAAATGTTTAACCCCATAACAACTTCAAATTTATGACCTCTTTGATTATAAAGCCCTGTCTATGGCCATATATTAGGCCTAGATCAATAATGAGTGTGTATTGTGAATGAATTTAAAAAACTTAGTTACCTAGCTTTCCTGGTAGCTTTGTCTGAGAAAATGATTCATAAATTAGTACAAATCAGTTGACCCTATGTTTACTTTCTTCACTGACAGAAAAAAATGAAAAGCCTATATCAGTCAAAGCTCAGCTTTAGGAGGGGAAAAGACAGAGCAAGAGAAAAACAAAGAGAAAAAGAGTGTGATGCTGATGAGGTGAGAAAAAAAACAGCTGCCCGCACATGGTTTTAAAGCTATTGTTATCCAATTTTTTTGGCCTTCAAAACATCTTAAAATGCACATATGTAGATCAGAGAAATCAAAATTTTCTCGGGGGAGCATGCCCCTGAACCCCCCTATACCTCACATTCGGCACCTCGGTGATTATAAAACCCTGCCATATGCGTGTTACTGGATGAATGAATGTAACTAGTTAATAATGAGTATTAGACCATAAACAAACCTTTTTTTTTTCATACCCTCATTGGGGGCTGAGCCCCCCTAAAATGAAAATCCTAGAATCGCCCCTGCTACATGCCATCTCCTTTTCCCTCTTTCTTTTTCTATTTTTAGCCCCCAACAGCATTTTTGCTTTATCTATCTTTTTCGACATCAACTCACTGCTCGTACCTGGTGCTCGCTCAGCGCTCATGGCGCCCCCGCCCGCTCGTGATTTTTTGACATTAAAATATAAATATAATAAAATTCTACTGACATTTCTTGGGGGTGCTATGGCTATTATAGGGGGAGCTACAGCACCACCTAGCTCCTCCCTGGCGCCGCCACTGCCGGTGGCCCAACTTTGGCCACCATCGGCTTGTTGTGTCACAGCCTTAAAGTCCTCGTGAACGGAAGTTTACAGACTTTACTTGCTTATTTCCTACTTCCTAGTGAAACAGAATATTGAATATAGAGGGGTGGGATTTACTTTAGCGCACCTCCACTCCACCCCTCGCTCATAGCAGACTGACGATTGGAGGGGATAAAGATATTCAACCCAAGCCATCAAACTGACATCACCAGGGAAGGAATGCCATTCTAGAACAAAAAAGCAGATTTTGATTAAAGATTACCACGATAAACGCGATAAAAAAATTTTTCTGTGTATTAACTTGCACTGATTAATTGTTCACCACAAGCCTACCAATGTGCGCTAACAAAGTAAATTAGGTCAATTTTGATTTCATGGTGACTTAAGAAGATACTTCTTTTTTTTTTTATTAGATAGAGAGATAGAGAGAGAGATTTGGTTGAGTGGGATATGAATATTTCCTGTGAACATGGAGTGTGTTCTAGAGGTGTATTGGCACTAAACCCCACATGCACATGTAGAGAAGAAAGGCATGAGTGTGATGGTGGTGTAATGATAGCATGGGTGTAAGGAAGGCCAGGCCCTCTGATCAGGAGACAAGGATAAATTGCTAGAAGACAATGCTATCCTTGTAAGAGCCTAAAACAGATCAAAATTGATAAAGAGGAGAGAATGTGGAAGTGATGATAGGAGAGGATGGTGAGGGAAGCAAACTAAGTAAAGCTGAAGAGCTCTGATTGTATTACACTTCCACTCAGATTTGGGTGAGTAGTTCTCATTCAGAAAGACACGGCGGCCCTAACTCCCTGCAGCCAGTGCTTGCTTTGTTTAAACTTCTCTGAAACAAAGGAGTCCATTATAGAGAAGAGGGGCACACATGCACACATCTATCGCTCCCTTTCTGTCTTTCTCATAGTTTTCTCATAGACAATGAGGCTCTCAAACAGTCACCTCATAAGAGCACATTACTGTAGGCCGCTGTCCTGGTTTATGTTGTCAGTGAGGTTGTGTAGCGAATCTAGATTCATGACTGTTCATGACCTCATTTATGTGTTCTGAACTATTGTGGGCTTTTCCCATGGAACATGAGTGTTGAGTTCCAGTTTAATCTCTCAGAGGGTCTGAAACCAAATTGAATACTCTCTTTCTCTGTAGACCAGTGTTCTGTTGAGATCAACTACACTGTTAGACATTCCTATAATTTGTACAGTTATTTACTGTAAGAGAATTTGCTGTACTATACCTGTGATTCCTTCTGCATCATGGGAATTTTCTGCACCACGAACACCACGTACTTTACTGCCTTTTTGGTGACATTCCATCATGTTTTTTTTTTTATTTTCCTAATTTTTAACATTTGGATTGACAGGATTTGCCTTACACCGTGTCTACAATAGCACAGCAACTTGAGGTGGTCAACACTGGACACATCAAAGTGTCCGTTTGAACTGCAAATTAAAGGTCTACTCGGAGCACCCGGGATCCGACCCGGGACCCGACCCGGGACCCGTACGGGTTTGGGTCTATATTTTAAATGGTCAGCCGGGATCGGGTCCCAATCTATAACTCCGGTTCCCGAGTCTGTTTTACATGGTGTGTAATACCCGAGTCGATCGGAGAACTGCTTGTGTGTTTTTTGTAACTTGCAACTTGTAAAATTAGGATAAGAATAGTGAGCTGGGAAATAAGTGTAAAAAAAAAAAACAATTTAAAAAAGCTCTTCAGTTTGCTCCAGCTAATATGAACGTGCAGTCTCAAGCGTGTCATGTTTCTATGACAACCAGAGCTTCTGCAGTGACACAATGACTTTTACCAATTGACAATTGGCTCTTTTACTTAAAAGTGGGACTTAGGGTGTACTCACACTAGCAGTTTGAACCGTGCCCGAGTGCGTTTGACCACCAAAGCGCGGTTCGTTTGACTAGTGTGAGTGCTCCGAACCGTGCCCGGGCGCGGCTCGATTAGCCGGCCCTGGCCCGCTTGGAAGAGGTGGGCCAGAGCACGGTTCAGTTGGACTCGGGCGCGGTTCGCATGCAGTGTGAGCGCTAACCGTGCTGGAGCGATGGACTCCATTGTGTTCAGAGAGCGCCGCTCTTCTTGTTTATCCCGAAACCGTCGCACCATAATGACTTAAGCGTGCTCCGGCACGAATGCTGAAACCCTATGTGAGTGCAGGCCAGAGGGGGAGTGGGGAGGGGGGACAATCGTACTCGGGCCCGGTTCATGGCAACCGTGCCTAGTGTGAGTACACCCTTATTCCACCAAGCCGTGCTTTAGACTTTCTCCCATTTTTATAATAATATGAATGAACCGTCTCGTTTAATCTTAAAGTTTTGGTGGTCCAGACTCAGCACAGAGATGATAGTGTAATGTGTGTGGCGTTCTGGGATATTGTCTTGTCAACTAATTAATGAGACTGATTAAGAAATGAGAAACACCGGGGCGGGAGTTGTGCATTGAGAGGCTGGGTGTGGAAAAGGTTAAATGGGGCGCAAAAGACGATGGGGGGAGGTTCGGTTCGGTTTGCATTGTGGAAAAAAAGACGGCGGTACTCACCTTTATTTTGGGAGGGGGGTGTCCTTCGCGGTTGGATAGGACCGCCGGCGATGTAGATAGATAGATAGATAGATAGATAGATAGATAGATAGATAGATAGATAGATAGATAGATAGATAGATAGATAGATAGATAGATAGCGGGTGCGGGGAGAGAGTATAGATATGGGAAGTTAGGAGTGCCGTCGCTACTGTGCTGAATGCTGATGCTATTGAGTAGCACGAGCCGGCTGGACTTTGCCCTTTTTGATATGGACTTACGGTGGGATTTCCCCTTGTTTGACGGAGACTGTCTGATACCAAAGTGACTGCTGAAGTGACGACACATCGTGACGACATCGCTCACATTCCCCTTCACGGAACGGTGTGGAATCTCTTCAAAACCCCTAAGCCCCCGGGCAGTGGGGAGGGGCAACGTCGCGGTGGGCGAGGTTAAGTGTTTTTAAGATTGTTTCTGTTTTAAACTAAACTAATGTATTAAATAAAGTTGTGCTTCATAATAATAGAGGGTGATAGTAAAGGTGGGTGGGACTGAAACTGGGAAGGTTTAGGGAACAGTCATGGGTACCATTGTACACCTGCATGAAGTTGAGGTTTTAAATGAGTTTGAAGTGCCACTGTAATTGATTCTGGGGTTTGTCACTAATGAAGTGAGTGAATTCACGTAGTGCTCTGTGTATTTCTACGGCTTTCCCAGGTTGTGTTTAGCCTGTCCTTGCAGTCCCCTCTGTCAATAAAACTGTATATTTTGATTGAAGTTGTGGTGTGTTGTGAATTACCAAATTCAATTATTTTAGCGAGCTACACTCAGTTGTCGTTAATGTTGGCCTGTTGAGAAAATAACATTTAGCTAGGTTAAACAAAAGTTTTACCTTTTTAGCGACTAGCCATTAGTTTGTTCGTTTTTTTTTAAAACCTACTAAAAATGCAGTAAATCTTAAATTTCATTAATGGCAACTGTAACAAAGCATCAAGAAAGAACACATCCTATATAAATCAGGGTGAACAGTATGCATCTGAAGTGTCTCTGTTGAAGGAAATATCCATTATTTATCGGCTTTAATATACTTATTGTCTTATCTGACCAATAAGACCAAAAAATTAGCATATCGGCCAATACAGATATGGTGGCTGATATATTGTGCATTCCTAATATAGGTGACTAGATATCTAGTCATCAGACATCTTGTCTGATCTTGCCCAATTAATTGGATACTGTTGTTGTTTCTGTATTGGATGCTGAGTGGTATCATGTCTACACATCACACACACACACACTTGCAACCAGACTCTAGTTTTGGTGTCTCTATAAACAGCTATTGGCTTTAGTTCAGATGTGCTAATGCTTGTTCCATATGAAGTGCTGCTGAAAAGGCCAATTCGTGCTCATTAAACTGCTGTTCCCTTAAAAGTTAGAGATCAATGTGTGATGGTTTTGGTCTAATTACCTGCTATTAATGAAATGTCATACACCTGTCCAGTGGCAAGTTATGATAGATCTATTTTAAAGGGGTGGTATAATGCCCCTTTTTACAAGATGTAAAATAAGTCTCTGATGTCCCCAGAGTGTGTAGTTTGAGCTCCTAGATTATGATTACCCTTTTTTAACTTTAGTTAGTGTGTAATATTGCTGCTTGAGCATAAACAACATCATTGCAAAGTTCAATGCAAAGGGAGATATTTCCTTTTACAGAAATCACTTTTAAAGGACTACAACAAACGGCTGGTAGGGAGTCTAGGGAAAAAAGTTGGTGCTAAGGCTGCCGAGAGGTTCATTTCTTATAACACTTTTCCTGAACATTATAACCTCAACGTTTTCTGTGCGCTGCACATTTTACGGCGAACGGCTCCAGAAGAGAGTACAATGTAGGCTATACACACAAAATCTAGGCATTCCCATTTTGTCGGGACAATCTGTTGTTTATGGATCACAACTTGTAAGTATGTCTTATTATTTATAGTTGGTTTCCATTAACAGTTTCAATTATAAGCTTTATGTAATTGCTATGATGTGTTTGAAGGGCAAAGCTTTGCCTCCGCTAGCCTGCTAACTAACATTATAGTATTGATGTAGTATTTACTTTAGCTTTTGTAAACTCTTGCTTTTATAAGACTGTTCACCGCCCCTTAGGAAAATTATCCATGATTTTGTGATCAATTACTGTTTGTATTACCATAGTTTTCCAACAAATATGATTAAATGATGGATAACTTTCGTACCTATAAAAAAAGAACAGAAAAAAAACATACCACTGTCCTGTGAAATCCGTGCTTGCAAAATCTGTGACAGAAATGGTTTGAAATTGATGCCATCATTAATCATCTGAGTAGAGCTTGCGGTAATGAAGGGGCGTGACATTTCCCAAACACGCGCTAAGCGCTGCCAATCACAACACACTGGACCAGCTAACCAATCACAGCACATTTCGTATTTCAGAAGGAGGGGCTTCATCGAAAACGACACGTTCAACCAGACTGGGGAGAGAGGAGCTGTAATAATGTAAAATATGTGAAAAGTAATAGGCATGAAAACATAGTTCACCCAAAAAACAAGATCAAGTCTTTGTAAAAGAGCATAATATGACCCCTTTAACATTTTTGCTTTTGCTCTAAATATTAATTGTGTATGGAATAATTGACTGCATGCCGTCAAATTATTGAAAAATAATGCACACCTGTCATGGCCTCATTCACCATGTGCATTTATTATTATTATACTACGGGGCTGTTGAATGCTTGATTTGTGATTGGTTGATGTTCTAAGGGGTTTCATTGTTTTGCAGTAAATGCACATCTATGAAGTAGTTGCAGGTCATTACAGCTCCATAACATATGGTCAAATGATTAAAATTATTTTAAAGGTCCTTACAGCCTACAACATAAAATGAACCAAAACACACAAAGTCACTGACCAAGCATAAAAATATGAAAACAATTTCCTTGTTTTTCCAATTAAATTACTCTGTCCCACGGTTTACTTTTTTGTTTTGTTTTGTAAAGTTACACAACAGTTAGCCTAGCTACAGGACATTTCTCAGTAGCGAGGTGTAGTGCTCGGTCGATATGTTGCCATGGCCAGTATATTGGCCTATATTTGACATTTTTGAATATCATTTAAACAAGTCTTTGAATATGTAGCCTAATGTGCGTAAATGTATCAGTAATATTCCTTCGGTCGACCACTAGTGAGGTGGTAACATCATAACAACTTTTTTTCTTTTTTTTTTTTTTTTTAGTGAGTGAATGTACCTAAAGATCTTTCTTAGCTTTTTTATGTTCTTTATCATTATTAAGTGTCCTCATACTTCCAAACTATTGACATATATTAATTTGTATGTACATTTTGTAAATATAATGCATTTCATATTTGTTCATTATCCTGAGAAAGTGTGATTGGCCTGAAAAGTGGATGTTCTGTCATGTTGAATACTGATGGTAAGTAAATAATCAACATTCTCTCCTGCTATCTGCTCCTAACAATGTAATGTGCCCATTCATAGCTGTGAAAGTTTACTGTAACCTCTCTCACAAACATAAGCTAGTTCAAATGCATGCAATATTCAAATGGGATTGAATTGTGAAAGATTAAATGTTGTCCTTTTTAGATTTACAGTATGTCCTTTTCACTTCACTCTTTTTAGGACAATAGAGACCTATATTTGCAGAAGTTTCGGTTTTTTTTAGATGGGTTGTGTAAAAGTCAGCCTTGACAGTGGCATTAAAGGATTAGTTCACTTTAAAAAAAAACTTTTGCTGATAATTTACTCACCCCCATGTCATCCAAGATGTCCATGTCTTTCTTTCTTCAGTCGAAAAGAAATTAAGGTTTTTGATGAAAACATTCCTGGATATTTCTCCATATAATGGACTTCATTGGGTACCAAATGGTTTAAGGTGAAAATGAGAGTTTCAGTGCAGCTTACCAGACGATAAACGACACCAGACGATGAATACGGGTCTTATCAAGCAAAACGATCGGTTATTTCAAAAATAAATAAAAAAGTTTAAGTTTTATAAGCACAAATGCTCGGCTTGCTCTGTTCTGTGATGCGCGTTGGTGACGTCACGTAATACGTAATTACGTTGAAAAGATCAGGCGTCTGTCCTGACGAAAATGTTCTTTTAGCCTTTTTAATATTAAAGCACACGAAATTGGCATTTAAACGATAAACTGATAGAAAGACATTTGAATATGTTTATATGGTCCTCTTTCCTTACATTTGTAAACAGTGACTCGGTACGTCAAGCGTGACATTTTGAACGTAATTGCGTATTACGTGAGTAGCTGACGCGCATCACAGAACAGAGCAAGGCGAGCATTTGTGCTTATAAAACTTAAACTTTTTTATTTATTTTTTAAATGACCGATCGTTTCGCTAGATAAGACCCTTATTCATCGTCTGGTATCGTTTATCGTCTGGTAAGCTGCCCTGAAACTCAAATTTTTTCCTTGAACAGTTTGGTACCCATTGAAGTCCATTATATGGAGAAAAATCATCATGTTTCATCAAAAACCTTAATTTCTTTTCGACTGAAGAAAGAAAGACATGGACATCTTGGACGACATGGGGGTGAGTAAATTATCAGCAAAAGTTTTTTTAAAAGTGAACTAATCCTTTAAGAAGAGCGGTGCTTGTTTTATTTATAAGAGCCTTCTCATGGCTAGATGTTTGTCTGTAGGCAGAGACACTATATGGTACTATGTATAAAAGGAGGCCATTGCTGGTAGAGTTAAATAACCATTTGAATTTCTGTGGTCTGTGTGTAATGCAGTGTCTGGGTTTCTTTTTGTGTCTGCCATCTACAGTATTTTTCTGAAAGGGATGACTTCAGGGGAAGCATTGAATGTTTTTTTTTTCTTTTTTTCTTACAAAAAAAACATTTTAGCATTAACTCAAATATATTTTTTTTCTTTTACACTATTCAATTCCTTACTGAGTTTCTCACATTTCACAAGTAAATCCAATGAAAAGCCTAGAAAACTCTAGATCCCCCCCCTTACCCAAACAATATTCAAAGCATATCCCTGAGAGAATAAGACTAGCAAAGCAAGGTAAAAGTGTGTGTGTGTGTGTCTGTCAGTCAGTCAGGTTTGTGCAACCCAGTTCAACATGGCGGTAACCTAAACTCTACCACTGTAAACTGCATGGTTTCATATGTGATTTGAGTTTACATCTTTAATTGATGTGCTTTTTAGTATTTGTATGTGCTTTATGTGGTTAGTTTTATTTAAAGTTTGCATGCATGCATACATACATACATACGTACATACATACATACATACTGACGAGTTTAAAAAAAAAAGAGCTTCCCCTCTTTGAAAGACCAGCAGCCACCACTGATACATACAGTGGTGTGAAAAAGTGTTTGCCCCTTGGTAAATATGAACAAAGATGGCTGTAAAAAATAAATCTGCATTGTTAATCCTTTTGATATTTTATTTAAAAAATTAGCAAAAATCTAACCTTTCATTGAAGTAAAAGAATTGAAAGTTGGGGGGAAAATCACATTATGAAATAAATGTTTTTCTCCAAAACACGTTGGGAACAATTATTTGCCCCCTTTTATTAAATACTTTTTGCAACCTCCTTTTTCCAAGATAACAGCTCTGAGTCTTCTTCTATAATGCCTGATGAGTTTGGAGAACACCTGACAAGAGATCAGAGACCATTCCAGATCCTTCAGATTCCCAGATCCATGTTGATGCTTTTTCTCTTCAGTTCAGCCCACTCATTTTCTATAGGGTTCAGGTCAGGGACTGGGCTGGCCATTGCAGATGCTTGGTTTTGTGCTCAGTGACACATTTTTGTTTTGATTTTGATGCTTGTTTTTGGATCACTGTCCTGTTGGAAGATCCAACCACGGCCCATTATAAGATTTCTAGCAGAGGCTGTCAGGTTTTGATTTTTTATCTATTGGTATTTGAACGAATCCATGATGCCATATATCTGAACAAGATGTCCAGGACCTCTGGCAGAAAATTAGGCCCACAACATTAAAGATACAGCAGAGTATTTCATTCTACACATGGGGTACTTTTTTATCCCTGTGTGCACCAAACCCATCTTAAGTGTTTGCTGCCAAAAAAGCAATTTTTTTTTGTTTCATCTGACCATAGAACCCGTCCCGTTTGAAGTTCCAGTAGTGTCAGTTACTTTTCAAACGTTCTATGGTCAGAGGTCCTGGACATCTTGTTCAGATATATGGCATCATGGATTCGTTCAAATACCAATAGATAAAAAATCAAAACCTGACAGCCTCTGCTAGAAATCTTATAATGGGCCGTGGTTGGATCTTCCAACAGGACAGTGATCAAAAAACAAGCATCAAAATCAAAACAAAAATGTGTCACTGAGCACAAAACCAAGCATCTGCAATGGCCAGCCCAGTCCCTGACCTGAACCCTATAGAAAATGAGTGGGCTGAACTGAAGAGAAGAAGCATCAACATGGATCTGGGAATCTGAAGGATCTGGAGAGATTCTGTATGGAGGAATGGTCTCTGATCTCTTGTCAGGTGTTCTCCAAACTCATCAGGCATTATAGAAGAAGACTCAGAGCTGTTATCTTGGAAAAAGGAGGTTGCAAAAAGTATTTAATAAAAGGGGGCAAATAATTGTTCCCAACGTGTTTTGGAGAAAAACATTTATTTCATAATGTGATTTTCCCCCCAACTTTCAATTCTTTTACTTCAATGAAAGGTTAGATTTTTGCTAATTTTTTTAATAAAATATCAAAAGGATTAACAATGCAGATTTATTTTTTACAGCCATCTTTGTTCATATTTACCAAGGGGCAAACACTTTTTCACACCACTGTACATACAAACAAACAAACCAAAATCATAAATCCTTGGGAGTTTGCTTATTGAACATGTTAAAAAACAACAACAACAAACTAAATAAGAACAAACAATCAACAAAAAAGATCATCAGCAGATGATCCAAATAACAGTCAAAGATCATCTCATCTATCAGTCAGAGGGTCTTGCATTCGTCCTGAGAAAGCGCTTTATATATCTGCTTCCATTATTTATATATCTGCTTACATTATTTTATTTTTCATGCTAAGTGTGTTTGATGGGTACTAACTGTTGAGTTCACATAATCATGAGAGAATCTATGCAATCATCTTTCATTTACTAACTGACGCCTACACTCTTCCTGAATCATAAATAAGTATGAGTGGTACCCATACTCCATTTCCAGTTGACCACAGGAAAGAGTAGCAGCTGGACAGTGTTAGAACAGCTATTTCTTAAAAAAAAAAAAAAGCCAATAGATGATATCGTGTAGCCTAATAACAGTCAGAGATATCGCAGATGGCTGATGCCTTTTGACAATATCAACATGATGATTGGCTCATTTTCCCATTTATGTAATAAATTATTATCAGGCTAGTATCAAATTAATATTTGGACTTACAATTAATTTGCCTTCTCTATAATTACACAACGACATCACCACATAACCACACTTGTGTCACAGATGAGGATTGAGGGCTGAAAATGTTTTAGACTACAAAACTACATCCTACATCCCACATCGAAATTTAATTGCATGGTGATCTATTCACAAATTGTCAAGAGTGCTTGTTATAAAACCATTCTTATGTCGTTGTTTGAGTAAAGGCAAAAATGGCATGGCTATTTTTGTTTCCATAGCACAACAAAACATTTTAATAGCACTAATAACAATACAAATACCGATTACTATTATCAATAATACAATTATTACTAAAAGGATAAGCCTAATAACAGTCTTTAGTTTCAAACAGACTTTAGAAAAAACTTTTGATTCTTCTAATTTGTTCATTATCATTAATGTGTGGTCCTCAAGATAAATATTAAGCCAATAAATTAAAGGGTTAGTTCACCTAAAAATAATTTTAACAACAATTATTTCTCTTCTGTGTTAGTCCCTTACGCTGTATGTTGTAAACACAGTGCAGCGCATCCGGGTTCTACGTCACAATGATTTCTCAGTATTGGCCGGCTCCTGCGTCAGCATCACACGCATGCGTTGTGATGCTCACGTGAACCGCGTCAGAGACATAACTCTAGTGCAAAGTTTGCCAGTTTCATTTGTGATGATCCACGTGATCGCTTTTTAGGTGAATTATTTCTGAGATGATTTAAAAAATTTTTTTTTATCTTTTGCTCACCAAATGATTCATTATCATTTCCTGTGATAAAAGTAGTAAATAGGTAAATAAATAAATAGTTTACTTGAGTAAATAATCATTAGTTAACTCGTTGCACAACCCCCTATGACTATGGAGCATACTGCTCAACAACACTATTAGAGAGCATCATATATAACCACCAATATTAATAAAAGGGTTCAAAAGTTGTGTGGCAGCACTACAGTAGTCACACAACAGCTGTAGAAATCCACTAATTCCATCCATCCTGAAACTCCCTTGTGTTTCATCCACACATGTCACAGCCATCTGTGAGTCTGCCATCAAAATGATGTCCTGCCATATTTGCTGTATTACAGCCCACATGTGAGCAGCATGTCCGTGTCTTAACTGCTGCAACCCTGAATCCATTTTAGATGTTTAATCGAAAAGTAAAGAAAAAATAATCTTATACAGGCTATGAAAATAGCCAAGGAAGCTGGCATGGGGCGTTAAAACACAAACCAACCAACCAACCTGAGTGACAGTTTGAGACTTTTCATTGTTTATGATTTTTTTTTAATTGGTTACACTTTATTTTAAGGTGTCTTTGTCACAGTGTAATTGAAGGACTAAGTAATATTAATTATCGGCATGTACTTACTGTAGGGTCAGGGTTTGGTTTAGGGTTAGTTGCATGTCATTATGCATAATTCACTGTTTTTACGAACTACGATTGTGTGGCTTCTAAAAAAAAACCTTTTGTAGTCAGTAGTGTACTGTTGTAACTTGACTTGAAAAGGTGCCATTCAAGTGGAAAGCATTACACAGCAGCATGTGTGTGGTGATGATAATCAGAGAAGGCAGTGTGTGGAGTGTTTTAATAGTAAAAAAATCAGCTGATTCCCTCAATGGAATTATTCGAACTCTCTCCAACACTGGTGGGTGCTTCACGTGGAGTATCTTCTTGTGTGTCTGTGCCGATCTACAGATGAATAAATGGAGAGAGCGCTGATGTGCGGTAGGGTGGCAGAGTGCCTCTGGAAGCTGTCCTCCAAAAAGAGCCCTAAATAAATCATTCATCTCCTTATGACTCCACACAGCCTCTGAGGGCCCATAGAGATGGTCACACACAATACTCACCCAAACTCTCACTGAAGGAACAGAGTTTTGTTCTCACACAAACGCCCCCAATCATCACGTTAATGACTCTTTACAATGATCCAAACTTCAAATACACCTTTGATGGCGTACACACACCCCTCGCATATGCACAATAAGGCTCAGTAGAAATGAACTTTGAGCCAACTGAAACTATTGAACCGTTTCTTCATGTAGACTTTGCATAACCTTCAATGTGTTTGTTTATAGAATAACTTGAAAGTGTTGTCTTTTGGATACAAGACATTCATTAATACATGCTCTCTAGAATGAGGTTATGACCTTTTGTATGACATTTAAAGGTTTTGTGATGAATTAATGAACCCACACTAACTTATGTTCGAGTGGATGAATAGTAAATGTTTAATGCTATATCTCCACCTGGTGGTTACAACACGCAAATGTATATTTTCCACTACAGGGCTCAAGCATTAAGCATTATTTTGCTGCTTTGGTTAAAATAATAATAATAATAATAATAATAATAATAATAGTAGGCTATAGTTGTTTTTTGCCCTACTAATATTTTCACTGGCCCCACAACATGTATTTTTTTGTCATACATTCAAAAAACATTAGACACAGTTAAGTTTTCTTTGCATTAAAATGTTGCATTTTATTATAGCATTCTATGGTAAAATTATTCTCCCTTTCCATAATTTTTAATTTCTCTTTGCCTCTCTTTTAGTTGTATCAGATCGTTGTTACGACTGAGAAAGCCTCCTGAAGGAACTCCCTCTTCTTGTCGATCAGGTATGTGGTTGTCTATATGTGGGAATATGTTGTCAGTAGGCAGGTGTTTAGTTGTGAGCTAAGTGCAGCATGTGCAAGCTGCATTAATGTGTGAAAGCATATTTACACACAACTGATGTGATGTTACAATTTTAATGTTAAAGCACTTTTCCCTAATATACCTAGCTAGCCTATTTTAAGTCATCCAGAAGAGTGTGGCTTCTTGGCATTCTCAAAACATTTACTCTACTGTAATGAAATATTAAAAATAGATGTATATCAGAATAGACAACTACTTATAAATATGCACCCAAAAAAATAATGCTTTTCTTGTGGAATGTGTAGTTCTAAAATCAATCAGTAGGGGCTAATGTGGCTGACTGTTAGACAAATCTTGACTACATGCTTATGAATTCCTTGCAGTAGACAAGCAAAGACATAAATTTGTTTAACATGCAAAAAACAGCACTGGTTGTACATCCACGTTTTGATTTGTGTCAGAGAAACATAATTTTTGCTCTCATAACAGAGATCTTCCAGCAGGGGATAACTGCCAAAGATAACCAGCCAATCTCTGAGTCTTTAGGGCCGACATAGCAACAGATAAGCTCATAGCCAAGTGACTTCATTTTATTATAGTTTTAGCAGACACGCACTGATCAAGTCAGTCTGACTTATGATTCGTTACTGGCACGTGGCAATTTATTGTGTTCCAATGATTCATTGTATGAAGTCAGGGGAGCGTTTTGTAGTTTCCATAAAAACAGGCATGTGTACTTTATGGATAAAGTCCTACCAGGCCGCCTTGACCTTCATGGCAGCAGGCTTGCTGTATGTGAACATAGACGAACAGTGAGAAAGGTTGACTTAGAATGTGTGAGAAGCTAAATATTTAGGTGGAACTACCAGACAAAAATTAAGATGCATCCTTTTATAGGTGCACATATCAACGTCTTCTAAATATACATTGCACAAAATGCAGCAGACAAGCAATTAGTCATATATAGTCTATTCAGGTGACAATTCAGCAGTAAAAAATGCAACCAATGAGTCAGCACAGCTGAATTTAGCCCCTACCTGCACTTATTTCAGTACAGATAGTGCACAAGTTTCAGGTAGCCCTTCGTCGTAATTCATTTTTCTAATACACCAGCTTTAGAGGCTCATTCAGTCCCACGTACGTGCTATAATGCTCATGATTTACTGGTCTATAAGACTCTTAATGCATCTGGAGATGATTTCGGTGATCTCCTGGGGCCCTTGATTCGCCGATTCACATTTCTCTAAAGTGAATTCGAGAAATTCTAACACTGCTATTCTCTATGTAGCAGTGATGCTATTATTAGCACACATGCTAAGTCTATTAGAGACCAGATCAATTACATCTAATAATCACTCCAAATGTTTTAATCCATAATGCTCAACTTTACAGCTGCATGCCAGTAATAAGTAGCTCAAAGGCAAAATGGCAATTTTTCTTTTGCCATATAAATGTGTATCCACTTCATCTGTTTGTTCTGTGTTCTTGAGTATCTCTTGATACTGTCTGTTTTATTGACTAAGAATTTAAACCGCTTCAGATGTTTCGGTGAGAAAGCTGTCTGAGTGAATAACTGATTCAAAAGAGTGATGATTTACGAATGATTGCAATTGTTGGTTCAGCCAACAGAAATAGCCCAGAACTCAGGTTACGCTCAGATTGATGCCCATTCACTTCTGGGTCAGTGGAGCTTGCAGCTGTACACCTTGTTATAATATTCACTGTTTCAATAGTACAGCCACAAGACATAAACAACATGCATATTAACATGATTTTAGTGTGGGACAAAAATGCTTACTAATCCTTTCTGTGTAAAGATGTAGCTAATTTTACAACTGTATTCAAATAATACAGAAGTTTTTATGAAAGAATTAATATAAGTGCTTTTATGGAATGATAATCTTGAAGTAATCAACATTGTCACAAATGCTGTATACTATAGGTTAACTTGCATTTAACCTAGAATGTTCCTTTAATATAAAAAAATTAATGCATCTTAATTCATAACAAAATTTTGCTTGCTTAGTTTTGGTTCCGTGATAAGACTAAGGCTGCATTCGAAATCGCATACTCGCGAGTAGGCACTTATTCAAAATAAGCAATTTCTTCGCTACTACTAAAAAAAATAGATTGCCATGTTGTCATTATAATGTGACAACCAGCGTCAGTTGCATTACTTCACGGCTATTTACAAATTCTCTCCTGTGGCTTTGTGTACATCGTATGCGCACTTCAGAATTTTTCTGGAAGTAGTAGGTCATATATTATTTGCCTACTTTTTTATCATAATATGAGTACTGTGAATTCGGACATACTTGAAACATTCTATTTTTACCTACTATATAGTAGGTAAGTATAAGATTTCAGATGCAGCCTAAGAGATATAGTACCTTTTGCGTGATGCTTCCCCTAATGCTCACCTTTCCCTTGACTTGTGTGTGAGTGAAAAAGTGTGTTTGTGGTTTACTCATTCTTCCAGAAGTTGCCCAGCGCTAATATTAGTCCAAGTGTTTTATTGACTGGATGGAAGACTACATTTTCTCACTGTACGAAGTTTACAGACACATAAACACGCTTGCGTACATTGGAATAGTGCTTGGTGCGTGTGCTCTTAAAACAGCATGTGCACACCAATGACACGCCATGCGTTTAATAACACGACTGCCACGAGTCAGTCACAGGCAGGAGTTACAGGACTAGAGGGAGAGAGGGAGAGATCGACAGAAGGGTCAGCAAAGAGGAAATAGGCAGAGGAGGATAATGTAACACAGAAATAGAGGGTGAAATGTGTTAAGCTGATCTCAAGCTTCATGTGTACGGTCTCTTTGAGGTCTATCTGATCTTGTGGGCGCTTGTGACATGTTTAACATCTGAACTCTACAGTGTTCTCGTTGTGTGCAATTTTAGGGTGTTAAATCGTTTTTACCCATGAAAAGTCTCTTTACTCATCTTTCCCTGTCTTTCTGGTTCAAAATGCAGATCAACCTGATGGTTGCACTTTGTAAATTGTAATTGGCTGTAATGTCACCACTAGATGGCAGCAGTGTGCTTTAGGATTATCTTACAGTGGTGTATGATTGAATCTCCAGCATACCATTCATTGCAATAAGGTTTTTTTTTCTTCTTCTTCTTCTTCTCTCCATACAGATTCTTGTTCCACAAACCTGATACTGTGTGATCTATATAGAGGCAGAGCAAGTATGGTTGCCCCCACCTTCCCCTTTCCATCTCAGTTTTTCATTTGTTCTTTCAGGCCACTGGTTACAGGTCTTTGGGGTGACATAAAGGTTTCAGGTGCTTTTGGTGCCGCGGCACGGATCCGGATAGGCACAGGCCCCTGGACGGAAAAAGCAGAAATTGGAATTGATTTCAGGAACATTTGGGGCTAATGTATCTCTGTCTCTTTCATTCTGTCCCTTAATTTCTTCTTCTGTTCCTTTGCCTCACATCTTCCACCTTTTGAACTCATTATATATTGCAAAGTGCAATTCAATTTTTAGGGCTTCTACTGTAATTGTATATGCATGCTCAACTGAGATTTTTGGTACTTAATATAATAATTTGTGACGTTAATGTCTTTTATAGATTTGCCAATGACATAACCAAGGGTTTGCAGACTCTTCCTGGGGTCGAGTTGCCCAACCCCAACGCTGCTGGATTGTTGTGGTAACGTTGTGAAGTTGAAAGGAAGCTGATTTGCCCGTCACCATGCCAGCCCTCTCCACCAGAAGTGGCAGTGAGATAGGTACCTCATCTTACACCCTACACCTTATTGTATGGCAATTGGCTTTATGCACAGCTTCACTACTTCCTGAACTTCAGCCAGCTCCTTTGTTTCCTGTCTGCCATTATTGGACAAACTGATTAATCCAGGTGTGCCTGGCCTCAGTAACAATAATCAGGCACACCTGGATTAATCAGTTTGTCCAATAATGGCAGACAGGAAACAAAGGAGCTGGCTGAAGTTCAGGAAGTAGTGAAGCTGTGCATAAAGCCTATTAGGTCCTCTAGTAGTTTGACCAGCAAGCTTGGCCAAATGTCAACTTCCTGCTTCTAAAACTATTTAATGGTTATTGTTAAAAATAGCACACCAACTAACATATGATTCACTGATTACTAGATATGTTAATCATCACGGATGTCTGAGATCTTTGTGTACGACTCGCACGCTGTACATTCACCGCTTTATTTAAAGTTAGGGGTTGGTACTTTTTTTTTTTTTTTAAAGAAGTCTAATGCTCATATCCTGGTTAAAACCAGACCATTCTCAGTTGTAACTGAGTTAGGGTCTGGCAAAGCGTCATAGACAAATCATTTCCAGAGGGGCGTCACCAACGGACGTCTCGGATAGACCTAAAACCAATCAGAGCGATGAAGTAGATGAAGTATGCAGAGCGACGGAGAAACATCTCCGAGTGTTGTTCTTTGCTCGGTTTTTAACAAAAAGGAAACGTTCAAATCGCTTAAAACAGATGCGATAGCTGATTCGAACGAGTGATGTTCGATGGTGGCATCCATCTTTGTAATGTAGGCTACAAAATATGCTTCAAAATCCCAGCGCTGTCGTCATCGTGTAAAGCCCGCCCCAACGTTTCTGATTGGTGCCTCGATTTCGACGGACTGGAAATGGGTTTGAATGAGCTCTTTGCCAGACTAACTTTCAGAGCAAATCTAAATTTGCCGGAAAGTTGTCTGGGTTTTCCCAGGCTATAATGCTCACCAATGCTGCATTATTATTTGATCAAAACAAAGTAAAACAGTCATATTGTGAAATTATTACAATTTTAATATATAATTTAATATCTTTTTCCTGGGATTAACTAAGCTACATTTTTCAGTAGTCATTACTCCAGACTTCAGTGGCACGGAATATATTTCCCAAAACATATTTCAATATACTAATTTGGTGTTCAAGAAACATTTCTCATTATTATCAATGTTGTAAATCGTTGTGCTGCTTAATATCTTTGTGGAGATTTGATGCCTTTTTTATGATTTTGTTTGAATAGAATGCTTTTATAAAATTACAAATATTATAAATGTATGCATATTTTTTTAATACCATTTTTGGTCACTTTTGATCAATGGAATGTATCTTTATGCACAAATGTATGTGTTGTTGCTTTTTTTCTTTTCTTTTTTTCTCAAAATCCCTTACTCTTGGCCTCATTTCCTTCTATAAAAAAGGATTACTAAGTGAATGTAATCTATTTGAAAATAATGCCTAGTTGGGGTACACAACTCTGATTGACAATCGTAAGATTGCTGGGAGACGTGTGGTATGGTTGGGCTACGTCTGCTGTCTTGCCCAACAGGTTTTTAATGAACACTTTGAACGGCCAATAAGGCACTGTGGCTCTGATAGATTAGAATCATTACATACCTCACGTCAAGATGTGTGCGAGCACTCCTGTGCCGTTATGCCACTGCTCTTGATGTGTTATTGTCTGCTATGCTGTTGTTGGACATCTGACATAAACCCCCCTTTCCTCACACTCTCTTTCTCTCTCACACACACACACACGCACTTTAAACTTCTCATTCATAAGTCAGGAAATTGAGATTTAATCACTAAAGTCTGCTATAAAATTTATCAACGATGACTGCCACTAAATTAGTAGCTTGTTTCTGGCTCTTATGAAATTATTATATATATTTTTTTTTAATGCAGGTCTATTCTTTCTCTCATTAAACCTCTCCATCACACAGTGTCTGTTCTGTTCTAGTCTCATTCCTCTGTATGGACATAAAATGCTGTTCTTTTACTCCATGTATCCTGTTTTTCGTGTGGGTGTTTTGCTTCCTGGTGGCATTTGATTTCACTACCCTTGGGTGTTCTTGGACTGACAGACCCATCCACCCACTACCTGTAAAATGTGTATGTGAGAGAAAGAAACTCCGGTGTTGATGTCATATGATAAATTACTGTAATTCCTCTTACATCAACTGCAAACTCAATCATCCTGTGCACTTAAGCTCACATTCACAAAATCAGAAGTTATTCTCTCAGACTCCCTAAAAGAACAGCATCAAATAGCCTTAAAAAAAGCCTAACCCTGTCCTAATTGCAGTTCAGATCAATTTATTTATTGATTGTTTAAAAAACATATATAAAACGAACAAATATTTATTGAATATATATATATAATCTCAAATATCTATTTATATAAAATTGTTTTATTTGTATATATTTTTTTTATTTTATTTGTTATTTGTATATAAAAAATAAAATAAAAATGTATTACTATTATTATTTTCAGAAACGGTGCAAGGAAAGGTCATTCAGTGAGTGGTTGGGTTGTTTGAGCTGCACTCCCACCTGCCTTCCTCAGTCTGTTAGCCTGATCATTTTGAATCTGCCCTTTGATTGGAGCATCGTAGCCCCCTACTAGGATTTTATGAGCCGTATGAAGTTTTACAGTGTTATTCTGGGCCGGCCTGCTGGTCCAATTACTTTAACTCTCCCCAAGGCGTCACTAAAAAGATAAGAGCGCCAGGTAGGCTTGCGAGAGACAAAAGGGGACATGTGGGAAATTTTTAGGACAGAAGTTCTTTAGCAGATAAACCTCCTCTAATGAAGATGAATGCATGTGTGTATGACAGGTTTTATGCATGAAACTATCTGTGCAGGTATTCTACTTGAAACTGGAATTGTTTTTTGATTAGTGTGTGTGTATGTGGAAATAATATTTCCATCAGTCCTGTTCAGAAACAAGTGTATGGTGTAATGATGCCGTTGTCCGTAACAAGATCCATATTGAGCTCCATATTGTTTATCGTTCAGGTGCTGAGTCTCTCTTATGGCTTCAGCAGAGCACCAACTGAATATGGCTGCAATGAGGGATATGACAGGAATGGCCATATTAAATTTCTTCTCGGCTAACAGTAAATTTTTCCATTCTGATGTCAAGAATGCAGAGCATCTGGGAGCAGAGGACAGAACGAAAGGGAGGGAGGGAGAGAGGAACGTTAGTAGCGGCTGCAGCAAGCACTTTGGGAGCACTTTATCGATTTCCAGCCATTTATCCTCCTCTTTTCCATCTCTCCTCTTTTTCTCTCTCTCTCTCTACTGCCACAGGGATGCAGAACTGTAACACAAGGATTTGTTGCCACTGGAATAGCTCCCTGTTTCCAATTACATCAGAATGAAAATTTCCACCTCATTTTACCAAATGTAGGAGAAAGGAGAGGTAGAAAAGCGGAGGGAGAAGGAATGTCATTTATTTGTATTTTTTTATGTCCCCATTTTCAGGAGATAGAGTTATCTATCGCTGTCAACAAGCAGAACAGATTAAGTTCTGAATATCTGGTGCGGTTGCTGAAGTGTAAAAAGTGTCTGAACATCTTTATGCACAAGGTCTAAAAGCTACAAACAAGCAATCTACATTTACTTTATTGCATATCCATCACAATACTAGAGTGTTGCTAAGTGGTTGCTAGGGTGCTCTGGCTGGTGTGACTTACTAACCCATGTCAAAAGAGCCAACCATTTGGTCTCAGAAAGATCAGATCCATGCGTGACCAGAATATCAATGTAGTAGCTAGAGTTTCAAAAACCCAACTTAAAATTCAAGCTTGTCTTTTTTTCTTTTGCCTTTCCACCCTTTTTGGGGTATAGGCCGTCAACCAGGGCTCAGCAGGCATCTCTATCTTGGGCTTTCCTCTTGCCAGATGTAGTCGTCTGTTATTTTTCTGGTGTGCTTAAGCTCTGATATAGACATGAAATGTGTACGGTCACTTTGAATCAGAGTGTGATTGGACTGAATCTTTTCTACAGGTGTTGAAATGACTGCTTCAGGATCACATTTCCTCTTGTTCTGTCTAATCTCAGTAAAATAACAGAGATTCTGGGCTCCAGAGATGCTCAATTGAGGGATGGTTTGACCTTGGCTTTTTTTATTCTGATATAGAGGCACAGTAGCCATCTTTTTTGGTGATTATTTTCATCCACATGTTGACAAGCACTTCATGACTCCAGCATGGGGGAAAAAAAACCAGGGGCCTGATGTGTAAATCAGTCCCTCCAGAAAACACGATTATGCGATCGCATAATTCAATGCACAATCAGCCAAAGTCCGCATATTTATGTGGGGGCCACATTTTTTTAAATACCCCACACTTTTGCCTCATAAATTGTCGATTTCCGCGGAAAATATGCAGGGCTTGCATGATTTCATAATCCCCACATTTTCCTTGCAAAAAAGTCACACACATCTTCGCAGAAAGTTAAAAATTTTAGTTAACTTCACACAAGAGCAGCCATTCCCCCCCGTTGCCATGGGAACGTTATGAAGTGATGTAATTACACAACGTGAACATCATCGAGAAGCTGCCACCCCCGCGATGAAGCCATGATGAAACCTGCAAATCAATCTCATTTTCCAACAAAAATAAGCGCAAAGCAGTTTCCCGGTGTGTTACATGACATGTAAATTTACGTTACAGTAAGAGATTGCACTTTGTGCATTGGAAGCATTTATTTTAACAGAAGATATGTTTTGTATAGCTACCTTTGTAAAACAGGAAGCACATATACACTCACCGGCCACTTTATTAGGTACACCTGTCCAACTGCTCCTTAACACTTAATTTCTAAGCAGCCAATCACATGGCGGCAACTCAGTGCATTTAGGCATGTAGACATGGTCAAGACAATCTCCTGCAGTTCAAACCGAGCATCAGTATGGGGAAGAAAGGTGATTTGAGTGACTTTGAACGTGGCATGATTGTTGGTGCCAGAAGGGCTGGTCTGAGTATTTCAGAAACTGCTAATCTACTGGGATTTTCACGCACAACCATCTCTAGGGTTTACAGAGAATGGTCCGAAAAAGAAAAAACATCCAATGAGCGGCAGTTCTGTGGGCGGAAATGCCTTGTTGATGCCAGAGGTCAGAGGAGAATGGCCAGACTGGTTCGAGCTGATAGAAGGGCAACAGTGACTCAAATAACCACCCGTTACAACCAAGGTGGGCAGAAGAGCATCTCTGAATGCACAGTACGTCGAACTTTGAGGCAGATGGGCTACAGCAGCAGAAGACCACACCGGGTGCCACTCCTTTCAGCTAAGAACAGGAAACTGAGGCTACAATTTGCACAAGCTCATCGAAATTGGACAATAGAAGATTGGAAAAACGTTGCCTGGTCTGATGAGTCTCGATTTCTGCTGCGACATTCGGATGGTAGGGTCAGAATTTGGCGTCTACAACATGAAAGCATGGATCCATCCTGCCTTGTATCAACGGTTCAGGCTGGTGGTGGTGGTGTCATGGTGTGGGGAATATTTTCTTGGCACTCTTTGGGCCCCTTGGTACCAATTGAGCATCGTTGCAACGCCACAGCCTACCTGAGTATTGTTGCTGACCATGTCCATCCCTTTATGACCACAATGTACCCAACTTCTGATGGCTACTTTCAGCAGGATAATGCGCCATGTCATAAAGCTGGAATCATCTCAGACTGGTTTCTTGAACATGACAATGAGTTCGCTGTACTCAAATGGCCTCCACAGTCACCAGATCTCAATCCAATAGAGCATCTTTGGGATGTGGTGGAACGGGAGATTCGCATCATGGATGTGCAGCCGACAAATCTGCAGCAACTGTGTGATGCCATCATGTCAATATGGACCAAACTCCCTGAGGAATGCTTCCAGCACCTTGTTGAATCTATGCCACGAAGAATTGAGGCAGTTCTGAAGGCAAAAGGGGGTCCAACCCGTTACTAGCATGGGGTACCTAATAAAGTGGCCGGTGAGTGTATATTTTATTTATTCATTTTTACAGAAGTTGTTGCATATTCCTTTTGTAAAGCTACAGAACTTGTTTGACTCATCAATGTTTTGTAAGTTTGAGCCATGTGTTTATTAAATAAAACAAGATGAGAACTTAAATATTCCCAGCACTTTCTGTAATGTAGTATGCTTACTTATCATAGGAAGTAATAAGAAATGACTCTTTACATTAAGGTAGCCTAGTGAGAACAGGGTGTTGAGGGAATAACTTTTTTTTTTCTTCTCTTTTTCATCAAACCACATTTTCATTGCAAGTTCCCGCAATTTCAAGTTCCTGCAATTTAAAAAAAGTCCTATACAATAAATACGTCTTATCTGTTTCCATTTAAAAATATATAAACATCCTAAATATTTACTATATAGGAAAATTTGCATAAATTTGATTTACTTAAAGGGGCTCTGTGTGAGATTTACTCCCATCTAGCGGTGAAATTGTATTTTGCATTCAAACGAATTGTGCTCTCCAGCGCCTCGCTTTTTCAAATTCGTGTTGTATCTACGGTAGCCGTTATGTACCAAAAAGCTATGACAGGATGTCTTCTAGCACTTCTTCGAAGTTTTCCTTCAGGTGAACAGTTTTGTTATTTCAAACAAACTGCAATTTGACACAGCGAACAAACAAATGTTACAGTATGAATTACTGACTGTGAAAAACATGAACTATTGTAATTAGTATTTATGCCTTCTTTATTCGTCACATTAGTCATACAGAAATAAATTACCGTTAGGTTTCATAAAAGAAAGAGGACACACTTCTTCAGTCGCATCTGTTTCTGTTTATTTGGTAACTTAGTTACAGGACTTCTTTCTAAATGTGATATAAATATGTCCTGTAGCTGAGTTACAGGACATATCGGGAGCTTTACCACTCTCTCGACTCCCATTATGCGTATCTTCAAGCGTTTACTATGTATGAACTATGTTACTACTATGTTTACTACAGTATGAATTATTGACTGTAAACATTGACTTACCTGTCGAGGAGAAAGCAGGCAACTTCAGCGTCTCTTTTGAAATCTTTCTCCTTCATTAGCTCTTTACACCTGGAAAAAGCTATCCCGACATTACTCTTGTTTTTTGTACTCTGTGGTCACGTTTCCTTTTTCGTTCAATTTGGCACTTTGGCGACGAGGATTTCTTCTCCTGTGGCTCGGCATACGTATGATCCGCCATTGAAAATAAAATTGCAATTCAGCTTTTTAAAATTGCCGGGTTTAGACAAGCGCTTTCACTGCTCTGCTCGTCCGGTTCTGCTGCTTCAGTCGCGTGACGCTGGCTCTGAACGAAAACGCGTTGTGGAAACGCGTTGGCGTACTTTTTGACCCTCTCTGCTATTATAGTTTTTCAAGATGGCGGAATGACATGGAAGCCTCCGTGGACTTACCCGTCAAGGGGGTAATGCATCGACCGGAAGTTGAAGCCGGCCACGTGCCGCCATCTTGTAGCAGAACTTCACTTGCGTTAGCATTCCCGTTGACTCCCATTCATTTTGACGTCACTTTGACAGCGAATAACTTTACATCTGAGGCATTTAAAGACTCCATTTGTCCATTATTTATTTCTAAAGACACACGACAATGTATAAAGGGCTCCTTTACCTTCTATGTTACATTATGGCCCCGTAGAAACAGTTTTTGTAATAGGCTAACGATTGCGTCATAACCACTCGACTCTGTCGCACAGTACAGAAATTACCATACAGACAGGAGGAGAAGCTCGCAGGAAATCAATGCATTAACTTAATATGGCGTACTGGCGTTACATTTTAATATAAATACTATACAAATTACTTACTCTTGCTCAATCACGCCAAAGAACTCTTTGCTCAAGCTCGCCGTCTCTGCAAGATTAACGTTGGCAGTTTTCACTCACAGCTACTAGAATATTTACATCTGTCAGACAGTTTGCTCACGTCATCAAGTTTAGTTTGAGTCGGTTTGAGTCTGCGCGTCAGGAACGGAAGTGCTAAAAAATCGCTAAAAATGGGCTTCAACTGTCTCAACTGAGTTCCAATGAGATGGCTCTGTCCACTTCTTATACTGTCTATGTTACCCGTCCCATGTATATAAATATAATAAATTCTTCGTTTACGAGGATAAGTCAGATAATTGGCAGAGGTATTTGTACACCACTGAGGACATATTTATGAATAAAAATATTGATTTTAGATAATAAATTACCTAAAAGGTTACACACACACAGTACATGTGACAAATACATTCAGAGAAAGTTTTGAGAGGAGCTATTCTCAATAATTTCCACTGGCCAAATAGCATTTTTTTTTTTAAATGCTTTATTTATTCTAAAACAAGACAAGCATCCTGAATGACTTTTAACAATGTAATGTGACGGCACATCTCATATTTTCCTAATGTTTTTTTTACTGTAAAACTTTGGTATGCCGTGGATGGGAATATGCATGGAAGAATATGCAGATGACATTAAACTCTTATATGGTCATTCTGGGAGGAGATGCATGTACGCACAATTTTCTGCTAACTAAGTTTTATAAAGGGAATTTTGCGCAGATTCTGGTGTACGCATGGTTTTATAAATCTGAAAACTTTTGTGTGTATGCTAAATCTAGTTTTTGTGTGAACGCACACTTTTAGGATAAAATCTATGGAAAGTTTTATACAAGGCCCCAGGAGCTTAAAATTAGATTTTTTTAAAAAAAAATTAAACCAAGTGAATTTTTTTGTGTGTAAAATGACAGAATCACTCAATATGTTTCTGTTTCAAATAAATGGTGTTCCTTTTGAACTTTCTATTCATCAAAGAATCCTAAAAAACCGCATCATGGTTTCCAGAAACATAATAAGCAGCACAACTGTTTTGTGTCTTGAGCACCAAATCAACATGATTTCTGAAGGATCATGTGACACTGAAGACTGGAGAAATGACTGTTGAAAATTCAGCTTTGCCATCAAAGGAATAAATAAAGTTTTAAAATATAAATTTATTTTAAATTGTTATAATATTTCTCAATATTTACTGTATTTAATCAATAAAATGTATCTTGGTGAGCATAAAATAAATATTACATACCTCAAACTTTTCTGAATGCCTCTACATGGTCTTGTACTGTATATTGCCACATAAACGTCCATCAACGGGTATTTTAATTTAAAGTTACTGCTACAAATTCACATTTGCAACCATTTAAGTTGCAGAATGGAATACGAATTGTTTATTGCTTAAAGCAATTAGTAGGATGACGCAGTGTATATACGCACTACTGATGTATAGGACTAGACACCATTTAGTGTGCGGCTGTGTGTGTATAATTGGAGTAGATGGTCCAGAACATGCTAGTAGGTCTGGGAGATCCTAGGCAAGAGCTCTGATGTGGTGTTGTGGTTAAAGAGGCTGGAGCTGAGAACACTGCGATGAAACCCTACAGTGGACTCAGAATGTCAAAAGAGCATGCGTGTTTGTGTGCTGTATGCATATCTGCTGTTTAGACACTGAGAAAATTATCTGGCTAAACAAATCTCTCTCTCTCTCTCTCTCTCTCTCTCTCTCTCTCTCTCTCTCTCTCTCTCTCTCTCTCTCTCTCTCTCTCTCTCTCTCTCTCTCTCTCTCTCTCTCTCTCTCTCTCTCTCTCTCTCTCTCTCTCTCTCTGAATGTAGTTTTTCTGTTTTAGGAGGTAAATCAAAGGAAAAATGAATGAAAAGTATGCAGAGTGCAGCTGTTCTTGTTTTCATATTTCCATTCACTCGCTCCGTTTTCTCACAGACAGGCACGAACCATGTTCTCAGAGTATCACCTGAAATAATGACCCCTAAGGTGGTTATATGTGTGAGTGTATATTTGCATGACATTTATATTGCTTCACAGAGTCAGTCTCTCAGCACTTGAAGGAGAGAAGTACGGCCCAGTGTTCATTTTCTGCTGCACAGCTCACTGAGACGAGTGTGTGTGAATCTTTTTGCACAATTGACTCTTGAACCCTTCCAAACAAGACATTCAAAGAAAGCCATTTTACTCCTTTTCGAAATGTGGCCTGTGTTGTCAATCTATCTGGTCTGGTTTTCTGCCAGTTGTCCTCTTCTTGGCTAGTGTGAGGTCAACAGGAGCCAGACAGTGAGCCAACGGAGCATATTTCCCATGCGGACAGCCTCTATTGTGGCATGTGTTTGTGTGTTTGTATGCGCTGTCCTTGTGTCTTATTTCAGGCCCTTATGTGAGCGGCTAAGAATATCTGTGTTGTTCCAGAAAACCATCATGTCTGCATCACTTAAGTGTTTGTGCGTGTCTGTGTGTATTGTGTTAACTCCAGACAGTTTGGATGACCTTGCTGCCTTCCTAACAGCCTGTGTAATTAAAGCTGCTCTCCATGCCCTGTGCTGCTGACCCATAATGCTGTGAATTTGAGAAGCAGGTCCTTCCGGCCTCTGCTCCGCCCTGTTGTATTCCAGCACTGCCATTGATGTCTGAGGAACACTGTTATTTTCTGGAGGCCGCTGGGAAGTGTAGGCGTGTGAAAAGGAAACACTGCTTGGCACAGCATTCTTTCACATCCCGTCCGGTATATTTGGCCTGGCGGCCAATAATGTTCAGTTTACGCTGATTATTTTTTAGGCTGCTGGGACATAAGGTTAGATGTTGACTCTGCCCCTTTTTTAAGATTAAAGGTATGACATTGACACAGTGTGAGTGTTACACTGGTTAAAATAGCTGATTTCACTGGATTTAAACACTGTTGGAAATATTTGGGATAATGCAAGTACATGTCAACAAAACTGTTCTAGTGGTTTTTGGATATTTTAATTCAAAATCTTACATATTGTGTCTTTAAACTGACCTAGAGCTCTAGGAAAGACTGTCTGGTCATCTTGCACTTTCAGCTCAAGTGTTGATGTATGAATCTGACTGCAGCAAAAATGAAAACCGTCATGTCATTCCAAACCTGTATGACTTTCTTGTGTGCGGCATAAAAGAATGTGAGAAATTGCTTTAGTGTTTATTTGTCCTTTCAATGGAAGTAAATGGTCACAAAAATGGTTTGCTTCCCAACATTCTTCAAAATATATTTTTTTACAGATGGAAAAAGTCAGTCATACAGGTTTGGAATGACATGCAGGTGAGTAAATGAGTTTGGGTCAGTTACTTTCTTAATAATAGTAGTTGTCATATCTACCTTCCTCTGCAGTATTTGCGTGCGCATAAGCATCTGATAAAGACCTGGGTGGTGTTCATACTCGGTTAAACATCACAGGCATCCTAATGAAACTTTAGGGATTTGATTCACAGTTCCAGTTGTGATTCCTAGAAAAACAGGAAATATCCAGACAAAGGGAGGAAGTAAGGTGCAGCCTGGGCGAGGACTTTTTTTTTAATTATTTTTTTTTAACCTCAGTTTGACCCTATGAGCATGCTAAATTAAACCATAATGTTTTCACTATTTGGTTGTTGGTGCACTGATGTTTGAAGACTATACTAACTAATCACACCATCTTAGAGGTTATCACTGGAGAATAATCTTCATAACTGATCTGACATGCTTCAGGTGACTGTTAATGCAGATTTTATGGGACTTGTTTGCATCCGTCTATATTTTCTCTTTGGGTATTGGGAGTGTGTGTCTAAAGTGTGTAATGTGTTTCCTGTATTTCCTCTGCAGGTCTGTATGAGCTGTTGTCTGTATTGCCGTCTCAGCTGCAGCCTCATGTCGAGAGCGCAGATGACCGCTCCTTTCTACACGCTATGTTCGGGGAGAGGAATCTATATTCATTGGTCAAGGTGAGTGTGTGTGTGTGTGTGTGTGTGTGTGTGATAAATGTTAGACATAAACTAAGTTGTCATAACCCAATAGGTCACTAAATCCCTCTGTCATTGCATCATTGTAATAAGTTGTCTAAGGGTAGTTTTTTTTGTTTTTGTTTAGTTGGTGGTATAAGTGGCACATTCAGAAAAAGTAAAATCGTGATTCTTATTGAATGTGAACGGTTTCAGACTTGAAATAGGAATGTAGGCTGCTGTTGTTCCTAAATCTAAATCTGTGGTTAAGGCCAGATTTAATTGTTTGTAAGTTTAATTTCATCTTTCCCTTATTTACTTGTACTCTCCGGCTTGTCGTTTTGAGTGTGGATTTACACAAGTTTTCTCATGCTACTTTTGGCAAGTCAGTTTAATCAGGTTGTGCTGTGCCTGTGCTTATCGGCTTTCACTTGTTTTACCTGCAGTTCCTTTAATTTGGCCATTTTTCTCCCCCTCATTTCTTTCATGGTAAATCACTGCTGTCACTAATGCTCAGATACACGTAATCATTGTTAACACATAGTTTACTGGCTGTATTGGTCCCATTGTACATGCTGTAGGCTGAGCTGGCCTGTGCTCCAGAAGTCCTCTATATAACAGTCTACCCGCACGGGCAGAAGAGGTCTGACAGGCAGGACAGCGGACAACAGTCTAAGCCAAAGACCTCTGCTCTCTTTTCTCCATGCAATTAAAGTAGGGTTTCACTTTCACACATGTCCCACTGCACTCTGTTCCTCTGCCAAGGTGCCACTCCAGAGAGCCTTACAGGAAATCTGACACAACCTGTAATTTCCACCTAGGTTAAGTTTGTCTCTGTCTATATAAGACAAAGGGGAAAACGAAAGGAAGAGAAGGATAATTTGGAAACTTTCCTAGTATAGAATTTAGAAACTCTTCGAGTGAGAAGTAAATAGTTCGGTAACACTTTACTTAAAATACTTTTATAATATATTATACATAAAGGCTTAATAATGCCTTGTAATGCACCTTATAATGCATTGTATTGTATCATGAATAATCGTAACCGCAGTTATAATATAATACATTGTTACAACTTTATAAAGTGCAATACATGAAAACACGACAAACAACCAATATCAGATGTAACAAGGAATGTACAAATATTATAATGCATGTTAACTTTGGTTACAATTATTTATGAAATTATATAATGCATTACAATGTGCACAATGTATAATGTTATTATGGATATTATGTTATAAGCCCATTTGTTCGGACTCTATCCTTATCCTATAAAATTTGATTGGATTTCTTTTGTATGGCTGCAATTAAACTGTAATCCAATATTTTAAATACTTTTTGATAGCTGAAATCAACCCCCCCTCTCCACCTCTGTGCATTTCTGTATGTGTTATTACAAGACGAAACCAGCACATACTCCTGTATTCAGCGTTCCAGGGGCTATACGGCACACACCTGTGGGAGCTGGGGAAAGGTGATCTCCTCTGAGGAGTCTGACGTTTAGGTCTGCCATCTCATTAGCAGTGTGGAGCTCAAATGGTAACTCTTACTTGCTTTTCCCAGGACAGTGTGTTTGAGGTGCCCAATCTGGCCTTGTTTCAGGGATTTCCACCATAGAGCTAAACTTCCCAAAAACAGGTTTTACCGAGTGACCAGGGAGTGGGATAGTGGGTCTCATTCACTAATAATTGTGTGTATTTTTTGTTTTAGGACTCGATATTCGTAATATTGTAATACCACGATGCTGACCAAGCAACTGCAATGTTCATCTTTTTTAAAGGGCACCTATTATGGCATTTAAAATGTTCCTAATATTGTTTTGGGAGTCCCCAACAACAGTTTTACAAGCATGCAATGACAAAATGACTGCTCAATGACTCCCATATGAATCGTTCAGAGATTAATTTTTCCAAACCCTGCCTTTGCGTGACGCTAATCTGCGGTGATTGGTCAGATGACCCAGTCAGTTGGTTAATATGGAGTCAACAACCACTCAGTTGGTTAACACGGAGTACAGTGTACAATGCTTTTATCAATTACATTGTGTTATAATAATTATCATAGTGCACCGCTTTGTAGTAAAAAATTCAGAATAAGAGAAGGAATTTAAGTTGAGTTATGTTAGCGACCACAGCCCAAAGTTCAGTGGTAAAAGCACATTTAGTCTTTGTTTGCGTTAGCCCAACGCATAAACATATTGATAATGCAGTACTACGAGGTATTGCTCTATTCTTTATGACAACTCCAATAACAACGACAAACACTTCACATATTTCAATACAATTGACATTGAAGACTATAGAAGCTGCGCTGTGCGTACACAACACACAAAATAATTATTGAGCATGCTACATAAAACACAAAAGCAACAATTATTAATATTAATAATACTTACAGGTTGTGATTCGGAGGAGAAAGCTGATCCAAATAAACTTGGTAACGTTACTGAACCTGAATTCCTTCAATATCAGCCAGCTCGCGAATCCATATTTGATAGCATTTATGTTTGTGAAGCAATCATCTTCAAAATGACGTGAACAAAGCACAAGGTCCGGACTTTACTTCTGTGGTATAGTTGTATATATGAACTGTAGCCACTTAGTCTTCAAATGCTCCTCCCTGGGCAGATGAAAAAAGTTTGCTTTTGCGTCGCACTTCAGAACACAGCGTCTCGTCGACATTATGTTTTCAAGTTTTCCCTGGCGACTACGAGCGCAATAAGTGGGCATATCTTATTCAAATAACTTGCCAAGTTGACGTCATCTAGATAGAGAAAAAGCATCGTTCGTCTATCGATTCATATCAGCGACTCAGAGTCGACTCTTACTTTTGAGAGACAATAACTTTGTATACGGTGAACTTTCATATTTAAAACTTTGCAGGATGTTTTCGTTCACTTAGATCTATGTTAAACACTACCTGAAAGGTAATTTTCTAAATTCCATAATAGGTGCCCTTTAATTTTTTCATAAGGCTATGCCCTTCTTGTTTTACACTTCATGGATGTGTATTGAATTTAAATACGTTTATAATGATAATCGGTGAAAAATGTCATTTTTGTATAGTCACAACTATATCATCAAAGGCCAGCTCTCATGTCAGTAGAAACATTGGCCGGTTCTATTGGTGTAAAGGATGGTACCTGACTCTGTGACGAATGGCCTCTAATATTTGTTTACGCACATGTACATTCATTTCCCTCTGTTTACTACTGTAGATATGTGGACATTCATCCACCGCTTGCATTTCCTTCTTCCATAACACGCAGGTTTCTTTAGCATGAAACATTGATACACATTTAAAATTAGTTTTGTTTGTCGTTTTCCCACAAGTGATCATGCCGCAGTATATTGTGGATATACATGTATACATATGAATTATTGTTTGTTTTTTTCTTTGTTTGGTTTTATTTTGGAAGCAGTTTGCTTTTACTTTTTTAAATTTCAGTTTATAAACTTGGCAAAACCAGTTAGAAAAATCACTTCCATTCTCACCATATTAAAGCTTTCCATATGCAGTCAGGAAGTTCAAATCTCTCACTTATCCACTTATCAGTTTATAACACAGATGGAGACATCTGCCCTACTGTTGAATGTGAGATGCTGAAGATGTATTTGTTGGAGTCCCCGCTGCTGGCAGTTACGGCTATACATTTTCCTACTTAATACCGAGCCACCATATTAATGTTTGTGAAGTCTCTTAAAGAGCAGCTGGTGTCTGATTCTGATTCTTTATAATCTATATTCTGCATCCAAAATAAATTTCCAGAGTAATGCAAGCCTTCTGCATTCAGTGTCTGGACTCTGCATGCTCCAGAGTCAACAAATGCATATCTCAGTGCACACATACGCTTGAGTGAGAGTGTGTATTTTCATGTGCGTGCACATGTGCGTTTGTCAGGGTTACTGAATGTGCTTGGGATGGAATGCAGACACATTATGCAGTATATGTTTAATCCATAAAGCCACTGACGTATTACATTATACTCGCAATTAGAGCATAGTGCTAGGTTACGGACACAAACGGGGGCAAGACCTCATCTGAGGAAAAGTAAAGTAGGTCTCATACAAGCCCATCTGAGATCATATTCTGCCTTTACATGACAGACACCTTTTTTTTTCAACATCTTTCATAAGGAAAGTATGGGCTCTGTCGGCTATTTTTGGATGATCTCACCGTGTTCACAATGCTGTAGCTGCCATAAATCTGAATTGGCATATATTGCAAGTGCCACACATGCAGTAAACGGGTGTCACTCCTCTGAGTTGTGAAAATGGATATTAGAAATTAGGAATAAACTGCAAAGATTGTTGCCCTTCATTTCTGGAGCGGATATGCTGGTTTAAATGTTATTGAAATTTAGGTTCTGACATGTACCTTTTTACCCGGAACATTAACCAGCGTATCTTCTGCACTCTGCTTGGTGTAGTCTAGTCAGGAAAAAAAAGTCTTCATAATGAGGAGTTAAATATCACCGTCTTGTACGGTGGGGTTTGTGTAAACATCCATCTCTGACAGGCATGTCACTGTCAAGCCAGTCTGTCTGCAGGTCTTTCCTGTCTTTGCTCTCAGAAGGTCTGCGATCAGTTTGAGCGTGAGGTGATGAGGTGCAGTTGGGCCACTGGTGCTGTTCTGGGGCGCGCAGGCTTTGGACTGTCAGGGGTTACTCGATCCAGCTGCTCTGGTCACTGCGAGACAAGCGGAAGAGAAGAGGTCAATATCATTTCGACATTATGGGTGTTAGCAGAAGCCCAGAGCAGAAATTCTACACCGTTAATGCATACCATTGCCAGACAATTCACTGTCTCTCAGTCCTATATGCCTGCATGAATTCTGTGTTGTTTTCCTTTAAATGTGTGCTGCCTTCTATGTTTTCCTTCATTCCTGTTCATTTTCTATATTCGAATGTGAATATCTACATATCTATTTTAGGGTCTCTTCCAAAACATAGTGAGCATTCTATGCAGGTGGCATGCTCACTTAAAGGTAGCCATCTTAATTATGATACTTTCTATGAGGCCTTATTTTGGGCTTCATGTGCAGAGAAAGCAATACCAAATTACATTGCAACAAGCTCAAGGAAAAAACACAATGTCGGATAAAATGTTAATTATAGCAAAGCAAATAGTAAATAAAATAATATAAAAATAAATTAAAATGAATCTCATAAAATAACTAAATTTAGTGTTCCCTATAATACCGTACAGTTTAAAACTTTGGGGTCAGTAGAATAATTTCTTATATTTTATTATTTTATAAATTTTAAATGAATACTTTTCAGGAAGGATGTATTAAATTAGGATGTATTAAATTGCTTAGTGTTTTTAGTTTTCTTTTAAACTTGGAAAAAAAACGTATCATGGTTTCCACAAAAATATTAAGCAGCACAAAAGTTTGCAACTTCGATAATATTAAAAAAGGATCATGTGACTAGAGTAATGGGCTATTACTAATGGCTGCTGTAAATTTTGCCATCAAGGATATTTTACCCTCAAAGGTATATTAGTTGTTCCAAATTGTCCACACATAATACCCATGTAGGTAGTACCCAGCAAGACAGCTTGAAACATTATCTCGGATGCTTTCTATACTCCTCCCTCTGTTGTCATATTCCTTGAATTCCATATCAAGTTTCTTCTCCTCCGTATCTGTCAGCATTCAGTGTAATTGTGTTTAAAGCTGTGTTTGTTTGGCTGCAGAATGCTCTTGGAGGACGCGGAGGCCAGACTGGCTGCCGTTTCTCTCACCTGCTTATGTTCTCCGCTCGTGTTTTGTCAAGGGCCTGTGGGTATTTAACGTCTGGTCCGAGAGGATTTAGACAGCGCTCCATTGTAGCGTGTGATCTGAACCCTGACTGCAAAACATAGTGTGTTTATCGAAGCATTGCTTTGTTTGTTCATATGTTATAATACTCATTACTAAAGTGTAAGTCTGAGATGAGTTCAAATCTCCATCATTTTATGATGACTAGTCAAAGGGTGTGTTTAACAAGACACATTCTCTTTCCAGAAACAGACAGCATGCTACCGATTGCAAGGGTCTTGCTGCGTTTTTAAAAGTTGAACTATTTTAAACTTGACACACCATCTTCTGGCCTCTGGCAACCAGAGTTCGATTCCTTGCTCGAGTCAATAAAAATATTGACGCAAAAACAAAAGCTGGGAGGTTAAAAACGATATAAACAAGCCTACCTCACTAATCGACTCGTCAACTAGCTTTACAGCTGTGACCAATTCGCACTGTTCTCTGTCCTACTGTGCAATTTTAGAGTCAGAAAAATGAAGCGATTGTTTATCGGTCTGCACGGCCTCTGTGATGTAGTGGAATACTGGTGCACTAATGCTTGATAGTATTACTTTGATTCATTGCTCTCATTTCCTGCTCTTTCTTTTCTGTGGAACGTGAGCTATGATCAGTGTAAGGGCTCTGTAATGGATTTTAAATGTCTGCTCTCTGGCGCTCCTGTGTGGACAGGCAGGTATCTGGAGAACGGCCCGAGCTGTAAATAAAGGCATTGAGTCTCACTCAGCCTCTGATGGAATCTAAACTGTACAGAGCAAAACCGCTCCGCCGCGACTCAGAAGGCCTAAACAGATGTCGCTCCCTGGAATGCGCAGAGACCGGACAGTTACGTTCCATCCTTCACTGGATCCCACATTCCATTCCTCCTCCACCGAGTGTGTATGAGTCTGTGTGTGTCTGAGTGGATAAGAAATATTTATGTCTCTTTTCTTTGCCTGCAAGTGTGTTTGCTGGTGCGCAAGAGATTCCACTTCGACACCGCTGCTGTAGTAACAGACGGTGACCCTGCTTGGAGTTCAATACATTTTGAGTGTTGCAAACGGAGTGACTGAGAAAGCACAGTTTGTTCGTCATGGTCCTTGACTACGGTTCTTACACGGCCAAGCTTCACCACATCACAAACACCTCTGGAGAAGCAGATCCAGAAAAATTGTATCTTTGGCTCTCTCTGCCCTGGTCGATCCAAGCTCATAGCGTTCCCTTCCCTGTCCGCTTCACCATGACAACTAGCCCGGTGGTGCAGTCATTTGTCTTCTCTTGATAAATATTTAGTCCCCTTGGAAGCGGGAGAATTTCTCATTCACTACTGTGTGCCGTTACATAATATTTCACAGGACAAATTCCAGTCTAAACGTGCTGGTTGCTTCTGCATGGCTCCCTACCATGATGTTGTTCTGGTAACATAATTTCAACAAGAATGAAATGGTTGAACAGCTATTTCAACACACAGCTGTTAAAAACATGTCAGAAGAACGGTTTTTGTTTCAAGAATACTTAATTTCTACCTCCCATTGTACTTTTAATTTGCATGTTAATCATAACGTCCGTTTTACTTTCAAAATCTGTCTGTCGCTTATTTGTACTGCATGCATTTTAATTATTTTCATCTTGTTTTTGAAGTGTAAATAAGTTAAGTGATGAACAAAGTCAATTTATTAAAACGGCTAAATATAATTTTTAGCAAATTTCCATTTTCATGCTGTACATTATAGTGTTGTGCTGCTTAAGTTTACTTGTTGCATTTTAACTTACTTTAGTTTTTGGTGTTTTATTTAAATTTTTTTTAGGCTAAATTATTTATTTTTATTGATATGATTACTCATTTCTTGGTTTTTGGCCATAACATGAAAATAATTATTGGGGTGTCAGTATCAGTCTAGCTGTGTAGCTAAAGTGATGTGGAAAGTCATTAAAAGGAAAACCACAAAAAAGGAAAAGAAAGTTGTCAGAATTTGTTTAAAGATTACATTAAAAATTACATTGGTTGTTTTCCAAAGATAAATAGTTCTCAATAAGACCAGGAACATTAGGAAAGTAAACGGGGTCAGTTTAGATTCCACATTGACTTTTAAGTGATCGCTCTGTTTCCGGTTTCTCTTCCTCTGCCTATTAGATCCATGAGAAGTTACAGTGTTATGAAGACCGTGCACCGACTCCAGTACTGGACAGCGCCGGCTCACTGGCTCAAAACGTGAGTGAACCACATGCATACACTTCCTGTTAAAAGCCAAAACACTTTTATGCTCATAAACTTTACACACTTCTGCATGGGTAAACACGCGCGCACACATACACAGACGTCTCCCAGCATGTCTAGCTTAAGACTCCAGGAGGAACTTGTCATTAAAGGAAAGAGAAAAGATGGCTGGATGTCTGGGGCAGAGAACACAAGTAGATAGGCTGCAGATAAGAGTGCGAGATGAGGCGTGGAGCATTGTGTGTGTGTCTGTATAAGACATTAGTCATCAGTATTATAAAACACTCAACATTTCAACTCTCAATGGCTTGCATAATGTAAACTGACTACTATATCAACATGGCCACATAGACACACACACACACACACACAAACCTATGTAAACTTGGAGGAGTTTACTCTGGATGTGATCACAGAGAGGAAAGACAGAAGGAAAAAACACAAAGTTCAATTCAGAGAAGAGCACCTCAGGTCAGCGCTGACTTTAGATGGACTAAAATACTTTAGATATCCAGACTGTTCAAAAGTGCTTTTTTGAATTAAAAGATGCACATCTGTTCAAACAAAGTGTTGTTTTGTGCACCAATGTGCATCCTCTGCTGATCTAAGAAGAGCTAATCAATCTGTTTCCTGCTCACTCATGTCTTAGTGGGCGGCGGCAACAAGTCCTCTCGTGTTTCCATAAATCTCGACTTCCGTTATGGAACTTTCTCAACCTGCAGCTCAGATCCGCCCCTCAGATTTACACTTTCCTTCGGTGTCCCTAAAGGTCCCACACAGGGATAACCCGATATCTGCGTGTGTGTGCGGATACGGTCCATCAAAGGGTCGAACAGCCAAAGCAACCAAATTACTCAGAGCCCCCCCCCCCTGTGTTTTTTCAGACGTATCATTTTCATCCATTGCTGTGAGGAATATACGGCGTGCTGCTGTTTTGAACGTTGTAGTGGGTTTGCCGCCACAGCTCATTCGAGTGTTAAGTTTCGCTAATGGAGCTTTAATTTATAGTGTAGCATAAAATGCCATTTTAACCTCCGCCTGGCCTACGATGCTGTCTAGCACTGACACAGCAGGCAAGCTCCTATCATGCGCACACACACATTTCCATCAAAAGATTTAGCAGAGATGAAATGCACACGATTCTGAACGGCAGTATATCCTATGAAGTTAAGTAGCAGGTGTGCAGTTCTTATTCTGGCCACAGTTAGGCAGTAAAGAGTGTTACTTTCACAAGCAGTTCTCAGTCTGGGATAAAAACAATTGCCAGATTACAGTCCTCATTGTGTCCCGGGTGTCTTCCATTAGACTGTGGAAAAATGGAGCGCTCCAGAGCCTGCTGGATGATACTCCACTCCACTCATCCCTCTTAGATGCAGAAGTCTGTTCTGGAGACGTCAGTCAGACAAATGCATAACAACTATGTCAGATTACACCAGAGCAGCAAAACGATATCCCTTATTGATTAATAGAAACCGCTTGTAGAGTTATTTTAGATGATCATTCTACTGCCAGGCATAATACAGATGTCATAAGCCAGATGTACTGTGATTTTTGCTGTCTGAATCTAAATTCTCAGATCCTAAAAGATTTCTTTTGTAAGACAAAAGGCCACTTAGTGTGACATTCTCACTGATTTGCAATGAATATTTGTCAGTTTTTTGGCCACATTATTAAAGATCAAGAAACTGTTTTGAAACAAATTAAGTTTCTAGTTTTATTAACCACTGTCACACAAATGTCAGTAAATGCTATAGTGTTCTGAACTTTTCAGTTATTGGACACTTAATGACTGAATACCATTGTTTTGAAGTAAAATATCAATTTAATTCCATTAATTTAAAGATAATAACACTAATAATAATACTTTATGGCTACTGTATACACTTCACTCTAAAAAAAAACGCAACCATGTACTTTTTATTTTTTTATGGCAACTTTGAATGACTTTTTCAACCAACAAACTACAGTAGTCAACATTTGATGTGGATCAAAACCTTTCATCAAAGTTATACATGAGTTTTGAGCAATACCTTTTCTTGTCTTGATCCACTTCAAATGTTGACTAGTACTATATATTGAGTTAGAGGAACTTATCTGTAACAACAAACTATTTTGTTTTTGTTGATGTTTTTTGTTGAAAAAAATGACGTTGCTCCAACTACTTGAGTTATACCCTACCAATTAATCTAAACTATTTCAGTAACATTCCACAGCCATCCATTTTCCCGCTGTTTTTCCTGTGTCTATTAGCTATTCGATTTGCTTAGTCATTTAGCTTCTCCTTTTAGCCTCTCCATTTAACTTTTCCGTGACACTTTGGGTCTTGTGCTGTTAAAACGCGGTAAAACGATGCAAATTCACTGAAGTGGGATGGATGTAACTAGCTCTCTGGCTTGTCATGTGCAGATGTGTACAGAAGTGGGATGGATGTAACTAGCTCTCTGACTTGTCATGTGCAGATGTGTAGATTGCCTACCTGGCGATCTGTTAACGTTAAATGCGGTATCCTCGCATCCCATCACCGTTATGCAGATATATATTCAATACATATCCAGGAAATACGCAAATTAATTTGCTCATCTATAGCACTTCCCCTAATGTGGTGGCGGAATCTATGGCAAGTTGGATCAATCAATTGGTGTTTGGAAAATAGCACCAACAATTCGAAGGAGGAACTTTGTTTTACCGTTTCACATTAAAGTACCTTTTTTTTTTTAAATCAAACAGCAACAGGGAATGACTTCTTTTCATAGTCAATTGCCCTTTTGGACACCTGTGTGTTACTGTTGCTGTAACCCATTTCATTAAATCCTAAATTTCATTGGAGATTCTAGGTTGACTTTTCTGTAAAAAACACATAAGTTACATTTTCAGTTTGGATCGCTAATCATTTACAACTGGGCATTAGTGCTTAGACCCTGATGATAAAACGCTAAAGGCACATACTTACACAGTATGTAAGTTATACAGCTATAGGTTGCTTATTCAAAACAATAGCAAAGGTGTAGCTTGATGACGCCGTGAATGAGCGTGGAATCATGGGAGTTGTCATCTTCACCTCCACAGCCGATGGAAAGCAATCCGACGGGACTCAGGCCGAAATCATCTTCATGGATGAGCTAAAGTATTTAAGTTTTATTAACGTTACTGTGGTATGAAGGAAGGGTGCGCCCTGAGAGCCTGCACTCTTAAGAAAAATACGTAAAAAGACTGTTATGGTTAAAATTGCTGATTTCTCTCGATTTAAACTTCATTGGAAACGTTTGGGATAATTTAAGTACACAAGTCAACAAAATGTATAACAATATTCTAGTGGGTTTTGGATATTTAAATTCAATAATTGTACATATTGCACCTTTAATTTGATCCATTTATTGATGGATTAACATTTCATTTATACATTATTTTTATAATTACTCTTTGTTGCCTATTAAATATTAAGTAATTATTTACTATTCAATTAGTGTATTTATAGATTAATTTGTTAATTTATCAAATTTATTAATGCCTATTTTTACTGTACAATTAGTTTATTAATGAAATACTTTATTACTATTTCCAAGACACTTGTGGCCCTCCATACTGATCCAGTCCTCTGCAAAGTATGCTGGAACTAGAAATCCACTACCCAATTTACCTATTTACCCAATTTATCTAGACAATTTCATGAAGTTACTACAACTTTAACTTAATATTGTCTGTAGTTTAAACTCAAATTTATGATCAACCTTATTATGTTGACTGGACAAAAAAAAAAAAATTAAGGCAGCACCTTTTACAGGGTAAACCTTTTTAGTACAGTCAACTTGAATGTTTAAGTAATTTAAACTTAAATCACATTAAACTGACTAAAATAAAAGAGTTGAATCTTGTACAGTTAAGCAATTTTCTACTTTTTTGAGGAGTTAAAGCAATGCAAAAACATATGTTGTCATACTCATAACTTATTGATGTACTTTTTTTCATATACCGTAACGTTACTTCAAGTTAAATCACTAAATTAGAATTTTAAACTTGCAACATGCATTTTTAGGTTGTGATAACAGGTCCCCTGAATTACTGAGTGTACACTACATGTGCAAAAATAAAGTCATGAAAGACTGATACCTGTTCTGTGCATGCTGTTTTTGTCCATATGTGACCTCTGCTTGCCACAACATCAGTTGCAGTTGTTGGTATGTATCTATTGTACACGATGGAGTTTGTGTGTGTGTCACTAAGGGTCACTGTCACCATTACTCAACTGAACGTCACCTCCCATTTGGCTGGTTACTGGAAAAGTCTACTGACATCCCAAGGGAGTGATTCTTTAAACACTGATTACAGCATTTCAACACACACACACACACACACACACACACACATCCAGAGTGAGTGAGGTCAGTAATAAGGTTGTGGCCCAGGAGTAACACTTCAAATGGATCTGGGGAACAAGCCCATCTCTCTGTGTCTTTCTCCTTGCTTAGAGAAACAGCAACGTGTCTCTGTGCCTCATTTAGTCTGCATCTGTGCTGCTATAAATCTCTCAATCTCTTAAACATACACACACACTCTCCACCTGCTACCTGCCACAAGGGAGACATTTATACTCCAATTATTCATAATATACGCGTTCATGTCTGTATGACCAATGCATGTGTTCATGGAAGTTATAGACGCTCATTTTCTCTTGCTCTCTGGTTTCTCTTTCTCTCTCATTATTTCTCTTGTCTTTTTCTTCAGTTGACAGAGGAACTTCAAGGAAGAAGTGCAAGTAATGAGATAAGAGAGCTTGTCAAGCTACTGTCCAAACCACATGTAAAGGTAAGAGTAAACAATACATTTTTGTTTGCACCATATGCCTTCAGATATAACACCTAATACTACCAATTAAAATGTTCGGACACATTTACTAATTCTTAAAGTTATAAAAACTATGAAATTACATACTATATATATATATATATATATATATATATATATATATATATATAATTTAAATTATAATGAATGTTAATATAAAATGAATTCCTAAACTTTTATTTTATTTGTCACAATTTTTTTTTTCCCATTTAACTATACATTCTTCTCATTTCATTTAACTTTTGAAAAATGAATTGTAATTTGTTCCTGTGGTGGCAAAGCTGAATCAGTCATTACTTCAGTCTTCAGTGTCACATGATCCTTCAGAAATCATTCTAATATGCTGATTTGGTGCTTGTACAGCTTATTATTTTTGTGGAAACAATGATATATATATATTTGAATAGAAAATTCAAAAGAACAGTTATTTTGAAATATAAATCTTTTATAACATTATAGATGATACTTTTGATCAGGTTAATAATTTTTGCTTAACATTTTTACATTCTTTGACTTGAATGGCTGTGCATCTCACCTTTAATCTGTAGTCTGGCTACATCATCATAGTACTCTCTGCCCTTGTATTCCTATAGTCTACATTCCTCTCTTCCTTAGTCTAATTTACTTTCCCTTATGTCTTTAACCCAATGTCTATTGGTGCTGTGTAAAGCGCTAGCAGATGGCTTCTAGGGACTAGAATGGCGTCTCTGTACGATAGTAACTGTATCACTCTCAATTAGTGTTGAAATGATCCATTCCCTGTGACCAGACATAAATCAGAACCTATTAAATGATCTCCTTCCTCCTCCCTCCTTTATGATTCACACATGAAAAAACACATTTTACTCATATTAGACCCGCTTACTGACTTATATTGACATTGATGAAAGCGGCAATTACGGCAACCCGTGTGTTGCGGAAAGAAAGAGCTGCTCTGGTCTGAGTGAGAACGGAGGAGCGAGAAAGAGGAGATGAGCGACTCACAAGTCTGTGTAGGAAAATAGATAGAAGTGTATTGCTTTGCCCTTTTCTTTTGTGCTTGTGTGTGTAGATCTTGTGCAGGCGTGTATATAGGTAGTTAGTTTAGCAGGTTGAATAATGACTGTTCGTATGACAAACTCTTTCCTAATGAGAGCTGCATGCCCAGTTACATTTCCCAGACTTTATTTGAACAAGTTCAGCAATTTGTTATTGTATGAGGCCCACTATAACTAATTAACATGCGTGCACACATACACACATTGCAAGAGTACATGAAGAAATGAGTTACTGCTTTTGACCCTCAATTCACTCTTTTGCCACCTGGCCTGATGCTGACCCCATCCCTACTACCTCAGGAGAGCGTTTAGGTGTGTGTGTGTGTGTGTGTGTGTGTGTGTAGACTGGGTTGTTGGAAGGTAGTTAGATTCTGTGGGAACAGAGTGGTGCTATTACGCTGCATCACAATTTCACTAATCAAATGTAAGAGGCAGAGAAATGTAAAAATTTTCTTGAAATAATCCTTTCTGTGAATGGATAGAAGTAAAGTAAGATTTCAATATGCAATCATTTTTCCTTCTTCAGTGTTCCTGAAAATATGATGCTTTGACTCATTGTTTTCACTACTCATCATGTGGTTACGCACTGAATTTGATAGGGACTAGGTTGAAAGGTTTTCTGAAGAAAAAAGTTTCTCTATGGCATCAATGCAGTTACTAAGGTGTTGTGCTGATATAACGTGTGGCTTGGGGCTTTCTTTGGCCACGTCATGTTTTAGGAAAACTCCCGAAAAGCAAAACACAACGCAACATCGATTTTGCCCTCAGAAAATGAAGAAAAAGAAAGAGTAATGGGGGAAAATGTGGTTGCAGATGGTTAATGCCTTGATGCTTAAATAAAATATCACAGTATAAATATTGTTAAAGTCTAAGTGTAACACTATCTGGTGTAAAGTGTTTTTTTGTTTTTATAGATCTGGTCCTCTGGAAGAATGAAAGGAATGGCAATTAAAATGTCCATTTCAGTTTGCTTAAACAACTGCCCCACTAATGTTTAAGCTGTGTTTAGTGTAGAAGCAATCAACATTGTACCCTATAGAACAATGTGTATGTTCTGCTCTCGTTTTAATTTCACCATCAGAAATGCACAAACACTGGCTTGTGGAAGGTTTTTTTTCTGTCTCTAGTTGTTTTAAGTTGTTTACATCTCATAATATACTCCCTATCTTTATATAGGTGTTGATGTGTTTGATTGGCATGTGTATAGTCCAATCAGAGATGAGGTTTGATATAAGAGTAATTTTAGTGAATTGGCCCATACCAGTTATTTGTCAAGGAATTGGATCACACTCCTCACACTGTTTTTCCATGCATGTTGTGAGATCTCAATAGAAATATAGTTTCTTGCCAGAAGTACTATATATTTTCATCATATTGTATGTGGACTGCAGATATGATCAGATTTAGCAGTGGTGGTGTATAGATTGATTGATTATTGATCCAGATTCTATTTTTACACTTTACCTGCCTTTATCTGTGAAGATTAAAGTGTTAGTTAATTAGTTAATTATCAGATAATTGCATCTAATGGTCATTATTACCCTGGACTGATGAAATCGACTCCCTAGACACATGCCTCTCTTGCTCTGTTTGTTTCCACCACTCTCGCTCGCTCTTCCATCTGTTCTGCTTTAGCCACATGTTGAGTGTTGTTCTGGAGCTTGATCCCATGTCATAAAACAGACACTTTTCTTCTCCTCTCTGTCTTGTCTCTTCCCTCTTTTTTCAGTTTTTTTCTTCCCTCTCATTTTTTATCTCTGGCACATAACTGGAAGATGGTTTTATGTTGGAAATGCAAGGGAGAAATGGAGCAAAAAGAAAGAAAAATGCTGCAGCTGCATTTGACACAGCATCATTAAAGCGACTCGATAATGAATCTCCGAATGCCGTCATTCTTTAGCTATAGCTCGTTCTTTGAGAGCTGAGGTGTGAAATATCTGAAATGGCTGAGAATTTCATTGCCTTCTGTCTATCCATCTGCTGTTAAGTTTCCTCGCCCCTTGGAAACTCACAGCAATGCTGCCGTATTCCCAGCAGGATACTCGTAATATTAATAATAATCTAATCAAATGAGAGATGACAACATGATTGGTCTTGGTTTTGATTCAGTTCTTTTTTTCATCTTTTTTTGCTGGTGATGCTATAACAAACAACATTGCCAAAGATGGTTGTAGTGAAATAGTAATGGTAATCAATTCAAAAGCAGCTTTATTTGTCAGTAGGAGGTAGTAATCTAAAGCAGACCTCTAAAGCTCCATGATTTATACTATAGGATTCAAGCAGATGCTTGGAGTATCAAGGCTGGAATGATTAGCCAAAACGAGTAGCTACACAAAATCAGTCAAACGACTACTGTTTGTCTTACTGTGTGCGTTTCTGTGGGTTTTTATGTGTACAAATCTTTCTCGTTGCAGAGTTTGTTGTCTGTTCATGATACTGTGGCCAGGAAGAGTTACGATCCAGAACTTCCTCCTTTGCCAGATGACATTGATGATGAAGAAGACTCCGTCAAGATCATTCGACTGGTCAAGAATAAAGAGCCTTTGGTGAGAGAACTTCCTTCTCACACAAACACATGTAATTTTCCATACTGTCAAAGCCAGACACATATGGGCCATAATGCCATAATTCAAGCACACGTTGTGGAAAACACTCTTGTGAACATGAAGCACATAAATAAATCCGCATTCGTGTGATAGTGTTAGTGATGTGTTTGGCTCACGCTCCCTGTTCACCCTTATCCTCTAGTTCCTGAGTGACCACATATCCTCTGCCTAAACATGACTCAAGCCACATTCCGCATTACATTACATAGAAACCAGCTCTGTGTCCAGTGGTCTCCTGCGGTGGATAGATGTATGTGTCTGTTCCACTTTCCCTTAAGTGTCATTCACAGCTCTCTCTAAGCCAGATTTCTGTCCAACGTTTGCTCTTCCATTTCATCTAATTTCTCAGTGAGCTGTCAGAATCAGGACCTCTGTTTACTTGTATTGTCAGCAGTTACCCAAGCCTGTTTGGCTTAAGGCTGTACTGTACTTGAAAGTGACAATGCATGAGCACTGACATCTATTTGCGTTCTCAAGTTTTGAGAATCACAGAATGACATATTAGATCTTCTCGTATTTAGCGGAGCATTTGTTGGGCTTGTGGGAAGATTTATTGAAGGTGGTAGTGTAGCGTAACACTTCTGGACTGATGTTGACTTTCTAATTCCTTAACCTAAAGTACTGTCTGTTGGCCTGACAGACCTACCTTATGTCTAATTTTATACCCAGTGTATACTGAAGTGTGACACACATGAAGGCTAATTTAACCGATTTATTTATTTATTTATTTATTTTTTGGAAATACATTTATAGTGTACTACTTTTCAGCAAGGATGCATTAAAGGAACACTCCACCGTTTTTTGAAATAGGGCTTATTCACATTCTTTCCTACATTTAGATAGGTGTGCAAATGCATTTTTGTCTCAGTGCATGCATTGTTTTAGTTTGACAGGGTTGGCGTTAGCTTAGCTTAGCACAATGAATGGAATCCTTTGTTGCCATTTAGCATGTCCTGAGTAAAAGTGATAAAAAAAAAAAAACAACACGTAATTACTTCTTGTGGCCTGCGTATTCACAACGAGTACAAATAGCGATGCAGATTAACACTAGGCGATTTCCTAGGCAGATATTGACTTGGGACTATATTAGGGGGAAGCACAGGCGAAGCACTGCTGCTTAGGCGAAGCACTGCTACTTGGGCGCAGAGATATCACGCAACACATGAAGTCCCAAGTCAATATCTGCATAGGAAATCGCCTAGTGTTAATCTGCATCGCTATTTGTACTCGTTGTGAATACGCAGGCCACAAGAAGTAATTACGTGTTTTTTGTTTGTTTTTTTAATCACTTTTACTCAGGACATGCTAACTGGCAACAAAGGATTCCATTCATTGTGCTAAGCTAAGCTAACGCCGACCCTGTCAAACTAAAACAATGCATGCACTGAGACAAAAATGCATTTGCACACCTATCTAAATGTAGGAAAGAATGTGAATAAGCCCTATTTCAAAAAACGGTGGAGTGTTCCTTTAAATTGATCAAAAGTAGTAGTAAAAACATTTATAATGTTACAAAACATTTTGATTTAAAATAAATGCGATTCTTTTGAACTTAGATAATCAAAGAATTCTGAAAAAATGCATCATGATTTTTAAATCATGACTTTCAACATTGAAAGTAATAAGACATATTAACTTCTTAGGCACTAAATCAGCATATTAGAATGATTTCTGAAGGATCATGAGTAATTGATGCGGACAATTCACTGGATTAAATTGTAATTTAAAAAGTATTAAAATAGAAACAGTTATTTTAAATTGTAATTTTTTTATCCCAAATATTAGTTTACTGTATTTACTGTATTTGATTAAACAAATGCAGTCTTTGTGAGCATAAGAGACCTTTTTCAGAAACGTTAACATATTGTGTATGGTAGATAATGAAAATGCATTATTTGTGAATGTCCCTGCAGAATTATGTTTTATAAGTCTTGAAATAGTGTTCTAGATCAAATGTTACAGAATTCAGATTTAACAGCTGTAGACCAGCATTTGATCTTAGTGAATGCATGTTACTTTCTCCTAAGTGAAATGAAATGCAAAATAAATCTCTTCTTTCCTGTAGATAAACAGTCTGACCTGTGGCCCAAGTCCTCAGCAATTTTACATGATGGCTGCTCTCAGAAAATCTCAGTTTACATTTTATATGTAGAAAAAAAACTGTTTTTCAGACAATAAGTCCAATGTGTTTTTCTCACCAATTCAATCAGCCCACTGAGCTTTGCACTGAATTTCTTTTTGCAATTGTTTCTGATTTGAACTTGAAATTGTATATATCAGGCTCAGACAGCAAATGCAGTCATTATGACAAAAGGACTGCAACGTTTAACTTTAATTCACTTTCTCTTGTGTGTGGTAGTTAGCAGGCTTTTGCCTCAGAGGATGATTCATCTGTTTGTATAATTGTGATTAGTTGAATGGGTAGGATTCGGTAGCTCTGATTAATTGCTATCATTTTTCAGACCATGACATCATGCAGGATTTTAGTGAGGGGAGTAATGAGAAGAAAGTGGAAGGCGGGTGGGGGGTGTTGGGCTCAGGTCCTTGGACTTTGGGGGTGGGACCCAAATCCTCAAATGCTCTCCCCTCTGTTTGGTAACTTTAACCTGCTGATTTATTAGCAGCAATGGCAGGAGGCTGAAATAATTGGGCTTGGATCAGCGTACATGGCAGCAGCAAAAGTGAGCTCAGTGGTGGATTTTATTGAAAGAATGTGTTGTTTTGGATAAGGTTACTGAAAGGTCTATAGGAAGGCAAAAGAGTGTGTATATGGGTGTGTGTTTGTTGGATAGATAAAGTGTATATGCTATATCCAGATTTTCAGACTGAGTAATAGGAGGATAGTAGACAGAACAGACATTTGCCAACAAGATGATTTGGCTGTAGATTGTGTGTGCACTCATTTCATCTCACGACTTGTGTTGGTTGGCGAGCAACTAGGTGCTTATTGCACATTTAAGTTGGAGCGTGACCAACAAAATCTTTAATCCCTAACTATACAGTTTGTCTTGTGATGTAGTAGTCTTCTTCAATCTCCATGTCACTTACCCTGAGGGCTATATTAATCTCCCCCCTCACCTTTTTCAAAATGACAACTTTCTCTTAAATTTCATAACATATTTTCAATCAATTTGAGTGAAAAGTTGAGACAAATTTGGTATACCGTTTGCTGTATTTATTTATCTCACACAAAGGTCTGTTGCAAAGCACATATTTCTCAGTAAATGGGGTGAGATATTTTACAGTGCTGAACTCCCTTCATGCCAGTCATGACGACTATAGTTTGCACACTATTTATTTATTATGTGCACAACTATTACAGTAATCTATATTACTATTATAGCAGCAGAAATTATAATCAGAATATACAATCAGAGAATACCAAAGCCTAATATTTTCTTCTTAAAGGTGCAGGAAGTGATTTCTGAGAGATGCTGTTGAAAGTGGATCGGGTTGAAAACCAAAACACAATTCTAGCCAATCAGCAGTAAGGGGCGTATAGACTCATAAGGGGGGAGGTGCCTGTGCTGCATAGCATCTGCATCCCAAATCGCATACTTCCCTACTATATAGTAAGCGAAAAACAGAGAATAGGCAAAAAGTACCATGATGACCTACTACTTATGATGAGATTTTGAAGTGCGCATACGATGGACACTTTACTATCCCAGGAGGCCACGGGAGAGGATTTATGAATGGCGGTGAAGTGACTTAACTGCCGCTGGTAGATCACATGATGACGACAACATGGCAAATGTATTATGTCTGGATAACATTTATTCTACATATACTCATACTATATAGAACATACTTTTTTAGTGGCCGTGATGTAATTTATTCAAAATAATTACCTACTCAAGAGAATACGATTTCGGATGCAGCCAGTGTTTGTGAGTTTGGGGCCGGAGCTATCAAGATAGGGGTGTGATCCTTTTGGGTAGGGGTGTATTTGTTTTTTGTGATTTTCAAATATCAACAGTGTTTCTCAGAAATTGCTTACTGCACCTTTAAGATCTCAGATATTTTCTTAAAGGCCCACTGAAGTGCCTTGGAAGGTGCAGCTTTGTATGATGCGTTAACGTAATTTCCTCTGAAACAGGAAGCTAAGGCGGGACATTTTGAATGGCCCCTCCCACTTTTAAAAATGGCCAATAGCGTTTAGTTTAGCTCACAGACTGCAAGTCGTACTTGGAAGTGAATCCGAGCGCTGATGATACGTTGGATTCAATAGCGGAGGTGTGAATAAATTCTAGCCATTTCATTCCTAACCAACGGACAGTTGGAAAACGGAATAAAAATCGAGCAACTGAACACACATCTCCAACCAGTGGAGTAATTTTGTTTTAAAAAGTGGCTGGGACAGGTGTGGGGGAAAGGGGGGAGGAAGTTGCTATACAATGCTAAGATATGTGTACAATATATGTGTACAATAACAATTTTCGGAAAAAATAGCATTACGATGTCCAGAAATCAATTTCAGTAATACATTGGGTATAATTTGTCATTTAATGAGATCTATTAATTAGTGGTGGGCATAGATACATTTTTTTAATCTAGATCAATCTCACTGTAATCTTGAAATTAATCTAGATTAATCTAGATTAAAATGGCTCATTTGAATTCTGCCGAAGGCATTCAGAATATGTGTTACTAAAATATGTTTTGTTTAGTAAAAATTACTAAAAGTAAGTCTTTGAGAACGGGTTTCCAGGTGCCGCATTAGTATTATTATCATTATTATTTTTTTAATATAAGTAGAATTTCTATAACTCTGTGTGTTGAACTGATAATCACTCTTTTGTATGAACACAATCTACTTAATACAGACGTTACAAAGAAATACAGACGTTACAAAGAAATACAGACGTTACAAAGAAAAACAACAAATCAAAAAAAATTATTTCAATTATTATTAAAATTATAATTTGATAAAACGTTACATTGCTCTTTGTGTTGTTGTAAAATACATTCATGAAAAACAAGATAAAAAAAACCAGAAAGGCTATTAATAATATTTCATTGCGCAAAAAAGTATTATGATATGAAAGGCTCCAATATAGTGCGGCACAAAGCGCTTATGCGCATCCCGAGCGCAGAATGATGCGCTTGAAGCAACATGAGTCGCAGCGCGTCGAGTCCCGTCCCGTCCGCATTGAAAAGTTCAATTCATTCTGTCCGCACTGTAGTGGGGTGCGATATATATTGTCTATCAATATGCTATTGAAATCATTGTTTTAACGATGTATGAGGCACTGTGAGGTGACATCGCTTTTGTATCTCGTGCTTTCACTGCGTGACGTGTGCAGTTATAGACATGTCCCGAGTTTTTGTCTTATAGGCTACATATCACATTATGTTGTTATCATACAATATCACATCAGCAAGAGGGCCGTTTTCCCGTCCACAATAGCAAATGTGATATTAAGTTTATATACCAGTTAAATTAACAAATTCTTCAAGTCTTAAAAAAACTTAAATTTGAATTAAAAAAGTGTGCAGAAACCCTGATGTAAATGTAGTAGTAGTTTGACGCTAAAATATCAAGGTGAAAGTCATCATAGCTTGCGTAGTATAGACCCAGCTCCCAACCCAACTTTGAGAATAGATTAACGGTAGGGCTGTCACTTTTGTGAAAAAATCCTGTTCGATTTTTGAGACATAAGTGTTGATTGAATCGATTGTAAAATCGATTTTCCATGTCTAAAGACGTTTCCATTTTCAACACTAAATATAGGCAAATCCACGGACAACTAACAGGCATTATTAGAACGAGCGTAAAGCGAATTTCTGATGATTTATTGGCGTGAACTTTCGTGCAGAATGACAAAAAGGAGTGCAACCGTCAGGGATTGAAATTAACACCCGCCAAAATGAACTTTGGCGGGTAACGCTGTCAAATCACGAGTGTTTCTATGTTTACTCACTTTGCTGGGGAAGTTCGTGTAGCCAAAGCTGCGCGGATTTAGCGCAAATACGCAACTCGTGAGTCCTCTTGATATATTAAATACAGCGTATTGCGCGGAACCTGTGCATTTCTGGCTTGCTTGAACACACTCGTCACTAAGCAACAAATAACGGCGCGCTTGTTCACTTGCATTGAAGTATTGCGAATATTAAAAAGCATTTGGTTAACAGAAAAGACATTTGTTATTTTCCAATATCCTAACTTACATGTTCTGTGTACTGTATTGATCTGTCCACCTAAAACACATTTTTGGTTTAAAAAAACAAAGAAAAGAAAAAAAGGACGTTAAAATCGATTCCCTATTTTCGTTTTCGAAACTTGTGTTGGTTGGTCTGATCGATTGTGCAATTGATTTTCGAACGTAAAGTGACAGCCCTATTTAACGGCTAAGAGTCTCACGTTAACGCAGCACGTTAACGCCGATAATGGCCCACCACTACTATTAATATATTTTGAATAAATCCATAGATCCGCGAATGTAGCTTGTGTACTTTCAAGGTTCTGGGTTCTAATCTGCACTTGTATAGTTTTTTTTTAAGTTTTTTTGTTTTTTATCAAAACCAAATATGTTTATCAGTGGTTGTATATCAAGCAGGGACACTTTGTGTGCATTTTGTTTTGTGATTTCACCGGAACAAATGGAGAGTTTCCGCAACGGCACCCTCAAGAGAACACTGTATCCATGCCACTGATAGCTGCGACAACGAGCTCAGCAGCTTGATTTTAAAAACAACACATTTCAACACTAGAACGCCTCCTATTTGACAAACAAACTAAATGAATGCCCTGCTGGTTAACTGGAGATGTTTTATTTATTTGTATTGGGTACCAGGCTTGTGCAAAATTCAGAATTTCAGAATTGGCCTGCATTCAATTCATGAATTGGAATTTGAATTGAATTGACTCCGCCCCTCAGGAAGTTGAATTTGAATTGGAATTGGAATGACAGGAAGTGGAATTAAATTCATGGCAATTCAAAGAAATTCCACAGAGTCACACAACAGAAGGAATGTGATGAGTCTCACATACATTCAGTGTTAGTAAGGTTACTCTGGAAATGTAATTGCTTACTGTTATTAGTTACCCATTATAAATGTGGTTTGGGTTATTTTATTTGGATTACTTTATCAATGCAAAGCAATTTCCTTTTAATTTGATTTGTAACTAATTGAATTACACATTTTACTTAAGTAATACAAATAAATACAATTACATTCATTTTGTAATTTGATAACATAATTGCTTTACACGTGACTAATCACTCCTCAACCCTGCATACATTTTGTTCTTAAGTATAGATAATGATGATAAAATTCTTGAAATAAATTACCCCCTCAATGTTGTTTAATAAATTCTGTTCCAATTTTCATTTCAAAGTAATCAAATAACACAAAGTGCATAAAGTAATCATATCTGACATATACTGTAAAGTTTTTTGTTAAACACTTCATTTAAAATATGTATATGAATTTCTTTGATTTTTTATTGATTTACAATTCTGCTTCCTTTAATTGTAATTCTAGATCCTGTTTTTGACATCAATTCAAATTCAAGAATTGAATTGGAATTAAGGAGTCATTCTCAATTCAATTCTGAATTGTGCACAAGCCTGTCGGGTACATCAATGGCGCGAGTTGTTTCAAAAAGTGGTGGGGACAATATCGACCCTGGCAAAAACCCATATTGCTCTGCGACATGTCAACGATGGTGATGATCACTTTGGCCAGGTGGTGGTATTTATAGCATAGGGGGCAGGACACTTAACATTCTAGAGAGCATTTGATTGGATAGATGTTATGAGAAGCTGAAGTCTGTGGTGACGTCATAAAAATTTGTGATCCATTTTAGCGGAAAGACTAATTGAGAGACTAGGTTTTGAATGCTTATATCTCCTAAATGCGAATTTTGTCATTGGTTTGGAACACTCCAGCTTATTCATAACCTTAAAGGTGCGGTCTGTAAGAATGAAAGCGACGGCGCTCGCACAGGTTGCCAGTTTGAGCTCACGCAACAGGAACGAGCCCAATGGACAATGCAAATTGGCAACGTGCAGTATCACAGACCAAAACAAAAACAAACATTCCAGCCTGGAAACACACATTTCAAAGTAAAATAACTGGCAGTAGAAGTGTTTTTCAGAGAACCTAGTATATGAACTTAGCATGTTTCACCAATATATGCAAACATATTATGGTATTTTTATGCTTTAGTAGAGTGAAAAAGTTAATTACAGCAGCTTTAAGCCTAACATATTCATACTAAAAGCAACAAAAAAAAAAGTACATTTTGATATCAGAAGGCCTTTAAGAACATCTTCTTTTTTTAGTTTTTTATTTTTATTTTTTTTATTAGGAAAGTTTTTACACATTTCTTAACTCCTTAGATTTTCTATGTTCAGTTCCAGCATAAAGCTGTGGTTTTGAACAAGTGTTCTTGTTGAGTTCAGGTTTTGTAAGGCATATGAGCACCTGAGTTTGTGTGATTCTCATCGCAGTTTCAGTATCCCAGGACAATGTCAATGAAGCATGCGGAATGTCCTAGAACACTTTGTTTTGGCTTATTTCTTTCTTTTGGCTTATTGCTATTGACTACCATTGTATGGATTTCACTGCCATGAACAAAGGACCAAAACTCAGAAACCGAGCAGCCAAAACAAGACTTGCTACTTTGGAAAAAAAATGTTTTTGAATGTCAGTGCTTAGATTTGTCATGTTGAGCCTTGGAACGCAAGCATAGCCAGCAGACATTCTGTACTATAAAAGTTCACGCTTTTCTCATTTCCTCTGTGATCTCTCATTGGTTGACACAAGGCTTCATTAATGTTTCCTCTCAAGTGCCTTCATTAGAAATGTTTTTGTATATTTTGACATCTGTTTCATGTTGGATATTTAGTAGTCGTAGTTGATGTAGTAGGGTATATAGTAGTACAGTAGGGTATATATTTGTGGTATGGGGACCCCAATTTAAATGAAGTAAAAGGGTAAATGTAGACTGTCCTGGATTTATAAAGGAAGACAAATTACCAAATATATCTATGGTGTCTATTTCTACCTTAATCTGAATTTAGCTCTTGCTTCGTAAGTTTCTCATCTGTTCTTCCTTTTCTTTTGAAGCAATCAGAAGATTATAAGGTTTGGGTTAGCAGTGAAAAACCGAGCACTACGGTTATGTCACTTTCTAGAAATAATGGAGGCACAAATTAGATTATGGAGAAAGACAGGAGCACACATGTTAGCGCTTTTGAGATGCATCTGTGTACACAGGAGAAATACATCATGGCCCTAATGGCTCAGAGTGGAATAAAAAAAGTTCTCTCCAGTGAGACATTGAGGACAGAGAGACTGACATGCACTGTCAGAGAGTTATGTTGACCTGAGAGCTAATGTGTCACTCATCTCCCACGTTACCTGGGATCAGCGATGAACTGAAATAATGGCTAGGCAAATTTTCCATTCCATAATCTACAGCCTTTTTAACAGAATAAGCTAAATTTGTGCTCAATGTTATTTGTTGATTTATCAAAAAATTAATAAACATTATTTTTATATATTAAAAAAAAAACATTTTAAATACAGATTTATTAGGGAGTTTGTCACTGGTCGTTATGTGAGTGTACAGCCTCTCTCCTCACCTTTTGCTGTTCTTCTAATCTTTCATTCCTTCCTCTGCATAGTGTGCTCTGATTTTCCCAAGTGTCCATGTTTCAGTGTCTAGATCCTGTAACCGAGCGTACGGGAGGTGCTCGAGCGCACACTGTGCTCTTTGTGCAGTGAGGTCTGCTCGTCTTGAAGGCATTTCCTCATGTAGGTGAAGGAACAAGATCTGACTTCTGAAAGTGATGTTTCCTTAGTGGGGTGATTACAGTGTACACAGGCAACACTTAAAATGCATCCTATAGAAGATCTGGTGTGTGAAACCACAGACACAGATTTTGAGTCTTTTATAATTTTGAATAAACATACAAGTTTTTGGCCAAAGCACCAGCGATCCGCAAGCAATTGTGTTGACTTGAGTTGTTGCACTCGGTAGCCCCACTCACTGATGAATCTTATTAGTACAAAATTCCCTAGCAAATAATATTACAAATAAAATTGGTTGATTAGCTGCAATTTTTAGTGCTGTATTTTGGTTTCAGGCTGGATGAAAAAATTACTTGATGCTGTAAACCTGCTCAGCAGTGTGTTTTCTCATAGGATATAAAATGGCCATGTCTAGCTTTTAGGGTCATACTGCAGGAGACATTTAAGATGGTATCCAGCGTTTTATCCCAGGCCTCAACTTCCCTCTTCCGCTCATTCCCCCTTTACCTCCACACATTCCCATTTACCTTCCTGTCATTCTTTCTTCTTTCCATGCGTTTCAGGCCTGTCCTGTTTTCAGCCTATATGCTGGCATTCCTCAGCCTTATTACCTTAATGAGACCCAATTTTCCTTTTTCAGCAAAATACTTGTTAATGATAGAACTGTAATGCAGCAGGGTTAAAGCAACATTTTGAGTGTTTACTGAGCAGGTCATTGAAGGGTTAGTATAACAGTCTATATAGAGGGAGTGAAACATCACACACTTAATGTTTGTTTTGAGTCTCACTGTGTTTGTGTGTGTGTGTTTATAATTGGAAGTTTAATAGCCCTGTTTAACGCTTATCTTCTGCCTACTGGTTTACTCGCAGGTGGCATAAATCAGCAGTGATAATTGCGGCTAATTGTGTTTTAAATGACCTCGCTGCTGTTCTTTTTGCTGTCTTTTCCTCCCCAGCTTTCTCCACTGCCGAATCTGCAGCAAACACAGCCATGTGGTTCTTGGTAATTTGTTAATTTAAGAAGTGACTTGAAGAGTGTGTGTATTGTTGTTTGTTTTCACGCCACTTTAAGTGACATGGTATCAAACAATCCTTTTGTATTTGTTTTTTCAGGTCTGTCTTGATGGCTAGAGCTTAGACACGGGTAAAATGATTTGAACTTTTGAACGTTTAAAAAAGTTATGATGTCATAGTGTGTTCGAGAAAGCATATTATATTAACCGCACCAAGCAGGTCTATAATACTCGACCCATTAGTTAATCATTAACCTCAATAGCTATGTTTCCATCCACTTATTTTTATGCGCATTTTGGGATATCACATAAAAAAACGCTGGATGGAAACGGAAAAATGTTCATAAATTCTAAAAATGTGCATTAAAAAAAACTTGAGTCTGCGCTCAATTGAGTCTGATAAACTTGTATCCGGTTAAGAAAATATGTGCATAAACTACGATGGAAACACATTTACCGAATAAATTTCTCGATGCGCATCATAAAAAGACTTTGCGATGGGATCTGAGATCTGGACTAATCAGCTGACCAATCTCGTTGCACAGCATCTGAAATGGCTTCTGTGGCTCCTTCTACTGCAGAAACTTCCATTTTTCTTTGTGATATTTTGCGTCAGTTTGGCAGGAAGTGACTAACTTCGGCTAACTGGGTTGAAACGGCGCTTTATCCGCAAATTCTTTATGCGATATTCCATTTTTGCACATAAGTTAACTTGCAATTTCTCTACAAATATGTAATATGTAATATATATATATATATATATATATATATATATATATACATACAGTCATGGTCAAAATTGATGGCACCCCTGTTAAATATGATCAAAACTGGCTGTAAAAAATAAATTTGACATTCAAAACATTTGCAAAATTCTAACCTTTCATTGAAGTAAAAGAATTGAAAGTGGGGGGGGGGAATCACATTATGAAATAAATGTTTTTCTCCAAAACACGTTGGCCACAATTATTGGCACCCTTTTATTAAATACTTTTTGCAATCTCCTTTTGACAAGATACCAGCTCTGAGTCTTCTCCTATAATGCCTGATGAGTTTGGAGAACACCTGACCTGAGATCAGAGACCATTCCTCCATACAGAATCTCTCCAGATCCTTCAGATTCCCAGATCCATGTTTGTGCTTCTCTTCAGTTCAGCCACTCATCAGGTCAGGGAACTGGGACGGTCATGGCAGAAGCTTCATTTTGTGCTCCGTAACACATTTGTGTGGTGATTTTGATGTTTGTTTTGGATCATTGTCCTAATGGAAGATCCAACCACGGCCCATTATAAGATTTCTAGCAGAAGGCGTCAGGTTTTGATTTTTTATCTGTTGATATTTGATAGAATCCATGATGCCATGTATCTGAACAAGAAGTCCAGGACCTCCAGCAGAAAAATATGCCCACAACATTAAAGATCCAATGGTATTAAATTGTACACATGGGGTACTTTTTATCCTTGTGCGCACCAAACGCATCTAGTGTGTTTGCTGGCAAAAAGATCTTTTTTTAGTTTCGTCTGACCACAGAAGCCTGTGCCGTTTGAAGTTCCAGTCGTGTCTGACAATTGAATATGCTGGAGTTTGTTTTTGGATGTGCGAGGAGGATTTTTCTTGAAACCCTCCCAAGCAACATGTGGTGATGTAGGTTTTTTTTTATTTTTTTTATTTTTTTGGCTCTCTGACCCCCAAGACTCAACTAATCTCTGCAATTCTCCATCTGTGATCCTTGAAGAGTCTTTGGCCACACAAACTCTCCTCCTCGCCGTGCATTGTCAATATAGACACACGTCCTCTTCCTGGCAGATTCGTAACATCTTTAGTTGATTGGAACTTCTTAATTATTGCCCTGATGGTCAAAATGGGGATTTTCAATTCTTTAGCTATTTTCTTACAGCCACTTTCTATTTTGTGATGGTCAACAATCTTTTAATGCACATCAGAACTATATTATTTGGTTTTACTCATTCTGATGAATGATTAAGGGGATTTGGCATTTGTGTTTCCTCATATTTAAACTCCTGTGAAACACGAAGCCATGGCTGGACAATTTCATGTTCCTAGTCACCCTGGTGTGCTAAAAAAGGTAAATATTAATGGGAATATACTTCTGAGATATTTTACTCGTAAAAAATTCTAGGGGTGCCAATAATTGTGGCCAGCGTGTTTTGGAGAAAAACATTTATTTCATAATGTGATTTTTTTCCCCCCCACCTTCAATTATTTTACTTCAATGAAAGGTTAGAATTTTGCAATATACATACACACATATACATATACATACGCACACTTTCCCAAATTGTGAGTTTCAACGCACTACTAACGCAACTTGACGAGGCATTCGCAACTCAATCGGGAATAATTTAAATGAGGAATATTGTGATGGGTTTCCAGGAGAAAATTCAAGACTAGTATCAAATGTTTCAGGGAGTTCAGAAACAGTGCTTACTGATATTGAGAATAACTCTCTTTAGAGTGAACTTTGTGCTTTGTAAATTTGCATACCTTATTCATGCTCAAACAGCAATATTACACACGAAAGACAATTGGAAATGTAAAAAAGCATAATAGGTCCTCTGTAAAAATCTTACCGACTCTACTTTTGTTTCTTTTTTTTTTACGGTATTGTATTTAACACTAATAATTCAATTATAAAACTATACAACTAATTGTTGTAAAGAAAAAAAATTGTGTATTTTGGCAGCAGAATGGTATAGCTACGCAACCAGGCCATGCTAACCAGGCATACCCCGGCCTTAACCCATTGGTATGTACAAATACACCCACATCTTTTTAAAGTTTATTGACCTGGTAGATTGTCTTTGTGTTTGCACAAAAGTAATCAATCAACTTCATCTAATGTCTCTGTCGGGAGAGTAAGAGTACATGTGAGCAGTTGTTGTCACCACAAAGGCGGTGTCCTTTTGATGTGCGTTTGATTTTTGCTTCTGTCAATGGATGAACTATCTCCTAATGCAGTGGTTCCCAAACTGGGGTATGTAACCCTGGTGGGTACGTGAGGTGACAGCAAGTCTTAGCAAAACGCGCTACATTACTATCGATCAACTTTAAAAGTGGGGTTTTAGCACTTACTAGCATGAAGAAGGAATATAGAAACACACTGTGCATAGAGATCAATTTAAGATTCAAACTCGCAGCTTGTGATTAAGTCTGTTATTAATGACCCATTCATAAATACAGCCACTTGCTTTATTACTGAATGAATGACTCAATGACTCACTCATTAAGACAGTGACTTGCTGCCACCTACTACCGGTTTTGGTTTAATATTTAAAAATTTAATATAAAAACATGTATTGCCTTATTATATAAAAAATAAAATGTATGGAATTTTAAGAATCACATAAAACATGACACCTACATTTAATAGGGTTAGAAAAAAATGCACCTGTAAATCACTTTAAGGGGGGCAAATACCCTTAATGGAAAAGGTGTGGCTGCAGTCTAAATGGAAGAGAGGGGGTATGCAGAAGGAAGGTAAATGCCTCAGAGGGTACATCACTGTAAAAAGTTTGGGAACCACTGTCCTAAAGAATGACTGCTGTCCATCTGAGCTCTGCACAGATTAAGCCATCCACTTTTGGCTGGCCTTATAATCACAGTCACAAGCATTTATGTGCTAAGAGTCTCAGCATATGGAGCTGATCACCTCCACAACAGGCAGCCGGGGGTTACGTTACTGATGAGTAATTTAGGGAGCCGTGGCCTCTTATTTTAACTTGCTTAATTTTTCTTCCATCTCAGTTTCTGCTTTCTCTCTCTCTCTCTCATCGGTCAGAGGAAAATTTTTCATTAAAGGCTATTTATAGAGCATGTTTTAATGGGCAGACCTCAGAAACAGGAGGAAATAAGAAAACCTTGAAAATGCTCAATCAAAGAACCTGCTCATTTCCTCCGGCTGCCTATTACAAGTGACCTTACTGAGAATGAAGTTGCACTCGTGAGGATCGTGTGAGCTGGATTGTGAGGATGACTAACAGAGGTGGAGTTCCTGATGGGTAAATTTTTTCTGCGTGATGAGTTTTGTTAGTCAGCCTAGCGAAGCATGGCTGTCTCCGCATTATGTGTGATTGGAGGAAGTCCATCATGTCCGAGGCAGAGATGTTTGTCTCAGGCTAAACCTGCATCTGAATAATGTCAGCTCATGCTCCCACACCAAGAGAGAAACAAACTTCAGTCATTTGCAAGCTTAAATGGCAAAGAAAAAAATATTTCACTCGTTTGGTCAAAATTAATTTGTGTTTTGTTTTTTGTTTGGTAACTAAAAGAGTTTATGTATATTCAAGACTTGCACAATGAGCAATCGTGTTGATTGTTGAGTGTGTTGTGATGTATTGATTTGAAAATAAAAATTGTTGAGTGAATAATGATCGGTTTCAACACATTGGCTTCCACGCTCGATTAAACAGGACAGTTCAGTATGTTCAGTGATATTCTATTGAAATCATTATAGTTTTGATCTAACAAAAAGGTTTTGGAAAGGTTCTACCATTCACTTTATCACATTTAGCAAAATGAATTGGTACATCAGTGGTCTAATTCTCTTTCTTTACTCCCTTTCTCTCTGTCTCCCTCATGTGTGTCATTAACACCACTGCTTTATCTCACGCTGAGATGTAACAGCTAAGCTGATCACTGGTTTCTGTCACCTCCTAAAGCTCCGGGCCAATCGCCGCCTTGTTCCTCCAGGTCACCAAATTGGTCCAATTATTTGATCAACAGGAAATCTTCACAGACTCCTGAAAGGAGCGTTGACAAACGGCTGCACTTTCCATCATAGAGGCTGTGTTTAACACATCAGACGACGACCTTGAGCTAATGTATTAGTCATGATAATGACATCGCAAAATCATTACAGGTGACCAAGGCATCAAAATTACTTTGACAGCAGATAATTGGTCTTACTGAGGTAATGCAGATAGAGGAGGACTATGTCTGTGGGAGTGTCTTTTAATGTTTTGTTTTTTTGAGCATCTTATTGATATGCCATTGGAACAACTTTCGGCAAGGCAGATATTTCACCTCATTCAGACAATTGAAATGAAGTGAGTTAAAAACAGTGATAGGTTTTTAAACGCACGCACACTAGAGGAACAACTCCACACCTTCATCCACTGTCACGGATGCTTTAGAAATAATAACAGCCTCAGAGACACTGATGCAGAAAACAGAGGGTGAAATAAAAAGGCAGACAAAAGCTGAAACTGTCTGACATGTTTGTCTGTGTGTGAATGGCCCTGCTCCCTGCTAGGAATCTTGCTGTCTTAGTCTCGCTGTCTAATTCCGCTGTGTTTGTCTGCGTGTATGGTGACAGCCCATGCTGAGAGTGTCTGGCCACATATGTTTCTGTTACAGTAGCGTATGGGTATGTATGGCGGCAGGAGGACACACAGGGCTGGCATATTGTTGGCAGACCATTGTCATGGATAGCTGGTGCTTTTGCATTCCTGTTTTGGCAGTCATAGCAGTCCATTTAAGCCATTAAGCTGTTGCATATATCTAGCCATACTTCAGTCCACAGTAACTGAGCACTTATTTTCTTGCACATATAGTAAATGCACAGAAAATCACACATATTTTTTGTTTCAGTGGCCATGTTGTGTACTGGACCTTTTCACTGTTTGTATCATTCTGCTTGTCTGATTTTGTGCGGACAGACTGGGGATTTTACACAGTCTTTCTATATGGTTAAGCCATTATTTGGTGGCACTTGATTGTTTTTGAGTGGGTCATTGAATCATTTGTTCAACTGATGCGTTCATACACACTGAATAATTCAGGAATGAAACAAGTGATTTGCTGTGTCCCAAATTGTGTACTATCCATCCTAAATGGTATTTGAAATTAGAATTTGTGTGTTCCAAATCGGTAGGTTGAAATGAGTATTCCAAAGATACCTGGATATTCTACTATTCCCAATTAGAGTTCGAATAGAAAGTGTAGAATTTGTTTGGTATTGCCCAGAACCCATTGTGCGTTGGCTGAGGATTTGATTAGAACTGCAAACACAAATAAAAGGTGTTTAAAAACTACAAACATGGTGGATATACGAGACCCGATGGTTCAGATAAAGGGATTTGAGTGATTTAATAGTCAGTATTTAATCTAATGAAAGAATATTTATACAATGTTATCCACATTTGATTTCATTCTGCTGCAAACTCAAAAGTATGTACTTTCTTCATAAAGAGTAAAAAAATTTAGGGTGTACCGGTGTAGTATAAGGCGGCGAATTCTGACACAAATTCACCAGTGAGTTATTAAAACATTAACTTAACTACCATAGTTTTTTCAAAAACACTCATGTATTCAGGAATGAGACGAGTGACTCTTTATGAATCATTGAATATTCTAATAGACATTTATACTCTGTTAAACCCCCTTTTTTTTACTTTAATGTTTGTATCAACCTGCTGGTCACTGTTAAATAATGTATGTGTTTACTTTAAGCAAGTGTGGTTGTTGACTCTTTGTTTGTGTGTTACAGGGTGCCACCATAAAGAAAGATGAACGCACTGGAGCGGTCATAGTGGCACGCATCATGAGGGGCGGGGCAGCAGACAGAAGTGGTGAGCACTAATGCGCCTCTTCTCTCACTACACACATGTACCCTAATAATACCCAGATGTTTAGTTTGTTTACACAAAGCCTGAGATGGTTTATTACACTGAATAAACTGTGGTCTCTTCTTAACTTCTCATTATCCACTGCTCTTTGTTGCATCCAGGGCTGATACATGTCGGAGACGAGCTAAAAGAGGTTAATGGTATCCCTGTTGATGACAAAAAACCTGAGGAAATAATACGCATCCTGGTATGTGCGTTTGTGAAGAGACAACTAGAAATGCCATAAACAGCACGTTTAACAGTTTATAATATAACCGAATAATGTGAAAAGGTGGTTTTATCCAGTGGGAATTGTTTGGACCGTTAATGTGTGAACCATTATAGGCTAATAATCTAATGTTATTGTCCTCCTAGCTACTGCAGAAGAACAATTTGAGCAAGGGAAAGTTATTGTGAAATAAAAAGACAAAAGGAATGCACCAGTGCACGTTGTTCATTTCATTTACTAAAAAGGTTGTTGATCGTGTTTTTTTGTTGATTCTGCTCGGTTTACAGTCCCAGTCGCAAGGTGCCATCACGTTTAAAGTGGTCCCAGGCATCAAAGAGGAGGCAAAAAGCAAGGAGCCCAAGGTACAATTCATCAGCATTGCTGCCGATCAGACATGACAGTTTAGGAAGAAGAGATGGCCGATATGGGATCTTACTCAGATGGTGGGGAGGGAGGGGGGGTTCTCTGTATATGTACTATGGGCTGCTGGCTTGATAGATGAACTTTTGTTCCCATCCATCTTCAACACAAATGATTTGCACTAAACCTCTCAGCTCCTGTCTAGCTTACAAACAGCCTATGTCGATCTGTTCCTAAACCAATTGAGCTACATGAAACCGCAATAATGACTGATTTGCAATGCTCTGTACATGCATCTTACACAAAACTTTAGTCAGAACTGTTGACAATTAAATGATTCTTACAGAATTGAGTTTCAATTCAGTCAAACTGACATACATGTTGACATCAGGAATGTGCCTAAAATGTTCCCTAAGTACACGTCATGGTTATAAGTTGCAGATATTGGGGTCTGTAAATTATTTTCTGTAATCGTCTCTTACTCTCATCAAGGCTGCATTTATTTAATTAAAAAAAAGAAAGGAAAAAACGTAATATTGTGAAATATTACTACAATATAAAATAAAATAAATTATTTTAATATATTTCAAAATGTTATTTATGTATGTCAAAGTTGATCATTTTCAGCATCATTACTTCAGCCTTCAGTGTCTCATGATCCATCATTCTAATGTGCTGGTTATTTTTTGGTTTAAATAAGTAGAAATCTCTCTTTTTTTTTGTAAATTAAATTTTAATGTAATCCTTGCTAAATTAAATGAATTTATATAAAAAATTAAATAAAATAAAAAGACTGATTGACCTGAGTGTTGCCGGTTTATTCTATAAGTTTTACTGTGCTGTAATGGTTTAAATATGTTTCAGTTTTAAATTCAGTCATAACCCACATGTGTGTTATCCAGTGACAATAGTTTACTGTTTTCCGCACGTGTAATGAATATGTTGAAGTACTGCTAATTGGCTGCACATGTGTAAGAAGGATAAAAAAATGATGGAGTGCAAGACAGAGAGATGAAGCGTTCCCTCAGGATGTATTGGTGTGTTTGTGGGGAACGTTCTCCCCTGTAACATCATTTTTCTGTATGGCACATGCAGCTCTCTAAATCAACACAAGCCACTGCTCTGTGCTTTAGGGACTTTGCTGTCTCTGTTTGCTCTCAGTAACCCTTTATTTTCTTATTTTTCTTCTTTATTGATTTGATGCGTCTGCTCAATCACTCCAATCCTCCAAACACCTCATGATCTCCTTTAGAAAAGCGCTAATGAGAATCGCATAGCATTTCCAAGAAGATTTTACATGTGTATGTGTGGAAATTAAGCCTGTCTGCTATCCAAAAATGCACCTTGATTTGGTCATTATTTAGAGAGAGGGATGGAGCAGATGTGATTTGAATTTCATCTTTCTCTCATTTCATTTTAATCCATTTAATGTTAGTTTTGACGCTGCTTCTCTCTCTCTCTTGCTCTTCAGATGTTTGTAAAGGCACTTTTTGACTTCAATCCAGCTGACGATAAGGCGATCCCTTGCAAGGAGGCAGGCTTGGCGTTCAGGATGGGAGATATTTTACAGGTTATGAGCCAGGATGATGCCACCTGGTGGCAGGCCAAACTCGAGGGCGATGGCAACCCGCGTGCTGGACTCATCCCTTCCAAACACTTACAGGAGAGGTGAGCCAATGCTTTTCTCTCTTCCCTGCTCATTTCCTCCCACTATCACCAGTTTTAAATTCAACAGCACTCCTTGACTCCATCATCTTGTCCGCCCCCTGTCCAGCCCCCTCATGTATCATATTCACCTTTCATGCATCCATCTCTCTGTCTCTCGATCATTCCAGACTTCTTCCACTCCATTACAACCTGACTTTCACTCCCTACTATGAAAGGAATGACTTTTCTGACTTTTTTGTATTCCTCATCATTTTTTTCCCTTTTTGTGCAAGTCGGCTCGGCCAAAATACTTTGGATTTCCGTGGCTGTCTGGGCTGGAATGAGTAATGACAGACAACGATAGCACTGGTTCACATCCACTTTGGACGTCCACGCACGGAAAAATGGCACATCAGTGGCTTTCTTTTTCGTAAAGTGGACTCTGATGTGCATGCATATGTGTGCTGCCTTAGGAAATAGTTTCTTTGCTCTGTTTCTCTTGAAGAAAGTAACTTTCAATAGTAAAACATATTTTTGAACCTGTCAGATGTACAGTAGCAAGTGCTGTTTCTGGCTGACCATTTTCTCTCTCTCTCTACCTCCCTCTCTCACACACACTCACACGCGCGCGCATACTCACTAATGGATACTTAAGCAGGTAGCTCTGCATTGTAGTTAAGTATTTAGTAATCCCCATACAGCTGTGCAATCTGATGGTTTTATTGCATGTCTCTGTACAGCTACGCCCATGGCAACAGCATAGGTTTGTCAGTCAGGTTTATAGTGCTAAATTACACATCATTAAGTTAGCTTTATAAACACAGGGATATATAAAAAAAAAAAAGTGTAATTGTGATTGTCAAAACATTTGGTAACTAAACAGAATTAATTTTAGTATCAACATGTTAGTGTTTACATGGTACAATGGCTACTGTTTTTATTATTGCTTGATACGAATTTCACGATTTCAATTAAATTCTTGTGAAACACTGACTCTGTGAATGTATGCTATCTGTTTACTACTATCTATAGATCTTTATCTATCTTTCTCTCTCACTTGCTTCAGGAGGTTTGCAGTCTGGAAACCCACGACCATCACTACTCTTCAGAGGACCCCCAGCAAAAGATTTTGTAAGGACCACACTCAAACAATCATGCAGCAACTAAAACAACCACTGAAACATACTCACACCAGAGCTCAACAATGTTTTTTCCCCCTACTGGCTCAGTCGGGCCATTAGTTGTGGCCCCAATATGAAAGTTTTTATCTATCTATCTATCTATCTATCTATCTATCTATCTATCTATCTATCTATCTATCTATCTATCTATCTATCTATCTACCTATCTACCTATCTACCTATCTATCTATCTATCATCTACCTACCTACCTACCTACCTACCTACCGTGGTAATGGCCAAAACTTTCTCACTGACCTCAGGCCAGACACCATATTGTTGAGCCCAGCACACACTCATCCTTTTGTTCCTGGACTACAGCAGAAATGATTTTTGAAAGGCCAAACACCATATTGTTGAGCCCAGCACACACTCATCCTTTTGTTCCTGGACTACAGCAGAAATGATTTTTGAACTGTCGTATGAGAGAGGCCCATGCAATGCAGATGCTGTGACGAGACGGTGGCTTAAAAAAAATGAATAGAAGGAACAGCAACCGGAAAAGATTAGATGAGAGGGTGGGAAGTGCAAGGTGAAGTGAATGCAGACAGGGAGCCCAGACTCCCCTTATTGGTGCCAGAGAGATATGTGCACACATGTGTATTCATGTACATGTGCATTAATGCACGCCTGGACATAAGCTTCCACTCCTGCTTTCCATTAATCTCTCACATTTGACTATTGTATGCGTGTGTTTGTACGCCATAGCTCTAATCTCTCCCTTCGACTGACATCAGGGGTCTTTATAGAGCTATGCTGGGTTACTCTCTACACATGGGCGCACTTAAGACTCACCACGAGACAGACCCGCAGCAACACTCTCGACATGTTGCCGTCATCCGTACAGCTACACGCACACTTGATTGAATAATACAGCCACTCTGGATTCTTATCCCCAATGCCACATGTTTGGCCTCCCACCTTTTCCATTTTTCTCTGTCACTCCGTCGGCTGCTTAAAACTAAGAAAAAGTTTTACTTTTTCACTGAATTATCAGTATGGATGCGTTTTCCAGGACCACCCCAGGAGTCATGAAACTGTCGTCTTCGCAAACTCTTTACGTTTCACTTAATGAACAAGCATAAGTAATGTTAAAGTCCTGCTTTTATGCAGCTTTTCATATGTAGAATTTTTCTGAATCACGTCAAAATTTGGAAATTTGTCAGAAACGCGCTCAATTCAGAAAAACAGAAAGCTAATATGTCCATGTCTGACTTGACCAGAAGCAGACCGTATACAATATCAATTCAAACACAGGTGTTGTAGATGCATATAGGTGTGCTTGAAAAAAATTAATTGTTTGTTTGAAACTGATTGTGCACTTTAAGAGTAAGACCATCTGTCCACTGGCCTGCAGTGCGGTGACGTTAGCCTATATTTCAAAGAGCAACGTTGAGGGGCTTTCTCTGGATGACTGAACAGACGCTAGTGCTTTGCACCACAGACATGTGCTGTCAAATAAAGCCTTACAGTCTCAGCTAGTTGTCATGCTGTTCTGATAAGTATGTCATATCCATTATAAACCCCACACCCCTGGGCAGGTACTACAGAGACTAAAACTTTCAGGGTTTCCGTGGTCAAATCATATTTAAAATCATGATTTTTAAGCATGGGAATGTCATGGAAATGAATCTTTAAAACAATCGAAAGTCATTGGAATTTACTGGTTACTTTTTTTTGTTTTACATAAAAAAATTGGGGATATATATAATGCTTCATATAGTTTTTTATGAATTAAATAAAATAATTTAAGTCAATATCAAGTAAATCCTTATGAAGGACTGGAAAAATTAGTGCACACAGTCGAATCATGTGCACATATAGGTTGGTCTGGTTGCAAAAAGGTTTGCTGGTTCAATCCTCACAAGGAGCAAGCACCATTGTCTTTGTGCAAGGTACTTAAAAGTTGGCATGAAATGTAAGTTCGCCCTATCTATTTTCTAAACAAATCTTAATGATAACCATGCATATGTTTCTCTTTCATTTTTTTTTTTTTACCTCGTATTTCAAAATGTCATAACTTACAATAAAATGACAGACTTAACTGGTGACGATGCTGGCCTTCTCCAATCATTTTTGTCCACTTAAACCCTGACTCTTTCCTATAATTTACTATAAGCTCGCATTTAGATCTGACTCGTCCAGTCAACAAACCAATCGTTAGAACAAAGTCCCACCCTACTTTTCCTTGTTTTTCTTGATTGATAATTCTTTTCACTCGAGTGTACATCCCAATCTGGGATCCCCATCTGTTTTATCTCAAAATGTTGGGAAGGAGGAGGGATGATACTTCTCCTTAGCGATTCAGTCTTGTTTACCAAATCACATCCTTTCAATTACTTACTCCCAGCATCCCACCTCCTCTACGATCTACTCCTCGCCAAAGGAGGACCAATGGAGGCCACACTCAGCCTCTGGCCCTGCCTCCAGTCCTAAGACTGTGATGGACAAGGTTCTCTAGAAGTATTAGGTGAAGGCTTAGACATCCGTGGGATGTATCCCCTGAAAGCTGCTGACCGCACCCTCGCCTCTCTAAACCTTCTGGCTACCGTCTCCACAGACGTGCCAAAAAGAGACTGGCGCATTAAGGAGAGCATTTTTTTTTTTTTCGCGTTCTCCTTAATGTCTGCCAAGTTGAAGAACCACAAATGCCTCTCCATGGCCACCATCTCTGCCATTGAACAACCAATGACAGCGGCAGTTTATTTGATAGCCCGGAGGTCCAAATGCATGGTGCGGAGTGGCTTCGCGACTGCCTCCCAGACAGTCCCTGCCCCTGATCCAAGTCTTTAAGCAGATCCGCCTGGTACGCTTGCAACACTGTTGTCATGTACACAGAACCACCATCCTGACCTGCTGCTGTATATGGCCTGCCATTAAAATGCAAGGTAGTCCTCAACGCAAGGCAGGGTCGCAGTGACGAGGTTATGGCCTGACAGGATTTGCTCGTCAAAAGTGCTACAAGTGACTTCCAAAACTTACGAGTGTCTGTCGCTCCAAACCAAATCAAGTCTAGCTGTGGCGTTGGGCCATCACCTCCAGAAACTCCTCATGGAGCTGGCAGGCTGAGAGAGCTCACTTTAAGCAGTCTCCTCGCCCTCATAAACCACATCCACCTCATCTTGGCTGGATGATGCCAACAAAATTTGCTATCTGTTTGTGAACAGCAGAGGCTGGTGGATTTATTAATAACATCCGCCTCAAGTCTCTCTGCATCTAATTTCTCAGAATTAAGGAAGAACAAAGCTTCTTACCAATCTATTTCAGTCAGAGTGATCATAATGAGCACATCCAGCTTCCTCGAGGAGTCTAACGTGCTCCACCCGTAGCGTTTGTTTTACAATTGCATACAAACATGTGTCTCCTGAAGACAAAAAGATCTGATGACGTCTATCACAGATGCCCTCTTATACACGTATGTGCTCCAGTGACATGGAATTGTCATCGGTCTACATGCGCTTCAGACACCGGTCACACTGATCGATCCAAGACGCAGTGCTGAGTTCCAATTCGAAAGGGAACTCCATGTTACTCTGGAGGGATCGTCCTTTCAGTTAATTAAAGTACTGTAAGCGTACTATACGCTACATGGATAAAAACCTCTGTTAAATGACTTCTTAGTTAATAAAGATTCTTGTGTAAGTCTTATAGGTGTCACATGACCAGATTCATTTATGGGGTTTTTTTTCTCCACCTTTATGGACATGTCAAACCAGCAACCTTCCGTTACCAACCCTGAGCCTTAACCAGTCAGTTAATATCTGTTTATTTTGTTTACAAATAATTTACACATCTTGTCTCATATTCACCTCTCATGATTACCTTTCTCATGATTGTGTCTTCTGGTTACACAAGCTACATTTATATGCAACTTAATGTATGATAATCCTAACGTGTTCAGGACCACTGATCACAAGCTTCTTGTTGTTATCATAATGTTGTCACATTGCATGTGGAGCAGTTTTGTTCGGGGTACATGTACAGTAATGCACATGTAAATAGATATATATTACATTGGTTAAAGTAGATATAAACAGAACATGTGGAATCTACAATGGGGTTAATGTAAATCTGTGTATATAAACAATGAATCAGTGGGTCTATTCATGCCCGTTCACGTGCTTTGGTTTGTGCCCTTTTAGATGTTTGTTTGACCAGATATCATTTCAATCCAATTGTTCTGTCATAACTGCAGATATGGAAACAATTTAAGCACCCCTTTAATCTACACTCACCATCCCTACTTGCTTGTAATAATCATCTGTTCTAGATTCATTTATAAATTGTGGGAGGCAAAAGGCATCTGCTATCTTTTTGTAATTATTCTGTCATGTAAAAATTGCATCATTTCAATTATCTTGTTTCCAAGTTTGCGCAGTCCAGTCTGTGGTAGCTTTTTTTTCTTTTCTTTTTTTTTTTACTCTGTTGCCAAAAGCCATTTAAAAAAAAAAAGGATCATATGTTACTGACAATGGCTAGAAAAACGTGCTAGGTGTAGGAAAGTTCACTGCTTCATGCACTTGCCTCGCACAGTTTCCATTTCTCTGAAATACGCCTCCAGTAATTATGACAGATGTGACAGTTATTCATTTTCATTTTGTAAATCTTACCCATTTTTTCTTATCCTAAGCTTAGTGGCTTCACTTGTCCTAAACCTTAAACATCCTTTGATCCCCCTTTTTTTTGTTTGGGTCACACCAAGAAGAAGAAAGATGCTAAAGATTTGACTGATAGCACACAAAAGATTTAACTGCCCTCCATCCTCCTCTTCATGGTATTGCTTTCTTGGCAGGACTGTGTGGATGTGTATGGCAGGCTGTGGAGATGCTGCCCTTTGCTCGTGTGTGTTTTGATTTAAGCTTGTTTAGTAGAATTGAGACCACATGAACTGGAGGAAGCTTTTAAAGTGACTCCAAATGTTCCCATGTCTTCAGGCCTGCACATGCACACTCAAATACACACTTTCTCTGCTGTTATGAACTGTTAGTTGTTCTGTAGCTGCAGTTTCCTATGAGGTAAGCAATGGTTTACCACTTAATGGCATACTGAAGACTTTTCATAGAATACAAACAGATTTTTACATTTGTTCAACATTTAAAGGCATAGTTCAATGAAACCGTGATAACTTACCCATCCTGATGTCGTTCCAAACCTTTATATTGTGGAAAAGAAGACATTTTGAAGAATGTTAAAGCAAAATTGCACCCCGTTGACTTTCATTAAAACAGCAGAAGAAAAAGTTTAATGGGTTTGGAATGTTCTGATTGTAAGTAAATTATGCCAGAATTTCTATTTTTGGTTGAACTGTCCCTTTAATTTTTTATATTTCAAATCATGTTTGTAATGTGTACTTCCAGTCACATGACTTTATCTTTCCTTTTACTTTTTTCCTTTGTAAGATGATGAGACAGTCGAATGGGGTAGGTCAGTTTCTTATTCCTCCATTCATTTGCTTCTCCCATCACTCTCTTGATCTGTTTTTAATCTTTTTATGTTTATCATATTCCTTTCTTTGCTTTCCCAGTGGAGGAGATTGAAGGTACACCTTTCAGACTAACTCTGGTTCGCCTATGAAATATCATAGCCATTAGATCATTGGCTGGGGACCCCTGTATGTGGTAATAGAGTACCCGAACAATGAAGATATGGTTGATTAGAATTCATTGGTCCACAACAGCCTAATGGAGCGTAGCAGAGTGTGTAAAGGGGCCAAGAGTTCATTACCCTACTGTATCTCTCTCATACTGTAGTGTATACTAAAACACACATTCACAAGCACACAATACATCCCTATTTGCCTGACCAACTATGCCTTATAGTTTAAATGAGATTAAAATGATGAGTGTTCAAATGAATCCCAAATTTTAGTCTTTCTCTATGATAGACCGTGTGAATGTGATTGTGAACATATTCCCCCAGTATTTCATAGTCTTATTGTTGTGAGAGACGCAAAATATGTTTTAACTTATCTGTAAGGTACGTATTGAATGCATTGTTTTGTGTCTAATAGACAAAATAAATCTGAAGTTTATGGCCCTCATGGAAAGTCGTGGATGTTGAATGTGAACACTGCAATAGATCTGTCCACCTGGTTTAGTTGTAGAGGATCAATAGATGAAGGAAATATGACTTTTGTGCTTGTCTGTAGACCGTTCAAAAGTTTGTTGTCGGTACGATTTTTCAAATATCTTTTATGCTCAAGGCTGTATTTGTTTGATCAGAAATACAGTGAAAATTGTACTGACCTCCTACTTTTGAACGGTAGTGTAATCATTGTCAGTTTTGTTTCTATTACTATAAGCTATATTGACAGTCTTTTTTGCAATTGGCAATCTGTTTTGCTCATCTTTCAGTATGCAGTAGTGTTCCTATCTTTCTCTCTAATCTAAATCTGTCTTGGTTCCTTCTGCTTTTCATAATTTGAAGAGGACAATGAGTTTGCTTCCTATTTAAGTGGACTCTATATTGGTGAGCTCTTTTTGATTATGCTTTGTGTCTGTCCTCTGTCCCATAGTACTCCTCTCTCTCTCCTGTCTGATTCATATTAATGATAAAAGAGTGTGTATATCCCGTTCTGTGTCATTCTCTTGTAACAGTTTCTTGTGCTGTTAGCTCTCAATCTTCTCCCTCCCTCTCCTTCTCTGTGTGTGTCTGCTTTGTCGGACAAGAATCATTTTTGACATGTGGCTGCACGCTGTTGCATGTCCTATAGTATCATTGTCAAGCTTCCTTCTGGCTTAGTTTGCATATCTCGTCTTTTATAAGTGGTCGACTCAATCAGCCTGCTGATTTTTTTTAGTCGTTACTTTTTTTCTGTCATGACCATGTGCTTTGTACGTTTCCTCTAAGATTGACATTCTTTTGTCTGTAGCGATTTCCTGAGTGTTATTGAGTCTTATCCACAATGCAAAGTGGAGAATTGAAACACTCTGTGATATCAGTGAAATCCAAGTAATTGGTTTTCTCCCAGTCCTGTTGTAAAAAAAAAGAGCCAAATATGCTTTCATTTCTTATAAAGCCACCCTGAGCAGCTGTACTTTCTGATTTCCCTGTGTGCTGGCAGTGTTTTTAGTTTAAATAGCTCTTTGTAAATGTTCTATGTATTGCATTTAAAGGCACTGGTTTATTTCCAGGCTTTGTGGTGGAGGTCCGGCGGGCTCTTGATGTGGTGTGTGTTGGACATTGGGCTGTTTGAAGGCCAGCTCTCAGTCAGGCCTTAGTCTGGTTTCCATCTCTAGCGTCAGTGTGTGGAAAATGAGTGTGCCGTAGCATTCTCATTATCTGTTACCGCACAGACTCATGTATTCGGTTGTACAGTATGCCCGTCAGGGACAGCTATATACAGTGGCCGCAAAACGTACAGTATTTCCGTGGGTCCTTAAGTATTAAATATCTTGTAGTACAAAAATCACTTATTTGTCTTTTGCAAGGGTCTTCGGTTTCAGTTCACAGTAATTTCCCCTCCCTGCTTAATGTTCTGTAATCACTCCATTCTACATCCACTTGAGGTATTCCATTTCCCGTTTCCGGCATTTGTCAAAGCTGTTATTTCATTCTTCCATTTCAGGAAATCTGTTAGATTATTATGAAGGTAAATATTGTTATTTATTTGCACATTTAGATTATTATCAATGTTGGAAATGGTTGTACAGAACTTTATTTGCATTTTTACAGGATTCTTTGATGAATAAAAAGTTCAAAAGAACAGCATTTATTTAAAATGGAAGTCTTGAGTAACATTAATGTTATTTAAAATTTTCTTTTGATCAATTTAATGCAGCCTCGTTGAATAAAAGTAATTTATTTAACAAAAACTTCCTGACCCCAACCTTGTGAATAGTATATTGTGTGTGTGTGTGTATATATATATATATATATATATATATATATATATATATATATATATATATATATATATATATATATATATATATAACTTGTATATTATATGTATCTTAATTAGATTCTTCTTTTGTTATATTTTGATAATATTTTTTTGGGGCCACTGTACTCAGTTTCCCCTCCTGTTTCTCTGAGTTTGCTGCTTGTTTTACTTTTTTTCTCAACTTTTTTTCTCAATTGCCCAGATTGATTCAGCCTTTCCTTCCTTCTCCTTTTTCTTTGTTTGTCTTGCGCTAGTTTGTCTGTCTGTCTGTCTGTGTGTGTGTCTCTCTCTCTCTCTCTCTCTCTCTCTCTCTCTCTCTCTCTCTCTCTCTCTCTCTCTCTCTCTCTCTCTCTCTCTCTCTCTCTCTCTCTCTCTCTCTCTCTCTCTCTCTCTCCTAGTCTAATGACTAGTATGCATTAGTCTGTTTGTGTAAACCCTAAGCCGCTGGCCACTCACTTGAACTGTTTTGATTTCACAGGCGATCCTGTGGGTAGAAAGTTTATAAATAAAGCCGTGCAGTCTTGTCTGCCAAGCTCAATCAAGCTCCGTCATTCAATAGGGATAACCTTTTCAACGCTGCGCCTCTCGCTTTTTCTTTTTTTTATCTGCCGTCCTGTTTTCTTCCACGCTTTCATTACCGGCCTTCTGACCTCAGCCTCTCCTCTTCCTCCCTACAGCCTAAGAACCTCAAGGGCTGGTCCCTGTGCAGCTCCTTCCAGCTTCCGTGCCCTGCCATGCATTACATATTCCATGTAACAGGAGATTTTTTTTTAACTTCTTTAAAAAACGTAAAACTTACAAGTCCCATCATTGTACTCTGTCTTGCCTGCGGTCTAATTCGCTGTTATGATTTGAACCTGGTGTGGAAGTAATGTAAGCCTGTATAACACGGATGCTTTGCTAGTTCTGCTCCACCCTGTGTCAGTGGGATGAAGGGGTGTCAGGCGTGCAAGGAGTATTAGTCTTAATCCCAAGTGTGCCATCCATTCATGTATGTCAGCAGTAAGGTTTTCAGCTGAACCAGTGCACGTGTGTTTGTGCATGTGTGTGAGAGAGAAAAAAATGTCTGTATTGCTTTGAACATGGTAAACAGAACAAACCTACATTTTATTTACATTTATTTTAAAATGGCAGTAAAGACTTTTACATTCTTACAAAAAAAAATGTAATTGCCATTCTTTTGAAATGTCTATTCATCAAATAATCCTGACAAAAATAATCCGATTTTTCTCAAAAATATGAAGCAGCACAAACTGTTTTCAACATTAATAATAATAAAAATAATTTGAGCACTAAATCAGTATATTACAATGAATAAGGAATACATTATATCTTAATGTATTAAAATAGAACATTTTGCAAACACTAGGCATCATACACTTGCTGACTTTAAAAAAAAGTTAGAGTAAAACTGAGCATCATGCACTAAAAAACGGAGGATTACACACTACCAGACTTTCAGGTCCCTCCGAACACACTTAAGATATGCTCTAAAATCGGCTCAAAATACAAACATGTTTGTCATCCTCGGACTGGATTGAATTAGAATTTGTAGAGTGTGTACTGTTAACTCTAGACTGCCCAAAATCTGCAGACTGACTCTAACTTTCAGCAACTATCACCAGCATCCAATCTGTAAATCGGGTTAAAAATCGATGCAAAGAAATCAATTGTGTAGTGTATTCCAGCCTTAGAAGACAATTGTTGTAAGACAACATATTTACCAAATACATTTCTAGATACACATTGAGAAAAGTCATGTGACTTGAATAATTCAGTCAGATAATTAGCTGCAATTTCCTCCCAGAGCTATCAGACATGCTATCACTCTCATGACATAAGATTGTTGAGTGGTTACAAATTTGTGATAGTATTGAATTGAAACATATCAGGTGGAAACATTGCTCTATTTGCAAATAGTGTTTTCTATATTCTTGTTTTGCAAAATGAATGGGATGTGATATGATGTGAATACAGGTTTGCCGTGATCAAATAATCCTAATGACCTCTGCACTATGAGGGCAACCACAATTTAGGATAAGTAAAAACAGGTAGGAAAGGCGACGGGAGTCAGAGGAAAGAACAAAAAAATGAAAACATTTGGGGGGAGAAGCTAAAGCTGGGAAAGCCATCAGCCCCCGGAATCCAATTAAGACAGGAGTTATGGAAAAATGGAGACGTGTTTTAGACTGAAATTTAAAAAAAAAGCTCCATTTCCAAAATGAGTTTATCTCATCTGTCCACAGGTTCACTCCTGGAGGAGGAGCACCGGGGCCAGAAGCCTCAAGGCCTGTAGCTGTGCACAGCTTTCGATTACCACGCTTTTCCCCACACTGACCCCGGCTCAGGTGGATACACTTTACTATAATCGGCTGAAGTCACTGGGATCTTAATTTGGAGGGGTCGTTTGGCAGTGTCTCTAATTTTGTGTGTATGGTAGACTAGATTTGAATTAGCCATGGACATTGAGAGCAAATGTGCGTCTCTTCGACTGATTTGTAGCCAGTACATAAAGTAGATGATTATAGTCTCAATGTCCTTTACTCAGTGTTTGGCTATCCATCCAGGAATGGCCAGACTTTGCAGTGGTTCAGTGAATGGGTTTTGTGTGTGTCTTGGTGATGTTTGCATGTGGGTGTTTTGTATCTCTGATGGAAGGAACAGGTGATTGATGAGACTAACAGGAGGGCTGTGTCCTCCAACTAGCCTCTTGGATTTGTAGTTCAGATAGTTACTAAACCTGCTAGTGATGACTACACCGGCTTGACCTGGCAGCCCTCTCAGTTTGTCTGTGAGTTAGACTGTTCAGCCACGTTGAGAGCTGAGCTCCAGGACCTGATGTCTAAGTCCACTTGGGCTCACTCCAGTCGGTCAGACTGGTTTAAATTTGACCGCGATGGATCACTGGGAACATAACCCTAACCCACACACAAAAAGTATTATTTTATTAATATTTGTATGTATATATAAACTCCACCTCAACCTATTGAATTAATATTTGTAACATCAAAGCACAAAAAGCAACTGTCAATCGATCATATTTTTCAGGCTTCATAATAATATTTAAACTTTCACTTGTATTAATGCATTTACCAGATATCTTTTATCCAAAGTGACTTGCATTGCATTTAATGTACATATGTTATCAGTTTATGATTACATATAAATGGCATATTTGTATAATTGTATACAAATATATCATATATATTTTGATTGTGTAATTATGGCTCTAAGAAATTCTAACAATCTTTTCTCAAAATTTGGAATTTGGGATAGGATAGAGGAAAAACAAATCACTCCTTGATACAAGTCTGTTCTCCTCCGGCCAACAGGAACGAAGAGTCTGTATTCATCGCAAGCCTGTAACACTTGGGCAGAACACGACTTTCCACTTATGCAGCACAATGGAATCCACTCCTACAGTGTGTTTCCCCTAGACGGCTATTCTTAATGAGTTCAACATGATTCAAAACTGTGCCCAATACATATTTCAAATAGCTCTACTAAATACTTGTTTTTCTTTAATCGTTGCCTGTGAGAGTTATCCATCTTCTCCCCTGGATCCAGGCAGCCAGTGCGTGCTTATCTGTGGGAATGCTGAAAGATAACTGTGGTTGGTAAAGCGTTTGTTGGAGACTGATTTCCCTTACAAGAGATGGAATATAGTTAGAGTGCACATGAGATGAGATCAGACGATTCTGGTACGTGCGATTTGTACCGGAAACTCAATGTTTGATGCTGGGGGTCCCTCAGACACCACCCCAGGGGCCTGTACACTACTGTTAAACCCTTCCACAGATGACCATAAAAGAGGGTGGGAGTGAGTGAACGGATCATTCACATGCTCAACATGGAGCTCTCCGTTAACCTTGTTTGGGGTGGAAGGTGTAGGCCGAGGTTTTTCACAAGAGAAAACTTTTGAGTTCATTTCCTCTTTTCTCGAATCCTTGAAACTACTCAAACTGAAATACAGCTAACTCTGTTCAGTCATATCCTTCATTCTCTGAATCTGGAAGAAGTGCCATACTTGTGAAAATATACTGCATAATTAAATATGACTTACAAGCACAGGACAAGGATTATCCAATCCCAAATAATGGATAAAAGAATTAGTCGCAGATTGTAAACCAAAACATGATGGAAAAATAGGAGAGCTCTGAAATCATTTTGACTGATCACTCTACAGAGTATTATGATTCCCCTCGTTGACCTATTTTGGTTACCTTATCTTTTTGATAAATGTGAATGTGCATCATTCCGTATCCATACAGGGAGTTAATGTGTTTGAAAGTTATTACCCCTTGTAGTCCTTAACGTTTTTGAATCCCTCAGGGCTTTCACCTCACAGATATACTACATTTCTTCCACGACTGTAAGATATTATTGCTGTGGAAAATGGGCATTCGGGAGCCACAGCAGCTTTCAGGCGTTTGTGTGTGCGGCGGCAGCGCGTGTCTTTCTGTGTTTACACTGAATTTGGGCCTTTTCATTGTTTTTCCTTCCATGTCTCAGTGGAAGAACAGGTTTGATTTGTGAACTGCTAGTTGGTGATGGTAGGTTGCGTAGCTCTGAGGTCCAATTAACTCGTCACGCAACAGTGCACGCCATTAGGAGGTGCAGGTTTGGGCCTCTGCAGCGAACACGTGTCGGTCTTCTAGCCTGTACTGTCATATTCAGAAGGGAAATTGGAGGAATTTTATGACTGTCCTTGGCTAGTTGGCTTTCTCTTTTTATATTTATCTTCATCCCCAAACCAGAAGGCACTTGCCTGAGCATTTCTAATATACTCAAGCTGCCTTCTGTCACCGCACATGTCTCACAAAGCGAGATGCGTCCTTTGGAACAAGACAGAACAAAGGTTTCCTAACAGGATGCAGGACCAAACTGTAGAAACATTTCTGCAAAGACTAGAATGGATTCATTTCCATGCTTTTTTTCTAATTCAACCTCAATCAGTTTCGGGACTCAAGTTCAAGAGTGGGGTATAGTTGCTTGATATCTGAGCCTTGATTTATTTATCCTTATTGAGATGGAAGGCAATATTTCGGCTATTCGGATGGAGCCGTCTATCCTGCTTTAAGTGGTTTTGTAGGGTTCCGATTACGAAGCCTCTTCATACAGAGAACTGCAATTTTCATTGACTAGCCACAGACGAGCAGCCGTAATGAAAGCTGTGCACCTGCTCTGTGCTCGGGAAAATGGAGCTTCCCATTGCCAGATTCAGTCAACTGTTGAATCTGAAAAATTCTAAAATTGAACAGAACAAGCCACTCACTGTTTTCTAAAATTCAGTTTACTAAAGGTCGCTGTCACATCCTTTCGAAGGGATTATTTCTTTCAAATTGGCAACTGGTGCTTTTTTTCTCCATTTCAAATTATATTTGTCAGATAATCATACCTTTATGCCTACCTTCTTATAATAATGTAGTCAGGGCTCAGTTTTAGCGTAATGACTAGACGTCAAGTGGCACAGGCAGCAGAAGACCACAGGTTAGCCTGAGTTGAAGAATGCTCTGTCCTAAACACTTGTAACCAAATCCCCACTGTGGAACCACACAAACACTTGTGTTGTGGTACAGCAAGCGCTTGACTTACGGTGTGTTTCATTTGTATCCCAGCGTAGGTCCCCACAAGCCCTTATTAGGTGACTGTGTGGAAAAGAACAAGCTGTAAAGAATGCAGGATCTCTCCACGGCCACACATCTGTGCTCGGCGGTCTCTCGGTACTGTGGAAAGTATTAAAGGGGGACTGGATCAAGGTTTTTTTTTTATTTTTTTATTCCCCTTCTCAGTCCATAATTTTCTTACTGCCGTAATCTTACTTGGGCATCTTGCATCATATCCCTGCGTTCATTAATCACATCTTGAAAAAAAAAAATGCTGTGGAGGCGGGAGGGGAAAATGCCTTGTGCAGCGATGGGGTATTAGGTGTCTCTGGTTTGGGGCTGTGCTAGACTAACTAGCATCTGTCATGAATATAAAACCATGCTGCTTAAATGAGGGGTACGTTTTGAGTTTTGATATAGTCTGGGGTCATTAAAGACAGACTGGTGCTGTCCAGAGTAATCAGACAGGAAGTTTTGTGGTGACGTTCCTAACAACCTTTTAGGGCATGAAAAACCACACTTAGCTATGACCGTGTCCTGAAATAGCCCACCTCCTGCCATGTCCCCTTGAAAAACGTAGCCTCAGATATTTCAGTCTGGTCGTTTTGTTACCTGGATGTGGATGAAAGAACCACAAGTCGGTTCATATGATGATGGCACACAGGAAAATCTGTTATGATCGGGCCCAGACGGAATCTGTGGACGTTTTTCGGATTTTCCGTGCTTATTTTTCAGGGAAAATCTGCGGAATGAGCTTAGATATGGTAAAATGTGGTAAATGGAACACAGAGTACTGAACACTTAACGGTGGATGAAAGTCTGACCAATATAGCAAAATATTTAATGAATAAATATGTAAAGAGTGGGGGATATGTTTTGGGGAAATGCATTATTGGCAATGATTTTTTAAATCATTGCCAATAATGATTTTAAAAATATATACATAATAATGATATGAAGAAAAAAAAAGCACCTATTAAAATGTGTTTTTTCAAGATTAATATATATACTTTTACTGTATTTTTGATCAAATAAATGCAGCCTAGGTAAACCCAAGTCTCATCTTTCAAAAATATTTTGAAAACCTTACAACCCCCAAACTTTTAAACAATAGTGTAAATAAAAGCATAATATTAGTATAACAGAATACAAAAAATAAAGAAATCAAATCTTTTAAAGGCTTGTATGATGTGTCACAATTCTGAGGAAATGTGCAGAACTTTAAGCAGAAGTGTTTAAGATCCAGTAAGACTTCTATGACTCCATCATATCCTCATTCTCAAATGCGCATAAGAATGTCAGACAAGCTTGTTGTTCTTTTGTCTTATTTGTTTTTCCCTCACTTCTTTCCTCTCCAGCGGGTCTGCGAAGGAGTTTCCGTCTCAGCAGAAGAGATAAGAAGACAAATAAGTCCATGTATGAATGTAAGAAAAGTGAGCAGTATGATACTGCTGATGTGCCGACTTATGAAGAGGTGACAACCTACCGCAGAAAACACGGAGACAGACACAGACTTGTCGTGTTAGTTGGTAAGTATGACAAATTTGGTCTCTTTTTTTAAAAGTTTTCAGAAACGACAAAATGGATAAAAAAAAAATAGTCTCTGCTGTATTTAGTTTGGTTAGCTCAAGCATGCGCGCTTGGTGTTTTTCTTATTTTTTGTCTACTGTTGAGACCACTGCACAAATCAAATCACAGTTTTGAGGCTCCACACAAACAGTGCTTTACCCACAACAGCACTTGACTGAAACCCATAATTCCTTTTCTGCTGTGGGACTTTCACTCAAACCCAGCCCTCTGAAGACCCCTGGAGCTGACGGGACCAGCTGAGGATTAATTCATCTATGTGGCACTTCATTCTAGTGTTGCACGGTGCACCGATACTTCAAAAGTATCGCGATACTCGGAAATGAAAAACTTCACGATTCCTAAATTTATTAGTATCGATACTTCTAAGAATGACCGCGTTCCAGATTTCTAAGAGAGTATTTCATGTTGGTGTGTGCAACGCACGCTTCCAGTGCCTCCCTATGGACGTCTGTGTTTTTTCTCCTCATGCGCGTGTGACAGGGCGCATGAACTGAACGAGCAGAGAGAGAGAAAGCCCCGGTCGCGCGCGCGCACTCTCTCTGCGGAGCCAGGCGAAAGTATAAACAAGGCTTCACCGTCTCAAAACTAAGCACTTGTCTTGCTCTCTCTCTTGCGCATAATCAAAATAAATCGACACGATGGTAAGGTCGGGAGATTAAAGTTTCATGTGGAGCATTCGGTTTTTTTTCCTCCTGAATTACCGCTGGGTATGAAATGGAAACTGGCAGTGATGAAATGTTTTCTGTGATGACACAAATCTTGTGGGATGTCCTAACCGCCGGGATAACAACGCGCACACGTCTGATAATGACACGTCCAATTCGCGAACTAATGACTCCTTTGAACCGATTCGTTTTAATGAATGGTTAAAACAACTGATCTTTCCAACACTGAACTCACGATACATCTGAATCGGGGTGTATAACTAATAATCGGTAACACTTTGTAATAAGGTTTCATTTATTACATAAATTACATAAAAAGTAAGCTACAGTTTGCTTACTCAAGTGTAAGTTGTTTTAAAACAACTACAATCAGGAATTGATAAGAGAATCGTTAAAGAATCGGATCGATAAGCAGAATCATCAGTGGCATTGATATGGATAAAATCTTATCAATTCCCGGTAACTCTTATGTTTCTTATGATAACTGAGATAATGCTGCTAAATTTATCATTTTTTTCCTTGAATGTCATTGGTCTAATTTATTTTTATATTTCATATTTTGTTCAAATGGTTAATATATTTGCTGTTCATAATGTTCATTTATTAGTCTGTTATATGATTAGAATGGTTTCCCAGTTTTAAAATAAAGCACAGTGCGTGATATTTGAGAGTGTTTCTCCCTTTTCAGGAAAAGTATCGAAAAAGTATCGAAATCGCAATTCTTGACTTGGTATCGGTATCGAAACAATAATTTTGGTATCGTGACAACACTACTTCATTCGCAGTGCTGGTGTTCTAACGGAACATTTTATTCCTCCTTAATATTATTCACCGAAGAATTGTTAACACTTGTTTTCAAGGGAACAGCAAGAGCAAAACTCCAGTGAGACGTCAACTTTACAAAGTGAAAAAAACCCTTGAAATATTACATTTTCGAATGTCAGATTTGGTGTTTTTTTGCCAGTTATTCTGGACCAAGGATATAGAGGCCAGAACAATGAATTAAGTGTTTCATAAAAGTGTGAATAAAAGGTAATTTGGATGTGTATGACAGATAGTTTGAGGGTTTCAGGTTCCCTTCCTCTTCTTAAATTTTTTTTTATAATGTTGAAATGCTGCATTACCCTCTTCTCATCGACCTCCTCCACTATGAATTAAGTTCATAATTTATTTTTCCAATGTAAGGGGTTTGTTGTTGTGAAAATGTCCTCATATACTGACAAGTAATGTTGACCAGGTGTATAAAATATTTCACGTACAAATCTGTGAGGTAGCACAGGGTCATGGTTCATCGCAATAGACCAGCCCATGTGTTTGTGAACGCAACATGGCATATGGATTCTATCACAGTTTTGTTGGTGCATGTAATTAATGGAGTGTGTTTTCACATGCCTGTGTGAGCGAATGTATAAGGTGGTCTGTTTAATTAATCAGGCTTTTTGTACTGTCCGGATCTCCCCTTTGGTAATTTGCACCTCATGCGGTCTAACGCAAATATTTTCACGAGCTTTGTCTCGTGAGGTGGAGGGCAGCATCATGGATGTATCAGACGTGACAAAACCAAGGATGCAGAAAAAGGGTCTGCTGTGTTTTCTCTGTTATTCTCTCCCTTGAGGTCATGCTTTAACTTTTCCTGGCCTGCACTTCTACGTTTTTTTTTCATGCTTTATTTCATCATATTTGCCAGTTGTTTTATTGCATTTAATAATGCAGCCATCAATGATGCCATTTGAATGTCTTTTCCCTCATAGATCTCTATTTATACTCTATTCCTGTAGTTGTTGTAGTCATTTCTCTTTTCTTGCTATTGTCTTTGCAGCTTTGAGTGAAAGTGATTCATTTGAAAGCACATTCAACTTTTACTCTCCCATTAGGTGTTTACTCCTGGCTGCAGACAACAGGGTCAGGCAAATTCACCCCTGAACAAAATAGTCATATTCCCCTTTGCTTTCTCTAACACGACTGACCCACGGTTTGTGGTTGGGTTTCAAACGACTTTCCAGACGGATCAAGATCTTATCTGTTTGGATACATATTAATCGACCAGCCAAAGTCAACACATTTAACAACTGTGCAGCTTCGCGAACCCGCCGTAGTGTTTTAACTGAAACCTGATTATTTAACATAGCAAATGATCTGTTTTTTTCTACATGTTTGAGTTAAGATTGAAAAGATTTCAGTTGATATAGTGGTAGTTCAGACCCAGACAGAATAACGGTGGAACAGAAGAATGACCATTGAGGAAAACGGTGATCTGAAGGAGCTGTCAGTTCAAACGTCGGATCAGATTCACCATTTCAAAAAATTGTATGCTCTTTCCAAACATCTCTGTCTGGGCTTTTATAATTGAACATTACAATTTGGGCTGCAATGTGTTGTTTCTTCCTAGAACTATCAAGTATAATTTTTACACATCTGAGCTGTTGGCAGGGTCCTGCACAAGTAGCGTAGTGCCCAGTCTCTCCAAAGGCTAAAAACTATTACAAAAAAAGCTTTGTTTGTGAACTTCTCACATAAATGTGTAGAAAGATTATTTATCATACACGCTTGGTGGAATATTCTGATGCTGATAATATGAGGACGTGATGACTGTGTTTTAGGAGCGTTGAGAGAAGGTTGGATGACGGCCCCCCATGTTTAGCCAGTCTAGCAGCTCCTCAGGGTTAACTGCATCTGCTCCGCGCTTGGCCTGGAAGTTATTAAGCCTTTCATATTAGCCTTCTCCCCTAATGAGCGCCCTAATGACTACTGACACTTTTACGACCACCGCAACCTGCCCCTGTGAGTGCGCACACACACTTGGATTGAAAAACAATTACTCAAATGTGTTATTTTATTGGGGCTGTTGTAGAATAAAGGGCTAGTTTTTGTTTGGGTCATTAAAGCGTATGACAATGAACAGAATAACCAGGAAAAAAATACACAAAGGCAAGTCAGTTAACCTCTTTGACACCAACATCTCAGTTGAAGGCTGTTTAGACTGTGGAGAGCTGGATGGCTGCTTAGTGCTTGAACTCAGACTACAGGTTTCAATGCTGTTTGTGGCTTTTGGGACACAAGCAGCCATACATCAGAGATGGGGCGAGCCGCTGCAGAGATGAGTGATCCAGGGCTTTAAACTCATTAAGTGCACATGATGAGTGAATAGAATTTTAAAAAGGTTTTTATGTGAGCCTAGAAGCAGGCAGTCAGGGCCTGGTGGGGTCTAGAGATTAACATCTCAGAAAATACTTTTTTGAGTTTATAGTTCCTTTTAAGAGAAAGGAGCATTTGTGGATGAAATATGGCTAGTTGGAGGAAACATTACTGTTTTTTTTTTTCTTTTTCTATCCCACCTATGATATATATAGTGCACATAAACATGCACTTTTTACATATGGCTCAAACAGGAGCTCTGCATTACTCTGACCCTAAAACACAGAAAATAATTTTCTGTTTCCTCACTGTAATAAATCAGCATCTTACTCTTCTCCTCTACCACAGTGGAATAAGGATGTTTCTAATGGCATAGGCTTCTAATGGAGGTGTGTGTGTATGATGCATCAAATGAAAATGTGTATTCTCCCTGCGAGTAGGAAAAACATCTGTTTTGTGTTCTCTAACATATAGATTTTGATTTGTGCATGTCTCATAGCAATCATTAAAGTCTAATAGAAAAACCACGCTTGACTATCCACATTATACAGTGTGAATCTTGGCCTAACTTTAACTGGGCCTTGACATGCAGAATTGCATGAGGGGATTGCATGGGGGGCTGCATATGCGTTTCAGACTCTGACTTACAGGTACAGAACAACTCATGATTTATAGTAAAAAACAAATACGCTATTGTTTGAAATTTGGGGTCTGTAAGATTTTGTAAAAATACAGTAAACAATATTGTGAACTAAATAAATAAGTGACCCCACAAGTTTGAACGGTAGTGTTTCTTTGATAAAACATTTTAATTCCTAAAAGGTCTTTTTTTTCTTCTTTTTTGACAGATAAATAAAATTTTTGTATAAACACAGCAGTATGATAAATAAAATAAACGTTGTTAAGCAAGACATTAATGGACTCTTTCTCATTGTCTCTGTATCTCTCTCTGTTTGTTTCTACAGGTCCTACTGGTGTTGGTTTGAATGAGCTCAAAAGGAAGATGTTGATATCCGATCCACAACATTTTAGTGTCACCATCCCACGTAAGTCCTTAGAGTGTGTGTGTGTGTGTGTCTCTGTGTGTGAGCAACAAAGAATGAGACTTTTTTTTATTTTTTTTAGTACCCATTTATACACTCTTTCTTTGGGTACAGTATTGTCACCTCATCAGTCTGTCATTGATAACAGCTCTACTTGACACACTTCCCTGTCCTTAGCAGCAGTGTCCATGACTGCCACTCCTCTTTCTTCTCTTCAGCATCCAGAAACATATCATCTAGGGAAATACACCCGACAAGATATTTTTAGGACAAATAAATAGGGCTGTGACTTATGTATTTAAACAGGCTGACAATGTGGAGAAATTGCACATTTAGAGGCAGGAAAGCGAGACTGAGCTTGAGAGTTTGAGGGAGTTGGAGACAGTGGCTAGAAAAGCCTTGACTGTTGATATAACAGACATTCTTATTAAAGCCAAGCTTGAATGTAACAAACATCTGATTCAGGCTCTGACACTTTGAAATGCCACTGGTATTAATATCTCATCCAAAGCTTTTTGCCTTAATGCTGCCTAATTGCTCACAAATGTGACCCCTGCATTAGTCTGTATTATGTAGCTCTCCTCCCCTCAGACCTTACAGAGGATTCAAATTAAAGGGATGGATTCTTGGAAAGTGACTGTTTTAAAAGTGCTTTTTGGTCGTCTTTGCCCTTTTTATTTCAATCCTGCCAGCTCCAACTCTCATTGTTAATATGGAGTGATTAAACATTAAATATATTTCTATTTAATTTCTCTAAAGAAGCCCAACATGAGCGATTGCTTCACATTTCCAACAATTGGGTCTTTTAAAACACAAACCAGCCGTGGCAGCAACACTAGCAAGATTGTAGAATACGATTAGTTGGGATCACTTGAACATTTTGTCTCCTCTCCAGCCTTTGCTGCTATTTTCCATGATCTTAGAATGAAATTCAAATTCTTTTGCCACACCAAAAACATTTCCTATGCCACAGAGCTAATGCCAGATGAAATATATTCTATTTCTTTCAGCAGTACAAGGGGAGTGACTTTTTTTTCTTTGTTTTGTGAGCACCAGCAGTTGGAGGTATAATAACATGTTATCTTATGTCTGCGGTGGGCTGTCATCGTTGGAGGGGGGGGGGGAGGGGGATGCCTCTTCATCAAATATGTGATGGGTTGAGGGTAACTAATAATTTACTCCAATCCCACCCAACCCATACATTTCCCCTCATCTTTCTCTGTCTGTATCTATATGATCCTTCAGAAATCATTGTAAGAATCTGATTTGGTGCTTAAGAAACATTTCTTATCACAGATGAAAACAGCTGTGCTGCTTAATATTTTTGTGGATGCTGTGGTACCTTTTTTGGATTCTTAAATAGAAAGTTTAACGGAACAGTATTTGATTAAAACGGAAATCTTTTGTGATAATATAAATGTCTTTACTGTCACTTTTATATAAAGTATGCATAAAAAGTATACAGAAAAATGACCAGTACATGACAAATAGATAGAGGCCATTCAAGAGGGGCCTTGAAAAAGCAGAAGGAAAAAGCACGGGAAGAAAAAACCTGGAACAAGGCGAGTTGGAATGGTGATAAAGTTTAATAGTTTGTTTTGGAGCTGCGGGCGGCTTGCAGACTATTTGTCAGAGGTGTGTTCTACAGCGACCTTTGACCTCCCCGACACTCGTTAAACACACCGCTGTGTGTCTCTGCATGGCAAACTTTGACCCTGGCTGTACCCGCCGGAGCCATGCTGGCTGGACTGGCACGCGCCGTGTGATTTAAAGACGGGAGTTTATAAGCAGCTGAAAGCAGGAGCGGGGCTTAATGAGGGATAGTGTAAACTCAGTGCTGGTACTGTACCATGTGCTCCTGGGGCTTTACGAGCAGCGTTACACTCACACTGGCCTTTAGAAGCCTCGTGGTGAGTTGAGCCAAGACAGACGGGGTGGGTGTGGCGTCAGACCTTGGAGAGGTGGTTTATTTTAAATAAAATTAAGTGGGAAATAAAGTGCCCATGGGGAACTCCCTTTAATCAAGGAAATGTCTGTAATGAACGTTTCTTCACATGTTCTTCTTGAAGCACCTTCAAAAACTGCTGGGTTTTTCTTCTTTTTTTTTCTTCCTTCATTTAAGGACAAAAGTATCTAATGCCATTTAGGGCTGGGTAAAATGTTTTCCCAATCAATTGCAATCTTCATTTGAAAGATCCCAAATTAATTGTTCAAATTCTGTGATTGAGATTTTTATGCCTATTTTTAGTGGCTGTGTGAAAAATGTATCTCTAAAGCACTTCCTGTCGTGCCAATGTCAATGAATTTACTCAGCTGCATAGTTTGGGCCCTATTTCCAATTTTTTTTTAATTAAAGCTGCTGTCGGCAACTTTTTTTTTATCATATTCAGCGAATTCGACACTATATTCCGACAGAACAACATAAATAAAGTGGTTTTAGAAAAAAAACGGGCTTCTAACTCAACCTGGAGCGTGTTATTTGTTTTGCAAAAATCCACCGCTCCCGGTTCATTGTGTCCAATCAGCGCAGGGGGGTGTGAGATATAACTGTCAATCACAAGTCGTGCACGCACACGTCAATCACATGCGTGTGCCTGAAGTTCGCGCAGTAGCGAAGAGTGATGGCGCACTGACGAGCACGAACTCGGTGGGAGGGTATTCGTTAATAGTGGGGAGGGGCATGAGAGTTGTAAACATTAAAAAATTTCCTAAGTCCACTCAATCAGCCAGAGTTGCCGACGGCAGCTTTAATATGTTCATAAAGTACTGTACCAAGTTAGAAGGTTGTCCTCGTCCTTGTGAGCTGCTTGTAGAACATCCTGTACAATGTGACCAGTGTAATTCGAGGTGTTAACAATCGTGTCTTCTGGAAATTTAGCCAATTCTTTAAATAATTTTTTTACTGTTCTGAATCACAAGCTTTTGATTCAGAACAGTAAAAAAAATAATTAAAATAATTGGCTAAATTTCCAGAAGACAAACTGTACTAGATCTCTTGATCTCTTGTTCTCCAGTCATGTGGGTATGCTATAGGTTTTAAGTTTTGTAAAGGCTGGAATACACTACACACCTTTTTTCTGCTTTACAGTCTGGATGAGTTGATGCTAGTTGTCGAAAGTCAGACAAGACAGGTTTTTTTTTTTAAGCTTCAGACTATGTGTTCTAAAACCGGCTCAAAATGTAAAACTTGTTTGCTATACTCCAGCTGGATAGAATCAATGTTTCCAATTGTCATGTGTGTCCTTAAAATCTTTTCAGATTTACAAAGCCATGTAGTGTATTCCAGCCTTAAGTGTGAAACTACACAAAACCAACTGAGATCCTAAAATCTCTGTACCCATTTAAGATTTCAAATGATTTTTTTAAGATAAGAGGTGTACCCGATAGGTGTACCCGTAAAAGTGCTTTCTCTTCACTACACCTTATCTTTCACAGACACCTCTCGATCGAAGAGACATCAGGAAAACGAGGGAGTGGAGTATCATTTTATCTCCAAACACCTTTTTGAGGCAGACATTCAGAACAACAAGTAAGTCACGCTACAACACAATCTTTTTTTCTTTTTTTTCTTTTTTTGCTTAGATCGAAACACTACTGTGTATTATTTGGAATGAGCATATGAATATTTCTGCTGTGATTTGGATTGGGGATCTGAAAGTTTACCGTGGAGATGAAATAGTCAGTATTAATCATTGAAGTTTAGTGGACCGCTTCCTTTATTCTCAGGATTGTAATCATGTCAACCGTAACCCTGACACAAACACTCAACAGTGAGAGAGATATAAATCTGAGAGACGGAGCCTCTGTGGCCAGTTAGTATTCAACACATCGTCCAGGGCCCTGACTGAACTTAAGTAAATCAGCACCCCAGTCAAAACACTATACAACAGTTTTCACTGATGTCGTCCGTCTCAGACGCTATGGCAAACATTCACCAGTTTTGCCTTTCGGCTGCCCACTATTCTTTTCATTTTTCCACTCCATTTCCTTCAAGCGAATTGTGTATGCGAGTGTGTGCTACTTGTGTAGCAGCAAAATGTGGGCTCAGATCCCTTCTCTGTAAGCGAGAGTGAGAGGGTGTTGACAAGGTGGTCTGTTTCTGTGAGTGTGCGCGAGAGAGGGGGGGATCAGACTCCTTTTTCCCAGTGGTTGGTAAGCTCAGATTTGTATGCATGGCCTGGTGATGAATGTTTTTCTGCAGCCCTTCATCAGAGGATAAAACACTACAGGAACGCATATAGAATGTCACTTCGCCAGCAAATCGGGCGTCTTAACTGTCTTGTGGTGGAAAAAACCATGTGGTGGCTTGTTCTGTGGTGAAATGAACATCAGCATGAGTAAACCACAATTATCAATGTGGAGAAGAGAGTTGAGAAAGAGCAGGATTAAGCAGGTGGGCACGAGGCACTGCAAGACGGCTAGAAAGACTAATGTTTCCTATTTTGTCTGCATTTTCTCTTCTTTTCCTTTTTTGGTTCTTGGTCTAGTTTGACTTTGAATTGACATGTTGCTCTTTTTTTTCTGGATTTATTATGTAAAGGGGTCATGCCATGAGAAATCAATCTTTGTACCATTAAAACATCCTGCAAGTTTCATACTGTAGCTTAAAATGTCCTCCTCGATGAAAATATAACATGAAATTAGCCTGTATTGCTAAATCTGGCACATTTACATGGACTTAAGTGCTTGTGTTAATTAATGTGCACTGTCCCTTTTAAAATAATAATGAAATAAATAAACAATAAAATAATTATACATCATCACACCATAGGACCCTCCCACTGGCATTCAGTTGATTAACAGCTGACATTTGCCTACACTGGATGTAAGCATCACGTTGTGCCGAAAGCAAATATTTATTATAATCACTGATGCTGTCTACACTGGATACAGTACACTGATGCGCGCTCAGTTTCTGACATACTCCACGCACTTGAGTCGACACCAGGACAAATGGGAGAGTGAAAGAACGTTTGATTTGACGTGTCCAGTTTAAACAGCTCGTTTGTGTCTCTGTACAGACTTCAGAAGGATCGAGGATGGGAAACAAGTGGATGGCTAAATTGAATGGCATCCCGGATCTCGTCAGAGGATTATGTTTGTTCGGAGCATTTTGTTTTGTCACCAAGGCACAGTGTAATGAAGAGTTTGCAAAGAAACTTTTGAAAGCTAAAGCAGCCAAATGTTTTGGATCTGACATTAGCTGCATCACAAACCAAAGTTAAATTATTGCATAATGCTTTGTCTGTAAATTACAGTTTTATATGGATAATGTTTTCAAAACACTTACTTGCGTGCAATAGCGAGTGGGCGTTAATACTGACACTACAATGACTTTAGCCAATCATAACAGTGGCCTTTTACTTACCAGCCTTAAAGGAGCCGCCCCTTAAACATGGTTCATTTCAGACAGAGGGTCTTAATGTTTGAAAACAATTGTTTTTACAAAGGAACATATTAAAATAAAATGTCATTACCCCTTTAAAAATACATTAGAAGACATGTTTTTTATTTACATTTTCTTTTAAAATTCATTTTGATCTTTTTATATATAACGAAGAAAGAAAAACATAATCTATTGTTTTTTAGGATTTTTTTTTTTACATTTTGTAAAATGTTCTGTGTGATCAAAAAACAAAGAAAAAAACGTTTTACCTTAAAATCTTTTTTTATATTTAGGATGTTGAGAATTCTAGGAAAATGTTATCATATTTACATTTTTTATTATCAGGTTTTATAGTTGAGCTTTTCTTGAAAATAGTTTGAACGATTTTGAAAACATTATAAAGCCAACGCATGAATATACGTTATGAAAAACCATGTGAAATCAACAAAGACAAATGCTATTATATGTTAGTTAGTTAGTTAGTTACACCACACGACAATTTTAAAGTCATTACATTTGAACTTTTCTTGGAAATGGAATTTAAATTGAATTTAATTGTTTAAATGGATTATTCTGTCTTCCAGTGGGAAAATGTCCACTCTCATATGCAAACATGACCCTGGTATTCCCAAGGAAAACCCTGCACAGGGCTAAAAACGGAGCCTAAATGAACCCAAAAACCACAGAAGCAGCCTCCACCCCGCCATCAATACACGCACATCATGACAACAAACGCCACAACACAACAGTTCTGTTTAAGCACATCTGCCTTCAAATGAACGCTCAAATAAATAGGCACTTTGAGAATTCTTGGTAACCCTACATGTCACATTAACACCAGCAAACCACCTCTTAGCACCCAACAAAATTAACTTAGCTCGTCACCATCAAAAAAATGGCTTCAATGAAAGAGTTTACAGGCTTTTTAAACATGTCTAGTCGAAAAGTGTCAAGGAGTCACGTTAGCTTCTAAATATAATCGCCCAATCACAGGTTGCTGTTAGACCACATGGGCCCAAAAGTGTGAGCACGTTTATAGCTTTCACTTCAAAGACTTGTTGACATTTGGATTGATACTTGGGGAAAGATAAAGACAGCTGTACATACAGTATATAGAACATTTTACCAGTTCCAGTAGTGGTAATTTTAGTCGCATAACCAAATTTTCACTATCCACGGAATATTACGACACCCTGTTGTTGTAAGACTCAGTCGTTCTTCTGGAATACTTTCCACATCCTTCCAAATTTTACTGCTTTACGGATGTCCTAAAAAATACATGTCGTTGCTCTATGATCAGAGAAGAATCAAGTGATTGGATTGAACGACAGGCAGATTAAATGGTGGAAAATTGTTTGTTTACCTTTGTCTTCTCAGAAAGTCAAGTAACTCTTGCATTTGGCATTCAAGCCTGCCTGTGCTGCAAGGAAACAGGTGTTTTAGATTTAAACTGTAACATAGAAGATTATTTAAAAGAGCCTTGTGTCAGACTGTCTGGAATCGCCATGTGTGGAAGAATGCAAGAGATGAACACACCGTGCATGTCTGAGCAGCCTTTTTCACTGAAAGCATCAGGACAGGCTTGGGAGTAAATAATGGGTTGTGTTTCCTGTCATTATCCTGTCCATTGGCTTCTCTTTTATTCTAGTGTGGGTAGATTCACATAGATCAATTTAGAGCCATTAATCATTACATCAAACCCATCCTGTTCTTTTTGTCATTTTCTGTGCCACAGGTTTATTGAACAAGGAGAGTATAAGGGAAATTACTATGGGACGAGCTTCGACTCTGTACGTTCAGTCCTGTCTAAGAACAAGGTGTGCCTTCTTGACGTACAGCCACATGTGAGTCTCTCCGTTTCTCAGATACACATTCTACCTCACCGTTTACCTCCCTCTGCGTCACTCCATTCTTCAGTCTCTTTTCCAGATTTATTTCCCCCCTTTCACAGGTGTGACATTCCACACTATTCCTACTGGATATTTTCTGAGATATTCTCTCTCTCTCTCTCTCTCTCTCTCTCTCTCTCTCTCTCTCTCTCTCTCTCTCTCTCTCTCTCTCTTTTTTATCTTAACATTCTCTACTAATTGTCCCATGTTTGAAAATGTCCTCAGGCTTGGTGTCAGGGTGAGAGAGTAGTAGTAAAAAGAGGAATGATTGAGTATTGGCAGAAGTGTTACAGTGTCCACAGCAAAGCCAGTGAAAACCCCCTGTCACCTATGTCTCACACATCTTACTTTGGTGGTCTGAGCCTGGCTTCTCTCTTGGAGTAGTGAGAGAGAATGAGGCAATGACATCATGGTTATCTGTATTATCATTGTTTCTGTGGATCTTAAAAAAGGTATTGATTCCCTCTTACACAAATTAAGGCCTTATAAAGGTCTTAAATCAGAGCAGATTTTAAACAAGGACAAATATCTGAGATATTCATTTTTGTTTTCATCAGAAATTCACTTCATATTTTGTTTTGCATCTCAAGTAAACATATCTTGATTTAAGAATCTTTAGACACTTGCACTGGGAAACAAGACACAACTACTGAGGAAGAACATCTCCTTGTTTTAGTGCAATCAGGAGGTACAGTAAAAGTTCAGTGGAAGCAGAGGGGGACAGAGGCATTCAAGCAATTATTTTTTTTTTGTGTGTGTGTAAAATGAATTAAAAAGCAACCGATATCTGTTCTAAGCAAATTCTCAAGTGCTGCTAATATAACTCATTGTGCTCGCTGTGACATTTGAATTATTTTAATGAACTTTCCTTTTAAATGTACTGTGGTCCGTTTAATTCTAGGCCTAGAAAGAGGGAGGACAATTATGGTGAAAAACTAGCTCATGGTAAAACTTGAAAAATCTAGTAATTCATTCAGTCAGTTGAAAAACCTCCACAGAAATACGTGGTAAAGTTCCATGGTCTGATTATTTTGATCATGAGGATCTCGACTACCTGAAGTGCAATGTGTCAGACCAGGGTGCTTTATTTTCACTCATGGAGTCAGATCAGTTGAGCTCAGTGTGAATCAGCTGCTCTGTTTTCTGTCAAAATGTAACAGTGACTAACAGCAATAATGTTCAGAAGTATCAGTGTCAAACTAAATCATGATGGCATGAGTGATGCTGCTTTAATGACTGCGGTTCACATTCTCTCTTTATCTTTCTCGCTCTTTTCACATTCTCTCTCCATCAGACGCTAAAACATCTTCGCACGGCCGAGTTTAAGCCCTACGTGGTGTTTGTGAAGCCTCCATCCATTGAGCGTTTGAGAGAGACCAGGAGGAACGCAAAAGTCATCTCAGGCAAAGAAGATAAGAACTCATCCAAACCCTTCTCGGTAATACATGCCACACACAGTTTTAACTTCAATCTGTCCATCTATCATCCTCTCTCATCCTGATGGTATCTCTTTTCTCTGTCTTTAAGTCATTGTAGGTTTTAGGTTGTATTCACAGTTTTTGTTCCACTATCTCACATAGTTCTTGGTGAAATAAGAAATAGTTTTCATCACTTCCTGGCAGGCAACATCCACATCGTTTATTATAGTAATTTTCCTCTTGGACCAAGCAAACATATGTTGGGTTAGTGCTTAAACGTCTGTGTGTGCGTTTTGAGTAACCGGTCCCCTGAGCGGTAACCTGATATGAGACCCGTGAGCTCACACTACACCTGTATGACTGCACTCAAAGAAAAACACATGAAATCAATTAACACGTACACCAGACCCTTACCTTTTGCTGCCGTTAGTTTGCGCTGTGTGTATGTGTGAGATATGGTGTGAAAATGCGGGGTATCTAATGACTTTCCCAGAGTTCAGCTCTTGCCTATGTATCTCGCTGTTAGTCTGCACCGGGAACAATCACGCATACTACAGAATAAGTGACCCCGGAAACCCGACTCCACCACACGCCGAGATGGCTTGATGCCGATTGTCACCACAGAGACGTTCCGTGTCGAAGACTGTCAAATGCGTTTAGGAGCTCCGAACATGTGCTCACCTGTCAACCCATTGATTCAACAAGTGTCCAAACGTAATATGCTCCTTTTCCTTGTTTTGCACCACACAGATCAGGAATGGTAGCTAATTTTGCACAGAAATTCCATGCTGATTCAACAGAAAATTCTGTAATTTTCACACAGAAGCTTTGGTCTGTTTATCCATTATGATTTCATAGAAGCAACTGCCAAAATATAAATGATTTCAGACACACACACACCATACACCATGTTGCTGATGTAGCTCATCCAGGCTGCAGTGTGTGACACATATGTTACACAGTAAGGCCGTGTTTTATTTACACTGTGTGTAATTTACACTGGTGCAGCTCATTCAAGCCGCTCTGAGATGCTAAAACTCTGTAGCATGACCAGTATTTATGTAAATGAACAGAGCTGAGTTTCACTCTGAAACCAGCACTGCACTTATTTAATTAGTTCAGTTGCAGCCTTCGCGATTTGACTCTTCCATTAAGCGAAATACAGATATCAATTTTATTTTGATATATCGTGCAGCCCTAATATGCAGGCTCACAAATTTATACTAGCAGCATATTTCATTTATTTTTTATTTCAACACCTTTGAAACTGAATAGATGCTGGTCACATTAATTCAAACCGCTGAATGTGCGATGAGACCACACCATACTCCCAGAAGATTTAAATTCGCAGAAAGCTCACGGATTATGCCGTTGTCAAAGGGAATGGTTCTCTGGCTATCTCTGTTGTCAGAGGAACTGTACCAAAACCTGTCCGCACCATCCAAAGCAACTGTCTGCCTGCTTTCAACAGGTCATTGTGGGTACTAGTGAAGGAAAAAGAAACCCTTGCTAGCTGGCAAAACTTAGCAAAAGTCAATTATAGACCCTGACAGTGTTAAAGGCATCCAGATTCAGCCTATTATAGATATGCAAGAAAAATCGTGTTTGATGAAATGTCACAGCCATATTTTATCCAGGACTTTGCTGTATTTCTTTCTCAGAGAGAGACAGTGCATCTGTTAGAGTCATGAGCTTCAGAGCCGTCGGCTCTGTGCAAGAAAACAGGCATCCCTTTGTTTCTGTGAATCCAGACTTTCACTCTATTGTTCTCCCTTTTAGTAATACTTGTATAACATTAACACAGTTTTATGTGTGTAAAAGATCAAAACATCATTCATTCTCTTTTTAGGAGTAGCAAAAAACCTGGAAATTTCCTAAAAATGTCATCAGAGGTAGAAGAGCAGTGTTTCATCGTCTGGCATTAAATCGTAGTAATGAGGAATGGAAACATAAGCTAAAATTTGAGGGGTTTTTTTCTCTCTTTTATTTCTTTCTTTTTTGTCCTGTGCTTGGTGAAACTCAGCCCAGTCCGCAGATTAAGTCCCTTTACTTTGGGAATATAAAATCAAGGACCTCTTGATGACCCAGAGATGTCCTTTTTTGAACTGGTTTAATGATAAGGGCAGGTGCACTTTATATGATCCTATAAAAATTGATTTTCCGGCAAGGATTGAGAGATAAGCAGAACTCATGCTGACTGTAGAGGGAGAGAGAGAGACAGCTTAGTACTGAAGAAATTCTCCTTTTTTCGAAGACAGAAGACCTGGATGCTGAGTGAGAGGTTGCATTAGAGCCTCTGGGAAATAAACAATCGGAAAGAAATGCAGAGGAAAAATAGATTTAAACCCTTTTGTGTTATTACCAAATCAGATTTGGTAATAACACCCCCCTGGAGGCACAACATCTGTTATACTTCAATTAGCATGAGGTTTTTATTTGATGACAGAATGAAGAAAAGATATGTTCAGTCCTTGGGCCAAACCTTTGACTATTTAGGCCAAACACAAGCTAATCCACCACGTTCAACCAGAGCTTTATTAAAGCCATGACTAAGTCAATGAACTGCGACTTTTGATGCGTTCTGCCAATAACTGTCAGATTGAGAGACTGCTGTAATTTTCAGAATGCCAGCAGCTCTTGTGTCCAAACTGAAATGTTGACTAAATCTTAACTCTTGATCAAGAGAGAAAATCAGGGAAGAGATGAGAATGGGAGAAGTTGCGTCTAACACTGGCCATACGCCATGGCTTCGCTTAGCTTGCTGTTAATGTCTTGTCTGCTAATGCTAACTTCCATATTTACAGTGTGCTTAATAGAATCTCAGTACATTTTAAAACGTAAAACCTGGCCAAAAGCTTCTGATTTTCTTTTAGCACGGCAATATGTTTTATAGCATCGTATCGCTCTGTGTGGGTCCCATGTTTTGATGTTGTAAAAGTTGAGTCTATATTGGTAAAGCCACTCAAACCATGCCATGTTCTCGGAGACTGGCACCAAATGCCAAGATTGCCCACATAAACACTTATTTAGGACCCACAAGCCCAGAAAAGTCCAAGGCCATGTTAGAGAGTCCAGAGATAACTAGTCTATACCGAGATGCAATGTCATGAAAAAGTCTTTGGGGGTGGGTGGTCAATGTGTTTGGTATAAAGTATATCTGATTTTAGCCTATAGTATTTTTTACAGTTTTTCAGTGATTTCAGTTTCTTTTGAACAGGGAAATTATTTAATGAATAATGATTGTTGATCATTTTATGGGGCTTTTAAGCATCGATGTGTAACACATGCCAGGGTATAAAATTGAGGTCTGTTTATTCACTCTGCTGTTCCTGTGATCAAAACCGCTGGAGATCCTGACCTCAAACTATAACCCTAAGTGTGCACCACCTCAGTAGAAAATTAAATATCAGTTTATAGTTTTATCTTTTATCACATGTAGATATTTTTGCATTTCTGCATCCAAAGCAGTTTTATTGTAAACAAAAAAGAATAGTTTTTAATTAAGTCGATGTTTAGGGCATCTATGAAAGTTCTTTTTGGAAGCTGGTTTTGGGAATACTGTGGGAAAGTGTGTTATGGGCTTTTTTGGGGGCATATTTCATGTCTTAAAAAAGAACGTTGACTGAATGTGTTTGTTGTTTAGGATGAGGACTTCCAGGAGATGATCAGTGCCTCTCAGATGATGGAAAACCAGTATGGTCACCTCTTTGAAAAGGTCATTGTGAACGATGACCTCACTGTTGCCTTCAACGAGCTCAAGCAGGCGCTCAGGAAAGTGGAGACAGAAACTCACTGGGTGCCCATCAGCTGGACTCATTCCTGAGGGGCTGCACAAAAGGAACAAAGGAACAAGGCATCATATTTTGGGGGGTGGAAACGAAGGGAAGGACTTTAAGAACTCTGAACGATTTATTTTTATTGTTTCTTTTCATTTTTTTGACTGTAAATGGTGACAGGGAAAATATGTTAGTTGTCTTAACGCATCTAAAGAGGTTTATCTGTTCTTGGGGACTAAAGTGGAAGAGCATAGGTTTCCTTTTGTTTAGTCGTGGTGGATTTAGCTGAACGGGTGTAATTGCTGTCAGCAAACGTCTGATTGTTTAGCTGGCGCTGAGAGTGTTCAAACTGCCAATCAAGTGGTCTGGTGGTGTTGACCACTCCTTGGTGTATTTTTAACATTAGTTTATAGAAACCAAATGGATGATTATTATTTTTCTGTGCTCACAAGTGCAGGTTTTTCTTTTTTTTTTAATTGTATTCAGATCTTAGCACACTGCACTCCATTTGCCTGTTACTCTGCAGCTAGTTTAATCAGCACAGCATTAGCCATATATGTTCAGTGGGCCCCAAAGTGATTTTATTTAAATAGAAAATTAATATATTGGATATTTTTTTGACTTTTTTTTTTTTTTAGCTTGTTCCCAGTTGAGATTTTTTAAATAATATCAGTTATGAGTTGTTTTTTTATAGTCTTTTTAGTAAGTGCTCATGACTAATCAAAGCCTCTGGGTTTTAGTAATGTATAACCTGCTGTGTGCAGAAGCTGACTTTATTTCAGTTTCATCTCTCTCTCTCTTTATTTCCTTTATTTCAGTTTTATCTCTCTCTCTCTTTATTTCCATTTTCCCTCCATCTCCATCATGTTGTTGAGGGCAGGCACTTGGAAACCACATAGGGGATGTATCCATCAAGGCTGATTGGGCAAGACTCTTTTAAGAAGTCTAATAGCAGAATTTCTACTATTGAATCTCAGAGAAAAATGTTAAATGATAACCTCAACTGTTAAAAGGCTTTTCAGACAAGAATAGTTCACCCAAGAATTTAAATTCTGTTTTACTCTATAGGTTCAGAGGACTTTGAATATGGGACATGAGTCAAATAGACTTTGATGGTACTTTCTCATTTTTGGTGCTCAACAGTCCCATCCACCTTAACTTGTGTTACACAGAAGACAGAACGTTGTACGGATTTTGTAACAACTAGTGATGCACTCAATTTTTAACAACTGAAAATATTTGTCTGAAACCAAACAAAAAAATTGGGTTACAACCAATGACCGAAACAATGACGTTTAGCGTTTCTTGGATGATGCAATTAGACTGTCAGTGTCTATTTCATGCACACAACGTGGATAGGCTAGCAGTGGGGACACACTTCACCGTGAAAAAGAAGGTTGCTAAAGTAGCAGTATGTCAATTTTGTTTTATGTTGAATGATGTCTCATTGCTGAAAAGGATTGTTCACCCAAAAATGCTAATTCATCATTTACTCACCCTCAAGTTGTATGAATTTCTTTCCTCTGTTGAACACAAAGGAAGATATTTAAAAGAATGTCGGTAACCAAATAGCTGATTGGACCCTATTGACTTCCATAGTTGTTGTTTTTTTCCAAACTATGGAAGTAAATTGGTCCCATCAACTGTTTGGTTACTGACATTCTTCAAAATATCCTCTTTGTGTTCATCAGAAGAAATAAATTCATACAGGTTTGGAACAACTGGAGGGTGAGTAAATGATGATAGAATTAAGAATTAAAATTGAGTGAACTATCCCTTGAAGAGCTGTACTTTGACTGGTTTAATTTATCATCTGAGAACACAACACACCAGAGCATATTGAGTTCTATGGTTTAATTTCTTTACCCAAACTTTGTTTTGGTTTACATCTAAATGGCAACCTAAATTTCAGTTCATCACTAGTAACAACATGAGTCTGAGTAAGTGATGACAGAATTGTCATTTATTGGGTGAACAATCCTTTTTAATGTCTGAAAAGGCCTTACATAAAGATATGCCACTAAATACATGTATATTTTTGTTGTCATTTTGTTCTTATTCAGTTTTGTGTACTTTTCAGCTCATTGGTTTGCAATCAAGCAGTGTCAATCTCTTATGAACTGTTACTGTATTTAGTCCTACAGTCCACATACTGTAAATACACTGTAGTTTTGCCTTCAAAATCAAGGTGCACTGAAGTTTGTTCATTTAAACTCACTGTTTGTCCTTACCTCGTTTTTTCGTTTATTTGTTTTTCCCATACTTGCCTATACAAAACCGCTTCAGAACTTTTGTCAAGCTTTGAAGTCTTTCTTAATATGAAATATGCAAAGTGACTATAGTTTCCTGTAGTTCAGTAATGTACCTTTTATATACCGGTCTGTCCTCTGCCAAGTGGATGATTTTTGTGGAAGCCTCATCTAAACAACAATTCATGTACAGTACATCTATTGTTTTGTTCTGTCGATGATCAAGAGTTTACAACCTGTGCTGTTATAAAACAACATCCCCGCCTCCAAATGTACATTAAATATGTAAATCAGTTATGTCCTCTTCCCTTTTTCTCATTAAGAGAGGGAGTGTTTTTTTGTTCCTAGTTCTGTAATTAATAACTAATGTTTCCTTTAATAGTTAGTTCGCAGGTCTTCAGACACAAAGGGCCAGTGGGACAGACTCATCGCTCAGGCTTTGTTCGCTACAGACATCTCACTGTCTGATGAAATGCCAAAACAAACCAGCAGCCAACACAATGACCCATAATCCTCCAGCTCCCCCTCCATCACACAGTCCTGCCGCCGCCGCTCAGAGCTGATAGTGAGGAGATTGAAATGGATGGATGACATTAGACAGGAAGATGGATAGGATTTGAGTGTAGCTGGCCAGGAAGAGGTAACAAAGTTTTTTGAATGCCAAGTATATCTTGGATCCAATCGCCAAAAACATAAATCACCATAAAAGGTGTTTTTTTCTTTTTCTTTGGGTCTATACAATGGAAGTCAATGGTCACCAAAACTGGTTACCAAGATTTCTCAAAATATCTTCTTTTAAGTCATGCAGGTTTGGAATACATGAGGGTGAGTAAATGATAGGATTTTCACTTGAACGGTGCCTTGAAATTTCGCTATTCTTCTCACACAACTCTATCATATGACTTCAGAAGAGTTGCAATATAGTGCACGTCATCTGGACCACTTTTATGATGCTTTTGTTGTGCTTTCATGTCCTTTTGAAGCGTAACATATACAGTGCCAATTTATTTTAATTTTAAAAAAGCAGACCAGTACATTTTTCAAAATGTATCCCCATGTTTCCTTTAAAGGGGTCATGACATGAGAAACCAAATTTGCCTTGATCTTTTGGTATATAAGAGATCTATGTACTATTAAAACTTCCTGCAAGTTTCATAGCTTAAGACGTCCTCCCCATTATAAACGAAGCATTTATTTAATCAAGCTCTAAAAACAGCTCGTTCTGGATCCATGGTTAGAAGTGACGTCACGGTTAGAAGTGACGTACCAGTCGTTTGCATATGACCGCCTCCAGCGCAGGACAACTACGCCTCATTTCGCATCGTTGTCGTGCGGGCTCGCGCCCACATGTGTTCAGTCGACGACTCGACATGCAGCGAGTGGGTCTGTTTACAAGAAGATTTCCTGTTTGAGTGTTTGAATACACTGCCGAACGATCTAGACGTCAGGGAAAGCAGTCGGATGCAGTTTATTTGCAGCATATGCAGCGCGCCAAAGCCTTATTTGAACGGTGAGTAAGATGAGTGTGACAGGGAATGTTACTGAAAGAACGAGCAGAGAGCGAGCTAGCCCCGGCCGCGTGCGCGCCTTCAAACTCTCTCTCTCTCTCTCTCTCTCTCTCTCTCTCTCTCTCTCTCTCTCTCTCTCTCTCGCGCATATGAATCAAAATCAATTGAGAATTGACACGATGGTAAAAGATTGGAAGACCGAAGTTTCACGTGGTGGAGCATTGTGTAGTCTACATGTGATACAAAATGATTAACGTTAATAATTTATGCATAAGCAGCACTGACGTTAGCCAATCATAACAGTGGGTGTTAACACTTAAGTCTTGAAGGGGAAACGCTCCTTAAAACAGACTGTTTGAATCAGAGGGGGAGAAACAGGGTGGGAAAAGGTCATAAATCACTAAATTTTTTTAAATTTAAAAAAAAAAAAACTATAGTAATACTATAATTGCACCTAAGGGAACATAATAAAACAAAACAAAAAACCATGTCATGACCCCTTTAAAAAACTAAATATCCTTCTGTATTGTTTGAAATGACAAGTAAGGTTAGTAAATGATGACTGAATTAGTCCTTCCAACATACAATTTTTCAAGGGTTTTGTTTTCTGAATTGACAAAAAGCAAGAACAAGAAAAAAAGAAACAAGAAAAGAGCACAAAATGTCAATGTTAAATCATTCCTTAGCACCCTCACCCTTTGCAGTCCTCACCCTTTTCCATCAATTTCTGACTGTTATATCTGGTAAAGCGTGGGAATATTGAGATGTTGTAATACTGTTGTAATAATAATAAGGATGTGTGTTGTGTGTAGAGTCCATTATACAAGTACCAACCTCCTCTGATTACATCTGTGTCGCAACAGGCCTGTCAGAGAGCCAGTGCCACTTACAGTCACGATGGAGCTCAGCAGGTTTGGCAGGAGTAAAATGAGGAAATGAGAGAGTGAGTCGGGGGAAAGACAGACCGTCTACTTTAAACTTAATCACCTCTGGTGCCGCCGCGCCTTAGCCCTTGTCTGTCTGAGGCGGTGGCCATTGTTGAAAACGTTTTGATGCCTGCCTCACTTAGCACACCTCCTGATCTCTTTGAGTCTGATCCTAGGGTAAAATGTCCAGCAGCCACTCTTAGTTTGTCTGTTCTCCCAGTTTCATTTTTATGGAGATTAATTTAGTTACCTCCATTTTTGTTTGTTTTCTCCTTGTGTCTGAGGTTCTCAGGATTCTCTCAGAGTTCCCAGGGCTCTTGACATGTTGCCACGCCTGGCTTTTCACTCTTAGTTAAACCGTGTGTGAACGGTGTGGATGAATGATGCTCTGTTTCATAATAAGGTTGTGTTGTAATGTAAGCGAGACGCTCTCAGGAGGGAGGAATGAGTGTCTTAATGTCTCAAGGCCATGCACATTACATGTCCATCAAGCTAATTAATTTGTGACGTGTTGTTTTTGAGAGAGACCCAGTGGCGTCAAGGTTTTTATCTTATGTTTTGTTGTTATATTCACCACGATTCAAAAGTTTGGGGTCAGTTTTGGGTGATGTTATGGAATGAATATCTCTTTGTCACCATGGCTGCATTTTTTTTTTTATCAAAGATACAGTAAATATTGTGAAGTTATTATTGCAAGTCACATGATCCTTCAGAAATCATTCTAGTATGCTGATTTGGTACACAAGAAACATTTTATCGTATAATAATATAAAAATCTTTACTGTCACTAATAATATACCTTATTCAGAGCAGTGCCATATGTTGAACACAAAGGCCATTTGACAGTAGCCATTGACTTCCATAGTAGGAAAAAAATTCTGTGGAAGTCAATGGCAGCTGTCTGGTTACAAACATTCTTCAAAATATCATCTTTTGTGTTCAACAGAACAAAGAAACTCATACAGGTTTAGAACAACATGAGGCTGAGTAACTGATGACAGAATTTTCGTTTTTGGGTGAACTATCCCTTTAACGTGTTTTCAATGGCATCCACTGCAAAAACCTGTATAAAGCTCAGATCACTTATAATTTTCCACAGCTCATTTTTGTCTTCTGAAATTCCTCGGAAAGATAACAATCCAAAAACATTTAAATAACAGTAAAACCCACTGAAGAGATGAATGGCTATCCCTCACAGGCACGGCCTCGCTTTCATTCCTGTTAAAAATCAATGATGGTGCTTCTGTGAATAAGGTCTATTGTGTAGTTATTATCAGCAATGAAAAAATCTTTTTGGGAGTTTCATTCAAAATCCAATTTGCTAAAAAATCTGAGAGTGTATAACCCATCAGTTTAAACCGGTATGACGCTTCTGCTTTCCCCTACTTCAGCTCCTCAAGTGTAAGGGGTATCAGATGAAGAATCAGTTTTCACTATGTTTGACAAACGCTTTGTGTTTCTCATGTTTTCAGTGTTGCATCAGCCTGGTTGGTGTTCACCCACGGACAGGAAAGCGTGTAGTCAGCTTAGGTTTCTGCCACACTGTCATTAATAATCAGCCAGCCCCGCAGAGGAACACGACCATTACTGTTGACACATCTTCATTTGAATGCAAGGACCACATTCTTCGTTTCACACAGTCAGTCTCTCCCCTTCTTGTTCTGTTCTTTCCCATGCCTCTCTTGCAGACAGTTTTACTCACTTAATGTCATTGATTAAGTCAATTGAAGATTATATAGGCTACATTATCTTTCTGCTCTCTGTGCCCTCTCCAGAGAATGAAATCATCTTATGCTTCTTTGAACCGCATCGTGACTCAATATATGAAGGTGGGGGAGTCAGAAGAGCATGGTTAAAATGAAAGCTGCTTTTCCAGTCTGATTTCAAGCCCCAATATACTCATGACTGAATCGAAGAACGAAAAATAACTTTGTCATGTCACATTTGTTAATATTCCGCTTTATATGATAGATTGTTTTAAAGCAAACAGCTTTACAGTATTAAACTTCACAAAAAAAGAAAGTGTCATTTGCAATTAGAATTACAACTTTTTTTTTATTTGCGGACATCTGACCGTGATGGACTGAACAGAAAAAATAAACCAAATAAGATTTTCAAATCAAAGAAGGCGGAGCTTCCTAACCTACCTATTATGTAATCGTGACAGACCAATGGTTGTTTGAAGGTGTTTATCATATGCTTTGGATTCCCAAAGGGAATGAAGTTTTGAACTCCCAAAAATAATCTCCAAACAAATGTTGCTTTGGCCTGATTTAGTTTGAAATGACATCACACCAGTTTGTTCTGTTGAGGCCTGTTTCTTTTATTCAACTTTTCTCTATTAATCAGGTCTTTTGTCTGAGGAACACAGAGTCAGTGATCAGGAGTTAGAACCATCCAATCGTGGCATTGCAGACGTTTCCGCAGTGTTCCCCCCTGTTGTAGGCCATTATTGGTAAATGACGAGGCCTGCCTCCTGATATACACTCCAATCATTTTGATTTAAAGGCCAATGTGAGGTTGTCTGGCTCCTTCTTCCTGATCCTGACCCCTCTCTCCTGTGGATGTGGTGTAAGTCTTCACTGGACTGGATGAGTTACACAGAGTAGAAGTGGAGGTGGACGCGTGGGTGGGTCACTGGGGTTAGGGGGTCTATGTACTACTACTGAAGTTTGATATTCATCCAAAAAAGAGACTCTGGAGGGATAAGCAGTCTCTCACGCTTACATTCTCATTATTCCCCAACTTCAGCCTCTCCAAACGTTACTCTTCTCCATTTTGACCCATATTTCAAGCATTATCACTTGCTTATTTGCTCACAACAGCACATATCTCCTCTTTCTGTCCCCTTCCTGGCTGGATTTGAACACATAAGTCCTTGCGATGTGACACTTTACTGTCTGGCTTGTTAATACTTTGTCCTCATGCTGTGTGTCTGCTTTGGCTCTCATAGTCCACTCTGGTTTTCTCATCTGACCTCGGAGAGAGAGAAAAGGGTAACAAGAGACAAAGAGGAAAGATATACGAGACAAAGGGTGGTAGAGTGGGTACAGAAGTGAAGAATGGGGTAAAAAAGTAAGTCTTTCTCTTGTATAAACTGTACATTACTTCATGTCTGAGATGTAGACTTTTGCACGTCTGCTTAACCTTGAGCTGCTCCTCTTGATTAAAATGAGAGAGTATTGCACCCTAGTGAAGGTATTAGATATGTAGATATGAATTTATTGTCGAACCATGATGTCACCACTACTTGCATAACCATGCAGTCTAAATTGAGGCGGTTGGGGGTCAAAGGTTAATTCACTTCATTTGATTATCAGCACTGTTGCAAACTAACTGATGTATGCAGAGTTGAAACAAGGTTCAGAATCCTGTCTGCTGAAAGTATAATGACATCGGGAACAAATTAGTAATTTCGAGGCATTATACTGACAATATTTAGACAATACGCAGAGGGACCACTGACGGTGTAAAGACAGACTGATGGAACGCATTGACTTCTACTGCTACACATGGACTGTTTTGGGAAATCATTGAGAATATTTAGTGAATGTATCGACAATGTTTTCAGAACAATTTGGCAGAGTCTTGAGAATGTCGGGATAACCTGTAGGCTACTAAGAAAAAGCACCCCATGTTTTCTTAAACTCTCCCTCACTACTCTCAGTGGAGCCTCTTGACCCCAAACATCATGATAATTACATGACCAGAACAACCACACTCATAGTTAACAGAGAGTTGAGTTGGCGTCACAAGCGAAATCATCTGAATATACAGTTTTGAAGTGAAAAAATGTCAAAGCTATGTGCAAAATAATAGTTTTTACATTTAATTTATATAATATATATTCATGTATTTTGTCATTAATTTGTTTGTATATTATAATTTAAATATACATTCATACACTACAATTCAAAAGTTTGATTGTCCTTAAAGGTAATGTGTAGGACTTTCTGTGGTGAAATTGCATTCAAATGAATAGTGCTCTACAGCGCCTTGCTTTTTCACATGCGTGTTGCTTCTACGGTAGCCGGTATGTACCAAAAAGCTATGACAGGATTTCTTCTAATAGCACTTCGAGTTTTCCTTCGGGTGAACAGGTTTGTTATTTCAAATAAACTGCAACTTGACACATCGAACAAACGGATGTTTGATAGAATTTAAAGGTGCCCTAGAATGGTTTTTATTTTTATTGTATAATGTTTTCTGGGTTGCCCTTATAATGTTAGTATGTTTTTTAGATCAAAAATAGTCATAATTTAGAAATAAAAGGCATTTTTCCTAGCCTGATTTTAGCCCTGAGCCCAAACGCTCTGTTTGGAGGGGCGTGTCTTCTGTGTGTAACCGGCCTCTGCTGTGATTGGCTGACATGCTTGCATATGAAATAGCTACATATTACATGTGAAACTCTTTCGAATACTTTTACTACAGATATTATACGTTTTTACTATTACAGCTATCGAGATTAACGAATCGTGAGATGTTTTTAAAGTATTTAGATCTATTCCCATCACATAAAATGTAGCCGTGATGAGCATTGAGCAAACAGATGACAGTGTGTTGATCGTGAGAATAAAGATCTTATCATTGCAACGGTTTCTGCACTCTCTCTAATGCTTTCACCAATGCAAACACGATGATGTAAATACAGTATTGAACGATTTTGAGAGAAAGATTACCTGTCTGAACTTGAACAATTACACATTCAGAAAGTGTTACTTGGTAGCTCGATCGATCGAGGCCAGCTCTGTATTGGCCCAAGTTGAGGAAACAGTCTCGTCCCGTCGTCTGTGAAATGTTTGGAAATTTCCAGAGAAAATAAAATTAACCCATTGTTTCTTCAGAGGCTCGGATGAAGGAACTAAATACCTTTGTGTTCATTTGTACATCCAAACACTGATCAATTGCCATGCTTCGGCTGCGCAGTTCCGCCTGTCATTGAACATGGGCTGGCATATGCACATTTTTGGAGTCGTACATATTAATGATCCAGACTATTGCGTCACAGTCGGTATTATGTGGAGATTCGCCTGTTTTTCAGGGGTGTTTTTCAAAAACGAGATTTAAGAAAGGAGAAAACAATGGTGTTTGAGACTCACTGTATGTCATTTCCATGTACTGAACTCTTGTTATTTAACTATGCCAAAATAATTTCAATTTCACATTCTAGGGCACCTTTAAAGTTTCCAAAGGCAGAGAGGCGACTAAGCAATGAAAAAAAGCTTGTAATTTAGACCGTAACATTAACTTACCTGTTGAGAAGAAAGCAGGCAAGTTCAGCGTCTCTTTTGAAAGCTTTCTCCTGCATCAACTCTTTCCACCTGGAAAAAGTTATCCTGACATTAAACCTTGTTTTTTGCAATCTCCGGTCCTGTGGTTCCACAAAGTATGGTCCTCCATTATAAATAATCTCCATTATTTAATAATAATATTAAATTATAATAATATTTCACAATATTAAAGTATTTACACATTTAGTTTTTACTAACTAGTTTTTTTTTTTTTTTTTTTACTTCGGTGGAGGACGCATTTGCACAATGGAAATGTTCACAAGCTTGATTATGAGACTGTAGGACTGTTCCTTCTCAACTTGAGTGAGAAGAATAAATGTGATTCAAGATTGGCCTCCAGACTTAAACACACACACTTATTGGGTAAAGTGTTCAATGGCTGAGACTGTCTATCCTCAGACTTCGACATGGCAATGCTTAAGGAAACTGTGACGGTCACGATCATCATCAACCAACAAATATTCCCCTGCAGGTTATACACACACACGTTACAAACTGACACACTCAGAAAGCATATGCATAAACTTGTGGTTAAGCAGGCACCTCAGTTTTGACATAACACACACTTAACACAAATTGGTCACTGTAACCTCATAGGAGGATTTCAGTGAATTGTGTGGTTTAGATTTTGGAGTTGTGTGTTTGTCTGTCTGTGCGGGCCTCATAGCTCTAAAGTTCCTGCTGAAAAGACCAGCTGGTGACCAGTATACAGTATGTTGTGTTTTAGATGGTGACTGTAGCATAACTTCATAACTATCCTTCCCTTTAAGACTTACATGAGCAATATTCACCAATAAGACCGTTAAGGTCACAGAAAACCACATTGGCCCAACCAACCATCCCCCCATTGATCTATTCATCAAGAATCCAGGAAAAAATATTGGGATCTTTTATCTTGGTTTCAACAAAAAATTAAGCAGCACAAATGTTTTCAACAATAGCTATATTTCGATCCAAAGTTATGAATTGACCTTGTTTGGAATTGGAATATCGCATAAAACCTTTGCGAATAAAGCAGCGTTTCCATCTCATGTATTCAAGACACTAAAACAGTCACGTCCTTGGACACTGGTGCAAAATGTATGGAAGTTGTTTCAATCAGGTAAGCCACTGTGGCTCTTTTTTCCTACATCATAAATCACTTGTTTCTTAGAGCACTCAGATGAAACGCAATAAATGCAGTGATGTTATCTTGAATTCGGATGCCTGGTGTTTTGGAATGCAATTGTGTGAGAGTGAGACACTTCTTGGAGGTCATTATACCACACAGCAAAAAAGCCAGTGTACATTTAACTCAATTTGAGTCAAATTTAACACTCCCGAAATGTATATATGACTCCCTCCATTTTGGAGTTAAAATAACACTTTTGAAAGTGTGAAATATATACATTACTCATGGAGTAAATTTTAACACTTAAAGTGTTAAAATGTAATCTGTGAGTAATGTGCATATTTCACACTTTCAAAAGTGTTATTTTAACTTCAAAATGGAGAGAGTCATATTTATTTAAATCATACTTTTTTTTATATTTTTTTTTTAGTTTGTGTGTGTGATAAACTAACAATGATGAAATAAACATGTAGAAAAGTTTTTATTTATGAAATGTGCTTTTTGACAAAAGGAATCTTTTCAGAAATAAAAGCAAAGCATTTAACATATTAATAACATTGAATACACATCAAAATAATCCAGAAAGTTCAATTGTAAGCTTAATCTGGGATCATAGTAGAATTCTGTTTGTTGTAAAATAAAAAAAGGCAAAATGCAAACAGTTGTTTTAACAAACTAGTTTTTTTATAAACGAACAAGTCCCTTTACATCATGGTGTCCAAATCCACTGTCCTGCAGAGTTTAGCTCCAACTTGCCTCAACACAGCTGCCTGGACGTTTCTAGCATGCCTAGTCAGACCTTAATTAGCTGGTTCAGGTGTGTTTAATTGGGGTTGGAGCTAAACTCTGCAGGACAGCGGCCCTCCAGGACCAGATTTGGACACCTCTGCTTTACATCATAGGTTAACTTTTAAAATAAATGATGAAGGCAAAATATAGGCATTTCTGTCATCAGATTTATGTGAAAGCTGCTCATCAAATGGTCTGTATCTCTGTATTACTTCAAGTCCTGTACATGTCAGTGAATGTAAGTCCTGTGTCAGTGAAGTTGACTCAATACCTTCGACTTCAACAGTACAGCAGTGCTTGAGTCAACAACATTCAGCAGATGAAAAACAGTTGCAGGATGAGTGGATCAGTTGTGTCCAGTTACTAACAGTAAAGTTCAGTGCATAGTTCTTTCACAGAGCAGGAAAGGCCATGCAGATCCAACTTTCTCGAAAAATCCTGGAGTGCTGGTTCCCTAGACAACACAAAACCAGACCAATTACAATTAATACTATTTGTGTTTTATAAATACAGCAAGTTTATGGTGGAAAAAGTTCAATCATCTTAGACTTTTGGGACTCAAACAAACTATTTTTGTTAGATTAAGACTTGAATTTACTGATTTCCTAGTAAATTAAAGACTTAATTCATCCAAAGATGTAAATTCTGTCATTAATTATTCCCCCTTATGTTGTTCCAAACCAGTAAGTTTTGCTCATCTTCAGAACAATTAATGAAGATATTTTTAATGAAATCTAAAACATTTGTCCCTTCATCGACAGCTATTCAACTACCACTTCCAAAGCCACGGAAAGGTATAAAGGAAATCATAAGTAATCCATGTGACTCTAGTGGTTTAACCTAAAAAAAAAATTACGAAGCAGCAAGAGTGCTTTGTTTGCACGAAAAAACAACAACAAAAAAACGACTTTATTTACAAATGATTAATCTTCAATGCACGCTCACATAAAGGTGGGGTATGTGATTAGGAAAACGAACGGCAGATTTTGAAAATACACAACTCAAATGTGTCCTACCTCCTTTGCTCCAACGCTGTCTCTGATTCGCGCGAGGGGGATGGGGGAATGGTACGACCGTTTGATTGACGAACTTACTGTCCAATGATTCTAGGTGGTCTTGGAAATGATTGGCTGGAGTTTTTCGAGTCCTGCCCGTTCCACAGATGATTAAATTGTTTAATTTTTATTTCAGTGCTTCTAACTCAGTGGCTGTAAGTGGGTTATGAATAGGATTTCAAGTGATTTTGAAAAAATGGACAAAAAAGAGAATCACATACCCCACCTTTAACAACATCTGCTCTCGCATCAACAACATGCACTAGTTGTAATGTTCTCATGAACGCATGTTGGAAATTAATATTTTATAAATTAAGTGGTAAATGTTTTATTGCTGCTAACACAGCACTTGCGTAGTTTAATAAAATTTATGTTAAACCACTGGAGTCGCATGAAGTACTTAGTTTAATGATGTACCTTTACATCTTTCTGGGGCTTGAATGTGGTAGTTGTGTGGACTGTCAATGGAGGGACAGAAAGCTCTCAGATTTCATAAAAAATATCTTCATTTGTGTTGTGAAGATGAAAGAAACTCTTACATGTTTGGAACGAGATGAGGGTAAGTAATTAATGACAACCATTTTTGGGTGAACTAACCCTTTAGGAATAAATTAAGACACGCACCTTAAGAAATCTCACTAAATAGTCAGACGCCGGAAGAATCTTTGTTCCCTTCTTGAGGCTTTGTGATGGGCTGGTGATGGACAGAGGTTTCCCCATCAGTTGAGTCTAAAATAAATAAAAAAAACAAGAAAACACCCATCAAATCATGAAAACAATTGGTTTGAAAACTCATTTTATTTAAGAAAAAATAAAGAATTTAAAAAAAAAAACTTTTGTAAAGTAATTTGGACAAATTCAAAATGAGTGTTATGAAACACACAAAAATCTAGTTATACCAAATAGCAACAAAGATATGATTATTTTTTATGTTTAAGCACATGATTATCTCATTATGTTATCTGTAAAATCTTACAATCACCAGATTCTAGTCTGTACAGTCTTTAAACACCAAGCCTGGTACCCTTAGCCACTTGGTGCATCATAGAAATGCTCCTAGCAAACACAAATAGCAAAATCAATACATTTAAACATGAAAGCATCAACCAAAATTGAATCTGATAAATACATTTTGCATAAATATTTAATCTGAAAGAATAACTTACACATTCTAAGAAAATTGGTCCTCCAAATAAGGAAATAAAGTGGCAATTTCACGTGCATTGTTGGTCTGCAGTTTGAGGAGTTGTTGTTCTGTTTTTCAGTTAAGATGTGCTGGCAAACGAGAGTGAAAGATAGTTTGAGGATAAATACATACTTTATGATATTTGCAGATCACAAATATTGCCATAAAATAATATAACATTATTTATAAAACACGTATTGTAAATGAGTTCAAACACTTACTCGGTTGTCACAGTTAAAAGCAAACTCCGTGTCTGCACTGCATGCGTCACGAGTCAAAGATGTAACGTTACGTCTGTGAGAAAGATTTAGGCGCGCACATCACATAAATATAGTTAAAAAGCAATATAATGCCATGAAATACATGTTGTAAATTAGGTTTGTAAAAACACTTACTTTCGGTGTTTTCCCTGTTAACGTTACAAGCCTCCTTGTTGTAAGCTCCGTATTGAGTCAAATATGTCGCCTTTGAGAAAAGCTTCGGCTCGTTTAGGCGCGCAGAGCATTTAAATATCGCTACAAATCAATATGTTATAGAATACATATTGTAAATTAGATAAAACACTTACTTTCGTCGTTTCCCTGTTTAAAAGCAACCTCATCCTGGTCTGCTCCGCATCGCGCGTCAACGGAAATGCCCCTCTGAGAGCAGTTTAGTCGTGCACAGCACATACATATTGTTATAAAACAATATAATGTAATAAAATGTTATAAAATACATATATAAATGCGATAAAACACGTAATATCTGTGTCTTCCCTCCTCGTATGTCTTGCAGCGCGAGTCAAAGAAAATGGCGTCTGTGAAAAAAGTTTCAGCTTGTTTCGTCCCGCCCAGCGCATAAATGTCCCGGATGTGACTGGTTACACTCTCTCGGTGTTATTTAGATTTAACTCTACATATTTTCACCAGCCAGAGGGTGCGGTTTACACTAGCAGTGTTAATCCCTTGAAATTCAACACCAGAAAATTAACTCTGTACTCTAAGAGTCCTTAACACCAGGATTTCAACACTGGAGATTTTGCTGTGCAGTGACACTTTTTTGTTTGTTTTTTTTATCAAATAAATGCAAACAAAAAAAGCATAGGAGACTTCTTTCAACCTCAAAAAAAATACCAACCTCAAACTTTCAAACAGCACTGTATGTATATGTGTTTAAATTATATACAGTACCATTTTATTATTTATTGTATTTTTTGCTTGTATAGAACAGGTTCAAAATGATGAATAAGCTGAACCTGGCGAACCTTCACAAACTGACGTATTGCACACTAAAACACAATACTGTGGCTCTGAGCTTTGCATGTGTCTGACTGAATCCTGCATGACCCGGTCTCTCTCCTTAACACTATGGTTTGTTCACTTCTCAAGGGTGTATGAACCTCCCCTAGCAATATTTAACCCTAACAGGTTGTCATCAACTCAGAACATTTAAAGTGTGTTGCACATAAGATGACTCATGTAACATGCCATCAGCGCAAACACAACATAAAAGAGGCTTTTGCCTCTGACGAGAGCCTGGAACCACTAAAGCACTAAATCCTGGCCTGTGTGTAGAAATCCATCTCTAAAGTAAGGTGCTGTGAAGTGCATGCGAGAGTGGTCACGTTTAATTAGGGTTTAAGAGGCTGATGTTACGCACATCACTATCTGATCTGAGTGAGGGGAAAATAAAAGGCTTCTAGTTGTAAGAGCCACAAGGAATCGGTGTCCGCAGAAATCTCAATTTCCACTCAATTCCACAGTTTTTCACTTGCTTTTTTGCTAGATTTTATTAGATTTTTGGGCCAATTTGATTCATTTCTGCTTCAAAGTAAAATAATGAAATTGAATAACTGATTTGTTTTTCTCGTAATTGCAACTTTATATCTCTAAGTAATCCCCCCCACCCCCTCATAATTGCAGCTTTATATCTCATAATTTGATTTTGGATAAAAAATGGAAAATTGGAAAAAATCATAAAAAATTGATTTTATTTAGGCAAACAAGCTTCCATATCAGTTATCAGCTTTTATAAGTGTATTATTATTATTATGAACACATTTCCCCCACAAAAATCTTCCAAGAATGTTAAAAATTGTCCACTGATTCTGTTTGAGCTTGGTCAGTTTTTGCACAAGAGAAATATTCTACAGTAAGAGTTTGAGTACTAGAGTTTTTACCAAAATAAGTTTAATCTTGAGCAAGGACACAAGACTTGTGATATCTAGTGTAAAATCCCATTAGTTACATTCCATTAATTAACAGTAACAATGAGCAATACATTTGTTACAATATTAATGAATCTACATCATTAAAAATACGACAGCTAGTTCTCATTAGATAATATTAATATTAAAAGATACAACATTTGGTTTTAATAATGTATTCGTAAATGTTGAAATTAACATGAACAAAGATATTTAAATACTTTAGAAGTTTTGTTTTGTTATTGTTCGGTCATGATGTTAACTAATTGAATCTTATTGTAAAGATTTACCATATGACCTTTTGCTATTTCAGACAGGATTATAATTGAAATGTTTTATTTATTTTTCAGATTTGTCCTGGCATTGTCTGTGAACACATAAGCTTGATTGCTATTGGTTGGAGATCTTGATTCAAAAGGAGGAAAAGAAATGTTGAACCTTTAAGCTGCCATTACGCCAACACTCAGAATTTTAGCACGCTTGCCCCACTCAGCTTCTACCTGACGTGTGCAGACGCCTGAGGTACGGAAAAGATGTGCGGACCGAGCGCAGAGAGCTTTGTCTTTGATCAGGCCTCTGCTGTTAGCGGGCATGGCAGTGCTTGTGATCTGAGGAAACATTGTGTGTCTTTAAGTGCTTTTCCATGGTGCCATAGTAGGATATCACTGTTACAGAGTTCTTCTGTTTTTTCTCCATGTCATGGGTTCCTCATTCCTTCCAGGTCTCATTCTCCATTCTCTGTTTTTCTCTCTATCTTTCCCCCACTAAATTACAAGTGTTGGGCCTATTAGAACCTAAACTCTTAACCAATGACCGTGTTAGACAAACAGCCCGACACCACAACGCACACATGCACGCCACCCACCACATGGTAGAGAGAACCTAGTGGCACATCTGTGTGCGTTCATCGAGACAGGAGGGCAGGGGAGAAAGGGAGAGACAGAACCGGAGAGCCTGTGATGTTTGCCCGCAGAGTTTATAAAACAGAAGTCAAGCTGTATTAAAACACCCAGCACATTACTGCCAAAGACTGTGCCAAACCCTGACAGCCTCCCCAGACCGCACTTTCAAAATAATAATTACACTGCGAGAGAGAGGAAAGAACATTAGGATCTGCGCTTCGGCTCAAACATGCCTTTGAAATCGTAGAAGCACCAGTTATCAGCAGGAGAAGGGAGGTGTGGGTGTACAACCGGACTCTGGGGAGCCGTCTTTGGTTAGAGAGTGGGGAAACCGAGGCATATGTAGTGTGGATTAAGAGTCTTAAGACCGATGGTTTGGGGGGATGGGCAGGTCTAGAAGTCAGAAGAAAGAAAATAGTGAGCAGGTCCAATGAACAGTCAGAGAGAGATTACCGAGATCATTCACTTAAAAGGAGTTAGATACGCTGTAAAAAAAAAAATTGGTGTAGAAACTATTTTTACTCGGAAATAGTAAATTTCTCACACAGTTACAACGAAATGGAAAGTAACATTGAATTAAACGTGAAATTTTGAAGCTGAAAACCTGAAATAGTATATTCTGAAAAAGAAACTGATATTTTTAATATGCGCTACATCATTGAAACTCTTCTATTTAAGTCTTTGTTGACACGCTTGGCAAACATTTTTGATGTTATCAAGTGCTTGCTTTTCCGTGCAAAGTGGCGTCAGTGGAATCAAAATGCCCAAATGGATGTAGATATTCAATTTTATGATGATTTCATTTTCTCAAGGACATGATTTGAGGTTGCTCGATCAGCTTATTCCATCTGTAAAGTTCTGGCAAAGTTCTCGTTGATTTAGCCTGAGGAATTGGGGTTTTGTGGAACAACGATGAAAAACATTAAACAAACAAACAATGCCCAAAAAACCTTCTCCAATTTGTACTACTGCCACAAAGAACCATTATTAGTTTTTACCATAAATCCATATATTCATAAATCTCCTTTTAACGTCTATATTTGAAAGTCAGGCTCCTGCTCCAAAGAAAGCACAGGCAAACAGCGACTTGACATACGCACACATCACATGAAAGCCACAATTGTAGGTTTAGAAGCAGGCCAGGCCTGAGCACCGATATTCATTGTTACAGAGAAAACATTTTGTCGTATCTGATGTTATTTTCTCAGCAGAGAGAGAGAGTTTAGTGCAAAAATAATTGACTTTATTGCCTTCATTTTATAGTGTGGCTCCTTTATGAACACCCTGTGCGGTGATTTGTAATGTGTTTACCTTTCGCCGTGCCCTGTGGAAGTGTTGGCTTGGACTTGGGATCTCAAGTTTGTGTTTGTTGCATATACTGTAGACATGAAAGTTATGACTGTTATTTTAGAGCGAGAAAACCTTCAGAAAGATGAGGAACAGGTCTATAGAAGAAGAAAAAACAAATGTAAACAATTTCCCCCCCTTTTTTTTTTTTCTTCATTCACACACACGTTAACCCTACTATTGACTAATAGGGTCATTTTTGACATGTTTTCAGGAAATATGAATACCATAGATTTCGCATTTTTGTTATCAGAAACAGATTTTTTTTTCAAGTATATCTAAACCAAAACAAAAGCTAATTACAAAATCACATTTAATTATGTGAATTTTAGAATTTAAAAATGAGTCTGGATTACAGTGGGCCAATCACAATTGAGATTTATCTTTGAAATGCTAAATGTTATATTACAAATTTATTTATTTTGTACTTTTAATTACAAATTTTAAAATAAAGGGGGAAACAACATTTAATGTGGGTTATATTTGTTTGTTTCTGGACATTATCTGTTAGTTTTTCCAAGAATGTTAAAGAAAACTTTACAGCTATCCTATTAAAAAGTACGAATAAAATAAGAGTAGCTGCCGAGTTTACTTGAATGAAAATATTAAACAGACTGTTTCATATAGTGCAGGTCAGTGAATCTCTCCATTCCTGCCAACTGCTGTTTAACAACCTGTTATTGCAATATGAATTTCTGTCATAAATCAAAAATCCAGTCTCCTTAAACCATCCTAGCTGCTTTGACAGTGCTGGAGCTTACTCGTGCTAAACTAAGAAGAGGTGAGCGCACGGCAGCCGTGAATCCCATCACACAACGCTTCATAAACATACTGATGCACCAAGGTCTTCCTCTGTCTGCTGCTGAAAATTAAGTAATGTTGATTTTGGCACCCAACTCCCTCTATGTGTCTGCCTGTCTGGCCTATCAAACCATTGTAAGGATTTAAGCATTTTCGCTTTGGCTTACACGCGCACACGCATTAACACACACTTGTAAACTTGTACAGCTGCCTGTGCAAACACCCTATAAAACGGGCTATTATTCATAATAATCAAATAACGGTAGCCATTATATTTGAGTCTGGGATGGGATGTAGCTGATTTGCTTAATGCAAAGGATTGTGAGTCCAATTCGAGACGACGTGGAGTCCGTCGTCTGAAAACGTGTGCTGTAAAATGTTCTCATAAAAGGAGTTATGACAGGTCATCAACTCTCTTGTTCATTGCAAGTCAGTCTCGCAATCTTACAGCTTTATTCCCCGTAATCGTTGCTCTAAGATCTGCTCACAAGAACAAGCTCACAGCTGGGAAGTAGCATGATGGGCCTTTCTCATTCCCCCTTCCCATATTAGTCTATCTCACTCATCTACTCCTGCTGAATTTCCTTTTTATGAGTATCTGACAGATTTTGCAGGTGTTCATTACCGTGACCAAAGTCAGCCGTGTTCCAGTCAGGCTGCTTGTGGAGTTTAACGGAGTTGTTGAACTGTACTTAACTGTGCTGAACTGCTGTTGACTTCCATCCCTGTGCACAGTAATGGGAGCTGAAGGTCTTGGTACAGTACTTCACTGCAGAAATTCAGATTTATTTTGACTATAGATCAGCAGTGCACTGTCGCAGACATGTAAATAATATTGTATGTCATTTGAGACGATTTTTGAATTCAGATGACTCATTCTCCAGTCCAAAATCTTTTTTCTTTTTTTTTTCTTTTACAGGGACCCTTATTTTTAAAGTCACAATGAAATCAAAATTGGCGATTCTTGTTTTTGTATTTATTATAAATGGTTTATCCATGCACATCATTGTTTTTATATAATTATGTGCCCTTTACAGGTGAAACTCGAAAAATTTGAATATTGTGCAAAAGGTTTTGATGATTATGGCTATGCAGCTTATGAAAACCCCAAATTCAAAATCTCCGAAAATTAGAATATTTCATGAAATCAATAAAAAATGATTTTAAATACAGAAATGTCGGCCCTCTGAAAAGTATAATCATGCATATGTATATAGTTATATATAATAAATATATTAGTTTCACCTTTTAATTTGAATTACTGAAATACATGAACTTTTGCATGATATTCAGATTTTTCGAGTTTCACCTGTATAATATTTAATCAAAATAACCCCTCCCTCTAATGTCCCTAACATTAGACATGTTTGCTAGTCTGATAAGGTCAAATGTTATAATCAATGTTATAATGAGCCTGCTATTAGGCCTATGAAAATTAACCATGCTTGTACTACAAATAAAACCAAAAAACCCTGGTTATTGTAGCTCAATCATGGTGACCACAAATGAACCATGGTATTTATAGTAAAACTGTACAAATGGTAGGGCTAATCAATCTCCCAGAAAAAAATTTTACTACACTTTTACTAGGCTATGATAAAACCATGGTTTTATTATGGACTCTAGCTATCTCTTTTCCTTTTTGCTTTTGTTTGTTTTTACAACTGGTGAAGTTTCCATTTTCCCGGGAGCAGCAGATCCCTGGACAGAGCACCTGCCACTTGATTGTCCAATCCCGAAAGATGAACTGCCCTTAATGAAGCCAGCCGGCCCTAAGACCATAAAGACGCAAGAGACCTGGTGCCGCCCTGATGATTCAAATGAAAGACCATTGACGTGTTGTCGGACCAGACAAGCACATGACGACCCATCAGGTTTGGTAAGAAGTGTTGTAGAGCTAAGTACACTTAGCACTTAAGTACACTGCCTTCATCTTCAGGACCTTAGACATGTTCTAAGGCCTCCCTGGGTGACCAGTGACCACCAATTCCTCTCTGTTTCCATGTTGAAGGAAATTGGTCGTGATCACTTCCTGAACGGGAGGACATTTACATTTATGCATTTGGCAGACGCTTTTATCCAAAGCGACTTACATTGCATTTTCAAGGTACACATTTGACATTCTTATCAGTTATTGCTTTCCCTGGGAATCGAACCCATAACCTTGGCGTTTCAAGCGCCAACTCTCCACTGTTTGAGCTACAGGAAAGGACACCACCCCTAGTGGCACTCCGGCTCTCAGAAATGTTACCCTTTTCCAGGTTTTCAGTGCACAGAAACAGGCAGGCGAAGTAACAATCATGCAATAACGACGTCTTACTGAATCCAGCCCTAAGCTGTTGCTCCACCTCTGAAGAGGCCTGAGGTGAAGCAAGCCCAAGGGGATCACAGATGTGGCGGCGGCTAACATCCCCATTATTTGCAGAAGGACACCATAATGCTGCATTCACACCAAACGCGAATAGAGCGTCTGGCACGAGTGATTTCCATGTTATGTCAATGTAAAGACACGTTTACTCGCGTCTGGAGGTCCTGCAGCATGAATGACGTAAATTGAGTGTCTGGCACAATATGCGCGAGTGATTTTATTTTGTGCTTTTTGTGCATTCACGCGTTTAACGCAAATTTGCGTCTGATGCCAGAGTTGAAAAATCTGAACTTTGCCGTCAGTTCGTGCCACGTTAACCAATCAGGAGCCTGCTTGCTGCTGTCACGTGGTGAAGTGACGTGATAAATGGGGGCAGGCCCGCTTTTCAGTTTAATGTTATTTTATAAATGCCTGTTTGGCCTCAATAAATTATTTTGTAATATGACTAAATGCCTGGTGTGGTTCTATTATGCTGCAACAAAACAAATATTTTATCACATAAAAACTTTATTATTGTAATGTAAAGACAACCAACATACTTTAGTGCATAAGAACATAGTTCGTGTGTACACATTGTTGTGTGAGAGAAAAAAATCACTGGACAGGTTAATCACTTTTGGAAGGCTGGCTCCATTTATCATCAAAACAAAAATAAATTACAGATTTGGTGGGTGAGGGCGAGGGTGATACTCTCTCCGATGCGGGAGAACAGGTCATCAAACTGGGCGCAGGACAGGTGGAAGTACCGCTAAAAGCAGTCATCATCCAGGTGAAAATGGTACAACTCGCCAAACTGGAAACGCCTCCAGAGGGTCTGGTGGACGCTGACGTGGTCTTCCCTGCTGGTGACGGTGAAAAGGGTGGTGTCCCCGGGCCTCCTCAGCCCCCTCTTTGTTGCTGTGGGGCCTGAAGCTGAGAAGCTTCGGGTAGCGTGGGTGAGCCGGAGCCAGTGGCATCCTAAAAGGTGGTGCTTATGGAACCTGAGTCAGTTGTTCTGTGGCCTCTGACAGCTTCATTCTCTTCTCCAATTCCTCAGAAACAGTAGGGCCAAAAAGATGTCCTGGTACAATTGGCAGTTCTCTCAGTATCTTCTTACAATCTTCAGGTAACCTTGCCTGAGCAAGCCATACCTGGCACCGGGCTGTTAGAAGGGTCGCTGAAAGTGTCCCAAGTTCCGAGTTATATGACCCATAGTCAACAGAGCCATCTGTAAGAACTGTAGAAGCGTCAACGCTCGCTGAATCTGTGTTATTGCAGGCAAGAAGCAGCTGGCAGATAGTATTCTCTGCTTGAGTTGTATAGGCTACCGACTCGTACGCCTTCAAGAAAGTGTCAGTATGTCCACATTGTGCACTCGGGCAGCGTACATTGCCTCTTAGAGCCTCATCTGGTGATACCACCAATGCTGCTACCGGCTGTTCAATTTCAGGCACCCCTCCTACCCCAATGCAGTCATCCTCAGCCATTGAGGTAAGAGTGTGGGCTGTCTTTTGCCATTTTCTAGGCACATTGGGACTTGCAAGTGCACTGGAGACTTCGGTCACAAAATCCTTACATGGTGGCATTGTGAACACATTACTACTATCAGCAGCTTGTCTGAACAACACATTGGTTTGAATGGGCTGGACAAGTGTTTTGTCAACCCAACGAGCACCCGCCATTTGCAGAACAGATAACACATCATCTGGAGAAGATGGGCCTGCGCCCGGTGAATGTACAGACCCACTGCTTGAACCACCTGTAGCAGATTGAGCGCGTCACGGCTGTTGTGCGAGGCTAACAGGCGAGTTAATGTCTAACTCAGCAAGGCGAAGCTGTCTCTCTGACATCGGTAGCATACTACATTGCAAACACGGATCAGTCAGGGCCACCTTCAGATGTTGAGCCCCTAAACATAATGGGCATCAATCGTGTCCGTCGTCGGGAAAAAGCGTATTCGGACACAATTTGCAACTTGAAACGGAGATGAGAGAGCTATGATCCATGACTCCATCAATAACACATCCTCGGCTAGCACCGTAGGCACTTAAAACTGTAATAACACCCACTCAGTAGTTTGCGGAAAAATCTTCGGATAGAACCGAAATTTCTATAACGTGAAATGAAAAGTCAAATCTGCCTTCGGATAGAACCGTGTGGCATACAATAACTAGCACAACATCGAGTATGCAATGATTTTAAGATGATAAAATATATATATATATATATATATATATATATATATATAGGCTATGTCATTATATGTTAAGTTTTAGCTTAATTTAAAAAAAACTAAGCTCATGCATGAGATATGCTTAACACCCACGGTGCAACGGCCAAAGACCTCTGTCTAGGGCATTTACATACAAAAACGATTAAAAAAAACAGCATAAAAAGAGTTCTGTTTGAACTGGCCCCAACTCCAGTAGGTCGTTGCCCTTAATCGCCCCACAAATTGTGTATATTCCTGCCTGAGCCTGATTTCCCCTCGTTAATGGACTGTTTTGAGAGTGGAGAGTGAGCTGTGGACGGATGCAATCACAGCCTCCGTTCTTGAAGACAGAGCCGCTCCTCGTAAATCTTCTGCAGTGAGTTCCCGCTTCAGCTCAATCAGCATCACTGCTGGACCGCTCCAGACGACGCCTTTGTTTATTATGCTGAGATTGAGTCAAAGCCAGAAGAGTTGGAGGAGCTGACAGGTGCTTCTGACCACAGACTGTGAGTGTTTATGTTTAAAGGAAGCCCTGGTGCACCAGCTCATTGTGTTTAGCCTCCTTAACGAACAGCAATTAGTAAGAGCTAATGAGAGCGTGCAGTGGATTATAAGTTAAGAGCCTCTTTTTTCCTGTTCTTTCCTTTCGATGTCTGTCTTTCTCTCATTCTTTCATTCTCTAGTCATTCTATATGAAACCTTTAATTCCTTCTCTATTCTCTTTTTCTGCTTTCCGATCACTTATTTTTTGCTACTTGGCTATAGGACGTGTTTTCAAACTATTTATGCAAAATATAAGTTAAGAATGTTTTTTTCCCACTACGTTTAATGCTATAGATGTGTAAACTTGCAATGAATTAAATAAAAATGTATAGTTATGTGCTAAAAAGTTCAGTTTACTGTTTTGTTGTCAGCATAATAAAATAATTATAAGGTAAATAAGAATGGTAAGGTTAACTTTCTGAAAATCTCTGTACAAAGCGATAAGTTTAATTATATTAACTTTATTTGATTTATTTTTAAGGTCTCTTAAAGGTAGGAAAGGCAATTTCAGAGCGGCTAGCAATAATAATTCATTACATTTATATAGCACTTTTCTCTGCACTCAAAGCGCTTTACATAGAAGGGGAGAATCTCCTCAACCACCACCAATGTGCAGCATCCACCGATGATGTGACGGCAGCCATAATGCGCCAGATGGCCCACCACACACCAGCTAATTGGTGGAGGAGAGACAGAGTGATGAAGCCAATTAGTGTATATACCCATATACATTATGGATGATTAGGAGGCCATGATGGACAGAGGCCACTGCAAATTTGGACAGTATGCTGGGGTTACACCCCTACTCTTTCGAAAGGCATCCTGGGATTTTTTGTGACCACTGAGAGTCAGGACCTCAGTTTAACATCTCATTCGAAGGACGGTGCTCAGTAGTCTCCCCGTCACTATACTAGGGCGTTAGGAGTCGGACCCACACAGACCACAGGGTGAGCACCCCCTGCTGGCCTAACTAACACTTCTTCCAGCAGCAACCTTTTTTTCCCAGGAGATCTCCCATCCACATACTAACCAGGCTCAACCCTGCTTAGCTTCAGTGGGCAACCAGTCTTGGGCTACATGGTGATATGGCTGCTGGCGTAGCAGCAGGCAAACTAGCTTTGAAAGCAAGAAATCCCACTGCTCTCCAAAGCCACACCTCCTTCAACACACATGAACGCACACCGCACACAGCCAGAGCGGAGTCTGCAAAGCATCACGAAAGATGGCATTAAATTGCCTCATGTCTCAAAGTACATTTAACATTACAATAATAATGAGCATAAACAACTTACATGGCTCTAGTTCTACCACCTGACTGCTGCAGATTAATTTGGGCATTGGTAGTGTTGAGGACGTGAACAGCTCCAGGTAGAACGTCATGGGTTGCCATCTTGTAATTATGGTTATGACATGGAGTGAACACAGCACAATTGTTTTGGTTCAGGAGGAACCGTAAAACCTGGCTGGTGTTTGTTTACGGCGCCCGATGACTGTATGTCTACAACTCTGCATAGTCTCATGGAACGAACTGATGACATGTGATGTCTGTTCAAGCAAGGTGCATGAAGGTATGCTATTTTTGACTCCCACAGTATTTATATATATATACTGTATTTAGACCACTTATTGATTGCTACCAGGATGTGGAGAGTGTCAACCAGTACAACAAAGTTTTTTTTTTATTTTTATTGCCTACCCTACCTTTACATTTTCTCTAGACACTCCAGCACCACTTGCAGCCCCCTGGGGCTCCATAGACCCGGTTTGAAAAGTCCTGTGCTATACCAAGGCCATCATCTTGAATCCATTTACAATTTATCACTGAATGATTGCAGACATGAGAATGAAGGATAGAAAAACTCTAACGATGGAGAGGGTCTGTTTTTTATTGCCCACAGTCTCGGTGTTACCTCTTATATGGGCTCCCCGCTTTAGTCTGTTAGATTTCCAAGAAGTGGCTATGCCAGACAAAATGTCACACATTAAGATTGACGACACTGATTTGCACCGATTTATTCAACCTAGGATGAAAGACTGGGCTTTTGAAAATACATGTAGAATAAAAGCATGTCTGGACTGTAGGTATAAATCAAAATGTTGACACACACACACACTACTAAGTGAGCATTTGCATTTCTTTTCTACTTCTGTTCATCATCGTTATGGCCTCACGGCTGTAAATGACCAGTCTGTTGCAAAAAGGAACAAGAACAAATATTTTTCCAGATTTAAAATCAAAAGCTTATGCTTATTTCCTACACACAAAGAAAATATACAATAGTAGTACTGTAGTTAAACCCGTTCAGTGATGTTTACCAGTGATGTGTGTGGAAGCTCTGAAATTCATACCACTGGACAGACGTGATTATATTAATAAAAAGGTCTCTGCTCCTGCTATTAACTTTGTGTGAGTTGTGGAAGTCTTGTGGAAATGCTTGTAAATTTCCATGTAATTTTAAATGCCTTGGGGAAAAAAACAAATCTTAGTAATGATCTCTTGATCTGCAGCAAGAAGTAAAATAATTAATTCAGTAATAGAGTAAAATCTAAAGAGCACTATTAAAGCGAAAATGCATGGAAATTTCTGTAATGTTAATCTCTAGGTCATCCATCGGTTGTGGTTTGGCAATGGCAGAGAGAGGCTAATACACCTGGCACTAGTCCTTCCATCTGATCTGAAAAGAGGGAGCTCCTGTTCGGTTTTGGTTCACTTGAAAGCTTATGAGTGACCTATCAGAGTTAAACCCAGCGTGAATAATGTTGCTGAATTCACTTATTTTGAGAAGCTGTACAGGCAGGATCAATGGGGGAAATTAAGTATTTTCTGTGGCCCAAATGCCTGTGTGTAATTTTCTGCCAAACCATACAGCACAGCACGGAAGTTTATAAAGAGCCTCTCAAAAGTGTGGTTCTGTGGGCACGCAACCCCAGAGAGAAAACAAACAGTTGACATAATGCGAAAGCCTTTAATTCGGTCAGGTAGGTTCGTTTTGGACCTCACTTTTGTTTGCATAACAAAGACATCTTAATGTAATGTTGATCAGTCATAACAATATAGTGTTTCCTGTACACACACACACACACACACACAGCTTTGTTTTACTTTACTTGTGAGGACATTCCATAGGCATAATGGCTTTTATACTGGACAAACTGTATATTCTATCCCCTTACACTGCCCCTATCCCTAAACCTACCCATCACAGGAGACATTCTGCATTTTTACATTTTTAATAAAAAGTTTTTTATGGTTTTTAAGCTATTTGAAATGAGGACTCATGAAATGTCCTCATAAATCACGTGTGAGTTGTAATACCAGTGTAATATGCATGTCATTATACACATTTGTGTCCTCATAAATCACATAAACAAGAGCACACACATACAGACATGAAAAAAAGGAAAGAAAAGACTGCTTTTCTTACGCTAACTTTTTTGACCCTCTCCGCTCTACGTTGTTTGACTGTTTATTAGCAACCGGAGCCAGCGTGTAGTTCGTTTCTATGGTTACTCAGTAACTGAAAGCAGTGGCGATCAGCCCCAAAGTTACCAAGATAGATAACATTTGTAGAGGAAAACAGTTATACAAACTTGAGCAGACTTAGTTTGGTGAGTAACAAACTATCTTATCACTTTCAAGAGGGTCAGAAATAGTTTAGTCTTTAAAGTTAAATAATCCGTTTGATGTTTGGAACGCTGCATCAGTCCTCGCGCTTTAAAATGCACGCATTGAAATAGCTCGTGTTGTGTTAATACTCTTTACTATTTTGCTTTAACTCTGCTTTAATGTTAGGCTATCCGTCATGGGGGTGGCACTCTCTAGGGCAATTCAGTGGAGCTCTGAAGCGGATAAACTAGAGAAAAGCCCTCTGAATAATGACATTCTGACTGAAATCCTGCTCTTCACGGAGGAGTTCAGCGACAAACATCCACACGAGGCCCGACTGACATTCAGCGAGCCTTTACAATGGAAAACAGCCCTAGAAGCGTCTGATTTCATGTCAGATTTATATGACATCAGGTAATACCAACAGACGGAGATAAGAGACGTGCAATTGATTTAGCATAACATTCCCTTTAAAGATAGCAGAAAGGTTAGACCTAATTTAATTTTCGTTTCTAGATAACTGTAAAACCTAATTTGGTTCATACTGTAACGTTAGGTTTTCAGATAAATTCATATGCTGAATCAAAGCAGAGCTGCTTAAAGTCAGGTGAATGCTTAAGACACCAGTGACACCCTTTTCCTCCTTTTTTTTTTTTAGAGGAGAATCAGCTATGTCCCAGGAATGTGATGATACAGGACGTCCCCTTCTGCATCTGAGTCCACCTGACATTGAAGTGCACTCATTTTACCACCTGTCTAACCTTCTGCTACTAAACAAAGATAAAAAGATGAAGGAGGTCCAGACCTGTTTGGAGGGTGAGCTGCATGGAGAACATGCGATTTACTTTAAGCACTCATTTTCCTTGAAATGCTGTATTCTGTTATTTTAAATATCTTCCGGTATCACATTTGAAGTCTTAATCAGTTCAGTCAGTGTCTATATTAATTTATGATGCAAGATGAAGGATCCCAAAATCTGAGACCACAATGAATATCTGTAATTATTTAAACCTGAAAATATAGTTATTTTTTCTTCTTAAAACATAAAATGAGCAAAGGCCCATTCACACCAACGATGATAACTATAAAGATAAAGTTCTCAATATTAAAGAATAACAGAGTTCACACCACAGCTATATGATAACGGCACAGAGAAACAATGTTGTGGAATCACTTTTTAGAATGATTTTATCCAGCTGATGAATGATAAAAACATTGACAGCCATTCAGAATCCATTCTGCTGTAACAAGTTTGAGCATTTAAAGAGGCAGACAAGCACCTGCTTAGGATAAACAGAGCGATATCACTGTCGCTGGTGTTGATGCTAATATAGTTATCTTATCTTTATAGTTATCGTTCTTGGTGTGAACGAACGGGCCTCAAGAACTATTTAAAATGCTGCACTATTTCTAGGACTCCAATCAAGTCATGTGAACTCCATTTTTACAGTCATTCAGATGTTCTTCCATTAATGCACAAGATGTTCTGATCGTTCTCAGATCATGCTGGATTATGTGATCAGGTTTTACTCAAACTTGTGGAGTTTGGGCAGCTCAAGTGTTACTGTTACAGCAAGAAGAGGAATACAAATAGGCCTACTGAATCTGGAAATCTGAAATTTGTTATTTTTTCAATTCAGTTTAAAATTGACTTTTTTATGAGAAAAAACACTTTTACTTTCACTTTCAAATAATATAATTTGTAATCTGTATTAAAAAAAATCTGTATTATATGCTATAATATGTATATGTATGAATTTTCATTAGTGGTCTCGGTCTTTTGGACCACACCGTTTTTTTAGAGCAAATTTTCCATCTGAAGATTAGTTTCAGACATGCTTTCTGCAGCATTTGGCTATCATTTAAAGGTGCGTTTGGTAAGTTTTTGTTATAAATTTGCAATGAAACATAGGGCTGATGGAAACATAGAATAGTGAAAGTGTTTTTGCCTGATGAGCAGTTGTGAATAAGGTGTGTTTATGGCCAACAGCTAACAGGGAGCCAATGAAGAAAATCTTTGGGCCCAGATCTCCTACAATACACGAAGACAAACTATTTAATATCCTGCATCAGCTGGACGAGAAGCTGCTAAACATTGCTGTCAGACCGATCATGTATGCATATACTATATACTGCCTTTAATCAAAGTAATCAGCTGTTCTCCTTGTCTTTAATAACTGTATATACTGTATATATTATATATACTGTATATAATTTTATATATATTCAGTACTTGGATTTATAGCTACATTACAGTGCATGCATTTATAGCTATATTACTGTTACTGGTTAATGAGCTGTATTTTTGTTCTGTGTTGTGTGTGTGTTTTTGCCCAGAGAGGGCAGGCTAAGCCCAGCAGCTGTTAATACAGAGGTGGATCTGTTGAAGAGATTCTGTGGAACAGGAGAAAACCAGGCGCTGAAGTCTGTGCGTTACACATCAGGTTTGCATTATCCTCACTCTTCCCCCTCTCCATCACTTCTGCTCACTTTATCTCATTCTGTCACTCACTTATTTTCACCCTCAATCTGATTAATCTTCTGAGTCAAACTGAGTCGATGTTTGGAGCGAGTGATTGTAGTTTTCCGGTGTAACTGAGTGTCTTTGTGAGATTTTTGTCTTTTCTTTTTTTTATGTTGTTCAATTGGACTGAAGTTGTACAGTAATTTAGATTTTGAGGAAAATGGAAACAATTTCTCAGTTCTCACATCTTGACTGTCAGGCACGGCAACAAATGCTGACTTGAGAAGTTAAATGACAAAATTGTTTTCTGAAAATTGAGTGACACTGTGTTTACACCAGGCGCAAGCAGCATAACGCGACATAGGCAAATAGAACCTATTATAATCAGTGATGTTGTCTACACTGGATGCAGCATGCTGCAACGTTCTACTTCTGATGTACTTCACATCAGATCACATAAATGTACTTCTAACACGAAGAACAATTGAATTTTCAAGCCTCAAACTGTTGCAACTGTCATGTCCGATGTAGACACAGTGTGAGTTTATGCTTAAAACAACAACAAAAATATTCCAATGGGGTAAGAAAAATAAACTTATTTTCCTTTTGATTTATAGTAATTTTATTTTTTTTACCCCATTGGAAGATCTTTTTTTTTTTGTTTAAATCAGAAAACAAGATTTCTTCACATTTAAAGACACACTGAACCAGAATTGCTTTTCTATTTCATTAGTTCAAAATCAGTACGATTTTTTGTTTGCGGCAATTACATATTACATTAGACAGACCTACTCTAACAAAAATGAGATGAATGTCACTAATGTGGCTGTGATGATGTGCAGAGCTGCGACAGAAAGAGTGGTGCTGAGTTAAATGTGGCCACTGAACCATCACAGATTCTGCAGGCCAACAAGAAATTGAATCAAGAGAGGTTGGTGTCAGATAACTCAAAAGATGGATCTGTAGAGACAACTGAGGTGACAGCCGGCCCCAAAGAAATGCTCATAGTTCCACTTTCAGAGTCAAACCTCGTGCAGGTGCGTGGGGCCCACTTCCCTGCTGATGTAAAACAAACAGTCTGCCATAAATGAAATCAAAACCAACTCATATCAGAGTTCAGCGAACAGTGCTTCTCAAGGCTGTAGAGGATTCAGGTGATTATGACAATGATAATACATTGAGTACCTCTCGGGATTTTCACCAAAAAAAACTCTCAAAGAAGCAGGCAAAGCAGACCTACAGAGGTGGGATCGAACTATAGTGAAACAGGTTCATTGTTTTCTTCGCCGTCGGTGTGTGAATGGGTGAATGTGAGGCAAATATAAAGCGCTTTGGTGGCCATTGGGTCTGTGAAAGCGCTATATAAATGCAGTCCATTTACCATTCTTGAAAGTACTAGACTCTATACACCTAAAGTTGCTGTTACAGCAACTTACAGTAAAAAGTAAAAAGCTGTTACAGTAAAAAAGGTCCATTGTCATTAGTGTAACAATCTAAGTAAATTTCTAACCAGGCAGCTTTCTATAGGTCAATGCAGTGAATTTGCATGACCAAATAGAACCCAATGGGAAATGTGTGGGGAAATATTCTGCCCCAAATGCGAAATTCCCAATTGTGTTGATTCCTATACTGAAATGACGCGATTTGACCAAACAACTAAATTCATTGAACCCTGGGAAGTTTCTCTTCAAGAAACTAAGTAAATTTAGCAGTTCTGATCATGTCAGTCAGTGCTTACTGCTTATTACCTTATAATTAACTCAAAGTAAAAAAAGAAAAAAATCTGTCTCTATTCGTCACACTCAGTCTTTAAGCCACCAGCATTTGTGGCAATGCTGGATATCCTTTAAATATAACATGTCTGTATTCAAGTCTCCGCAACATGGAAACCATTACATATGTCAGATTTCAGTTTACAAAGAGATTCATCAATTCTTCCTCTTTCCCTGAGGAGAACGGGCAGTTTTGCTGTGCCATAACAATCAACTGTTTTTGGAAAAAGGATTGTGGCCTTCAAATTTTGAGTGATGGATGTGGCTTCTTTTGAAGAGGGGGGAGGGGGTCGCCATGAGGATGCGCAGGGCGGTTTGGAGCATGTGGAGTTTCGGCAGGGGTGTTTGGCGAGGGTGATTTATCTTGGGGTTATGCCTGCAGCAGCTCAGTCCTGAAGAACAATCAGTCATCTTCACTGGCTGGGCTACAGGAAAAGAGTGTCCATCTCCCCCTGTGGGAGCTTGCACTGTATGTAGTTTTATTGCAAACTTTTGCTGTTGAGAGGTGACAACAGTGCATTAATTCAACATTTGACACATTATACATATAACAAAATATACAGATCTCTAAAGCATAAATCCTGCTTCCACAGATTACGTGTTCTCCAATGGTTGTCGCTCTTCTCCCTGGAGGCAGATGGATGGAGAGATTTGCTCCCTCATAATTGAGACCTGTGACACAGAGCCCACGCTGTTCATCACTTGCAATACTAGCGGAGTTTTCCTCGATGAGGTGAGAAAACTGTCAAGAAAGTAATAACAGTCATTTGGTGCGCCAGTTTTGGACTGCTCTGGGAACACAATCCTCTTGTATGTCAAAGCAAAACACAATTCTGCTACATCATCGGTGTCAAAAATGATGAAATTCAGCTACATAACCTATCATCTCCCTTTAGTAATCAGATTCAGAAATGTGGACATTCCCTCAGTTGATTTATATATTGTATTTTTATCAAGAAATCAAGTAGTTTGATCATCTTAATAGGGCATATCCCAACAAGCCTGACCTGAGCACATAGCAGATGGAAATTAATGCATCTCATCGGAATGCTGAGTGATGCAATATGAGTTTTATGAATCTGAAACGTGTCAAGCTGTCAAGGGAGCCAATTTTGGTAGACAATTTGAACATACACAATGTGCTCTTAATGTGTTTGAAAGGTATGGTATACAGACACTTTTCCAAAACATGAGGTAAGCGAAACTGAAAAGTTAAGACATGACAGATATGTGATTCTGTTCCAGATCTGCTTCTCTAGCTGTGTTCAGAGCTTTAAAGCCGCCTCACAGAACTAAATATCTGTGCAATTAATCAAAAGCAACATTTTACACACCACAATATTTTTCATTCTGATTCAGAGCACCACTTAATTAAGTACATCTGTCCATTTTTATCTTTGTGTTTCTTTCTTAAATCTAATTTCTGTCCCTCCTCCTCCTCCACCTCTCTCTTTCTCTCTAAATGTCTATTCTTTTCAATGCGTTCTGTTCAATGCTTTCTGACACTCACCTGTTTATTGTACATTTGAGGTCAGGTTGAATTTACTGCAAATGACAGTAAAGTTAATTGTATAGATTAGACATTTAATCAGAACAATTCACCTCTGAACCTCAGTGATTATGAGCTCAAAGTATAGGTACAGTATGTCTGTGCATGTGTGTGAAGCTGATGGTCTTTGTGTGTGGGTTGGGAGTTTATTGTGTTGAACCTTTTCTCTTGCTCTTTCAATTGTCTTTTTCAAATATGACTCTATTTGTGAGATATGTATTGTAACCCAGCGTACATGTCAGCCAGAAAAACGAATACGCCACTGGGAATGCTCGTTAATCTCTCTGTTTACACTTGCAATATGATTTGGTTTTCCAGGAAATCAATGGAGAAGGAGGTGAAAACTCCTATAGGAGAAAAAGTGAAGCCTACAAAGACCTTGTCACACTGTTGAAAAACATGTCTCCCCATTTTGCTAAGGCTTCTGATGAAAAGGTAACACCACATGAATACAACTCTTTAAGTTTCATCTCTTTTAACATACAAGTTGCCTTATTTCCTCAATTGTTGGTTTAAAACTAATGATTTCCATTGCTGGGTTTCTATGATAGTTTTTAGTTATTCTCTTTCACTGCACTTGGCCTTAAAATGCTCCAGATGGCGATTTATGAACACGTGACAGTAGTTTCATTATAGTGTCTGCTCCACACCACTGGACTTTAGATATACTAACCATGCTCTGGGCAATCCCAACATGTGAATTACAGTTAAGCTCACAACTTTGGCATTAACACAACTGTGGCATACTTATATAATCCATCCCCTGATGTTAAAAAATACATATTGCTTATTAAGAGGTTCGACCTGTGGCATTATAGGCGACACAGGATGTTGCCTTGGGCGAAAAATGACAGGGGGCTATTAGAGTAAACTGCAGTTCATATGAAAGATTGCAATAATGTTTTGGGGGGAGAGTTTTGGACAGTTTTCTGGAGGGCGCTATAAAATCTCACCTAGGGCACTAACAGAGCTTGGGCTGGCCCTGCTTATTAATTCTGCACCTCAGATGTTAGATGGGTTTTTGTGTCTACCTAAAAGCACTTAAACTGGTGATACGTTTTGTGAGTATTGAATAAGCTTGGAGCTCAGTGGTGGTGGTCTGGAAAGCCTGAGTGTTCAGGCATCAGAGACACATAATATCATCATGTGAGTATGCTATATTCGTGCAGCCATCAGTGCCAAAGATGTTACCAAAAGGAGAAGTCTGCTATTAGTGAAATTGATAGGATGTTATTGACAGTACATTGCCCTTATAGCAGTCAGTAGAATGTTATGTTGATAAATTGTCCCTCTTTGATGAGATAATTTCCTTATATGATGTAGATGGGTTCAAGCTAAGATGGAAAGTGCACCAATAGCATTGTTTTTATTTAGTTATTGCCATAAAGTACATTACCGTTGAAAAATTTGGGGTCAGTAAGATTTCTTTTTTTAAAGAAATTAGTGACCATGAAGACATTTATAATGTTACAAAATATTTCTAATTCAAATAAATGCTATTCTTTTGAACTTTCTATTCACAAAAAATATATCAATGTTTTCACAAAAATATTAATAGCACAACTGTTTTCAATGTTGATAATAATTTCTTACGCCCTAAATTAGCATATTTAAAATTATTTCTGAAGGATCATGTGACCCTGAAGACTGCAGTGAAAATTCACCTTTGCCATCTCAGGACTACATTACATTTTAAAATATATTAATAATATTTCACAGTATTACCGTTTTTATTGTATTTTTGTTCAAATAAATGCAGCATTGGTGAGCACAAAGGCCTGTTCACACCAAGGACGATAACAGCACAGAGAAACAATATCGTTTGGAATCTCTTTCAGAACAATTTTTTTCCAGCTGATGAATGATGAAAACATTGACAGCCAATCAGAATCCATCCTGCTTTAAAGAGCTTGAGCATTTAAAGCAACAGACAATAAAACTCTTAGAATAAATAGAATTGTATACGATTATATCGTGCATTGGTGTGGACACTTATATAGTTATCATACTTATCTTTACAGTTATCGTTCTCGATAAGAATGGGCCTTAAGAGATTCCGTTCAAAAACTTTTGAACATCAGTGTACATTTAGATAATCGCATATTAAGTTAAGAAAAATTGTCTAAGCTGTAGATGTGTGCAATGCTCCGACACATGCATGGAGCACTAGACTATTGTGTTCTTCTGTTATCTCCTCTCTCATTGATTTTCGTTTCTCCAGCATTTGCTAATAAAGGAATGAATGTAAAATAATAATAATTTATCACATGATTTTCTTTAAAAAGAAGGAAAAAAAAGAACACACATTAACCATGTAGATTACTCATTTTAAATTCCAAATATTTGCTAAACAGACTCAGGGGAAGAGGCCAATACTAAGAAACATAGACACAAAAACAGCACAGCTGTCCCTCAACTGGCAGCAGTGTGTTCCTGCTCGCTCCTCAGCCTAAGATTAATCACAGCTGAGGAGAAGAGAGCAAAGGGAAAGAGGGGACAAGCTAATGTCTACACTTCTCTCAGTGCGTAAAGTGTCTGCTTGTCACAATAACCAAGAGAGAGACAGATTAAGAGGTATCTACCTAAAAGCGAGAGAGTCTCTCTCCTCTGTCATTGTGCTATTTTTCACATCACCACAGTGTGAAAGAATGTGAGAACAGGCCAGTTAGTCAGACCTCTCTGAATATAGTAAAAGATAAATGAACAAATTGGGTCTCCGATAATGGCCTCAAGATGTGGTAAAAAGTGTTTATTGTTTGAGAAATTATATCCTATTTCTCATCAGTGACAGTGTATTTGTTGGAAAAATGTTTGTTCTACAGCACCAAATATTTAGTCCTTTCTACATGAGATTTTACAGACAAGAATTATATAAAAATTAATTTTTAAATATACAACATCTTTAAGAAATTACCATTTTCCTTTCCTTTTTTTTAAAGCAAATTTGGCTGGCTCAATAGTGTCCAGATTTGTCTTCAGCTTCATCAGTAGCAGAGCACAGTAAATGCCTTTTTTGTTGATGCAGACAAAAGGTTTCCTCCAACTTGTACTTTTCTTTTCTTAAAACAAAGTCTTCAGATCCACGCTAATGTTTTATGCCGACCGTTGGCGGTTTTATAACCAACATAATTCTGTCCTTGAGCAATATAAACGGAAACTCCATCATCGAGACAGATTTCTCTTTATGCTCGTTGCTAAATGATGGTGATGTTATCTCTCGCCGATATAGTTTGCAGATGGAAAATGAATGCAGACAGAAAGATTACTGCTGTACCATATAGTAATGGTTATTGTCTAGTGCTACTCTGCCGGTGTAAAAACCTCTGTCTGGTGTTCCCGTCAGTTACCTTGAGGACAGAAAGTATAAAATGTTCCTTTCATCTATTCATTGTGCATTCAGAGCCAGTTTTCAGACACAAAATAAGCCTGCTGCAGAATTTTAACTTTACTCTCAGCAGAGATGTCCAAGTTAAACTCTGTCGTGTCCAGGACAGGCTTCATCTACCTCACTTGAGGAACAGTTCCCATGAGTCTGTGCTCAGTAGCTCTGCTCACCTTCCATAACTCTCGCCTCTGATAAATGTTCGGTCTAAGTGTGCTATCATTCTAAAGCTCTGAGAAAAACTGGATGAGCTGAAGTAGAGCTATATGCTGTACTTGTTTATTTGACACAATGTCATTTACACATGTCCCTGTATCAACATCCTTTGTAGGTCCTAGAACAACATCCATATCGACCAATCAAAGCCCTAACACTCTAAAAGCATAAGGCAGTGATTGATTAATGGGAATGTTGTTTCAGGAACAACAAAGGATGTTGATACGGGAACACGTCCTACTTGTGTAAATCACGTTAGGCTGTTTATTTGGTACATTATAGTGATGGTCATAATTGATATTGCTGAAAAGTGTAAGAATATTGTTGCCAATATTTTTTTGGGATAATACCATTCTTATCGAGACAGGAAATGCCACTTCAAATTTAAGACCTGATTGAAAGTGCCTACTGTTAACCTACTGAACAGATGTTGCACTTCTGGTGTGATTTTTCTACAATGATTTTTCCCTGCCATGTTGCCTTTGGCTTGTTCAGTGGGGGTATTAAGGCACTATTTTCTGCAAAGCTGCTTTGAAACAATATGTATTACTGAAGAAAAGGAATGAGGTGGATATTCTCAGTGCGGTTTTAGTGTTTGGTTTTTGAACAAGGCTGGATATGTGCTAGCAGGTTGAGTTCGATTATTGGTGGCAGTGAGGAGAAAGACTTTATTATTCTTTGAAGCGATGATGCCAGGCAGGCGGTTCAGCGTGCAAGCATTTGTGTGTAAAAATGCCCACCAGACTTTCATGTTTTATTATGCAAGCAGGCGGGAGCTCAACCATGAGCGCTAGCAGCTGATGGGTGATGGACAGAGGCCGTAAAGAGAGGGCCATAAAAGTAGTCTGCTTAGACACAAATCAAACCCTTCTTTGTTCTTCATATTTCACATTGGTTCCTTGTTTTCTAGATTTCATCAGTTTGCTTTTCTCTGTCTGTCTTACCATTTCTTTCTAATGTCTTCCAAACACATTTCTACAAGGCTACATGTGAGAGTTCTCCTTTTTACTCAATACTCTCATCACCTTCTACAAATAGACGTTTATACACCTGAAACGAACCCGTTACGTTAGGGTGCATGTTGATTTGAGAGCAGATTATGCTTTTAGCTGCACTATGGGACTCTTGTAGCGTGAAAAGTTCAGCAGAGAATAGGCTCTGGATTGCGGCCTGAGTTTTCTGTAATAAGTCTCAGGCACGCTGTGGTCCTTCAGCCATCAGTCAACCACCGGACCGTGATTATTCAGGCCAGACATCCTCAGTGCACACCAGCTCTTAGCCAAATCCAACTGGCCTAATCTCTTAACATATCAGCTGCATGAGGAACCAATGCTTTTTCATACAGTACTTTAATTAGATCAGACACTTTTAATCAAACATGCACAGCCAGGGCTGAGCAGAAGGTGACGCTCATAAGGGAAAAGATATTGTACTCTGCTGCCTTGTCAGACCGGGATAGGAAGACTTTCACTCTGTTCCAAAACCTAGTAAGCTAGTGATAGTAAGGAATACTGATATAAATACACTGTCTGTCGATTCAGTAAGGTTTATATATATATATAAAATTGTATTCAGCACGGATGGATTAAATTGATCAAATGTTTCTTGAGCACCAAATCAGCATATTTGATTGATTTCTGAAGGAACATGGAACACAGAAGTAAGGCTGATGAAAATTCAGCTTTGAATCACAGGAATAAATTCTATTTTAAAATGTATTAAATGCCTTAGTCTGATAAGAGACTTCTTTCAAACACATTTAAAATGGTAAACCTTCTGAATGGTAGTGAAATATTATTATATTAAAATAGTATACATTTATATTATATTATGTAAAGCATAATCATTTGTGTATATATGTGCTTTTTAAAGTACTGCATCATTCCTCTCATGTTGCCTGTATTGAAATCAGTTGTGAGTCTCATTAATAGTAGTCAGCAATATATGTTTTGGAATAGACCTATTTTGTCTTGCAAATTTCTTTCCTTGTCATCTTCATATTTGGATGTTGCAGTACTTTGAGGTTTTCTCTTACTTGATATTCAGGCTTCTGTTTGGGGTGCCATACTGGAGAGTTAACTCTCCCTACTTGTTCTTGGACAGGGTTTATTACTTCAATTATAAAATTAAAGGTGGGTGGAGTGGTCTGAGGAAATGGATATAACTTTGGCTGTTCTTAACTTTGGCCTTCTTTCGGCCAAACAAGCTCATGAAAGGCACAAATTGTGCTTAGCCCAGCTGGATCCACAGCAAGTCCCTTGTGCCATATTAAAAGCTTTTTCCCTTGTGTACTCTTTCTGAACTCTTCCTCGCTCATACTCTTCTCTTTTCCTCTGACCATTTCTGTTTCTCACTCCTGCTCTGTACATCTCTCTAAAAGATGGAACCAATAAAGGGCTGATGGTGGGGCATAGCAGGTGCCTGTGAATTTTTCCTGCCTCTTAACCATTCATATGTCTCCTATTGAGCTTCTCTCATAGGTAATAAAGAAGTGGGAGAGAGAGAAAGATAGAGTCCTACACAATTTCAGAAAATCATTGTTGCGTTACTTTGCCACAAAGACTTCGCTTAATGTGTGCCAAACTGCCAGCCTGCAGTTCAAGAATGTACAGAAACAATAAACTTCTCATATTGTATAGGCAATTAACATAAGAAACTTTGGAAATGTGTTTCTATTTTGTCATTTATTCTCATAACTCAAAGGCAGGATTGTTTTTCTGGCAGTGGACTGTGGAGAAAGGCTGTATTATATAAATGTTCAGGGATACAAATTCATAAGTGGGATTTAGTTTTTATACGTCTCTTTCTTAGAATAAGAAGGCTGCGCTAGCTCAAAGATGACTGTGTGATGTGCCTCCCCAATAAAGAGACAATATGTCAGATGTAGAATGGAAAATATGTTTTGCTAAGCTAAGAGTGCTTTAATGAAGAACTTTTGTTGAACAAAAAATGCTTAAGAAAAATAACTCTTTTAACTCCCCAAGTCTCTACTTTTGGTGCAGAGGTTATTTTCCTTACTATCTTGTTTAATTTTTATTCATTCTCCTCTACAGGACGTTGCCATTCAAGATGTGCCATCCACTAAAAAGATTCTACATGTGGAAACGGTTGATGCAAAGGAAACAGGCCAAACCCTGAAGTCTTACGACCATGAGGAAAAGAATGTGCTTGAGAAGGCGAGACATCAGCTTGTGCGGAACAAGCCGGGCGGTAGGAAGAAGAAATTAGAACCATCTTTGAAATGGAAGAACCTTGGCCTGACATCCCCATTTGAGTAAGTGATAATTCCAAACACCAATGAATGTCTTCTGAAGAGACCCAAAAAAGCCTTCATAGCATGAACATCAGAGGTCACTGACTGGGCTAGCTGATGTTTGCTGCAGTGCATGTGGCTTGTCTATGTATTGTACAAATGCATGTGAGAGGTTTTAATTAAAACCTTTACTACCAAGTGCTGAGGAAATTAAGTATTTTGAATGTTAAAATTGGGTTCCCCTGGAAAAAAAGGTTGGGAACCACTGATCTAGCAAATAAATCAGCCTCTTTGGCTGTTTCAACACTTGTTACTGGTAATAAACCTCCTCTGAACAGTCATCTAAGATTTCCAAAACAATAATCTTTTGTTTTGGAGAAATAAGAATTTCCCAGATGTGAAAATGTACTTCAATGTTCTGTCTTTTGCAGCAAAAGAACCAAATTTGCATTCACATGTTCTAAGGTTTCTCTGTAAGCTGTCACAATATTTGAAACCCATTAGAGAGCTACAGAAGATTGAAACAGACATATTACATGATGGGAGAGAAAACAAATAGAAAGAAATATAATTAAGGGTCAGGGAAAAGCAACAAAGATGCCAGCTAATCCTCTTTTTAAAATCATGTATCTGAAACATCCACATATTGTAATAATTTTGTAATATTATTTTGTAATAATTTTGTAATACTATTATAATACTTGTGTGGCAAAAAATAAAATATCAGAGTAGACATACAAAGTATAAAATACATTATGGAACCTCATAATGTGAATTTAAAATATTTTATTTGGAAAAAAACAAACACAGTCGACATGATTATGATTTTCCCCCCAGAATGTCATGTATATCAACTTCTCAAACGAGAAAAGAATGTAGGGTGGGATTTGATTTTGTCCATGAATTGATTGGATAATTAATACTAAACACTGCAATAATATTCCACAGAAATAAAATAATTTTGATTTCATGGCTTTAAAGTGTATAAACGTATTAATAAGTGTCTGATTGTTGTTGTTTTTCCAGTGAGGCAGAGGAGAAGGCCAGAAAGAGCAGAGAAAGCAAGAGGATCTTGGAATACGGCACAAAGTCACCCGCATCAGAGAACAAAAAAAAAGCAAATTTTTCTGGATCGTCTCTGCCAGGCTGCCAGTCTTCTCAAAAAATGTATGCCACTTTCTCAGTCCACAGAAATAGCTTTTTCATTGTACATGTGGTATTTCCTCTGAGGTAAAAAGCAATGGGATCTGAAAAACCCTCTCCCAGGAACACGCATAATTGAATAACTCTTTACTCTCCTGGCCAAACATAAAAAAAACTTATCCAATCACTGAATTGGAAATAAAGGCTCACTTTCAGGGCAAATTATTTCAGCTGTGGATAAGTATTCATTTTATAGCCTTTAATAAGGCATGGATGAAGCAGCCGTTCAGGTTGGTGTGCACACGGAACGGTCCTCTGGTGCTACTGGGAGTAGCGGTCTGTAATAACCGGCCTGCGCCTGAGCCACTGATAACCCTGTTCCTTCTTCTGACTCCTCTCTGTCTGTTTGGCGATGGTGAGCAAAAACTCCAGCTGTCCCCATAACATCCACTGCCAGAGTACACAGTCTTGCCTGTAAGGAGCTCCGGGTGTAGCCGCAGCTTCTCTTTTTCCTGCCCTTTTAAATCAGTGATGCATACAAAAAAACAGTGTAGCGTTTTGAAGAACATTTGGATGTGTTCGTGGTACACAAACACAAAATAAATGTAATGTATATCACACTAAGCGAGCAAACGTACAATCGTTCGCATTGCAAAACACATTCCACATTTCAAGTAAGTGACTGGCACCGAAAGAGACGAGTACGCTGCTGTCCGACAATACAATTATCCCCTGGAAAACATATCTGAGTCCCTCTGGCCTCTTCTCCTTGTGTACCGAGTTTCATGACTCGTTTCACGATACATTCATTTCAGTAGCCTGATCCGCTATAACGGCCATCTGCGTTTGTGCGTGCGTGTATAAGCTTGCGATGAAAGAGTTCAGAAATGCACTGATGACCACTCCAGTCTTCCTCTCTCTCTGTTGCTCTGTCTCTGTTCTCTCCATCCCCTGCCGTTTAATTTGATGCCATGGCTTAAGATGACACTTCAAATACACCCCTGAGTTTGATGGCCATTTTGTCCAAGGGTTTGAGCATGAGGCCTTTCAGAGAGCAATAATTCATTCCACATTGGTTTCAGAGAGATTTTACCAGAGCTTTGAGAGATTGGGCTGTGTGGTTTGGCTTGCACCTGCTCCGACTCTCCTCCGATTTGATGTATTAAGCTCTATTTATTAGAGAAAGCACTTTTTCTATAATGTCCTGTTATGTATGGATAGTTCTCGTTTCTATCCTGAGAAAATTCTGTGGGAGAGTACTTCTCACAGTGTGTGTCTGAGAGACATAAAATTGTTGGCCAGCTTGAATATTAATATGTCTAATAGGTGCATGTGTGTGTGTGTGTGTGCAAAGTAAAACCCCAGGAGCTGATGACTTCAGCGAGAGTTCATCAGAGGATGAGGAAGATGAGGAACAGCCTGAAAGACGTGCCGAGGCCGCCACCGACCTGCCCTCTGAGTACTGGCAGATCCAGAAATTAGTCAAATACTTAAAGGTAATAAAACACATTTGCTTGTATAAATGCACACACCAACCTGCATCAATACCAGGGCTGTCATGATCTCAGATTTTCACTTCACTGTTATAATGAGCAAAATAATTCACTATAAAAATTCTATTGCGATATCTATGGAGATTTTAATTTAGAACAAATTATCACAATATCTCAAAAAAATATGCTATCAGTCACATTCATCTTTAACTTTAATTAGTTTTTTCACAAAAAAAGGAATCACAGTAAATATATAGGAAATAGGGAGACGAATAAAGAGTTTATAACCATAACTGTACAAATGCCTAGTAAAAGAACTGACTGCTGACTGGGGTGTCCAGTACCCCTAATCTGTCCAAACCCGCATACTGTCTAGTAGGCACATTTGGTTTGAGATTTACTTATGTGACCATTAAAAAAGTATGTTCTATATAGCATGAATATGGGTAGTATGAATTAATGTTGTCACTGTCACATGACCTACCAGCGTCGGTTGCATTGCTTCACTGCCGTTCACAACTTTCCCGTGGCTTCATGGGATAGTAAGTGTCGATCAAATGCGCACTCCAGAATCGTGGCAGAAGTAGTAGGTCATCCGGGTACATTTCGCCTGCTGGTTTTTGTATAGTATGGAAGTAGGCATATTTGGACACAGTGTCTGTCAAACTAACTTTTTTCTTTTTTCTGGTGCGAGTAGAGTGTCTTGCTATCATCTCCTCTGACAAGATTTGGTACTCTAATAGTAGCTAAACACTGGCTGTGTCTGATATCGCCCATATACCCTTAAATAGGGCACTAATTGAGGAAACAACAACTTGTAGTGATCTTGTGTAGTGAAACTATAGTGGACTCATTCAGTCCCACAATGCACCACAGTAATGAGTGTACAACCAATGTACGCTCAATGGCTAGAGAATACCCATAATGCACTGTGAGATTCGCACGCCGAATGAATTCCCACGTCTCGCCAGATGTCGCCCGCAGCTGAACCCTACATCCATCCATTTTCCTAACCGCTGGTCCAATGTCGGTACAGCGTAATATCATACAGGTATAAATTGATTATCAAATTGTAAAATTAAGGTTTATACATAGTTTCCATGACAGAGTTATCTTACTACTGGAGCTGCTAGTTTTGCAAAGTAAAAAAAAAATTGCAAGGACAAACTATGCAGAAGCGGTAGCCCTTTCGGTGCACTCAGTATTTCTCGTTTTCATTTACTCCTTCAAGTGAACTATATTAGTGGACTTATGTGGGGAATCGTAAGTAAGTAATTCAAAGATGTATAATCTCCCTTTACAATAACCTATAGTAAATAATTCATAGAAGGCATAGGCCTACTGTAGATTAAAAAGGGCACTGATGTTAAAGGGCACCTATTATGCCCCTTTTTACAAGATGTAATATTGGTCTCGGGTGTCCCCAGAATGTATTTGTGAAGTTTCAGCACAAAATACCCCACAGTTACTTTATTATAACCATTTGAAAATGTCATTTTTGCGGCCTGTTTTAAAAAGAGCTGTTTTGGTGTGTACCACCTTAAATGTAAATGAGCTGCATATCCCCGCCCTGCCTTTGGATGAGGGCGTAACTTGCATACCTATGGCAATAAACAATCGGTAGAAGCAGAATGGCTGAGAGTGAGAGTCCCGCTGTTTTGTATGGCATTCAGCTGTACATGTTTGAACCGGTGTTGTGCCGAATTTCGACCCCCTGCCAAATTATTACCCCCCTCGTTGAAGTCAGTACCTGATTGCCTAATCCTAACCCCACCCCTAATCCTAACCCCTCCCCCACAACTAATCCTAAACCTACCAATGCTAGGGGGGTAATAATTTGGCAGGGGGTCGAAATTCGGCACAACACCGGAATCAGACCCAGATGATGAAGAGACTCAGGCAGAAGAAACACAAATGAGAATGGACCAGGACTTCTCGGAATGGTTATTTGATACATTTATGTACGTTACTTATAGAGTTTTAATCGCGTCCCCTTTGCAATTATGGATGTGCAACACACACACAGAGTCACACACATACACAAACTGTGATAACGTTGGCGCAATTTTTTGAAACTACAAACACAAATACTGTGATAACGTTTGCTACGTACAAACGAAATTACATTTAAGCGAGGGACCTGTTGTTGTCATGTTTACATTACTTGTCGTACAGGTGCTTATGTGGCAAATGTGACTACAGAACAAGAAAATATATGCAGTTTTTAATCCAATATCTTAAAAAAAAAATTATAAACGTGTGGTTACACACTATACAAACAAGGTTTAAATTATATACACAGACATCCTACGACGACAACAACAACTTTAGACGCATTTGTTGTTGAATTGGCTGACATCGACTGAAATGACTATTTGCTCAAAAATCATAAAATACACTTACTTCTTCTGGAGGTGACGTTGGATCGCGAACAGTAGGCAACGATCCACACTTGAGGATTAACTTTGAAGCAAGACCTGCTTTGAACTGACCCTCGTTCACAAAACAGTCAGTCAGAAAATGATTCGCGCAAACATGAACGTATTTTGGAAGTTTAAATGGCGCCTTTCCTTCGTAAATAAAATACATCCACTGCGTTTTCAGTGGCTCTGATGTCGGAAGTAAGTGAAAACTACTAATTATTACATCCCACAACAGAACACCGGTTGTCGTTGAAACAATGGAGGATGGTGTACGGATCACTGAGGGCGGGGTCTATGCCAAAACACAGTGTCAATCAGACTACGTCGGTGGGGCTTGCGCAATTCTATGTCACAAAGCGCAGAATCTTAGAACAGCTCGTTCTGAGACAGTGCTTATGATTTATTGAGATTGTAAAAAAAAAACACTGGGTGGATTTTTATCATTCTAGGGTGGTTTTGCTCACACACTGCCAACACACATTTATGTTCAAACACCATGTAAAAGTGAATTTTGCATAATAGGTGCCCTTAAAGACCAGAGGACACAGTATGTACACATTTTTAAAAAGATGATCTTAAGTGTAGTGAGAAATAAATCATGCAAAGAAAAACATCCAAGTAAAGTTCAGCCATAGGTAGATATTTTTAGCCCAGTGTAAAACAGGATAATGAATGTGATTTTCCCTATGGGAGGTGCTCATCCTCTACCAAACGTCAGGAAAAAAAGGATTTGATAACAAAATCCTGTTTGATTTTGGAAAGCGTTTGGAAAGTAGATTTGTAAAAAAAAAAAAAATCTTGATTTGTGTGAGGTGTTTGGGGATGCGTTTGTTACAGTGCTGTTTTCTACTCTAGACAGGATGTGTTTGTAACGTGCCCTTCCCAGCATTCTATCTGTCTGGAAACCACAGTTCTTATTTATGAGGGTTTGTCCAGTAGCGCTCTTATAATGTCATTACCATCAGAAGCCGAAACACAGTCCGTGCCAAACTAAATATCTGTTTTATTTTTGGAGTGAAGGTTCAGTTTTTCTCCTCCCCTCTGTCTTTTCTTCTCCTCTTTTCCAGGGTATAGACATGCGTTTGTATTTCTGGGAGATTACGCTTCTATAAGGTGATGCATGAATGATTGGACTTGTGTTTAATGGCTGTTTATCTAGGGATATTTTTGCAGTCTACATTACCTGAACTGTACATTTACATGTCTTCATGTTTGCCTTTCTGTACACATGTACGGAGGGCAGTTTGCACCAGTGACTACATCCTTTCATGATGTGTTAGTGCTATATTAATAAATCGTGCATGTCTTTAGACCGCAAAACATATTACACACACCAAACTCCATTCAGTTATTGCCTGGATGGGTCAAAGAACGAGCGTTGAGTATAACTGCGCGTTCACACATTCACAGACACACTTTGTAACTGCGTCAGTGTGTAGAGGAGGTGGCCACGTCTCACCAGATTCGGCATAACTGCCCCATTAGCTTGAATTAGAGAAAAATGGCAGCCAAACAAAGTTGCATAGAAACATTTTCTCACACTCTCCCTTCTTCCAATTACCCCATTATGCTCCTTGTTAATCGCTTGCAAGTAAGTGAAATACTAGTGCTCTTATAAATTGAAAAAGTGTGTGCAATTTTTGGCAATGTGATTGACTAAACTTTTTTTTTTACGGAGTCATTTTAACTTAAAGGTTGCAGAGTGTCTGTGTCTGCACAGGAAATAAAGCCTAAATCTGGATCTCTCACTGCAGCGGCTCATGCCTCACTTACATAGTGTTTCTCACTGAATACAAAACGCAGAAATCATCTTTCAGAATAATAATGTGCACAAATAAAAGGCTTTAGATGTTTTAAAATGATCTTCATCATGGAATACATTTACAGCTACAGTTTTTCATTTGCATTGTGGCAGTTTTTCATTTGCATAGTGGCAGAAGTTGAAATTCCAGTCAGAATAGAACAGTTGTTTTTCGTAACCAGAGTAATGTCCACATCTTATCTCACATGGCCATTATGAGGTCTTGCTCCATCTACTGGACAGAGTGAGTACAACATTGAATGTGTGTCAGATCAAGCTGCTGGTACACCTCATCTCAGTCCTGTATGATGCAGTGATGCCAAACAGATTGCTTTTCTGAATTTTCGGACTTTCTTTAGGCATACAGAAATTAATAAACGTTTTAATAAAAAATAAAAAAGGTGCACACTCAAAAATGTGATGGCCGATAGTATTATCACTATTCTCTCTTTACCTAAATTACGGCCAATGTAACACTAAGTTCAAAAGCTTAAAGTTGGTAAGGATGTTTTTGAAAGAAGTTTCTTATGCTTACCTAGGCTGCATTTATTTAATCAAAACAATTATTACAATTTAAAGTAACGGTTTTTAATTTTAATATATTTTAAAATGTAATTTATTCATGTGATAGTAAAGCTGCATTTTCAGCAGTCATTACTCTAGTCTTCAGTGTCACATGATCCTTCAGAAATCATTCTGATATGCTGATTTGGGGCTCAAGAAACATTTCTTATTATTATCAATGCTGAAAACAGTTGTGCTGCTTAAAATTTTCTTTAAGCACATATTTTCTTTACATTTCTTTTCAGAATTCTTTAATTAATTGAATTTTGGTGAATGTCTTTACTGTCACATTTGTTCAAATCAATGCATCCTTGCTGAGTAAAAAAAAACATATTAATATATTAATATTAAAAGTATTATTTTCTTTCAAAAATCTTACTAACTCCAGACTTTGAAACGGTTGTGTGATAAGTGCATCAGTTTGTCAGAGCCCGGTCTCATGAAACTTCGTATCTGTACCACGAATTAAATTTCTCGTGGCATTTATACGCTAAAAATAGTTTTTGCGTGTATATGATACGCAGTTTTCGCGTGCATATGATACGCACTTTATGGCGTGTAATACGCACACACTCCACACCCTAATCCTACCCAAGCGGTTTACAGTGCGTAGCATTTGCACGCAAAAATCATTTTTGGCGTATTAATGGTACGAGAAATTAAACTTATGGTATAGATACGCACTTTCATGAGATCGTGTTGCATTAACCATAAGAGTCAGCAATTAAAATTTACATAAAGAATGGCATAACATTATCTAAAGTTAACATTGTCTGCTTTCACACAAATGGTGTGTGTGTGTGTGTGTGTGTGTGTGTATAGTAAGCATGCAAGTAAAGGTGCTCGTAAATACTCTGTGGATATGCTGTTTTGCATCAAGTTAATACTGTCCATTAAATCTGATATCTCTTTGCTCTTAAATCTAGACGAGGCAGCTCTGCTCTGTGGCTCTATGGCTCTCTCTGTGTAAATCATTTATACAGCTGTCTTTATCTTGCTCTGGAGAGCTGGCTGCTTAATTGAGGATAAATGATAATGATCAGACCTCAGTCAGCTTCTCTATAAATTAACTCTAATGTGTATATCATACACAACACCCGTGCCAGAATGAACATTCACATTCTCTTTTCCTAATACCTCTTTGTTCTCGTTCGCTCTGATACTTTCTTTCCTTTTTCTTTCTGCCCTCTCAATTTTCTCCAGAGCATCAGTACAGCTTTGTTTTATTCTTAAGTTTTATTTATATATCCATCCTCTCTGTTTGTCTTTTCCTCCTTTTTCCTTTCTGGTTTCATTCTTTATGTCTCTGTGCTTCTGTGTTTTGCTCTTCAGGAGAATTTGTTAATTTTCTGAGCTCCATCTGCAATGGGCTGGATTTATGAATGCTGGCTCATTCTGCACTGTTTTGTGCTGAATGTTTTAAGTATTCTTTCCTCAGGATAGGTTTTTATGGTGACACACAGCTTGTGCTGTCATTGGGACCTGCTTTCCTGCTCTGAAACAGAACTACAATCTATCACCTCTTTCTGTATTTTTGTGACACTTCAATTATTTCAAATGCCACTAGACGTGGCTATTAATTGAAGGCAAATGTTTTCAACAAGTGGAAAGCAATGCAATACGCTTTTCAGCCTTTTTAGCCTTGATCACAGATTAATGTAAATCTTTCTCGCCAACATTTGTCTGAAGACGTTTTAACCTTTTGAGGTCTGAGGTGTTTTCTGGGCCTTGGAGATGTTTTGACATGTCCTGACATTTGAGCTTATTTCAGTTACTTAAAACATTTCCATGGCTAAAGTCTGATTACACTGTATTCAGCACAAACTACAATCATGTGTGAGTATCATGTATGTAAACGTTTGTATTTTTCACTGAAGTCACTGAAATACATTTACATTTAACCATTTAGGAGACGCTTTTATCCAACACGACTTACAAATGAGGAGAACAATAGAATCAATCAAACAAACAATAGGGCAACAATATGCATGTCACGGGTGTGGTGTATCCGGGAAGGACGAGGAGACGAGGAATCACGAGGAACAGGAACTTTATTCAATAAACATAAACTTAGGAACTGGAAACCACGGAAACATTGACGATCTCAGGTAACAGACGCAGTAACACATACAAGAACCGACAAAGGACAGACAGAACTGAAGGGACTAAATACAGATACAAATGAAGACTAACAAGGTGAAAACAGGTGACACTGATGATGATAACGAGGGACAGGCTGGTAAGTGAGGGAGTGAGTTCAGGTGTGGAGACAAGGAGGATTCTGGGGAGTGTAGTGAAGACGAAGACAGACAGGTGCAGACGAAGACTGTGACAGAACGCCCCCCTCAACAAGGCGCGACCTCGCGCCGTAGAACATCAAAGGGGTGGGGGGGCGGGCGCCCTGAAGGCTGGCCAGGGAGTGACCAAACTAGGAGGGGAAGCCTCCAGGGCGGAGCAGGACGTGCAGGCGGCCAGGGCGGAGCAGGACGTGCAGGCGGCCAGGGCGGAGCAGGACGTGCAGGCGGCCAGGGCGGAGCAGGACGTGAAGGCGGCCAGGGCGGAGAGGACCCTTCGGGCGGCCACGGCGGTGAGGACCCTTCGGGCGGCCACGGCGGTGAGGACCCTTCGGGCGGCCACGGCGGTGAAGACCCTTCGGGTGGCCATGGCGGAGAGACCCCCTCGGGTGGCCATGGCGGTGAAGACCCTTCGGGTGGCCATGGCGGAGAGACCCCCTCGGGTGGCCATGGCGGAGAGACCCCCTCGGGTGGCCATGGCGGAGAGACCCCCTCGGGTGGCCATGGCGGAGAGACCCCCTCGGGTGGCCATGGCGGTGAAGACCCTTCGGGTGGCCATGGCGGAGAGACCCCCTCGGGTGGCCATGGCGGAGAGACCCCCTCGGGTGGCCATGGCGGAGAGACCCCCTCGGGTGGCCATGGCGGAGACCTATGGCCCCCCCCAAAAAATTTCTTGGGGAGAGTGACTGGATGAGGGACAGGCTCTGGGACCGGCTGGGCAGACGTGACGTGAACAGTCTCTGGCTGGGCAGACGTGACGTGAACAGTCTCTGGCTGGGCAGACGGGACGTGAACAGTCTCTGGCTGGGCAGACGGGACGTGAACAGTCTCTGGCTGGGCAGACGGGACGTGAACTGTCTCTGGCTGGGCAGACGGGACGTGAACAGTCTCTGGCTGGGCTAGCGGTGAAGGCCCGGCTATGCTGGACGGAACCAGCGGTGAAGGCTCTGGAGGGCTGGACGGGACCAGCGGGGAAGGCTCTGGCTCGGCAGGCGTGACGCGAAGCTCTGGCTCGGCAGGCATGCAGGGAAGCTCAGGCTCGGCAGGGCTGCAGGGAAGCTCAGGCTCGGCAGGGCTGCAGGGAACGTGAAGCTCTGGCTGGACGTGGCTGACGTGAAGCTCTGGCTGGACGTGGCTGACGTGAAGCTCTGGCTGGACGTGGCTGACGTGAAGCTCTGGCTGGACGTGGCTGACGTGAAGCTCTGGCTGGACGTGGCTGACGTGAAGCTCTGGCTGGACGTGGCTGACGTGAAGCTCTGGCTGGACGTGGCTGACGTGAAGCTCTGGCTGGACGGTCTCTGGCTGGACGGTCTCTGGCTGGACGGTCTCTGGCTGGACGGTCTCTGGCTGGACGGTCTCTGGCTGGACGGTCTCTGGCTGGACGGTCTCTGGCTGGACGGTCTCTGGCTGGACGGTCTCTGGCTGGACGGTCTCTGGCTGGACGGTCTCTGGCTGGACGGTCTCAGTGCTGGACGGGACCAGCGGTGAAGGCTCTGTGCTGGACGGGACCAGCGGTGAAGGCTCTGTGCTGGACGGGACCAGCGGTGAAGGCTCTGTGCTGGACGGGACCAGCGGTGAAGGCTCTGTGCTGGACGGGACCAGCGGTGAAGGCTCTGTGCTGGACGGGACCAGCGGAGAAGGCTCTGTGCTGGACGGGACCAGCGGTGAAGGCTCTGTGCTGGACGGGACCAGCGGTGAAGGCTCTGTGCTGGACGGGACCAGCGGTGAAGGCTCTGTGCTGGACGGGACCAGCGGTGAAGGCTCTGTGCTGGACGGGACCAGCGGTGAAGGCTCTGTGCTGGACGGGACCAGCGGTGAAGGCTCTGTGCTGGACGGGACCAGCGGTGAAGGCTCTGTGCTGGACGGGACCAGCGGTGAAGGCTCTGTGCTGGACGGGACCAGCGGTGAAGGCTCTGTGCTGGACGGGACCAGCGGTGAAGGCTCTGTGCTGGACGGGACCAGCGGTGAAGGCTCTGTGCTGGACGGGACCAGCGGTGAAGGCTCTGTGCTGGACGGGACCAGCGGTGAAGGCTCTGTGCTGGACGGGACCAGCGGTGAAGGCTCTGTGCTGGACGGGACCAGCGGTGAAGGCTCTGTGCTGGACGGGACCAGCGGTGAAGGCTCTGTGCTGGACGGGACCAGCGGTGAAGGCTCTGTGCTGGACGGGACCAGCGGTGAAGGCTCTGTGTTGGACGGGACCAGCGGTGAAGGCTCTGTGCTGGACGGGACCAGCGGTGAAGGCTTTGTGCTGGACGGGACCAGCGGTGAAGAAGTCTCTGGGTGGACGGTCTCAGGCTGGACGGCGGTCTCTGGCTGGATGGGCATGACACTTACTGTCTCAGGCACGGCGGGCATGACGCATTCTGCCTTTGGCTCGGCAGATCTGGCGTGAAGTGCGGGCTCGGCTGGACTGGCGGTAAGTGTAGGCTTCCTAAGAACGAGGATCAGACGAGGCCGTCTACCTGGCTGGAGATTCCCCTGGAGTCTTGCGGGGTCCATGTTGTTTTGGTCGGTTCTTCTGTCACGGGTGTGGTGTATCCGGGAAGGACGAGGAGACGAGGAATCACGAGGAACAGGAACTTTATTCAATAAACATAAACTTAGGACCTGGAAACCACGGAAACATTGACGATCTCAGGTAACAGACGCAGTAACACATACAAGAACCGACAAAGGACAGACAGAACTGAAGGGACTAAATACAGATACAAATGAAGACTAACAAGGTGAAAACAGGTGACACTGATGATGATAACGAGGGACAGGCTGGTAAGTGAGGGAGTGAGTTCAGGTGTGGAGACAAGGAGGATTCTGGGGAGTGTAGTGAAGACGAAGACAGACAGGTGCAGACGAAGACTGTGACAATGCAAGTGCTGTGACTAGTCCCAGTTAGTCTAGCACAGTACCGTACCTGTAGCAAGGTTTATATATATATATATATATATATATATATATATATATAAAATAGTACGTGTCAGTATTAGCCGTTTCTTGAAAATGGCTAAGACTCAGCAGCTCGGGAGTTTTGAACCAGCTTTGAACAGTCAAGGTAACGGTCCATGAAAGATTTTGTGCCTCTTTTGGATGGCACCACAAGGCGCAGTTCACTTGCAGAACGCAAGCTTCTGGAGGGAACATAGGTCTGAAGTGAGTAGTGAGTAGGGGTGCAGAGCCAGTGGTTGTTCTGCAACAAGGCCATAAAACACTAACTGAACATTCTCAATATTTTGAGAACTGGATCTTGTAGCCTAGAGTTTTCACTACACAATGGTATGAAAATCATCCTGCCCACTTATTAACGTAAAACGAGACCCTTCCCTAATAGGCCTATCGAGGTGGATGTGGTCGTGACCATAAGAAAGAATGCGAGGAGATTAAAAGATTTTTTTTATTATTATTATTATTTGTATTTTATTTACAAAAGAAAATAATCAAAATATACATAATGAAGGTCAAATGCACAAAGGCACAGCTTTTTTAAAGACAAGTATTCACTGAGTTTCGGTTCATTTTTGTGACCGAGACAACAGAAAGCGCACCCTGTTTACAATACTTTTATTTTCGAATATTACGACTTTTGGACATACTACTCTTTTGCTGTATACTGTTTTTTGCATAATATTAGTTGGTTTAATGCTTTTGCAAAAGTCAGTGCACTATTTCATGCTTTTCTTCAGAAAGATCTTTTTTCTTCCCCATATTGCAGAACTGTGACTTTAAATCAATGTATGTATATGTATGTATATGGGTAAAGTTATATGTTGAAAGAAAGCTCTTATGCTCACCAAGGCCGCATTTATTTGATCAAAAATACAGATAAAACGGTAATATTGTGAATCATTTTTACAATCTAAAATAACTGTTTTCTATTTTAATGTAAATTTGAAATGTAATTTAGGCTATTACTATGTGTCATGATTATTTTGTTTAGTTAGTTCCAGTCGTTTCTGTATTCGTTCTCGTTAGTTTCTATGGTTACCTTGTCTATAAATACGTGTTTGGTTTAGTTTGATGTCGGTCATCATTAATGAGTGATGTTTTCTCCGGAGTATCTCCTGAGGGCTGAATTTTCAGCAGCCATTATTCCAGATTGTCAGTGTCACATGGTCCTTCTGAATCATTCTAATGTTTCAAAAACATGAAAAAAACTTTGTCTGATAGTGAATCAGTATATCACTTTATATATAGAGCTGTGTGATAATATAGTTTACATCTTGTGATGATACAAACTTTCTCTGAGCAGATTTGCTATATAGTAAAGTATAGAAACCCCTTGGTATAGTGACATCAAATGATAAACCTGTCAGTCATCCATGTTCACAGCTTTTATCTGTGTGTGCATCTGTCCTGAACATCTCTCTTCACACCACAGACTGAGAGAGGGCCCGTTAGAATCGAGACAGAGACATAATAAAATACCTTCAGATGTTTTCTGATTTGTAAAGAATGTCTACAGCATGTTGAGACCAAAGCTGCTAGAAAATGAAAGCATATGAACATTGGATTTCTTTTTCTCTGGTATCAGTACTAAATATAGCTTTGTGTTTTTACAAGATTCAGTGCTAACCCATCGAATGCTTTGAAGACGAAGTGCGTGGCAAGACAGAGAGCGCAGTGAATTCACTGCTAGTTTTGGTTCACATTTAGTCCAGCCACTTAATATGGACAACACATGTGCCTCTTTCTCTCACTCTCACTTTTTTCTTCGTACTTTCTGTCTCCGCCTCTCTATTTTCTCACTTCTTATCACTCTCTCTGTCATTAGTTTCTCCATATCTGCCCACCCTTTTATTTTAAGTCTACATTCATTTCTCATTATTAGTCCTACTATATGTGCTTCCTCTCTTTAATCTGATGTTCTCGTCATCTCACATCCATGTTCCTTGTTAAGTCTTTTTCCAGAGCATTTTCAGTCAAGTTCTACTTTGTTTGTTTATTTTAGAGATGTGCAATACATTGGCACCATATCTGTTATCATGGGCTCTCAATTTGGGAGGGGCAAGAAAAAAAAAATCAAGAGTCTTTTTTCAGCAAATTTTTCACAGAAATGTTTGGCAAACAGGTTTAAATCTGCTTATTACTGTACTTGTTTATTTACCTACTACCTAATTTACTTAAAGGAGAACTCCGGTCAATTTTAACATTGAGCTCCTTTTGTTGTACATTTGGAGTGCTGTCAGTACAGAGAACAACGACAAAAATCGGCGTTGCCTACACCGTGTTGTCGTCTTTTTAAAATTTGCTCCCTGTTGACTTCAATGGGGCAAGTTTTAAACCTGCTTTTAGCCTCTTAACATCCTTGATTTATCATTACAAGTGCACAGCCATGTGAGTGGTGTTATTAAGAGTGAACACGGTCAATCTGACTGCAGTAGATGTGAAAGATATAAATAAAGATTATGTTAATTCAGCCAGCTCACATACCTGAATTTTCTTCCTGTTTTCGGTCGAAGTCCACAGTAGTCGATTGTCGAGTTCGCACGCGCGATCATCAAACTCAAAAACCTCCTCCGTGTATTCAACATCTGATTCGGATGAATTATCCATTTGAGCTGATATTCTCGAACACCACACAGCACCGTCATCGGCTGACAGTTAGAGTCTCTACTGTTGCTTAGTTACCAATGATCGCGCACGCGACCTCCACAATCGACTACTGTGGACTTCGACCGAAAACAGGAAATAAATATAGGTATGTGAGCTGGCTGAATTAACATCATTTTTATTAATATCTTTCACATCTACTGCAGTCAGATTGACCGTGTTCACTCTTAATAACACCACTCACATGGCTGTGCACTTGTCATGACATATCAAGGATGTTAAGAGGCTAAAAGCAGGTTTAAAACTTGCCCCATTGAAGTCAACAGGGTGAACATTTTAAAAAGACGATAACACGGTGTAGGCAACGCCGATTTTTGTCGTTGTTCTCTGTACTGACAGCACTCCAAATGTACAAAAAAATAAGCTCAATGTTAAAATTGACCGGAGTTCTCCTTTAATTTTAAATGTAAATGTAATGTGACTGTAAATGACGCTCTAGAAATGTGACTCATTGTCTATCATTTTGCGAGCAACTGTTGATAAAGTTTTCGCAATATAGAAAATATTTTAAACCATGAAGGCGAGCCTTGTGGATATCAAGTTAATATCAAGTTAGTCTTTAAACGCACTAATAATTTAAAAACACTGGTAAATACAAATATATTGAAATACATGACAAGTTTCAATAGAATAAAATTATATTAAAGTATATTTTTGCTTACCAAAAATTCTTGTCAGGACATTCAGCTGTACATTTTAACCTAATTGTAAAGACACTAGAAGTAATTTTTACATATAAAGAAGTCCTACTTAAATGGGTAAAAAAAGCACTTTAAAGGCTGGGTTGGTGATACAGAATTTTTTGGTTGAAAGTCTCTTCACATCCTGATAGCAATCACTAAGTGAGGTGGTCTAAATGTATTTATATGTATATATATATATATATATCGTCTGTGTTAGGAGTAGGACCATAAAATGTTTGTCCAATCGCGTTCGTGTCTTTTGAGGTGTGGCTTTAGAGATGCTCTGAAGGGATCTTATGCTTTCAAAGCTAGCTCGATATTGCAAGCCTCTCTGAAATTGCCTACCCTACCTTTAAAGTTCAACTAAATGTATTTACCATAAATTTAAACTATAGCACATTTTCAGTTAATTATAAATAGCAGGCAGTTAACTTGCTGAAAACATTGCATTCAGTTTGAACTTAAGTACTATATTCTTGTAAAGTATATTATTTTCGTATTGCTATTTAATTTATGCTAAGGTGAACTTTTTCACAAGGGACTACTCTATACTACAAAACGGCATAGAATAGATATGTGAATTGGGACACACTTTGTGTCTAGTAAACGAGGGTGCTAGGCAGGCCTAATCACTGCATCTTATCTTTTTCTCATTTTATGAAAAAGAAACAGAAGTGTCTGTTCAGTTTCCAGGAGACTGGACTTGAGTGTCACATTTCAAAGGTCTGTTGCACGAGCTGCATTACAGCAGCTTACATGTCACTTTCTGCATTGAGCACACGGCCAGCCTTGGAGAGAAAAGCTTCTCTTTGTTTGAATTCATAAGAGCTGCTTCATAAAAAAGGAGGAGAAAAACGAGGCATGTGTTTCTGGTGTTTTCTCTTGGGGAAAGCTGATCTTAGATCTGTGGTTTTGACCTAAACAAACAGCAATCTCTAAAGGAGCCATAATTTGTTGATTAAAGATGATTAATAGTGTAGTATTTTTGCTGGATCTCCTGCTTTATTTATCTGTCACTCACCCTTCTGTTATTTCATTCCAGCCGATAAAGGACATGCCGTGAATGATATCAAAACCACAGTTGTCTCCGAAAGATGTATGTGTTAAGGAGTCTGGCACAACAAATGCCACATGTTTAGTTTGTTGTACTCACTGCGTAGGCAACCTCTTGAGGAACGACCAACTTAAAACACTGTGTGTGTGTGTATATAGCAACTGTCAAAACAGGGCTTTTTTTTAAGGCCAATCCGTTATCATCTCCAACGTTTCAGAGCTTGTTTTCTTTTAATTGCTAACTTAGGTCATTGTCTATGGTTTCAGGCAGCAGCACAGCAGTAGTCTGTATCAAAGGATCTCTCCCCACCCCTGTTTATAGTCACAATATGAGACACTTATACACAACATGTGCTCAACAAAATAAGACTTGAAGGGATGATGTGTGGGTGAAATGGGTCGAAAAAAGGGGTTCATGGAGAAATTAAGCTATTGATGCAAAAAAATACAATTAAGATCCTTGCACACTGAGTCTGAAATTTCCATATGCGTTTTTTCGTATTCGTGATTTGGTTGCTCTGAATTGTCAAAACACCATTCAAAATGCTTGCTACGGATGCGAAAAAGGCAGAAAATCGAATCCGAATCCAAATTTTGACGAAGGTTTCAGAGGCAGTGCGCAAGCTGGATTGACAAAACATGAGGTCGTGTTTATTTTTTAACGTGCGGAAATTTCGGACGTGAATTTCGGACTCGGTGTGCAAGGACCTTTACTGTATGTGATGTAAAATAGGCGTGCACAACAGCCTTATACAGACAAATAACACGGGCATCTTCTGTCTAATGTCTAAGAGTTCTGTTGTACATCTTTTAGATTGTTGTGATCATCTGTCTGCGGGTTTGATTGAGCACCTAATGTAATTTCTGCACATGTGTTTGTGTGTGAACAGGGGGCTAATCAGACTGCCACAGTGATTGTTTTGTGCTCTTTGAGAGACTTTAACCTGGTCCAGGAGATGTGTCAGCTGGCTATCAGAGATGTGGGGGGTCTGGAGGTTCTCATCAACCTGCTTGACACAGATGAGACCAGATGTAAAGTAAGTGCATCCAGTCTCAGTTAATTAGGTCAGAAGTCACCATTTGACATTTTTATCATTTATGTAATTTATTTTCAATACACTACTGTTCAAAAGTGTGGGGATGGTAAGATTTTTTTATTATTATTTGATTAAAAATATAGTAAAAACGGATGTTAAATTTACAAATTTAAAAATAACTGTTGTATTAAAATAACTGTTGTATAAATTTAAAATAAATGTACTGTCCTGAATAAGACATTTTACTTAAAAGATGTTTACATATAGTTCACCAGACAATATAAAAGTTGAATTTATAATTATCGTTACCTGGATGATCCATTTTTTTTTCTTTTTTTTTTCTGATGGTTGTTCATGAGCCCCTTGATGAATTTGTCCTGAGCAGTAAAACTGCAAAAAAGGATTTTTCTCAAGAACATTGGGTTCTTGAGAAAAATCCTCCAGGTCCTGCAAATTCTTTGGTTTTCCAGCATATTTTACATATTTGAACCCTTTCTATCAATGACGGTATGATTTTGAGAACCATATTTTCATGCTGAGGACAACTGAGGGACTCATACAACAAATATTACAAAAGGCGAAAACATTTACTGATGCCTCAGAAGGAAACACAATGCATGAAAACTGTTGAACAGGATGAAGATGTGTGCATTTTTCTTATTTTGTTTAATTTAGTACTGCCCTTCAGAAGTTACAGAAGATTCTTACATGTTTCCCAGAAGACTAAATAAGTAAAATTCAAAAAGTTTACACCTCCTGGTTCTAAATGCATCGTGTTACATTCTGGAGCATCACCTAATGGAATTTATTCCTGTTATGGCTAAGCTGAATTTTCCAGTCTTCAGTGTCTAATGATTCTTTAGACATCATACGAATATGCTGATCCGGTTGATTTGTTGATCCTGTAACATTTCTCAGTTGTTCTGCTTAATATTTTTGTGGAAATATTCTTTGATGAATAGAAAGTTCAAAAGAAAAGAATGTATTTGAAATATAAATCTTTTGGAATGTTATTAATGTCTTTACTGTCACTTATATTCTGTTTAATGCATCCTTGCTGAATATAAGTATACTTTTTTTTTTTTAAGTTCGAACCCCAACATTTTGAACGATGGTGTATTTACATATTATTTTTCTTTTACTTTTATACTTTAGCATTAATATTAGTATCACAATGAATTGTTGTTGTTCCCTGCCTAATATGCACACATGATAATACAATATACTGAGACTGTGAGTGATTTCGACATTTATGTATTGGCAAAATGACCATAATTACAAAATGATAACTCTTTTAACAAAGTATTTAATTGTTAAAGGGTAACACTTACTATTTTTTTTTTTTTAAAGCATATCAAACTGCCATTTTTGTTCTCTTGAGTGTAAAAGAGAAGTTTGAGCTTTCAAAAAATTCCAGCAAGTTGTAAACTCAAAAATTTCAATCATTTCTACATGACGCACCATCAGGTGCTGTATATGAAGCAGTTATTCTTATAATGGATACTTTACTCTCCCTTGCTGTTAGATTGGTTCTCTGAAGATCTTGAAGGAGATCAGTTGTAACTCCCAGATTCGGCGGACCATCGCTGATTTGGGCGGTTTGCAGACCATGGTGTCTATCCTGGACTCCCCTGACAAAGAGCTGAAGAGCCTTGCTGCAGAGACCATCGCCAACGTGGCCAAGTTCAGACGGGCCCGCAGGACCGTCCGACAGCATGGTGGCATCAAGAGACTGGTGAGAAACGTGAAGTCTGTGCTTATGCGTTTGTCAAAACAGGTTGCCCTTGATTAAGAACTCGCACAAGGAAAAGAGACAAAAGGATGGAGAATGTTGAGGGACAAGCAATAGAACATGTGTACACCAGCCTCTATTTCTCCACTTACTCTTTCTTTCAGTCTGTTTCTCCCAATCATTTTCAATGCCAGCATCAAAGGGAGCCCATTGCAGGTAAAAACAGATTGAATATCATTCTCCCCCTCATCCTGGCATGTGTGTTTATTGACAGAGTGACGCTCGGTATGATTAGGGCTCACGTGTTACTCTGCTCTGTATATTTACTCGGGGCCAGACTCGGACGTTCTCTATGTAGCTATCATAGATTAGTTACATTTAAAGTCCCAGACCACCTCTGAACAGCACGCGCGTGTAATGCTGTGTTAAAGTGGCCTTTCTGACTTGACAGCAGGGAAACATGAAATTTACTCTTTGAAGGATGTGGTCATTTGTAGATTTTGGTGTGACATAGTCTGAATTTCGAAGCCCTCTTAAGTAACAGCCAATCTTTGGCTGATGATGAATGTTTAGATGAATGTTGGCAGCTTCAGGGCAGGATATTGTATTCCACATCCTGCACTGAAGATGTCATAAAATACACCATGACCCCACTAATAACACTTTCCTACTCGTTTTGCACATGCCACGACTCTTCTACCTTAACGGGAGTGAAATGAAAACAGTATAAAGCATCATAAGGAATAGAAATGTAATGTTAGCATGATATCATGTGAGGCAGAGTGACAACTCTATTGCATTGTTTCAAAGTTCAAGCACAGGAAAAGGCTTTAAAATGTGGCAACAAACTGAAGTTGTTTCTTGCAGGTGGAGTTGTTGGACTGCGTGCCTGATGGTGTGTCTCTGAGTAAGGAGCAGGAGAGGGATGTGGAGGTGGCGCGCTGTGGGGCTCTGGCTCTCTGGAGCTGCAGCAAGAGCACCTGGAACAAGGAAGCCATCCGCCGGGCCGGGGGTATCCCTCTGCTCGCTCGGCTGCTCAAATCACCGCAGAAGAACGTGCTCATCCCTGTGGTGGGAACATTGCAGGAGTGTGCTTCTGAGGTTTGCTCAAATCAGTTTTAGAAAATGAGTTTAGGTATGTTTTGAATGGCCTATTGGTATTACACACACAAAAAAAAACAGTACTAGTTTGCGTGCTGCACCAAAACCAGGGGCCGGATTCATGAAAATCTTCTCAAGAAAATTCTCAAGATAAACTTTTAAGAAGTTCTTTCGAATGTTCCTAAATGCAATTCTTGAAAAATTCTTAAAAAGTTCTCAGATATTTTCTTAAGAACATCTAAAAAAAATTCTTAAGAAGAAAATGAAAGGCTTTGGTGTTTTGTGATTGAAAGGCGGGTATTGCTGAAGACTTTTTGTGCTGTCTGCATATTACCATAGATATCACAATAAGCATGCAAACTATTTTTGTACGACTGGCTTGACGGGAGTTAATCACTCAGCGTCATGTTTTTAATGCGCTGTGCCAAGTTAAAATAGTTTTTTAATATTTTAATAGGGCCTGTCTCAAGATGCAGTGGTCTTTCCCATTCATTTGCCGTCTTTCTAGCGCTCTCTCTAGAGTGAATACTGTAGGTCTTGTATCTGCGTGTGCTGCCTTGCTAGCTCTAGCTAGAGATATACGTGCAAATGATTGATCGGTGTCACTTCAGAGTACTCGTCCACATTCATGGTACTAGAAATATGTATTATATGTAGCTAGTGTTATGTTGTATTTATGTTGCAATAATTTCATTAAACATCTTACTTTTGGGGATATAAGGAATCACAATTCCACAAAAATATTAAGCGTTAACTTATGTTAATATTAACTGTTGTCAACATTGGTAATAAGAAATTAATAATATTAAAAAGATATAATAAGAAATTAGCACCAAATCAGAATATTAGATAATTTCTGAAGGCTCATGTGACACTGAAGACTGAAAATTCAGCTTTGCCATCACAGGAATAAATTACATTTTAAAATGTATTAAATTAGAAAACAGTTCGGTATTTTACATTTTAAGCCCTGTTTTAAGATCATTTCTGATTAAATAGAACGGTTAAGATTGAAATTTGGACACATGGTGCTGGCCCGAGAATTTTGGGTTTCTGTGGTAGCACCCCCCCCTACCTCACAATGGTTGCATAGGTGCACTGGAACAATCCTTCATAAAACACATTAAACTTTAGTTTACAAAGACGTGAAACTCACAGAGTGGTCTGGGGTGTTCACTGATATGCTCACACAAAAATCGCTGCAAAAGATGGATAATGTTTCCATCTTAGAGTCCGATATAGACTTTATCTATATAGACTTTAATAGACTTTCCATCTAAGTCCAATCTAGACTTTAATAATATTTCACAACATTACTGTTGTAGCTATCTATGTTGCAGCCTTGGTGTGGTAAAAAAAAGACTATGAATGGTAGTGTAATTTTGAATTTCAAATTTGTTATTTATATAACCATGGCACTGTAATACTACTAAATAAAGTATATTTACAGTTACAAAAGTATTATGAAACATAATGCAAGCTACAAATGCTACATATAAAGCCACTATATAAGGACACTCAGTGCAAAGTATGGCTGAAAATAACATACTGTTCATGAAACTTTACTTTTGACTGGAAGATTGTTTTCTATTAAAGGACCAGCTTGAAGATGTGAATGACTGTATGATGCCAGAAGCAAGAAACCTTAGGATGAAATAAGCGCTATGTCGCTGCACGCAGTGTTGTTTGGCAAGGCAGAGTGGTTTTTACAGTAGGTGTTCAGCGTAGAAAGTCATTCTGCATGTTTGTATTGGCAGAAGAGCTACAGAATTGCTATACAGACTGAGGGCATGATTGAGGATCTGGTGAAGAACCTCAGCTGTGACAACCAGGAGCTCCAAATGCACTGTGCCAGCGCTATCTTTAAGGTACGGCCATACACACTCAACTACACTTTTCTTTGGCAATGGATAAAAGGGGTGAGGTTGAGGAAAAATTAAATGGCGTACTAATTTAGTCCTGGCTTTGACTGTCACAATACAGTGCACATCTCGATACTACTTACAGCTTTTAATGTGTGTGGCGCTTCATTCCTGTTTTAGTGTGCAGAAGATAAACATACCCGTGATCTGGTGCGGCAGTACGGCGGACTGAAGCCACTGGTCATGTTGCTCAACCAAGCTGCAAACAAGCAGTTACTAGCCGCCACAACTGGAGCCATCTGGAAATGTTCCATCAGCATGGAAAATGTAGCCAAGTATGTGCATGTAACTACAGATCCTCTGCAAAAAGTTTTATTTAATTTTTCAAAGAAATTATGACAGTTATGAACAACCGTCCTCTCAGAACAACCATTGCGTAATTATAAGTGGAAGAAATATTTTAAGCAGTATATTAATTAATTTAAAGGGGGCAAAACACACCCAGTTTCTGCCAATCTCATTTTAATCTCGAGTACCTATAGAGTAGTATTGCATCCTTCATATCTCCGAAGAGACTTTAGTTTTATCAGATTCATAAAAGACAGATCGGCATCCGTAACCCTAACGAAGCACGTTGATGGACGCGCTCTTTCAGGAGAAGTGCCCGTTCAAGGAATTCCACCCTTTATGATGTCATACAGGGCCATACTCGAAAGCAATTTCCGAAACTTATACGAATCGTGAAGGAGTGTATTTGGCACAGAAATACTCCATCATACGTCCAACTAATTTTTTTTAAACTTTGGCCATGTTTAGCATGAGAATCTAACTCTTTAACATTGTAAATAAGTCAGAATGCATGAAATGGCATTAGACACCCCCTTTAAAGGTTGTATCAGTGATTTCAGGCCCAAAAATAAATGATCACGCCCCATAAGCAGGCTGTCAAAAAAACGTGTCTCTGTAGGCAGCCGTTAGGAAAGATTAGATGAATGTGATCATTTATTTTTGGGCCTGAAATCACTGATACAACCTTTAATAACTAAACTTATCACAGACACACATTTTCTGTTTAGCATTTCTCATTAATTTCATAAGGTTTATGAGTTTTATCTTGCAGATTGCAGATTTAAAGAAAGGTTGTTTTGAAAAAATAGTACTAAGAATTTGGTCATTTTTAAATAATATTCCATTCCTAAAAATCTACATTTCATTGCTCGGTCAACTAGATGACCTGATCTCAATTTGGCATATGAATCTTTTAGACTAGGAGGTGTCAAGTCAATGTGAGATGCATAATTGGCTCCAGATTTGGTCAAATCGTGTACCACAAAGGGGTCTGGTTGGGAGAAGGACAGAGGATGTGCAATCAAATCCTTCATTTTTACGAGATGTCTCATTTGTTCACTTCTAACACTCAGATTTTCCATGGCTCAGAGCTGTCACCATTGTCCATCCGAGTCTGCTCTGAATGTGGCTACAGAAGTGATTATTTGAAAAGAGAGCAATAGTTTTTATAAACTCTGTCAATAAGCTCTGATCTTTTATGATGACTTTATGCTGAAGGAATGCAAATTGTTCTTTCACCCATACCGCTAACAAAAGATGAAGTAAAGTGTTGATTTTATAGAGGCCCGTGATGTGTTAGTCGAGGCCGTTGCTCCATTAGTGCGGCTAGTGGGATCTGGAAGATGTGGAATGCTTCTCTGAAACAGTCGTGCTGTAATAATCAGGAGTGTAAGCTGAAAGACTCTTAAATCGTTTGTCATGTAAAGCACGCTGGCCTTTATTCCAACGTCACTTAGCTCAGCGAAGATGATGACCGTCCTGGAGGCTTTCCTGGTGTAATTTTTCTGGCGGCTGATGTCTTTTAAGCCAGTCAGTTTCCCCCATAAATACGAAAAACCTTGGAATCTTCATCTGGCTTGCCCATTCTGTCACACAAGCACTCTCATATAAAAGTGATTTACACATATACTTTGCTTTGCAGTATGCGTTTGGGGACTCAAAAATGCATTATTTAATTCCACCATTACCTGTCTATAAATTATCAGGTGTTATTTTCACAAGTTTGAGGCCAAGGAGCTGATAAATTTACATTTTTAGTTTATGATAAGAGGTTGTTTTTTTTTTAATGGGATTGTTATAGACTAAGATCTGTAGAAGGATCTACTGTCTGGCTCCACACCAGTCGCAATAGAATAGTATTGAAAGAGGAATTCAGAGGGAGGCTTGCGTCTGAAAGGGCCCAGTAGCAGAAAGGCCACTCTCTCTCCACCTCATAAGTCAAAACTGACAAAAGCTCATCCTGCGTTTACATCAAGCTTAGTTTGCTGAAACTAGAGGCAGGTGCCCCATGCCACATTCAATTCGCTTAATGTCCCATTAGCCAAATAAGTGTCCTCTAAGAAAAGTAATGCTCTTTAAAAACATTTAGTCAAGACTGGGGCAGCGTTAAACTTATGCTTAAAAGAGATTAAACAAGCCAGTAAACAAAGTTAGTGAACACTACAGATGTATAAAGGCCCGTTCACACACCAAAGACGATAGCTAGCCTATTTAACCATAAAGGTTTTAAAAATCGTTCTAGAGAATAGTGGCATGTCACAGCTATAAAAGTAACAACAGAAAGGAACAATATTGTTGGAATCACTTTCAGATGCTTTTTCTTTTTCAAAAGCAAAAATGCTTTTGCTTTTTCTTTGCCTTGCTGTGGTGAGGACAAAATCAACTCTGGTGAAAAGTGGTGGGGACATGCCCCACCCGTCCCACCAGAAAATTACACCTATGTATTATAGTCTGTATTGTGCTGTGTTCACTTGCACAGGTGGCTGTTTGAAAGTTTTAGATGCCAGCTGTATAGGAAATCACTGTTTCTGGCAGAATATTTAATGCATACCTGGACAGAACTGGTTTCATTACAAGGTTTTTTTTTTAGTTTTTTTTTTTACAACATATAAAGCATCAAGGTCAAACGCAGCATTTGGAATAAAGCAACCAACCATTTGTGAAAATGAAATCTGTCGAAGTAGGGAAGCACTAGGTCAGTGAGCACTTACCAGGGAATGTTTTCTCGATCCATCTGGTCTTCGTGTGCCATTTCAGAAACAATCCCAGCCTGGCGTTTTAAGGCAAAAATCATTTTTAGAATGTATTTTACAGTGGTAATAATTTTGAGGTGCTTTTCCTCCTTATTTTTCTCCACTGAAAGCACACAAGCTGAGAGTCCTGGTGTTGCCAGCAGCAGACAGCATGTCTTTGTGTGGCTGATGAGAGGGCTGGCCGTGCGTGTCCAGCAGAGAGAGGGGTTCAGGGCTGTGTTGAAGGGGCTTTTAGAAGGTGGCCGTGCCTGAACAGAATGTGAGACCTCCACAAATATGCTGGGAAAGGCATAATGATTAATGATGCATAAAATTAAAATGGTTATATTATAACAAGAAAAATATTAGAATGATTATAATCATAACTATACACAAAGGGTGATATTCACTGGATTTTTTACTCAGAGCTTTTATAGCAAGATCTCAGTAATCTATTATCTTTCAGCTAAGAATGCTGATTCAAATACCCACATTTAATTAACTCAACTTTATTTGTCTACCAAATGAACACTTTTGGTTTTGATGTTTCATTAAAAAATTCATTTTGGTGCATCACTACTAATTTCCCTTATCTTTCGACTTTGCTTGTGCCATCAAGGTGTTCTTCAGTAGCTTCATTTTGAAAGTATTGACTCTTTGCATATCCCCCCTGATTGCTAATGTTAACTCAGACCAGCTTTACTGAACATCTCATAGGCATGAACTGGAGATTTTAATGAACTGTGCAATTTTATGTAAAAATGTAAATGTGCTCAAAATGTGGTTAAAATCTTACAAGGGCTGGAATTAAGTGACATTGTGAAACTTTTTTATCTGATGTTTTTCTTTAAAGAAATTCTTAAATCTCGCAGTAATGTGGTTAAACTGTAGACACTAAAAAATATATATAAAATGAAAAGAGAAAGGCCTCATTTGAAAGGGTTTAGAACTCATAACAGCACAAAATTGCAAAAAAAACTAAACAAATTTTTACATTATATCTATTTTTTTAGTTTTATTCTGAAACTGCAAGAAAATCAAAGCCATAAATCTAAACAATTTGTATTCCAAATTTGACCTTGATATCTCAAAAAATTTGCTTTCAGTAAGATTATTTTTGCCTGCAGTACCAAAAGTTTTCACTAGATGAAATTCGTATCCCATTAATTTCCAATGAGGTCATTTTTGACCGTGAGGAGCACAAGTGTGACTATTTTTTTCAGGACCATTTAACCTTTCAAATAATTTCCATGATTTGTTGTTGTTGTTGTTGTTGTGTGTGTTCACATAGCAAGTGCCAAAACCTTTACCAAGTTTCGTACCATTCCAATGAAGTGGAAAAAAAAAAAATAAATAGCAAATGGTCAGTTGTTTTGGGTTTTACTGTTCACTTACAAATCTAAACATTATTCTGTATACAGTCTTTCCTCAGCCACCCACATTAAATATCCTATGCCTGTGATTTTTTTTCTTCTTCTTACAACTATAACAATGTGCTTTTCAAAGATAGTTCTGTACTATTAATCAAAGAGTCGGTGGGAGCATTTAGGATGCTGTTAGGAGCTCTAAAACAGTGCATGCTCACTCTTTAACCTTTGTTTTGCGGTAGCGACTGACCGGTGCTGTTTTATGTTGTTTCTCTTGGCATGGTTATTTGGCAGGTTGGTGTTGGCTTTACAAAAATAGACAACAGCCACAGTCCATTTATCATAGGTAACATGTAATTACTCCACAACTTTAATGTAGCATACTGATAACATTTCTCTGATGGAATCTCTGTTTAACATGCTATGTTTGAGCATAGGCCTGGCCTTATATCTGACTTATTTTTTCTTTTAAAGCTGAGCTAATTTTGGCAGCTATTCTTTAAATTTACTCGCGAGAAAATGTTGGTTTACTTTGACCAGAGCCAAATGACCTTGAACACTCTTTCCAATGGCCATCAGGGCTGCTTAGCCAGAAACCGTAACTGTGAATAAAAACAGCCATATAGCTTAACCGTACATCAGAGATTAGTTGAGGCTCCCTGTGACCACATTATATGCCTTTTAAATGTTTACTGTAGTTTACCACTACTTTGCAAACAAGGCCAGAATCGCACCAAAAGCTCTTGTTTTCTTGGTCCAAACCAGAAAATGTGGTCATTGAGCATAAATGCATATTGCGACCAGCGTGGGAAATGTGGAGGCAATATAACATCACCGGATTTATTCTCCTCCCAGATATCCACAGCCCTTATGAATACTTCCTGTTGCTATTTATGGTTTTGAGTCTTCATGTTTTTACAATCCATTGCATTATGGAAAAAAATAAATTTGTTTATCTAGTAATAAACAACCCATTTCATGTGTTTGTGTCCAATGAAGAAAGGTCCTTGAGAGCAATATTGAGACAACTTGGTTTTTTTTTTCTTTCTTGGATTTACCATTATCCCATTATCAGATACCACATTTTAAACAACAATTTAAGCACACGGGTAAAACTCACCATTCATTGCCAAACGTAATTTAAAAGCTGTAATTTTATGGTTTAGAGATTACAAGCAAGTGTGTTCACACAAAAAAAGTGCACAAATTTTGAAGAAAAAAAAAAGAGTGCACCAGAAATGCAAATTTTGTGGAAGCAACAGGAAATGCTATTTTTCTTGCAGATAACCAATTGATGGCTTGGTATATTGAGTCCTTGTATTTGTTTTTTATTGGAAGCACTCTGGAAATTATGTATGCACCATTTTCTTGGGCTTGCATATGAGTAATCCTTTCTTGCTCACTCTCTCCCCCAGGTTTCAGGAGTATAAGGCACTGGAGATTCTGGTACATCTGCTCAAAGATCAACCTGAAGAGGTACTCGTTAATGTAGTGGGGGCTCTGGGAGAATGTGCCCAAATATCAGAGAATCTTGCCACCATCCGCAAGAGCAGTGGTATCAAGCCTTTGGTCAACCTACTCACTGGTACCAACCAGGCCCTACTAGTCAATGTCACAAGGGCCGTGGGAGCCTGTGCCACTGACCCTGAGAACATGACGTAAGTCTTTCCTTTGTATTTTTACAATACTCTTAAATATGTCCTTTGTAAGTCAAATAATAACGCTCTGTACAGTATAACTATAACAGATTTTCCCTGTGTCCATATCAGACTGTTTTCACTGATTGTGTGTTACCTAATTAACCTGGATCCAAAACAGTTGTCCTGAAACAATCCAACAGCTGACAACATTCAGTGTCCAAGCTTGGCCCTGTAATCCCTTACACTGTTGCCATTGGCTTGGTTTAGGATGACAAGGCATTGTTCTTGTTCTCTGTAAAAGATTCCATGTTCACCGCTTCTGCAGCGGATCCAACAGGCCCAGGGTTGTGCAGTTATACCGGGCTCTATGCTCCACACATGCAGGGCGAGAGCCCTTAGCCCTGGTGCTGTAATTACAGGGCCTGAAGATCTGTTTACTCTACCTGCTGTGAGACTCATAGCTGTGGCTGGGGTGGAGGCCTTTTATTGTCTCAGTGCGGTCAGTTTGTATAAGCTGAAAAGCACTTCTGACAACGGACATTTGGACTTGCTAAACAGAAACAGGCAGGAGAGCATAAGCACAGATGAGTATATAGAATGTCTTTTTCAACTTTTCACTGTGCACTTGACTGTACTGTATTGAGTGTCATGCAATAAAAATACTGTGTACTGTGAGATAATTGCAAGAAATATATTTCTATTGAGTTTCTCTCTCAGGCTGCATCCAACAAAAACAAACACACAATGTAGTCCAATTGGCTAACAAACGAGGGTTATGAACCAGCTCTTTTTTAGTGAATCAAAAAACACAGTGTATGTATAGTACAGTATGTATAGTCTCTCTAGAGAGAGAATTTCTTTCATAAATAAGCAAAATGGACATTATAAAATTAAATGCACCCAAAAGAATCTTAATTGAATTAAATCTGAATTGAATCGAATCAGGAATACGAATCACTGTCTTAAACATATGCAAAGCACAAAACTGCAATGTAATTCACACATTCACAGAGATTTGAGTATTGGCCTTTTTGTATATTTAGCACATCTGACTTTCATTGCTTTTACAAGACTGTTATAGACTGCAGTCCCCTTCTTAATTAAGGCTGGACACAAATGAAGAGCATTTTGTTCCCCTTCTCTTCAGCACCCAAGCTCACACAGCCTTTGTCTGAAAGATTAATACGTTTATGGATGTGAGCAAGCACAGTGGTGTAGTAAAAGTCCACAAAGCTTGTTTTTGAAGAAACAAGTCCATTCATTTCATTTAACTATTTGAGTGACAAAGCACTTCAGTGCTGAAGATCTATGTAACAGCTCTTGAAGAACATATTTTCTCATGGAATCTATATTTAGGATTCATCCCTTTGTTCCCATTTCCTTGTAGTGTGTTTTAATTCCTTTGTGTTCCATGTTGATGGTTATTTTTAGAATGAAGCAGAGTAGTCTGCAAAGCAATTAGCATAGCTTGTATTTGATCATTTGTTTTCTTAAGTAGAACAGCATATTCAGGCATGTTTCTGAAATCAAGACCAGAACAAAGAATACATGATGGTATTCATCATGCCCCCCTGCATGGTATATAATTATCTGGAAATCTCAAAATCATTGGTGGGAAAAGAAACAGTACCTTTTCAAAATTATTTATTGAAATATTTGATCTTTATTAATCTATTAATTCCAACTGAATTTTCCATTTCTGTCAGAAACATGGATTTGGTACACATATCCCAAATGATGAACTTCCACTGCTTCACCAGCCTAGGGACTGATTTCTAAGTACATCCTACTGCTGCAATGTTGAGTGTGTCTTACCTGTCCAAGTGCAGGATTATGTCCTGCTCCTGAAGGATTTAGTGGCCTCTCAGGATAGCGTGGGCTCTCCCTGTTATCATGCCTCTCAAACTGATTTATTATGAGGATGGGGTTGGGGGGTATGCTTGGTGTTGAGATGGCTCTGACCAGTGCTTGGCCCAACCTCCGTTCACTGGTGCCTCCCTTTGCAGCGTGGTTTAGCAATTATGACAGCATTGAATGTCGGCCTTGTCGCTGGATGCACACATGGGAAACAGGTTACATGTTATTTATACCTGACAAACGGACCGCACTGAAGAGTCATTTTCCCGTGCTTCCCAGAGCCTGACTACATCCTTTAGTAGAATCATATCCACAGCATGAAATGCAGCCTGTTCTTAAGTAAACCTCACTCAGAAGCAGTGAAATATAGAAAGACTTGTCTCTGAGAATGTTTGACTTGGAAAACTGACTTTCTCTGGGTTTTTTCCTCTGAGTCACCGACAGGAACAGAGTTAAACGTCACGCTCTGTGCGAGTGTGTGTTTGTCTACGGTTGGCTATAAATGTCCGCACGGACCTCCTAAAACCATTGTACGGGTCAGCTTTCGGCCAGGCTGATGTGAACATGTTTGAATGGAGTTGTTGGAAGGTTTGGAAGGTGAGCAGGGGGCACCAGCGTAAGGAACTGAGCAGGTGGGATGTGATGGGAAAGCCATGCTGAGCAGCTTTCTGATCTGCTACTGGAATGTTTTCATCATCACACTAGGAGGGATAGTCCACTGCAAGAGCCAAACTGAACCCTGGGAAAACACACATAAATAGGTTGGAGAATAAATGCATGAGCTTACACTGTACACTGCATTGTAGACTGTGTAATTGGGGGTGATAAATCAGTTTGTTGTAAGCTTGGTGTGACGTCTTTCGCAGTATCCAGAAGTGACAAGTTGTTATTCTTCTCTCTTAGGATCATCGATCGTCTTGATGGCGTACGACTTCTTTGGTCTTTGCTGAAGAATCCCAATCCAGAAGTTCAGGCCAGTGCTGCCTGGGCCATCTGCCCCTGCATTGAAAATGCAAAGGTACATTTATTTATGTCCAGTTTCAACACAGGTTAATGTTCCCCCGTTCATCTTAGTGTGTTTCACTAAACATACTGTAGGAGAGAAACGTCATGTTTTAAGGCTGCTGGCATTGTTGATAGTAGCGTAGTGTTGTTGGCTGATGCCAAGTGTGATAATTAAACAATAGAACACACTTTGTATCGTGCTATACCAGCGAAGGCAATGGGAGAATCAGTACCTGTATGAACGAAACAGCAGGAAAGGTCAGAAACAGAAGACAGAAAGACTGATAATGACAAAAAAAATTCTACAACATACACAACATACACCACTCTTTAAAACTCACTAGAAGCAGTGTAATTTAGATAAAAATTTGAGATAACATTGATAGATGGCAGTGCAAAATTTAATGCCATTGTGGTATTGATACTTAAAGAACACGAAGAACAAGAGATGCTAACAAAGCAGTCGGTCTTATCTATATATAGATTAAATCTCATAGCTGGCACAGAGCAAGTCTGCTTTCCTGAGCCTCTTATGTAACGCATTAACACAAATGCGTCATTGTTCCTGTAGATTATCCGCACAGTTACAAATAAAAGAACATTGTTTGTATAATGTATGTTTATTTTTTGTCTAAACAAACAGTTTTCTGCTTCTGAATTTCTTATTTTTTCTTTCTCCTGGCTGTGATAAAAACAATGCGGCTAAAAACAATGCAGGTTCACTTCATGTATTGCAATGGTTCAAAGGAGAGTTAGGGTTGGTGGCAGGACTATGTGAAATTATGTACCCATCCATGCCGGGAACCTGATCAGCCACACAGCAGCAGTTATTTAGATAAAGCCCCATGTGGATTGAGTTAGCAGCTGCAGGGCCAGATTTATGAAAATCATGCTTGAAGAACCACATCTGGGGGCTTCAAAATCCCTACCAGGACTCACAGCTGGTACTTACTATGAATCCTCTAGTGATTATGTGCTACTGTATGATTGTGCTTTGTTCCTTTACTGGCAGATGATGTTCAGCATGTAGCATGTAATGCTGTCTGCTTTAATGAGGACTGTGCTTAATTAGCCCAAAGAATCAAAGTGTGGCCACATTAGCAATTTTGGCGAAATTAGTTTATTGTCAATAGTGTAGTGGGGTATAAAGCATAGCTCACAAAGAAATCACATTTTTTGTTGGTCAACACGACAAATCCATGTGACTAACTTGATCCCATTGTGGAATCTGTGAGGAAAAACTTTTCACTCTTTTACAAAATTCCAGATCCTGTGGATTCCTATTGATATAAATATGTCAAATGCTACTGTTTACCATTTGCATCTCTTCAGTCTTAGCTCTTCCAGTTTCTCTCTTTGAATGATGAATACAGACTACTGCCATCTGCTGGTATGGAGAGTAATTTTCCATATTCTCCACCTAGCAGGTTCAAAACGTTCGTGAGGATTGGCCGTTGACTGTTAGTGTAGAATTTATGGTATGTTCAGGCACAACAAGACAGGTGATGTGAGGTGACGACACAATCGACTTTCTGTGACACTAGTTATTTTATGTTGCTTTGGATAAAAACATCTGCCAAATTCATACATTTTTAAAATATTAAATGTTATACCTACATTTTATAACTCTCTCATTTCCCTTAATGCTATAATCTATAATAACAATTGAGTGCAGTTCCCTACATTTTATCTCTCATTTTCACACTCTTTTCCTTTCCCTCTTTCAGCTTGGCTTACATTGGTTTTTGTACTCTGTTTGTGTTTCATCCGTTCTCTCTCTTTCTCCCTCGCTCTTCCTCTCTCTCTGCATGTCTGTCTTCGTGCTGTGTTTGCTGATGTGGAACTTAGTTGGGGATGTTTTTGTGGGCCCTGGGTTGAAAGGGTTCCTCAGTGACCCTCCGCAGCTGGTGGCTCTGCCATACTTCCTCTTCTGCTCCCGCTTTTCTCTCTCTCTCTCTCTCTATTTCCCAGTGTTCATCAGTATTCCTGTACTGCCATTTCCTGTGTGAGACACGCTGCAGATTCTCCCTCTCCTCCTGATCTTTGCCCAGACACACTAAACACAGAGCTCATCCTTTGGCATGACTTTAGAGACTCCTCTCTGATGCTGCTGTCTTCACTGCACACTGCACGCTTGACCTGCGCTGGGTCTCTGCTTCTCTATCTGGGTGTGCAGGGTGGAAGGCTGCTTTTTACTGTGCTGTGTGCAAGGGTTTATTAGGGTTAAGCTGTGTTGTGAAATACCTTATAGAGGGGCAGATTTATTTTTCTCAGGAGAACCCCAGAGGACTGCACTTCTCTAGGTTAGAAGGATCCGATTCACACTGAGGTGAACTCAAGACATGGTTGTGTCTTGTTGTACATGACCTGAACAGAAGCAGCAACCAGTGGTACTCCATAATCATTCCACAATACAAGAAAGGCTTGCTTACTGAATGTTTGGCTTCATCTGATTCCAAAAACACAATGATGTGATTCTGTACCGTCAATAAAGATATCACTGGACTATTTTATAATCGTTCTAAACACACTGGTGCAACTCTGAATTGACTTGACTGGAACTAAAAGAGTAACTAAAGTTGCAATTTTTGTGTGATGTGTATGTTTAGTATGTATATTTTTAATGCCCACTATTCTACTGTGGTTGGCCCTCTGCTGCCTGTCATGACTTTGGCATGAGCCTCCATGTGAACTAAGGAGAAAACGTCCCCTCTATCATGGTACCATCAAGCCTAAAACCAGCTCTACTTTACTCACATGGGAAATCCTCTTTTTGTCAGCCATATTTCCTTTTTGAGGGGAGTATATACTCTAGGTAGTGTGGACTGATTGAGTTTGACATGTACAGATTTCCTGTGTGACAGAACGAGTACAGACTTGCTGAATTTCGCAGCCTGTGTCACACCCCAAAGCGTGCTGGAGTGTCTCCAAGAGAAATGTTGCTATTCTCAATAGTTCAGTGAATGATTTCACATGATAAAGCATACAATAGCCTTTTGAATCATCCATTTTCTTGTGTACAAACACTAATCATGACAATTTCTTGTTTTCTTCGTGTTTCAGGATGCTGGGGAAATGGTGCGTTCCTTTGTGGGTGGTTTGGAGCTTATTGTTAACTTGCTAAAATCACAGAATAAAGATGTGCTGGCCAGTGTGTGCGCAACCATTGCCAAAATTGCCAAAGATGTGGAGAACCTGGCAGTTATTACAGACCATGGTGTGGTTCCCATGTTGGCCAATCTCACCAACACTGTGAGTGCTGCTCCAGCTATGTTTCGCATTGACAAATTCACTTCTCTGGAATTGTCCTATCAGACCCTTATGAAGTTCATACATAGTCTTTTCACAATAGGTGTAATGTACTTTTTCTGTTACTGAAAAAAACTGTCACTTTAATTAATTAGTTTCTCTCTCTCTCTCTCTCTCTTTGTGTGGATGTACAGGGGGACGATAAGTTACGGCGGTACCTAGCGGAAGCCATCGCCTGCTGCTGTACATGGGGAAGTAATTGTGTGTTGTTTGGGGAGGCTGGAGCTGTAGCTCCACTGGTACGCTACCTCCGCTCAAATGACCCTTCGGTGCACCAAGCGACAGCCCTGGCTCTGTTTGAGCTGTCTAAAGACCCTAACAACTGCATCACCATGCACGAAAATGGAGTGGTGAAGGTACTGATCATACTTCATGTTTGTTTTATATGTTTGCATACAAATAACCTGCTTGTACATCTCCTTTTATGCATTGCTAGCTGCTAAAACCTCAACTTGCATAGTGCAAGCAGAGTTGGCACACTGCAGCGTGTGACGTGAAAACATCACTATTAAGCTTTGAAAGGATGTGTTTGGACTATTTTCAAGCAATGAGGACTGGAGAACAAGGCATGTTTTCTTATTTTTCTAAGTGGGGTGGGGGTGATGGGTTGTGGGGGGGATGGGTGGCGGAAATAAGAGTGTTTTCTAACCGTCATGGGAATTCAGTAGAGCAAACAGCAGTATGTATTCTGAGCTTCGCTCCACCACCCCCCAGTTATCCCCTGTACCCTAGCATGCCAGGGCTGCTGAGCATTGAAAGGCTGTTGCGCGGGGAACGGTTGCTCAGCAAGCTGCTGGGAAGGAGGAGCAGAATGTGACTGTGGCATGACTTTGGCCAGGGCAGACTGGTCTGGAGTGACAGAACACTGCTGGGATACTTTGTGAGCGGCAGTTTCTGGAATCCACTCAATATGGCACTCAAATCAAAAGATACACTCTATGTTAGACAACAATGCCTTACATGGTTTTTAAAACTTTCCGTAATAATTGCTCAATTTACAAGTAACTAAAAAGATTTATGTGTTAGGTGTGATGTAGGTTTTATTTTAGAGCGTACAGGGTTATTTAGGGAAAAATGCTCTCCACTAATGCCAAAAAATCAAGCATTTCAAGATGTGGCTGTTAGAATGACAGGTCTAGACTGCAACTGCTAAACCTAATGCATCAGTAACACTTTACAATTAATGCATTAACTAACAATGATGTTTTACAGTATTTATCTTTGTTATCATTAGTTAAAGTGTCCCTATTATGCTTTTTCCAGTCATAGTCTTTTACAAAAACGTGATTTTTCTCCGCTCAAAACGTTGCATCCATGAAGCTAAAAAAAAAAATATATATATATATATATATATATATATATATATATACATAAATATATTAAGCAGAGGCTCTGTTGTTTATTTTGATATATTGCATGTTTAGATATTCATACAACAAAATAATCTGGAGGCCATGAAAATTCTATGCAAATTATCAGAAATCCTGGTGCTGACTGGCAACTTTTTTTTGTTAAAACACTGGCAGGGAAAGAGTTAAATTACATTTAAATGTACAGTGAAGAAAATAAGTATTTGAACACCCTGCTATTTTGCATGTTCTCCCACTTAGAAATCATGGAGGGGTCTGAAATTGTCATTGTAGGTGCATGTCCACTGTGAGAGACATAATCTAAAAAAAAAAATCCAGAAATCACAATGTATGATTTTTTAAACTATTTATTTGTAAGATACAGCTGCAAATAAGTATTTGAACACCTGTCTATCAGCTAGAATTCTGACCCTCAAAGACCTGTTAGTCTGCCTTTAAAATGTCCACCTCCACTCCATTTATTATCCTAAATTAGATGCATGGCAGACTCATCACAGAGACTCACGAGTAGCCTAGACTTGGGGTTTAACTACTGCGCTCTGTTTCCGGTAGGCGTGGCCTCCTAGGGCAGTGAAGCAAGTGCATTCTGGGAGTTCTTGTCTTTCATCCACATAAGCCGTGAAGTATCACTTTAAGTCTACTTTTTATGAACTAAACAATGTGCTACAAGTATTTAACTAGTAAACTATCAATATAATTAAGTTCAGTTCAGTTATAACTTGCGTTACAGTTCAAACGAAAAACTCAATTACAAGTAAAAGTATCTGCCCAGAATCATACTTGAGTAAAAGTAAAAAAGTACCACATTAAAATTGTACTTGAGTATTAAAGAAGTAAAAGTAACAGCAAGAATGAAAACTAGAGATTCCCGTTTAAGCTTTTAATCTCTTAAAACATAAAGTGAATGAACCACATACAAGGTTTTATCCTGCTTTAGAACTGTATTTAGTTATCAAACTGTAAGACTACTATCTAATGCCAGTACGCAACATGCTACTCAAAGTTGTAAAACCTCGCATTTAACTTAAAGGATTAGTTCACTTTTAAAAAAACTTTTGCTGATAATTTATTCACCCCCATGTCATCCAAGATGTCCATGTCTTTCTTTCTTCAGTCGAAAAGAAATTAAGGTTTTTGATGAAAACATTCCAGGATTTTTCTCCATATACACTTCAACAGGACCCAAACGGTTCAAGGTCCAAATGACAGTTTCAGTGCAGCTTCAAAGGGCTTTAAACGACACCAGACGATGAATAAGGGTCTTATCTAGCGAAACCATCGTCATTTCAAAAATAAATAAAAAAGTTTAAGTTTTATAAGCACAAATGCTCGCCTTGCTCTGTTCTGTGATGCGCGTTGGTGACTCACGTAATACGCAATTACCAGTGCCGCTGCTAGCCATTTTGGTGCCCTAAGCATAATTCCTTTATGATGCCCCCCCAATTTTCATTTTCATTTATGTTTCATATGTTACTGTTAATTAGTTCTGTTAGGTTAGTCAGGGGAGTTCGGGGTTTCCCCGAGAAAATTTTGGATTTCTCAGAACTACAGATGTGCATTTTAAGATGTTGTGAAGGCAAAAAAAAAAAAAAAAATCGATAACAACAGCTTTAAAACCATGTCAGTGGGCAGCTGATTATTTTTCTCTCCTCATCAGCATCACACTCTTTTTCACTTTGTTTTTATCTTGCCCTGTCTCTTCCCCTCCTAAAGTTGGCTTTTTTAATTTACTAAAGGCTACAATTTGTATTTTATTCTCAATATGTACACATTCATTATTAATCCTGTGCCTAACATGATGAAAACGGCTTTGTTCATGTTTCTTGTCCATGACAGTAGCCTAAACTATTACACTAGGCTACATGTTACTAGGCCTATTTTCAGTTCAAAATGGCGAAATTAGACAAAACTATATTAGTTTGCCTAATTATTTTTTGTCATTCGTTTAACATTTATGACCTAAAAAAAACTGTCAAATATGAAACGTTAAGTTTAGCTACTTACATCTTATCTCGCACTTGACCGTACACTGAAGCGTCAAGTTGCACTGTTAAAATTCGCGCTCAGCGTCTGTGAACATAAAGCCCGCCTACTTTGATTTGATTGGTCATCTCAAATATTCTGACATTGACGAGCAGTGACGGACCAATGAGGCTCAGATGAACACACACACCCCCTGTCCTCTCTGTTTCTGACGTGCTCTAGCTCTGCTTGGCGCTGCGGATTGAAGATGAAGAACGCGCTGAATCTGATTATAACAAGAAGTTTGATGATTGATTTTTCATTAGGCTATTTTTGGTGCCCCCTCAGCACTTGGTGCCCTACGCACAGCGCGTGATGCGCGTGGTGGGAGCGGCGGCACTGGCAATTACGTTGAAAAGGTCACGCTTCTGTCCTGACGAAAATTTTCTTTTAGCCTTTTTAATATTAAAACACGCAGGATACGCACACGAAATGGGCATTTTAAACGATAAACTGACACAAAGACATTTGAATATGTGTATATGGTCCTCCTTCCTCACATTTGTAAACACTGACTCGGTACTTGCGCCTACGCGTGACCTTTTCAACGTAATTGCGTATTACGCACATTTTCATGGAATGTGAAAACGAATCTCATTGGCAGAATAAATAACATTTAAATTAAACTGTTCATCAGCGCAATTCAATTGGTTTGGAAGGGAAAATAGAATGAAGTGATCTCCAAAAAAATAAGTACTTTTTGACTAAATTAAATTGTAAGGAGTAAAAAGTACTTTTTTTCTTAAATGTAATTAAGTAAAAGTAAAAGTATTGATTTTTAATTGTACTCAAGTAAAGTAAAAATCCCCCAAAATAATACTTAAGTACAGTAATCAAGTAAAATTACTCAAGTACTTTACACCTCTGCTAAAAAGTGGGCCAATTTAGTCCCTGGTAGCATTGAAATTGTACATAGTTCTAGTAGATTGATAAAGTATATACTTAAAAATATACTTGAACTTTACTTGTTTTTTTACTTTAATACATGAACTTGAAGTACAGTATGTACTTACTTTTTATTAGGGATGATATAACTCTATAATGTAACCTACCTAGTGGTTAGCACAACGCCTACACAAGCTATTCCACACTCAGAAAAATGTTACCTTTTAATATTTTGCCTCAGCTGCAGGTACAACAGCTTGTCACTGGTGCAGTAGCCTTAAAGGGACATCTTTTATATTATTTTCCCTGAAAGATTTATAGTTGTACCTTAGTACATATTACAATGTACAACTATGCACTTTTTTCTGACAGTGCAAGTCTAGGAGGTCTTTTATAGCCTAAACCAACAACCTTCATTTACTCAGACTGGGCTAAACCTAAACTCCAAATACTTTCTATTTGACGGATGTGCTTGCAGTTAACACTAGTGAACTACGTATTCTTCAATAAAAGATGTATGACATTTTATTTTTGCCATGTACACTGCAATTCAGTTTGGGTAAAAAAAAAACATGTTTTGCCAATATTCAAATGTAACCACATTTTGCTTTCCCAATGAGATTTTCACATGAGAAAACCGTTTGAGTGCTCGTACATACAGTTAAAAGCCTCCCCCACACCCCCAATAACAACTGGATATAAATTATGAGAGTGGTTGTCGTGTTGCAGCCAAATATTTTTTCCCATGTTCCTTTAATGGTGTGCTGTAGTCTGATGTGCTGGTGCCGTGAATGTGGTTCAGTTCAGCCCATAATTGGAGGCTGGATTGAACTTTGGGTGTTCCAAAAGAGTAATGTCCAATTTGCAAAAGTCTTTAAGGCGAATGTTTTTTTGCCCGGTTCAAGCAATGACAAAAACTGGACAGCACATGTGTTGCACTGTGCCCTCACTTGTTCTGATTGACACATTTTCTGCTTCAACCTGAGCACAACCGTACATTTAAAATATGATATATGGGCTAATGTGACAGAAGACGTGTTAAAACAATATTTCCTACCATTGTAAATGGGTTTCGAGAGCAAGTTTATCGGGGAACGATGTCTGCACTGCAGTCTAATTTATGAAGGGGTGTAAAACTCAAGACTGCCTCTTGCTATTATTGCAATCGTATTTCAGAGTCAGAAGCTCTTGTACACCCAACAGCTTAGAGCCGTAATGATTTCCTTCGCTCTCTCTCTCTTTCTCACTTTGCATGCTGTGCCCTCTCAGACTTATGTTCTGTCTGTAACTTTGCTGCTTGACGTTCTTAATGGTGTAGAACTCAGTCCCCTAAGCTTAAGCAGAGGAAATTAAGCATTGAGAAGAAAATATTTCACACTGGAAAATACATTAGAGATGGTCTCAGCACCCTCCAGCCTCTCCAATTTCTGCCTTTACACTTTTTACACAAATTATTTAAACTCAAAAAAACAACTTTTAATATTCCATTTGAATATTTCATAAAATATGAAAGGACATTTTTTAATTGGTTCTGAAACAAAAGCCTTTTTGTGATTTTACAAGTGTGTTACACCTCAAAAAACAGACGTGAAAGTTCAGCCCACTTGGGAACTAATGTGGCTAGGGTTGCTGATCTCTGAAAGACTCATACACACTTTGAACAGTGTTCAACATGTTGTTTGGATGAGCGCCCTGTAGCATGTCAATTAAACACGTTTGATTTGACATGTACGCTCAGTATCTCACAGCTTTCATTCGCATGTGCCTCGTTGTGGCTGATGCTCAGAAAACTCTTTTCATCCGTTCTCACTTTCCCTCCAGCACACCGCCACAGCTTTACAGATTGTTTGTTGAAACAATAAATCCTCGCAGACAGCTTTAGCTAGATTTTTCTATTAAAGAACCCCTTTCATAGGCAAAAATACCTTTGCGAGACAAATTACAAAATACGAATGGTAATTATCTGCTATTTTCATCAGAGAGGATTCCAACTGGTGCGAGTTGCCAGATCCTGGTAATTTTTTGTGGACTGCGAACCTGCGCTTGCCATGTGTGAAAGTCGCTACTGATGTTGCTACTGTCCTGAGCCTGTATGTTTTCCCTCTTGTCCTGTTGATGTGTTTGCATTGCATGCAAATGATCATAAATGTGCAAAATATGAAGGAGAGATATAAAAAGAGCATGATTCAGCCTCAACCTGTAGAAATATTCCATGCGTTTCCTTTTAGTCATGGTCTGTGTGTAGCAGGTTAAAGCTGTTGTGGATATGGCAAGCAGATGACGTCCTTATACACACTCAGGCTATTCAGTCTCCCTTCACTCTCTCTTTCTCTCTCACTCTCTCGCGGAGTGCTCTGATCTGGCTACTGTAGCATGTGTCTGAAGTTTGCCGTGTTTTATGTCTTGAAACAGCATGACTCGACCCTCTGTTTCGTCTGAGGTGAGGAATGCAGAGTACTTCAGGTGTGAGAGTAGAAAAAGTTTTAAGAGATGTGTTTAGATGACATGAACAGCCTTAAGACTTTTCACACTTGGGTTATTCTAAACCCTGGGTTTTTATAAGCTACCGTTTCAGACTTACATTCCCAAACCCTGGTGTTAAAGTTATTTTTTGTCTATAAAGGTAAAAATTAAACAGTCTCTTCTTCACTCCAATAGTCGTGTTTTCTGTCACCATTTGACATTTTTTTCCTACTGTACAGCATGTGGTGTTTGTTTGACTGTACAAGTTACGTGAATATGAGGCACGCATTGGCTGCATTGTTTGACACTCTACAAGTTTGGCACCGCAATGTGGGGTTAACATCTGCACGGTTTCTAAATTACAAGTGTGAAACGTTCCTTTATCCAGGGATAAAAGCAGGGTTTAGATCAATGATAACCCCAGGTTAAGATCAGTGCGAAAAGCCATTTTCTTGTTTCTTAGTAAGTCATAAGAATGAAAAAAATAAAAAATAAAATAGGGGCAGCCTGGAAAAGAATGATACAAAGGGTTGGAGAAATGCAACCCAAAACAGTAGAAAGGAAAGAAGAAATGCATCTTCTGTTGCTTATTTACATAATAAGCACATCAGTAAATTTCCTCTTATATAAAGGATGGCTTGGTATTTATACAGGTGTCCCAATTCAGTTTAATTTTGTTTGTAATTTCTTGTTTCATTTGAATTCCAATTTGGATTCATTTTTATTTGATTCATTTGAATTCATTAAATTAATTTCACTATATTTCAGTTGTATTGTCCATTTTGCTAAGAAGAAACTATATCTCTAATAATGTGTAAATAGAGTTTCAGGCCAGTGTTGTTATTTGTTGTTACCTAAAACTACTACAAATTTCAGTATTTTTTTATCAAATTAACTTAAATAAAATAAAATAAGGTATAAATATTAAATGAAGAATGGAGAAGGAAAGTGCAATAGGTAGTGAATGGTGAAAGAGGACGAGAACCAGGAGAGGCGGGTGAACGGGGGGGCTTTTCTCCTCAGGAAACGGCAGCTTACTGTTGCTGCACTTAACACCGCAACACCTACATGCGTGACATAGCATGTGTGTGCAAGCATGCGTACATGTGTGAGAACTTATGTACATGTGCTTGTACTGAATGAGAAGCCTGGGAAAACATGTTTTTCGCTCTACCTTCCTGGAGGTCAGGATCCTCCCACTCTTGCGCCGTATAAGACAGAAGAAAGTCTTAGAGGCTCTCATTCATTTTTCAAACATGAGGCAAGTTATCATGTTACTGAGGTTTGGGAGTTTTTAACAAGTGGGCTATTATAGTCTGTTGAGAAACCAGCTGGGAGAGCAGAGAGGGGCAGGGGTAGACAGAGAGCAGTGCTTATCTGAGGCTCAGCTCCAGGCCCTAGGAGCCCCTGTCTGGCCACAGCTGAATAACACTCTATGAGTTCTGGCAAACGGTGGCTGACCCTGTCGCGGGCATCCTCTGACTGCTCACAAAAGCAGCTTGTCTGAACGTGCTGGCATGTTGCTGCGGCCTCGTGCTTGCATCCGTTCGCCTCTTCGAGGTGTTTTGGGATCTATTTTAAAACGGCAAATCCAGCTGAACATGATAACTGATGCATTCAGCCTGAAATTATGTAAAGAACTTGAAAGCGGTTTTAACAAATAAAGACTCTACAGGAGGAGAGATGGTATCAAAGCTGTCGTTTTCCAAGTTTGTTGTGCATGTCAGTTCAGTTCAGGAATCTGGTGGAGCTCACAGATAGAACATTAGTCTTTCCATCTGTTTATTCTTCACTATTGAACTTTTAGCAGGGAATTCTGGAAATGTCTTGCTTGTCTCTGTTGGCTCAGTGTTGTCTATATAAACTTGGAGTGTGTGTGTATAACATGAAAAGAGATCAAATTTTGCTCAAACGCACTTTACACTTTATACTGACAGCCAAATCCACAAGCACTGATACTGCTTTAGACAGAATTTTAGGGATGTACTTTATATTGATGTCATGGTGGTTATCGTTTTTTCGTTTATTTCACAGTACATGCTCGTACTTGTATTTACAGTGTACTTGCTGATGAAAGTACTGGGTAATATAAGGTAATATTAAGTAAATAGAATGAACGTGAAACAGGTATGTAAAATAAAGTGATACAGAGTTGTTGTTTTATTTATTTATTTTTTACTTTTACACTTTTTTTTTTACACTGCTCTCATTTAATGCTTCACTTAAAGTTAAAGCACTAATGATTTAAAAACATTGTTAAATGTAATTTTTAGCAAATCTCAAATTATCCATTATTTCTCAATATCCATTTTTATACTGTACATTATAACTTAAAATGCATTTAAAATTGACTGATTAATGATTTTTATTTATATTTCAGTATTGTATAAAAATTTTATATTGACCATTTATTGGTTATCGGCCATAACATGAAAATAATCATTGTCTCACAGTATTGCTATCAGCCAGAATTTAGAAATTCTGAAATGCTGAATAAATGAACAGACTGTGTTGACTATTTAATAGAATTCATTTATTCACAATATATTTGTATCAAATCAAAAAGTCTGATTTGACCACAGCCTGCTGAGTAAAGTAAAATGTCTGGCCTAAATGTGCTGGGAGTCTGGGACGTACTGGATGAAGCTCAATGAATGACCCCCAATTGGTACTGTATTGAAGGACACACATATACCAAACAGATTTTTAATACTTGTGCCAGTGTGTTTGCCCACAGTTTGTTGATTTAGATTTATCAACACAACTCACCACTAGTCTTTCTGTCGGTATGTCTCTCTCTCTCCTCCAACAACTGCATTATACCATGTTGTATAACTTAACCACAGTGTGGCATTGGCACAAACTCTACCCTTTAGGTTACCTTTGTGTGACAGTATAATAAGTAACTCTCATTGTACAATAGAAGGAAACATTTTAATATATAGCCAGAATGTTCTGTAAAGTGGTATTTTTTAGAGTCAGGAAACCTGTTTTTGAGAACAAGGATCAAAAGAGGCTAAACAAGAACAAGGCTAAAATGGAGGGATCTGATATGACCTTTGATCTGAGGGAGGGTTCGGCCAGACTGTGTGGTTTAGTACATGACCAAATGTTCAGAGGAGAGTTTATAAACAACCACTAAACCTATTCATTACTGTAACAAACACAATTCTGCTAATATACTCCACTCACACAAAGGTTCTGTGCCATATTCTCACTTTCTACCTCTTGCCTCGCTCTCTCAACATAACTAAACACACTGATATGTGAGTTAATGAGCCGGCACAGTACTCTGCCATCCAGTAGGCAGCGAGCCTTGGCAGCCGCAGGAGCTGTAAACTCCTCTGGCAAAAGTCTGCAGTGTGCAAACAGTTGCATTTATAGCTTAATAACAGATTAGATGTCTCCTTCAAGCCCCAGGAAAGAACTGCTTGTAAGAAGCCTTCGTGAATGACTGTTATTGTAGCTATGTGGTTTTCATTCTGTCTAATGAAAGGAGAATGTTGGCCAGCGTTTTCATTATTGGATTGTTATGATGGCTGTTTCTGACATGTTCCTCTCTCCGTCACAGCTCCTCCTCGTCATGATTGGATCCACGGACGAGATTCTACAGGAGGCGGCAGCCAGCTGTGTGGCCAACATTCGACGCCTGGCGCTGGCCAATGAGAAGGCTAAATATGGGTAAAAAGTGACCGCAAGCAACACAGATATAATCTTCCTCCCAATCTCAACCGAAGAGGGCAACAAATTTGTCCCCCACCCCCCACCAATGAGTATAAATGGATCAGCTGTGATGACCAATGTGTGTTTATTTATATTTTACTTCAGCTCTGTAATAATAGGAAGCATTTAGCCTAAGATAAAAATGACATTAATTAATTCTTTGGTGTCCACATAAACCTGGATCACCCTCGTCTTAGCCTTATCCATCTATATAAATGCTTTCTTCTTCTGTGTGTGTGTACACACCAAATGTTCCACAGTTTGCATTGTTTGAAATGGTTTAGAGCATGAATACAACACATTCACAAATGCAGCAGGTACTGTTGTCCACATGTCTGAATAAAAGGGACATCAGTTAATGCAACCCTGTAATTGAAGACTGCTTACTGATTAAAGCAGAAACACTCACCATATTTTTTCTCTCTCTCTCTCTCTCTCTCTCTCTCTCTCTCTCTCTCGCTCTTCACAATAGTTGTGAGGAAAGCATACACAGCATTTAGAGAAAATAAAACCAAAAGAACACATTTGCACACATGATTTGGTGGTAGTTTCAAACAGACAAAGACAGTTCCATTAATGTGAATGATATGCTCATAAATTCAATCAGCGGTGACGTGAATGGGCACAATGTTTGGAGAACTTGGAACAGTGCAGTAGCAGGTCCCTTCTGAGTAAATATGATTTTGTGCATAATTGACGTGCAGCAGTTCCCTGATGAGATGTATTTTGCGAGTATTTTGCATTATTATTTGTTATTGAAAAAATATGGTGATGGCTCCTCTCAATGTCCTCATTAATTTTGCCTGTTAAAAGTAGGAGCGTGTATGAGGAAAATGAGACCACCTCAACAGTACAGCAGCAGCATGCCTTTTGCTCAGACAGCCCCATAAAATGTAATCCTTAAAAATAATCATGTTTTATATTATCGGCATCAATCCAATGTCCAGTACTTTCTTTACCAGATATAATGAATGCAAAACAACAAAACAAGCAAAGATACAGTTACGCAAACTAGTGGAACAAGCAGTGGAAATTTGTCTTATAACATTATATTTTACTCAAATGTCAATTTGCACTGTAAAAAGGTTTTTACCTGATCTGAACCCGATTCGTAACTTACGTTGGCAACCTACTGTAGATGGGTTGATTCAACTATATATATATATATATATATATATATATATATATATATATTGGACTAAAATAAAATTAAGTCACCTTTATTTATATAGTGCTTTGTAGGGAAAAATGATCAATGGCGCAAACAGAATCTGATTCTGCCATAAAGCTGCTCTTAAAAAGACAATATAGTGACATTATTCAGCTTGAATCAGTTCAGCGTTGATTCAGTTCAGTTTAATAACTGTGTTAAGTTCATGAATTATGAAATTAGTTCAATTCAGCCATTGGATGACCAACAAACAAGGACTGAAATACAGGGGTATAAATACACTGGGTAACAAGAGGCTAACAAGAAACAGGTGAAGGTGATTAGTCATCATGGTAACTAATAAGGGAAACTATGGAGACAATGGCTGAATCCGACATCACCCCCTATACCCTCATTCACTATACTAATACTGTTCACTTGAAGGAGTGAATGAAAACAAGTGAGTGAATTCAGACAGCTGTTGAGTGTACATTGGTTGTACACTGGTTATTGCGTTGCATTGTGGGATAGAATGAGTGCACTCGATAACATTCACTATGGTTTATGACACCACTACAAATAGCTGTCCCCTCAAATAGTGCCCCATTTGAGGGTATAGGGGGCGATTTCGGATTTAGCCAAAGGCAAACCGGAACAAACCACAGGAAGAGAACATATGTACAGCAAAACAAAAGAATTTCAAAATATAAGTCCTGAAACATAAAACACAAGGGATTCATGACAACAAAATTAAGCAGTGGATTCCAGATGCTCCAGAAACTGAAACAAGATTCCACAAGTGTGGTGGAGCGGAGGCGGAACAGGAGGAGGGGAGTAAATTCATTAGTTAACTAGCGATGAAAAATATCTCTTAAGCATTTATTAATCTGTTGATATTAATTTCAGTATTTACAAATTATATTTATATAAAAAAAACATTGTTAAAGTTTTATGTTAACTCCTGTAATATTATGGATCTGAGCTAACATGACCTAACAATGAACAGTTGTATTTTTATAAACCACAAAGTTTAATAACTGTATCATTGTTGGTTAATGTTAGTTAATTCATTATGCTAACTAATGGGACCTTATTGTCATCTTACTCGTATTTTTGCGTGAGGGAGCAGGACAGCATCTTGTTGAAGAAGGACTAAAAAATTCATCCCGTTCAGACATCTACATCAGAAGACTCCTAAAGTCATTGGCCAATCAAAGTCAAAGTGAAATCAGACCCACATTTGTGGCGATAACCACCACAAAAAAAAAATCACATTTGCGGTCTTTCCACAGTAAATGTCATTTAGAGACAAAAATTAAGAGACAAATGGAAGTGAATATTTGAATTTTGGAATCAATATCGAGCTTGATTACAACCGATTTCCTGTGGCTCCGCTTTTGTCATACTTGATTCTCCTGTGTTGAGTCTATGTATGGCTAAGTGCAGTTTACTTCAACAGACTATAAACTAAGAGACTCTAAATGAGAATCATTGTCTTCTGAGTATACGACTCTGATCACCAAAAATAAATAAGGCCCTTTTAAAACCCAAGCAGTGCAGATGTTACAACCGCTACCCTTCTTTTTTACTTCACCCCTTCATCCATCTCTGTCTCTCTCTGTTTCTCTCTCTGAGGTTGATGACTAGTAGGACATGCCTAACTAACGTCATTAAACAAATGTTGCGTGTTTGACTGAAGGACAGGAATTTATGGGATGGTGAGTTGAGGACAGAGGACATGTTTAAGTCATTGGGATGAGAATTAGTGCTCTAGCGTCTGTCTTCCTGCCCAGTCAGCTCAAAAGTGCAGACCGTTCTCAACCGCACTGCCTAAGCATGTTCAAACTTCAGTTCACTTCTTATCCAGCCATACTTTTGTTTTTAAAAAATACTGATAGCTACCTGAGATCTGAAGTTTTCTCTTTGAGCGAGAGGGGAATAAACATGGGTCTCAAAGTATCCTGAAAGCGCTTTACTTGGATCTGTTATTTGATCGAGGAAATTATTCAAAGAGGTTTTGTCACCACATACACACACAATTACCAGTTGAGCCCTTAATATTTGGAAATCAGTAGGGAGGGAAATACGCTGAGAAATGTTGCGGTCATGCTTCACCTAAACCTCCATCCCTGCCCTCACCGAGAAATATGACCTCATCAAAACAACCAGGAACCTTTTCCTTATTAGATTTTGATTGAATTACATTGGAATACAGTCTCATTTGTATAAAATCATAATTCAGTGTGTTTACTTAAGGTCATGCTGGGATGGAGCGATGTAATGCAAGTGCTTGCGCATGTGCTATTTTTTGTGAAAATGAAACGCGTCTGTTTGAAGTGGAAGGTTCCCGCAGCTCCCTAGGCAGTGGGTTAGAATTCTTCATAAAGAAACTAATGACTAGTAAAATTTTCTTCCAAATATCAGAAGTGGCTTTGTTTTCTCTTCAAGAGGAGAAGAAGGCTGTGTTTTAATATAAAGCCAAATGGGGAGCAGAGCATCACGGCTGTGAAAATAAACTTGAAGTGCGTGTTCACTTAGAACACAAACCAAAGATCTGGCTTGCTTTTTCGAGAATTTAGTTTTAGTTTTTTTGTTTTTACACACATACATGCACTATAGTTCACTCATTATGTTGCAACAAAGTGTTAAGTTTCTGTTCTTTTGTGGTCACAAACCCTCAAAATGTAATACGCTCTCAAAGGTTAAATATGTCTTGTAATGCCTTTGCATAACTAGATGGTTTTGGTTTGCTCACTCATTCTCTCCTTATTGGTCCAGTTCCCTCCCTCTGTCTCTTTTTCTCTTAAACGGTTTAACTGCCTCAAATTAATTCTGACATTCCCATCCATAAAGTGTAAATAGCTAGCTGGCCTAACAATAAATAAACAGAAAAATGAGTGCACAAATACCACAGTGTCTGGGTCGGCTTTCAGACCTGTCCCCTATAAAGAGCTCAATGACTTTAATAAAGACTGCATTGGTACTGACAGACCATGCTTATAACATACTTTATGGAGTACACTGATTTATTATAATAGGAAAAATCACCTGTAGTACGATATCAACCAGGGGCATAAGAATTATCAGTAAACTTTTAAGAATATGTGGTATTGTAAGTAACCTTTAAGTAACATCATTATTCAAGCATGTTTATGATAGAGCTAAATGATAGAGAATTAGAGCTAATAAGTATGATTTTTTTTGTGTAAATGGTCAACATTAACAATAATCAGAAGATTAAAATCTCATTAAATCTTACCAAAATGTTTCATCTGTTTAGCAGCATTAACTTATAATAGTCAAAAAATGTGTAATCTTTTCGCTAGATTGCATTGTTGCCAGGAAGACTGTTGGGCTCATGAATATTAATCACATTTTCTACATACGCAGAATTTTGCATCATTTCTACCCATTGCTGAAGCAACTAAGCCTGCAGAGGCTTAAAGGCTTTGTTTATTATAGTTTCTAAATGAAGTGGGTTTTTTAACAAATCAGTTGAGTGAACAATTCAGTGACTCACAAAGACAGTGGCAGGATTTATGAATGTCAGTGAAGTGACTCAAATTATGCTGTAATGCAGTCTCATGAAAATGACAACACGTATGTCCGGATTTCATTCATACTAGAACAGACTAGGGCTGCTCGATTATGGAAAAAATTATTATTTTGGTCAGTATTGAAATCACGATTATGTAACACGATTATTTCACATGACTTTGGGAACGTGTTGCATTTATTAAAAAGACACCTTTCAACAATTCTTAAAAACTATTAAAATACATAATATAACAGATAATACTTCAATAAGAATTGAACCCGCAGGTCTACCACTTATAATGCGGGAAATTCCCCCGCAAACATTGATTCACTTTAGCATGTAGATTGTATGAGTAGCCTAAATGAATCCACACAGATTATAAAATCAAATAATTTTAAAACTTTCTCCACGACGCAATTTCACAAACCGTGTGAGTGTTCAGCGGTGCTGCGTCTTCTTGCTCTCAGTCTCTCAAAATGGGTTGGACAAGGCAAGCGTCGAAACTACATTCTCGGGTTTAGGAGTCGGGACATGACGGAATTGTCACTTGCACAATCGGGCCAGCATCATCATAACATCATTTTCACTTCTTTTTAAGTCTTATCAGTTTAAACATTCAAGCTGAGAGAGTTTATGGCTTTGGGAGGAGCAGATGTGCGTGTGTAATTCAGAACACGGCAAAATAATAGTTTTTACTCGATTGTACTATTTTGGTGATCGTTGGGAGCCGAAATCGAAATTCAATTAATTGCACAGCCCTAGAACAGACACAAAGTAATTACTTATTCAAAAGAAGTTCCAAATCAGAGAGTATGTGATTCCAGAAGCAGCACTTTCCTGTGATTTGAAAAAAATCATTTGAGTAAATGATTCAATGACTCATTCATAAAAAAACATTATCTATGCCACCTACGAGCTTAACAATATAACCTGTAGAAAGAGTCAAAGATTATATTATATTTGTAGCGCCCTCTACCTATCTTTCTTCTAATTATGAAGGACACTGCACAGGTTTAAAACATATGTGCCTACAGCAAAGTTAGGCCGGAGTACGTGGTGGCCTTAGAAACAACAAACTGCCCCCTTCGCTCACATTCTCTGAAGACGTGCCACAGACTCTTCCCTTATAGCCTGTATGCTGCTTTTGACATAGTTAGTCACCAGATCCTCCTGTTAACCCTCATGACGAAAGGGAATCTCAGAAACCATACTTCAATGGTTCAAGTCTTACCTCTCAGGTAGGTTGTTTAGGTTGTTGTGTAGGGTGTCACAACATCTAGCTATTGGGTTGCCTCAGTGCATGGACCACTTCTCTTCTTCATCTACATGCTGTCATTCAGAAACGAGTTTTTTCCTATCACTGCTATGCAGATGACACACAACCCTACCTCTCATTCCAGCCAGATGATACAACAGCTGCTCACATCTCAGCCTCCCTGACAGACATTTCTTGCTGGATGAAGGACCACCACCTTCAACTCAACCTTGCAAAGACAGAACTGCTTGTGGTATTAGCCAAGCCAACACTTCATTACAACTTCATTACAACCATTCAGCTAGGTTATTTAACCATAAGTCCATCCAGCACAGCCAGGAACCTTGAAGTTGTGATTAATGATCAGTTAAATTTCAAAGACCACATTGCTAGAACTGCCTTGTCCTGCAGATTTGCCTTATACAACATTAGAAAGATCAGGCCCTTTCTACAACTCCTTGTCCGTGCTCTTGTTCTATCCAGCATTTTTGCTCTCTTGGCAGGCCTTCCAGCCTGCACCGTCAAACCTCTGCAACTGATCCAGAATGCTGCAGCAAGAGAGCGCATGTCACACCTCTCCATCAATTTGCACTGGTTTCCAGTTGCCGCTCTCATTAAATTCAAGGCACTGATGTTTGCCTACAGAACAACCACTGGCTCTGCTCTGCACCCCTATACCTAAACTCACTAAACTTCAGCAGACCTATGTTTCCTCCAGAACCTTGCGTTCTGCAAGTGAACTGCGCCTTGTGGTGCCATCCAAAAGAGGCACAAAATCACTTTCACGGACCATTACCTTGACTGGTCAAAGGTGGTGGAAGGACCTGCCTAAATCAACCCGAGCTGCTGAGTCTTTAGCCATTTTCAAGAAATGGTTAAAGACGCATATTTTGCGACAACACTTCACCCATTAATACTAAAACACTTATTATTCTATTCTGTATATCTTAAAAAATATATATATATAAAAAAAACTTTTTACATGTAGGCTACTCTGCTAGTGGCACTTACATATGTGTCCCTGGACTACAAAACCAGTAACAAGTCGCACGGGTATATTTGTTGCAATAGCCAAGAATACATTGTATGGGTCAAAATTATATTAAGTAAGGGTCATGTTCCATGAAAATATTTTGTAAATTTCCTACTGTAAATATATAAAACATTTATTTTTGTGAGTGGATGCAGCAATATCGTGAACATAAATGGACAACTTTGAAGGCAATTTTCTCAATGTTTAGATTTTTTTTGCACCCCCTGATTCCAGATTTTCAAATAGTTGTATCTCAACAAACCAATTCAGCTTATTTATTCAGCTTTCAGATGAGGTATGAATCTCAATTTAAAAAAATTGTCCCTTGTGACTGGTTTTGTGATCCAGGGTCACATATTGTTGCCCTATTGTGGGTTTGATTTCTTATTGCTCTCCTCCTTTGTAAGTCACTTTGGATAAAAACGTCTGCTAAATGACTGAATGTAAATGTTTCTCGCATTAATCTGGGCACTATATGTTCCTCAACGGATCAATAAACCACAAATCAAGCAAGTGTCTTGCACCAGTTTTCTTTAGAATAACTTGAAACAGTCTGTATTATAGATCCGTACCGCTAATGAATGAAGGCCGCTATGTCGGGCAAACATGCCGCTCAACACACAGGTGAGGGTAGGATTTAGCACTCGTAAAAATCACTCAAAATAAAGACCTAACTTTGTTTGATATCGTTCATACATACACACAATTTATACATCAATATACACTCACCGGCCACTTTATTAGGTACACCTGTCCAACTGCTCCTTAACACTTAATTTCTAAGCAGCCAATCACATGGCGGCAACTCAGTGCATTTAGGCATGTAGACATGGTCAAGACAATCTCCTGCAGTTCAAACCGAGCATCAGTATGGGGAAGAAAGGTGATTTGAGTGACTTTGAACGTGGCATGATTGTTGGTGCCAGAAGGGCTGGTCTGAGTATTTCAGAAACTGCTAATCTACTGGGATTTTCACGCACAACCATCTTTAGGGTTTACAGAGAATGGTCCGAAAAAGAAAAAACATCCAGTGAGCGGCAGTTCTGTGGGCGGAAATGCCTTGTTGATGCCAGAGGTCAGAGGAGAATGGCCAGACTGGTTCGAGCTGATAGAAGGGCAACAGTGACTCAAATAACCACCCGTTACAACCAAGGTGGGCAGAAGAGCATCTCTGAACGCACAGTACGTCGAACTTTGAGGCAGATGGGCTACAGCAGCAGAAGACCACACCGGGTGCCACTCCTTTCAGCTAAGAACAGGAAACTGAGGCTACAATTTGCACAAGCTCATCGAAATTGGACAATAGAAGATTGGAAAAACGTTGCCTGGTCTGATGAGTCTCGATTTCTGCTGCGACATTCGGATGGTAGGGTCAGAATTTGGCGTCTACAACATGAAAGCATGGATCCATCCTGCCTTGTATCAACGGTTCAGGCTGGTGGTGGTGGTGTCATGGTGTGGGGAATATTTTCTTGGCACTCTTTGGGCCCCTTGGTACCAATTGAGCATCGTTGCAACGCCACAGCCTACCTGAGTATTGTTGCTGACCATGTCCATCCCTTTATGAACACAATGTACCCAACTTCTGATGGCTACTTTCAGCAGGATAATGCGCCATGTCATAAAGCTGGAATCATCTCAGACTGGTTTCTTGAACATGACAATGAGTTCGCTGTACTCAAATGGCCTCCACAGTCACCAGATCTCAATCCAATAGAGCATCTTTGGGATGTGGTGGAACGGGAGATTCGCATCATGGATGTGCAGCCGACAAATTCTGCGGCAACTGTGTGATGCCATCATGTCAATATGGACCAAACTCCCTGAGGAATGCTTCCAGCACCTTGTTGAATCTATGCCACGAAGAATTGAGGCAGTTCTGAAGGCAAAAGGGGGTCCAACCCGTTACTAGCATGGGGTACCTAATAAAGTGGCCGGTGAGTGTATAGAGCTATAGTCTACAATAATAAATAAATTGAAATAAACTCATTAAATGTAGAATTGTATTCTACTGGGTTACTTATATTATTATAGAAAAAATTATGCCAATAAATGAGTCTGATATATGATAGCAACCAGCTATAAATGTATATACTATACTTTACCTACACACACACACACACACACACACACTGGGACATATATAAAGATCTAGAGCAGCACAGACCTTCTCCTTTCTGGGTTCTAAACCTACCTGGGAGGCTTGTGGCTTTGGACCAAGAATGATATTATCCTTGACTTTTCATCAGGATGTGTTCATCAAGCTCTCAGCACCCAACATGGGTGAGAGAAAGAGAGAGGAGGTCGAGACCGAGACGGAAAAAGACAGACAGAGGGAGTACAGCAGCAGGCCAACTGCTGATGATTATCAGATTTTTTTTTCTGCTCATATAGTGTGTTCGAGACAGTGTAATGGGAGCTTTTTGCTTTGGATTTTTACACAGCAGGAGAAGGTGGTGGTAACTGATCGGACCAGATATATCAAACTGCTGCCAATCATCCTTATGTGCCACAATATTTTATGGTTTTTACATATTTGATGTACTGCTGCTAGTTGCTCATAATGCTATCTGTAAATCACATAATGGCAGCATGTCTAAATGTGCTCTATGTAATGTTATATCGAAAGTTCCTTTGTTCTCCTGAAATCTAAAATAAACTCTGCTTTGTCAGCATGCACACAAGCTTCTTAATATGAGGTCACGAAGCGACCAACCTCAATACACCAACCACACGAATAAGCAGCCACTTCAAAAAAGGAACAGTATTACCTCTGAAAACAGTGCAACCTGAAAAGATAACAGCGTGCCAAAACACAGAGCCAGGCGACCCAGTAGATTACTAAACAAAACACGACACGCATACTTCACAGGCATTGATGTATTTTAGGAAACCGTCTTTAAAAGAAAAACACTGCTTGAGAAAGAAAGGAAAGGTGGGAAAAAAAATGAACCAACAGCTCAACACACCATTATTCTACAAGACATTGTGTTTGCCAGCATAAAAGACATTAATGCCATTCAGGTTGGACACAGTAATGGCCTTAAGTATGTGTGGAAAAGCTGCTGAGAGTATAGACTTGTGCTAAGGTCATTTGAAAAACACTGATTGAATCACTTTTAACAATCTCTAATGGGTGTAATTGTTCAACAGTTTATATTTTCCACAAGGCCCAATGATTTTAACAAATCTTGTCTGTGGCTTTCTTTAAGTGGCCCCAACAGCGCAATATTCAATGGCTGCTCAACTCCTATTTAAGGCTTGTGACGAAAAAACTACCTGCGTTTACTTTAAGCCAATTCCATTACTCTCAAATTCGCCATGTTGACTTCACCATTCGAAACATGGATGCATCTTGTTTGCATGGCACTACCACACGGTCACATGCTGAAAGCTTCAGCGGTGTGGAATTTCTCCAAGTTTGTCATCAAACTTCTGTCTATCCTGTAAATGGAGTTTGGGTTAGCTCTTCATAAACACTTAATTGTTTTATGCAGATGCTGTTGCGGCAACTCAGCAAATAAAACACAAGTATGTTGCTCCAGCAGAAAAGGAAATAAAATAGTAATGAAGAACACTTGCTTTGCCCATGGGTTTAGTAAAGGTTTTCTGTCAGATTTTCTGTTTGCAAGCCGAGTAGCCGACCTACATCATTCACAATAAATATTTAGTCCCACTTTATATTACGTATCTTTACTACTTACAGTACGAAAAAAATTAAGTTTAGTACAATGAATTTATCGTGTTCATGCTGTATTGCAATATAGTTTTTCCTCCATTGAGGTGGGATGGGTTTAAAGTTAGGAACTGGTTTGGTTGTATGGTTAGGTTTAAGATTGGATTAAGGTGTAAGCAGGGCTGTTCTTAGGGCCCCTTTGCTTTAGGGGGGCGAACGGACTGAAGGCGACCCCCGGAATGCGGTTGTGAATGGACCGGCGGGGAAGCAATCCACTTCCAACTACCTTCTAACTCACACTTGGCCCCACCCCATGCTTGGGACGGCCCTGTGTGTAAGGGAAGGGTCAACATTGCAATTATAGATGGAATTACAGAACTTAATTACAGATGTAAATACATGCAGGTATTTTTTTTATATAGCCTACAGTGTAAAAATGTACACAGTAAGTGTGTTATATCAAATTAATCATTTAAAATTCCATACATAGTACAACAATAACCCTGGAAATGTAGACGTGTCAAGCTGTTTAGCAACAACATCCATTGGTAGAAACACTGTACAAATAAACCAAGATCTTAAATAAGACACTTGGTTTGGCAGACACCCAAAGCACCAGGGCAGTTTACTGGTGAAGTGCACTTAAGGGTCATTACACTTTCAGCAAGGCTTCACAGAGCACATTATCTATCCCTCTGACCACACCTTTAAGCAGTGGGCATCCCACGGAATGGAGTACACCACAAAGTGATGTGAGTACCTACCCAAGGGCATGTGGTTACCCTGGAGATGCCACTGTTAGAGTAAACCTGTGGGCACCCACATGTGGTAAGCCCCTGACAGACAAGAGACAGTAAGAGAAAGGACATCATTCCAGTATCCGTTAGTGGTCGGGTAGCACTGTCTTCAATTGCATTCACGAGGAGAGTGAGTCACCCTGCTGATGTCCGGGTGAGTTTGTTCATTAAATAGGTAAAAATACACCCAAATAAAAGGAACGCGCCAATTATACGGGGCGTAAGGAGCGCATATGTGCCTCCGAGTTTAGTCACTTCACCTCCAAACACTACCCTGGATAAACCCGAAAGACACAGTCAATGGCATTCAATGCGACGTGTAGGTCGTTTAATTTGGGAAAATGAGAGGGTAACAGAATCACATCGATGCTCGCGAGGGAACTCACGCGAGCAGCGTTTGAGCTCAGCACGCTAGGTCTCCCGATTAAGCATCGCACATGGCGTTGATATAATTAATTTGTTTGTATATTGGTTTATAGAGGTTCTTAAGCGAACTGGAATAGAAGTAATTGTAGACCTCGGTAACCATGTTTGGAAAAGAATTAGGTTGCTCAATCAAGTGATTCCGCTCTCAAAATGTTAAGACAATAAAAATGAGGTCTCGAGGGATTTTCTGTCCTAGAGCGGTAAGCGTTTTTTGGTAAACGAAAGGAACCCAGACTTCCGCAAGGTCTTTCGTTATTACAGGGAATAAACCAAATATATTATTAAACGATATCATGTGATTTTAGGTATTTAATGGCAGGCGTAGATATGAAATATAAATTAGCTTACATCAATATAAGTTTGCAAGCGTTCCAATTGTTAGCCAAGAGAACGCCTTTTTATTTTAGTGGGGCAGAATGTAACCGTATCTACTTGACATTAATTTGAACATTTTATAGAATAAATGGTTGTTTTATTAACTGACTTAGGCCTATGTAGGCTAAGTTACTATATTGTAGTATCAGTAGGCTAATCACACAATATGCCTAATATGACAACCGAGTTACAGACCAAATTTATTAGCACTCTACATATTTCACCTATAGGCCTAATAAATTCGTAGTAGGCTGTGCTATGTCCTCTCCCCATCTAACTGACTTATTTATCCACTTACTTGACTGTAGCCTAGCCTAATATTTATCAATTCATCTGTCTCATGTCAAAATTGTGACACATAGCCTAATACTGAGGTGAAGCTGCTTCTGATGAGCAGCATCCAATCACCAGCTCTGGCTGATATTAGTAACTCAATACAGCTGTCATGCAGTCGGGTGATGGACGTGTTCCAGACGTGAACCCACACAGGGGAATATACACTGTTGCACTGGCTGACTGTCTCCCGGTAGCCTCCCCCTGCAGGCCGGCGAAACCGGCATAAAACAATCCCTGTATGTTCGCCGTCTGAGCCGCCAGCTGGGAAACACGAGATGAGTCCTGTATTCATGTTCCCGGGCGCGCTTGAATAAAGCACAGAGGCGAAAGCGGTTCGTGTGGTTTGCGCACAGGATTTTAGAGCGGAGAACATGTGAGAGGGGAATGGGAAACTGGATTACACTTTACAGAAAGACGCAGAAGGGGGAACGTTCAGGTACGTTCATTCAGCCTACTGTTTTCAGTCTTGTAAATGTTTTCATTGTCGCGTCACAGTCTTTATAACTATGTGACATGAATGATTCGTAAAGTTTGGTTTATTTCCATCGCTCTCAATGGATTGTAAGGACCACAAATGTTGACTTTTTTGTCCTTTTCCTCTTTCCATAGGAATGTAATCTATAAATAAATGTAAAAATGGATAAGTGCGGTTACAACGCTTTTATCACATCACTGATAAAAAATTAAAATTTCTACATGTAAAATGTGCCTTTACAGACACATTTTGTTATTCATGTCTATGAAATGGGCTAATACCGGTCAACGCAACATTGTATAGGCTACATTCCAGTGTCAAACACGCACCATTCATTCTGAACACATTAAATGTAGGCTAATGCAAGTTTGCATAAACTGTACAGAAGTTTCAAACATATCAATTACGTCAATATTCCTCACTCGAGCCTGTCTCGGACTTAATGAGTTTTCCGTGTTTTGTTTTGGCTGAGGGGATCTTTAGGCTATTTTAAATTTAATTTAATGTATACAGTCTCCACCTACCGAAAATTATGTTTACAAATGTATGTTTGTGTCAACTAAGGAATGATAGTGAAGACAAGTGTCCTTTTATTCTGTTTCACAGGATTTTGTCAAGGCGCAGCGGCTCCGTTGAGTAGGACATCCCCACGGCGGCCAAGGCGCTTTCAGCGGACTGACACAGGGGGACAGAAGGACTTGTATACCAAAGATGAACACAATTGTGTTTAATAAGTTAAGTAGCCAGGTTTTATTCGAAGAGAAGGCGAATGAGGTGGAAAGAAGCAGTCGAAATTATTTAGAGGTGATAGATGGACAGCATCCGGACCTGCTCTCCAGCAGCCCAGTCATCAAAGACAGCTCAGCCATCCGGCACAGGAGATCCGGGTATGTCAGAAACTTCAGTGTCGTTTGTAAAATGTTCTGCAGGTTCATGAACATAATTACTACATCCACTTATAATACTGCAAATGAATGATTTTAAAGAGGCACTGTAAAATATTTTAATCATGTTTCATCAAGTAGCTAACATCTTTGTTTCCATCCATTTATCTCGATTTTCTTAAAGGGATAGTTCACCCAAAAATGAACATTGTGTCACTATTTACTCTGTTACCCCAATGTTGTTCCAAACCTGTAAGAGTTTCTTTGTCTGTTGAACACAAATTAATATATTTTGAAGAAGGTTAGTAACCAGGCATTTAACGGTAGCTATTGACTTCCATAGTATTTCCCCCCAGGCTTCCCGTCAACTGTCTGGTTACTAAAATGTTTCAAAATATCTTCTTTTGTGTTAAACATAACAAATAAACTCTTACAGGTTTGGAAAAACATGAGGGTGAATAATGATGACAAAATTGTTCATTTTTGGGTTAAGTCATTCGAAATAGTCCTTCTAATTTTTAGACCATCAACAGGTGTTCACATTAGCACCCCTTAGATTTTACTTTTAAAACTTTTTTGCAGTAGAGATGATAACTGCTTTGCACATTATTTATTTTCCATGACGGAATAATTAGCCTAATTATTGTAAGATACTTACATTAACACATAAATGAAAGCCTGTTTAAGTCATATGTGGTCATTTTAACGCGTCATATGTGGTCATTTTAACGCTATTAATGCTTTTTAACCGCGTGACAGCACATAGAACTGTATTAAAGATAAACATCAAGTTGTTCATTTTTAAGGCCAGCGGTGAAAAGCAGTGGCTCGTCCAACTGTTTGACTTTTCATAGTCATTTTTGTTTTCTTTCCATCGATTTTGCGCTCAGTTGTGGTTAGAGAGCATCTGGTTTGAATTCACAGCCTGTTCGCCGCCTTCTTATCTAGGATACGTTGAGGTTTCAAAAAGAGAATAGCAGGAAATTAATATTCACAATTCATTTAAGTCGCTGTCGATGGTGCTGAATTAGCAGGGGCTTGTCGTTCGGGTACATGAGGTCATTCGTGTTCGGTAGCAAATTTAAAACACGTACGGGTCTGTTTCTAATAAATAAACATTTCCTTCAACTGTATGTGTGGTCCAGTCAATCACGAATATTTTTGTAGTGAGGGCTCAAGAAGAAACCGTCATCTTTGCCCTCCGAACTCAGCGCGTTCAGCCTCACCGCCCTAAGCTGTTTACCTCAACCTGTTTTTTATTTGCAGACAACACAGTGCTTCATTATACGACTGCGATACACAGCAACACCGAAGCTAAATGTGATGTCTTGTAAAAAACTTGTGCAAACATCCTCCGCTGCGGGTGCGTCTGGCTCGCGCTTACTGAAGGTCCGTTTGCGCGAGTAAGCGGAGCCAATAGGATAACACTACAGCCGCTCTGCTCGCCTCAAGGGGAATATCACTGCTAATGAAAATTATTAATATAAACACAGAGGTGTGTGTCGCCGATATCGAGAACAGGGAGGAAAAAAACTTCTTTAGGTTGTTAATACAGATCTGGATTACAAGGAAAATATTTGCTGAACATGAACCTCGGAGCTTTGGGGGAAAATATGTTAAATGTGCAGTCAGGTTTTTGGAAGATAACATTGTGATATAACAGCGCCATACTGACATCTACAGGTTTAAATAACCAGCTTCTGTTCACTCTTGAAAATAAAGGTTCCGATTAGAAGAAAAACACACTAACAGCCTGATGCTACAGGAGAACATTTTAAAGTTCCAGTTCCATAAAGAACATTTTACTCTCTTGTTCGAGGAAACGCCTGTACCAGTTCTTACAGGAACCCTGTCCCAGGACACGCACACACTGATCTGAAGAACCTGTATTGTCATATCAAAAACTTTTGTTTAGCCTACAGCAATATGGTTTATAATTAAAACCCTCGCACAGAACTGTTAAAGAAAGTTTGTGATGTTTAACGTGAATTGAGAATAAAAGTAACTGGAAAAACTTTTATACATTTTGTTTCTGAAAACCATCTTGCCTCTCAATACCTATAAAGATTTTACTTTTTCAAACTATTACAGTCACTATCAGAGTATACAGCACATGTGTCATAATGTGGACATTGGATTACATTTCTTTGTGTTTTGCAGCCAGACTGTAAACTGATTCTGAGTGAAAATCATTCACTGGGAGAGTTAATTATAGCATGATACTCATTTCACAGCGCATGACCATAAATTAGGCCCTAGTGTAAGACTATTAACCCTTATGACATTTGTACGCATATTTTAAATTTTACTGTTTGCATCTCCCATATATAACTTACAACATAAAAAAAAAAAGAGCTTTAACTTGAGAGAGCTAAAACTTGTTGAGCTTTTCGGTCTGCTCACTGCATGCTGGCATGTTACATTTAGATCTAGATGGTTGTAATTTCATATTGATCATCAAAATAATAATAATACAAATAAGGGTTTAATTTATTCAGTAAATTTTTTGTTACTATTTTTATATTGCTTTATAGATTCCTTTCCTGTCATTTCCTGGCAATAAAACAGAAGTCAGTAAGAACGAAAATACCATTCTTTCTGTGGAAAATATGTAATAAATCAATCCTATGGAATTTCTCCACATGAGTGTCCATTTTTAAGTCTTACATAATTGTCATGAGATTTATCTAGCTTTGTTTATTTTCCACAGGTCTCGTCAGAACCCAGGAAAGGTACGGCATAAACGGCAAGCTCTGCAGGACATGGCCCGGCCTTTGAAACAGTGGCTCTACAAACACCGGGACAATCCTTATCCCACTAAAACAGAGAAAATCCTGCTCGCGCTTGGCTCGCAAATGACACTTGTGCAGGTGAGTAAGTTCATTTTCCACAACCTTTCCATAAGCGTGCTACCAAGAGCTACTGGTTCTTGACAGAAGGATTATTAAAATGACAGTTTTCTTTTTCCAATAAGATGAAGGTGCAGGTGTTCATTCCAAACACAAGCTGCAAGCAAATTCAGGTTTACTCTAGTTAAGATTTTCTTCTTTTTTATTGTTTAGCCAATATATATTTCAATTTAGAGACACATGGCTTGTGTTTAACTCTTCACATATGCGTTTTTCAGTTTGTGTCGGTTTCTGTGTACATATCCGTCTCAGTCTGTGTCTCTCTATATACACATGAAGACATAAACATGTTCTCTAAATTTGTTAAGAACTGGCTCAGCCTGGAGATGCTATCCTGGATGACCCTACATTTTTTTTAATCTGGTTCTAATAATCATGAAAAGCAGCCATTTGTTTAAAAAAAAATGTGAGCAGACTGCACTGCAATATGGAAAAAAGTGGCTGCCGAAATCACGTTCAGCACATGCATGCATTTCATATATTTGTAATCACTTTCGAATGCGTGCCCCGCTTTTCGCTTTCAGATTTGCTCGCATTCAGTGGGAAGGGAAGAGGAGGGCCCCGGCACCGGCCCTGATCGTATGATACCTCAATGCTTCCTCCAAAAACTACTGGCCTCCATTGACCTGTTTAAATGGAAAAATATGACTGTTGGCCTTTGAGAACTTTATATGAAGCAGAGGTCAGGAAACTCAGGGCTTAAATAACATTTTTTTTAAAGTGCCCCAGCACAATGCCTGTCATAAGTGGCTTGAAGTGTATCGGGCATGAAAAGTTTTCCTAGTATAACATCTAATGGTCTCTGTGAAATGGAGAAGGCTGGGGCGAATGTTTTTATTGCAAAAAGACAGACGTCGGGCAGAGGAAAAGGAATATTATTAGGTGAGAGTGGCAGAAGCCAGAATAAGCACCCAGGTCTTCATCAACGTAACTTTAGTAATGTTACGTTCACAGTGTTCCTAGGATATTTGCATGTGGCATCAGCCTATTGGTTTTCATAGTGTCCCAATAAACAATCTGGGTCTTTTAGTCCAAAAACCTGTGTCAGATACTTATATAGGCATACAGAGGAGAATAAAAACTGAATCAATAAAAGATAGGCCTACAGGTAAAAAAATATTTGTGTATTTTTCGAGCATTCATAATTCGTTTTATTGGTCAAACTTTCCTCAATACCATTTCAACACCCTCCTTCTTTTCACAGGTGTCTAACTGGTTTGCAAACGCTCGACGGCGGCTGAAGAACACAGTTAGGCAGCCTGATTTGAGTTGGGCCCTTAGGATCAAACTCTACAACAAATACGTCCAGGGCAACGCGGAAAGACTGAGCGTCAGCAGTGATGACTCCTGCTCTGATGGTACGACACAGACTCTATCATGACACAATCACATAAAACAACCTAGCCTAAAGATTCTTATGCTGTATTTATCAAGAGACAGAGGTGTCAATATGATGCTGAAACCAAGGATATTTAATATTTAACAGTGTGGGAGACAAAAATGGCAAAATATTTATTGGTCTTTTAATGGTCTTAACCACTTTAATTGAAAGTCGCTGGTCAGGAAATTGGCTAGAATTGCACAAATAATGTAAAGTGACTTTCCCAGTGATCTCTCCCAGTTTGTTTGAGTTTAATGTTAGACCAAATATTCAAATATTGAAAATGCTGTTATGATTTACTCACCCTCATGTTATTCCAGGCCTGTGTGGTTTTCTGTCTTCTGTTGAACACAAAAGAAAATCTTTTAATATATTTCAGTTTTTTTTGTCAATACATTAAAAGTCAATGGGTCCAATGTTGTTTTTGACCCCACTCATTGTATGGGGAACATTCTTCAAACATTTTGGGTGACCTGTCCCTTTTTTTCTGAATGTAAAGTTTAACAATTAGTAATTGAAATATGCATATTAATTGACCACTAAAAAGAAAATTGGGGGGAAACATGTCATCACAAAGTTTTCTTGGTGGATATAGTGTTGAATCATACATAGTTTAAATCCTGTAATTATTTACTTACCCTCATGTTGTTCCAAACCTGTATGACTTTCTTTCTTCTGTCAAAAACAAAAGAAGATCTTTACAAATGAAAGTCTATATTGTTTTGGACCCCGCTGTCTTTAATTGTATGGACAAAAACAATCACAACATCCTTCAAAATATCTTCTTAAGTCAATGAGGGTGAGTAAATGATGACAGGTTTTTGTTTTTGAACTGTTCCTTTAAGAATGTGCATATTTAGTCACATGTACAACATGTGTACAACAGTGACACTGTTAATCACTGCTTGAGAATACACAAACACACACACACACACACACACACACACACACACACACACACACACACACACTGTACAAGCGAAACTGCTCTTTAAAACAAAAAAGCACAAACAAATTCACCTATCCTGGTGCTAAATTTGATTGGTATAAAGTGTTGTGGTATTTATAAGAAATTGCTTGGGGTTTCATTCAGCATGTAGCTGAAACAGACCAGACAGGATGCTTAAATGCAGATGTTTTATTACAGTCAGTGCAACACTCCAAACATTTTTATAGCATCGTATAGCAGCCGAGCCATAAATCAGGGTCGAGCGCAGTGTTCGTGTGTTCATCCTCCTCTGTGTTTAAGTGAACCGGACAGACGCGTAGGCTTACAGACAGTCATGCACACTGTGATTAACACACCGCAATGGGGCGTCAGGACTCAACCACAAACACTCACACACAATCTTGCACTTACACGCATAAACACAAAAACATCCTAGCTTACTATCTAAAGTTCTCTCGTTTTTCCTTCTCCTTTTTTCCCCCTCTAATTCACATGCTCAGGCGTTACAACTGCAGGGATATTGTTGGCTGTCTGACAGACTGCATGTTTGTTGGCCGCATCGCTTAACATAAGCATCCGCACACAATTCAGTCATTTAGACATTCAGTCAGAACGCTTATCATCCCCCTGTGCTTAACAGTGGCCTCCAAACACACACACACTGTATTTGGTGCCTTGATTAGATGTCTTGGAGAAGGACACACACTCTGTGGTTAGAAGAGGAATGCCCAATCTTTGCCTCTCACATCTGTCTCATCCTACAAATAACTTCCAGCTTTTCTTACACTGTTGAACAGCATACAATCCGTTTCAGCAGCCTGGCTTAACCTTTGACCTCTAATTCCTTCACCTTCTGGTCAAATCTAAACTTGGCGTAGAATTTATGTGCTCAACTTAAACGGAAAATGGTTGTGTTGACACTTGCGGAATTTTATCAATAATTCGCAGTTCCATCAGGTATTTCAGCAAATATTTTGATGAGCTAAATCTTGGATGAAACTTGGATATTGAAATATTTCTAGAGGAAAATATGTCTTGCTGTACATATTTGAATTATCTCTTGGTCACAACACTCATTGAGAAAAGCACATAATGATTATGTTGTCATGATAAAGTATATAAAAACAATGTTAATTCATAATAAAAAAAAATTAAAAATAATTTTTGCCTGTGCTAAATGTCTCTATTTTAGTACGATTCACTTTTGAGAACAATGAGAATTACCAACACATAATAAAACCAAAAAGGTAAAAATTAAGGAAATTATATAAAATGTAATTTTTATATTTGACTAATCTTGTTTGACATGTTTTCTGTGAGATTCACTGAAGTATTGTGAACTATGATTATACAAGCACTTCATGTAACATGGTACAAGTTGTTTACTATGCATATGAAATGTCTGTTGTTTAGAGGGAAAGTTTTGTTGCACAGACGTTTCATCAGGTCTGTCGTTCCCGTGTCTGAACTCAGTAATTATGTGCTACACAGAAGATCTAAGCTTCAGACACACTCTTCGCACATTTGAGTCAAGATAGAGCCTTGCAGTGAAATCCTAGCTCACTTAGGAAGCATTCACTCATGCAATCCTAACCCTGTATCCTAGGAAATATTGCGTTTGTGTGAACTGCAGTGTGTTTACCTTTGTTTCCAGCATTATGGAATGGTTGTCAAGGCAGTATACAATAAGGGTGCACTAAAACAATCTTTTAAAAATGTTGACTTTTAGGATGTGGAGTGAGTGATGTGGCTCTAATATCTTCTCAAATTAGTCAATTAAAACTAAAAAAGAATCCACACACATAGTTTAAGATGAAATTGCTAATTCAAAGGAATTTGAGAGTCCATGATTATATAGATTTTACTGAAGACTTGCATGTGTTAAAGGGATAGTTCACCCAAAAATGAAAGTTCCTCATTTACTCACCCTCAAGTTGTTCTAAATGTGTATGAATTTGAGGGTGAGTAAAAGATGACAGAAGTTTAAAGTATCCCTTTAAAGTGTGCTGAAAACCACAAGGACAAGTCAAGAGATAACTAAAAAGGGTGAAACTGCGAGTGATAAATGGTCTGATTTTATTCTGCCTTTTGATAACAAAAGTATTAACTTTTTTTGTAATCGTTACATAAGGGGCAATGTTGTCTGAGAGAAAACATTTTGGACCTTCCAACTTCTGTTGTATTACAATCAGCATCAATGCCCCTAATAGTTCGTTTTCTCAAATAAAAAAAAATCATGTATAAGGCATCCAGTAATAAAACATGTCTATGCCTCTCATTTATGTTCTTTAATGAATCACTGATGGGACTACAGGTGGCTGAGCAAATAATATGAAATTAATGATAGGGTGTTTTTTAAAGAATGATCACCGGAACGGAAAGATCAACTGAAACACTTTCTCTGAGGCTGAGCTATGATATTGGAATGTCCAAAGGGTTTTGATGAGAAAGATTATACTTTTATTAGTTTTTGTTACCAAAAATCAGAATGAAACTAGATGATGTATCACTTGCAGTTCTACCAAAGTTATTTATCGGTCACTTTTCTGAATAATTTATTATATTTTTAAAATCTTAAATCCTAGAGTAGCTGCCATTTATTCTCAAGCAATGAAATGTTTGCTCTTACTTCTTTTGCACATTTTATGCACCTTTTAGTTTATCACATGTATATTTGAAATATTCATATTTCGCATACATTTTGGTATTTTATCTTCTGAAAATCGATCTAAATCTAAGAATAGATTTTGAACTTTTTGATACAATTTTTTTGATACTTTCTCAAATGAGGCCATTGAAGGCTCAAAGATCCGACCCTTCTCTGCTTCACCCTCTGTATAGCAGTAACCAGAATCTGCACCAAATTTCATCTTAAACACTCACTTGCATTTGGGAGGCCCGTGTTTTCACGGAGTGTAATCCAGTCAAGAGTTTTCAATGTGCTGGAGGGGTCATGCTGAAGAGAAGGGTGATTCAATGAAAATGTGACCTTGTCTCTCCCTGCTGAGGTGTAAAGGGCAGGACATCAAAATATTGACGTTTTTTTTACCAATTGTCTTCCAAAATTTGTATTGACATATTTTCATGTATCCTGCGTCACATCCAGATGTTGACCCAGCAGCACGGGCCCAGGTCGGGGAGTTTCATAAGCCGATGTACCAGAGCGTCATCAAGAAGGAAGGTGGTGCCGTGGGGGCGGGTCTTCGAGCAGCTGCGGACGCATCATTGTCTGATGACTATGTGTCGCCACCCAAATACAAGAGCAGCCTGTTGCACCGTTACCTTAACGACTCGCTCCGTCACGTAATGGTGGCCAACGGTGTAATGGACGCACGGAGGAGGAACCACTCAGGCTCTTTCAGCTCTAATGAGTATGATGAAGACCTGCTGTCACCATCTTCTTCAGAGGCAGAAGCCAACTTTATCTACAGGACTGGTGAGCTGCTGCCAGTCTTACATTCTTTCCTTCTCTGTGTGTGTGTCTCTCTTGCTCTTTGAGAGGAAGAAGGGCATCTTGAAGCGGTTTCATCAGCCCAGTATCAGCTGTGTTTGAATCCATGTATGATTTTTGGCTTCTTGTTCTACAACAAGTGGAGTCACAGAGGGGTCATTTGTTTCTCTATTCTCACACACACACATAAATCATTTCATTTAAACTTGACATTTGTAAATATGTTTTTAATAGTATGAAATACTAGTATGTTAAAAAATATTGCAGTTCAAAGAATTTGTGCTTTTATATTAAGCTTTGTACTTTTGATTAAATGTTTTAGGTCATGCAAGTTTAAATTTGAACTTGCAATGAAGTAGAACTTACTGAAGAGTAAACTTAGCTCATACTGGTTTAGTCCTCAGCCCATTAACTATCATTACTTCTTTAATCATTGTGACAGTTATTCTCTCTCCTCCATCTTCTTTCTCTTTATCTCATTATTTTTTCAGTATTACACACACATTCAACACAGTCAAAGAAACCAACTACAAAGAAACAAGAAGTCTCAAATCAAAACAACGTTCATGAGGGTAGGTTTAAGGTTAGGGGATAGAATATACAATTTGTACAGTATAAAAATCTTTGTCTATGGAGTGTGTGTGTGTGTGTGTGTGTGTGTGTGTGTGTGTGTATAAACATAACTCTCTAAGAGAGTTTGCCGTGTCTGAAGGGTCAAACTCTTACCTGAAGAATTTCCTCCTGAGGTCTTTCTCATTGCACATCTCAAACACAAAATATCATAGGTCACTAAAGAAAGTGAAAATGTCTATTCAGTGGTTTCAGCTTTTAAATTCTATAGGACATTTCTGAGGTTCTTAATACAACTGATAAATGAATATTTTTACATTTGATAGTTTAATTTGAAATGAGATTTAAGTGGGTGATGTGCAGTTTTTGAAAACTAACATTCAAAAGTTTGGGGTCAGTAAGATTTGTATATATTTATTTGTATATTAAATACATTTATTCAGAAAGAATGCATTAAATTGATCAAAAGTAACAATTTATTTCAAATATAAATCTTTTGAAACTATGTTCTTTTGAACTTTCTATTCATTAAAGAATCCTGAAAAAAAATTTTTTTCAAGGTTTCCACAAAAATATTAAGCGGTTTTCAACATTGATTATAATAAGATGTTCCTTGAGCACCAGATCAGTTTGAATGTAACTGAAGACGGAAGTAATGATGCTGAAAATGCAGCTTTGCCATCACAGGAATACATTTAATTTTAAAATATAGACTATTAAAAGAGAAACCATTATTTTAAACCATGTTTATTTTATTTTTGATCAAATAAATGCAGCATTGGTGAGCATAAGAGACTTCTTTCCAAAACATTAAACAATCTTACCGACCCGTAATGTTTGAATGGTAGTGTACTTGTTTTATTATTTAGTGAGAGTATTTGGAAAATAAACCGCATATAAGTAAGCCATTTTGAGCCATTTTCTGTAAATTTTCACTTTGCAGCTGCTTGATAACGGCTTTATTTGCTTTCTGCTTTCACCTAACCCAGGCTTTCTCATTTAAAAAAAAAAAAAAAAAAGGCAAGCTCCACCATAGTTTAGGACTCGTCTGTTTGAGGTCAACGTTGGTTCGGAGTATCATGGCAGGGAGCGGCTGTGTTTGCTCCCATGTGCTGTTTAAGTCCTCCAGGTGTTTGTGATGTTATCACAAATCTTTTGGACAATCCAAAATGACAAATATGCTTCAGGAGAGTTCTGGCAATTATTTAAGCCCTGTTCATCATCATCTGGAAGAATGTCAGCCCCTATTGATCATTCGTAGGAATTTATGTGAGATACTGTGTCGGCGACTAAGGCCTGCATGAGCACATGTGTTCGCTCTCCTCTTCTCGATAAGGAACCACAGGGTTTCTTCAGGTCAGAACACTGCGTCTTTGTCCTGACAGGATTCATAACTGATAACATTGTTTGCTCTTCACTTCTTCGCTTACATATTGTTGTTCACATCAAGCCTCTAGGATCTCACCGTGCTGTCTTTGTTGTACTTTGTTTCTCATTTCATTTCGCCATTTCTTACTGACAAACATGGTTTGCATTATCTCGGAGCTGAGGAACAAAATGCTGGAATTCTCTTCAAACCCAAAAGCTGTTGCTAACTACCTTTTGGACCAGCGTTTAAACTCTCCGTGAAGCCGAGGTTGCTTGTGTAGACACCTGCTGAGAGAGACAATGAGAAAGAGCTTTAGTGTGTTTGTTGTTTATTTCATCTTTAATCAGTTCTTTCCTAAACGCATTTATACTCTTAATGGATATTTATGAGGCTTCCATGGTAAATACCATTTTCTGGCTAAGGACTCTGATGGCTTCATCAGGTAGATGGTCTGTTTGTCATTTTGCGCATGAGTATATGCCAGACGAAAGGTTTAGAAGCACAGGATCATACACGGCAACAATTGTGCAACAGCGAATAAGGGATCAATCAGAATGAAATACAGTAATAAACGCTGAATTAAACTGAAATTGAATTTGTCATTCAATCTTATTACTGGAGAAAAGGGGTTTGCAAAGGTTTCTCTCTTTTACTCTCTGCTCGCTTTATTTCCACTTTCTTTTCTTTCTGCATTCCAGAATATCTTCATACAAACATTCCTCAAGTTTCAGATTAATATGGCATAAGGTTGAAATTTTAGATCTACGCTCTGTTTTCTTTTTTTTAAAACAGATGTCTGTCTGTCTGTCTCCACACTGTGTTAGCCAAGAAGCTAATGTTTTAGCCCAGACGTCTTTAAACCAAAGTGGCATCTCAAAATCCACCGGTTAAATGTAGCTTAATGGAACAAATTGTCTCTAAAGGAGCTCTCTCCTCCTTTCTATCACTCCTCACTTGAAGTTTCAGAGATCAGACGTGGCAAAGGAGCTGTCGGGCCAGCTAAGCCTCAAACCCTCTGATGGAAAACTAAAGAGGCCATTGTGTAAGAAAAATACGAAATAAAGCGCAACAGGAACCCTGATGGGAGTTTCATTGAAAACAAGAAGCAAGAGAATTCCAGGGTGCATGCCAGGGATTTTATGTCAAATTGCACTTTAATGGGATATTTAATGGCAGGAATCTCACTCCGTGTTTTCCCTGCATGCGTGGTATTGGGTTTAGGGCCGTCCTGTATGATATAGATCAATATGCCGCACTCTCAGAGCAGATGAGAGCTCGCAGTAAAGTGAGAGCATGGAGGAAAATATTTCTCAGAACGTTGTCTAGCTTTAGATGTATTTTCACAGGTTGCATCAGGGGCTGGTTGTGCAGGAATCTCAAAAGCCACAGAAAGAGCACCGTTTACTCTAACGCTATGTTATTTGTCCTCATTGCTTTCAACAGGGTCCTTGTGATCCAGTTATTGTAACTTATGTGTCAGTTGAGGGGTTTATGAATAATATTATATGCTTCAGTGAACAAATGAATGAGATGAAAGTGATTGATATATATATATATATATATATATATATATATATATATATATATATATATATATATATATATATATATATATTTATTCATGAAATATTTAAATATGACAGGGTTTTTGATATGCTACCTATTACAATTTTGGGGTCAATAAGTTTTTTTTTTTTAAAAGAAAGTAATACTTTTATTCAGCAAGGATGCATTAAATTAATTAAAGTGAATAAATTATGTTCTTTTGAACTTTGTTCATCAAAGAATCCTGAAAAAATTTACCATGGTTTCCACAAAAATATTAAGCAGCACAACTGGTTTCAGCATTGATAATCATGAGAAATGTTTCTTGAGCACTAAATTCGGCATATTAGTTATTTATTTCGATCAAATAAATAAGCCCTGATGAGCATAAGAGACTTCTTTCAAAAACATTAAAATATCTTATAGACCCCAAATATTTGAATGGTGGATATTGTACTGTATTGAGGATTTCTTCTAAATTAGATGATTATAGCTGTATTAGATGATTATAGTTGTGTTTGAGCAATTTAACTAAATATACTTATATATAGCAGAACTGTTCTGCCAAATTTTCCCTAACCCCCTAAAAAAAAAGCCACATAAAAAAGTGATTGATTGATTTACAAGTCAGTCAGACAAGTATGGGGTTTTTGTCTAGAATAAACTGCAGTGTGGACCAGTCCTTTTGCCATTTATTCAAAGCTGGCTATCGGAGACAACGCTATGGTGGTGATATGATAAAGTTCAATTTTTATATTAAGCATTCTCCTCCAATGCCCAGAAATATAAAAAGGAGAACATCTTTATATTTGTGTGATTTGTAATAAGAGTAAAAAATAAATAAAATAAAAAACAGTCCAGAAATTTTGCCAAAGAAAATTTTATGGTATGGTTCTCTTTTTCCAATCTGTCTTTTTGCTGTGCTTTAGTGTGTCAGCTGTGCTCTGTGGGAAATATTTCTTCACAGAACCAAAAATGTCACTTGTGTTTTACGACATGAAAAGACCTTCTTTTTCAAGGTCAGTGGACATTAAACCGAGACAGGTGGCAGAAATATGTTAAATGAAAACAGAGAGGCTTGACAAGGCCACAGGGGCTCATAGGTGCCACTCACTTATAAGATTCCTGCAGACTCATTGGACTAAAGCCACCAAAGGAAAATACTTTAAAAGTCATTGTCCAAGAAAAGTACAATCTCTCCAACTGACAAACATTTCGGGCCAGCCTCTCTGCATTCAGAGGTACAGTAGGTGGGCAATTCATCCAAGCCTAAACATGCAACCGAGTGGGAGCACGTAAATTCAGGCATTATTAATGTGCAGGGCCTGCTGTACATCTGATGATTGACAGCCATGTGTGTGTACAGCTGGAAACACGCAGCACACTTTTATTGCTGTTTTTGCAGTGCTACACATCCAACCACATACAGTAGGCTACATAAAAACATCGAGAGTCTGATGCCATTAAAAAGTTTGAAAGTCTCTCTTACTCTCAAAGCACAACAGGCTTTGGCTAACACATTTCAGCGTTGTTTGACAGAGACATACAGTGCTGGGGGAGGGATGTGTACTTTAGAGAAACAGCCTGGCAGGGATATGTCATTTAAAGAGTACATGCTGAACTGTGGGATTTACGGTTGCTGACCACAGAGCAGCAGGACCATGACTGATCCAGCTCTACTGTGCACATCTCAAATGGCAGAAACTTACTTATGAAAACATCTTTATTTCATCTCTAACTTATTAGACTTAACCATTAGATTTAGTTATTTAAGTAGTAAATATATAACATTCTCATACATACATAATGAATTTCATGTGTACCAGATGTGGGCCGGATCTGGGCTGACACTATGTTGCTGTCTGGGATAATATAACATAATGAGCTTCATTAATGATAATTATAAAATAATTGCCAAAATGCTGAGCAGAAGCAGAATAAACAACCCCTGCTAGAGTTCAGCTACACAGCCCGTAAGCAGCTCCTCAAGCTCTTACAGGCGTACTAGAAACTTTCACAGGTATGTCGAGGTCATTTCAAGATTTGCTTCAGGCTCTGGGGTTGCAGTTGTCAGGATGGGGTCTCATCAGAGGATGAGAGGAGAGAATGTTGAGAGAAGTGAAAGGTTGAGAAAAGAAAGATGAAGGTAGAAGGAGAGGAAGAAAGGAGAGATGAGAGATGTGCTAGAAATGAGGGATCCAAGGTGAAATACTGTGAAAGAGAGGGGAAAAGTGAATAATGCACAATAATGAGAAAATGTACAACTCAAATGGATAGCACTCACAATACTAAGAGAACCACTAGCTTATATATAATATATATATATATAAACCTTTTAATTAATGTTTTATTAGTATTCTCAATAGGTTTATAATTCTTGAAAAGCAAGTGAGCATCCTCTTTGCATTTAATAAATGTCTTATTTTATTACATCTAACAGTGTCTGGATACACACAGAATATTGTGTTTTGGTCCATCTTTTATAATTTAGTTTTTGGAGCCATTTATAACTTAAATGATTAAGTTCAAAACTTTTCCCAAAAACTGAATTCTTAGTCTCTCGACACCGTTCTGTGTATAAACTGTTGCTGAAGCTCAAGAGCAATATATTGTGATAAATTGCAAATAGTCCGAGCCACACTTGAAAAGTGAGTGTGTGTGTGTGAATTGTGATGACTGTACGGAGGAGAGGTGTAAACAGACACACACTGCTCTGGCAGCTTTCATGTGAGAATAGATAGCAGACAGGAAAGAAACAGTAAATGGATGGGAGACTATTAGATGAGTGTGGAGAAACGTAATGGCTATAAAATGAAAGACTCAAGAGCATCAGAAAGAGTACAGCAGGGCCTGTGTGTTTTTGTCTAACTTCGAAGTAAAGTTTTGTGTGAAGGGGGAAAACAAAAAGAGTAGAATAGATTAACAGATGAAAATAGAAATCGGAGAATCAAAGAGCACATGATAAAAAGAGAGAATGTGCGTGTGAGCAAACCTTGAAGTTGAAGGAACATCATATCAATTCATTTCACTATGTATTTTCTGGATCAAGTCTGCAATCATTATTTAGTTCAGAAAACACTTTCAAACATTGTTATATTACACTCACTGTTTTTTCCCCGAGGTTGCGGTCGAAAGCAATTCTGTTGTCGTCTCTGGGCAGAATTAACTTGCAAAGAAACATGTAATACGAGATCAAAACAAGATTTTCCATTCGGCAAAATCATTTGCAATGATTCCAAAGTTGCTTGCTTTTAATTGTTTTTCCATTTTGGAATGACACTAAAGCTGAAGCAAAACTGAATTTTATTGAAGCTGAAAAAGGTTTGAGATGCGTTCTAGATGGAGCCTTATCTACGTCTGATAACACTTTAGGCAAATGCTTTCAGCATGAGCCCTTCTCTCTCTCCCTCTCTTCATCCCTCTGTCTCTCTTCCTGAAATACGCCAGGATGCAGATACCGTCTGTAATACCTCAGTGGTGTGCTATGTTCTCTCGCTAGCGTGTTTGAAGTCTGTTTGGTCGACTTTTATAGGGTCTGATAGGGTGAGAGATCGGAATCAATCGTCCAGCCATTAGCAAATAGCAGATCCACACGTCCGTGTCCAGAACAGGAAGCCAATGGATGACCTCTTGTTAATGGTCAAGACAGGAAATATACCTGCCAACAAAAAGTTTTTTCTAGAGCGTTTCCTTGATCATGTACAGACCAGCGTCAGAAATTAACTGTTGTTCAGGGATTTTTTTTTTTAAACAAACGTTTAAAAAAAGACATTTTTCAAAATCTTCTATTATGTTCCACAGAAGAAAGAATGTCATACCAGTTTGGAACGACATGAACAGATGACAGAACGGTGACAGAATTTAAATTTTTGGTTAACATATTCCCTTTAAGGGCTTAAATATTTTCCCCCTGGAATTGATTTTAAGGTGTATCGCCATCCATTTTATATTAAATACTACAATTAATAAATTTTTTTAATGTGGACAGTTGCGCCTAATTATGAAACCAATTCAACATGAAAATATAAAAGTAGCTATACAACAAATGTACAAGATATCATTACACAAACACTGAATTAACTCCTTTTTCTATAGACAGACATACTCTCTCTGTCTCCTGTCAAGAGTTGTGATGTGTTTTTCAACTTTTTTTATGAAAAAACACCCGAAAATAGCTACATATGCAACCGCATATATGTTTGAGACAGTGAATATAAAAATAATCAGACAGCTGCAGTGTCTGTAATCTATTTTTGGTCTGGTTCTCAAGGGAGCACCTGGAGATGCTTGGTACTCAAACTGTACGCGGCACACTTTTCCTACAAGCTGTAGTCATCACTTTAACCATCTCCTCCCTTTCTTCTTTTCTCTCTAACATGGTAGATGATGATGATGTTTTGTTTAATTCTATTTACATTAATGGCGTGCCGAACCGTGGGGACTGGTCCGTACAGATCACGGATCAACTGCGATCTGTTGCACCCCTAATAATTAATGAACACTTTTATCATCATGATTGCCATCTTAACAGAGATGGAGAAAAATCCTACTCCAGTAAGTAAACGTGTCCCTGTCCCCCAAAATGTTGGTACTCAAAGGAGCTTCCCTCCACGTTTTCTGCTGGGCATTGTTTATTTTTTACCACGCATGCGCACCAGCCCATCACTACATAGGCCTAAAGTAGCATATTATTAAATATGATGTTACATAACACAATAAAACAACAGATTAGTTGACTACGGGATCATTTTGACCCCCTATTTGAAACATTTGTCAATTTCTGTTGCATTTTTGCCCTAGTTAATTTGTGACCCTGGTACAGACTGTTCTGTTATTTGGCTGGTAGAGTTTTTGTTGTGGTGATTTGCTTATTCTGACTGGTAAATACAAAATGAGGGCAAGATTTAAAACATTTCAAACACCGATGCTGAAGCTGCATGTGTCATTGGCGGCAGCTGCTTTATTTTGGCTGTGATCAGACTGCTATTGTTTGTCATCTGCTGTGCAGACCCAAAGAAATCCTAAAAGTATTAAATAAAATCTGTCTTAGGACGAGCTTGAACGATTTATGAGTGGCTGTGTCCATGATGCTGAAATATGCTTTTCTGTCTTTCTCTCTCTCTCACCCTGTTTACCCCCATACAGTATTGCCACTGTTTGGTTGTTCTTTCTGCCCACCAGTCAAATTCACAGCCCAGAACATGTCAGCACCCTCAACTCAGTTTGATCCATCACAGATGAATGTGCTGTGATTCAAAGGCTCAGAGAAAAGGAAGTCCAACAGTGTCCAGACTGTTGTGTTTTTCACCAGGGAGAGTTTTTAAATATTACGAGAACATGTCATGTGCAAAGAATCACTATCATTCTTCACTCTTCTGTTGGGCCTCATGCCTCTTCCAACCACCCTGACCCAGAAATCATGGATATTTATAGAGCAGCGATTACTGATAAACGTGAATGGAATGGAGAGAATGGAAGAACGGAGTCAGTAATGGGGCTGCTGTTTAAAGATGGTCATTACAGAGAAAGAAACCTCAACCAAAAGTATGATCTGGGAAGGCAATGGGAAAACAAGAACCAAGACATTAGGCTTAAAAAAAATCTGTGAACGTCAGAGACGAGTTGAAGAGAGAAACAGAACAGAAATGATGATCACAGGAAACAGTCAGAAAAATGGAAGCAAACCAAAAGACAAACTCAGACTGTTTGAGATGGATTTATCTAGAGAGTGACCAGAAGAGACACGCTCAAAAGAGAGAGCGAGACAGAGGGATGGCATGGATGTTGATTATTGCCATCCCGGACAGCTAGTGAGGGAAGAGCTGGCAGAGCTGAGACGACACACGCCAGATTCATCTTAACATCATTCACAGGCCTTCTATGACATTATTAAAGAACAACGTTCATTTTTCTCAAGCACACATTGGACGCCCGTTGTAAAAATGAGACACAGAGAACTGATGATGTCTGTCTGCTTTGGGCAGAACCAATTTTCCTCTCCTTTATTTTAAAGGCTGTGAAAGATGTGACTGCTATTTTATAAATCAGTAAAAACAGGCAGGGATTATGGTCATGGGTTTGGGAAAAAAGAGCAGACTTTTCTGATTTCTAGTATAAATGTAACAAATTCATCGCCAGCCATTTTCTGATATTCACTAATAATTTTAGCAAGTTATCATATAGACTTCATAACCGCCTTTCTTTGTTCTACATGCCGGGATGTGTCTCAATGGCTTTAAAGCAGTACGTGCCACACTCAGTCACCAGAGTGACATTGACGTATTTTCCATTCTCGTCTGCGTGACTCCGAAGCCAAAAAGCTATGACATCTTGCCCAGATTCCATTTGTCACTTCTCTTCATGCAGCTGATAGATGGATGATCAAAAGAACAAATGAACGGATGGAGGTATAATTCCAGCCCCAGTCTGCTTTGACATGCCAACCATGATGCCATTCTGTCTCAGTTGTGATCGCTCATGGAGAGTTTGCACAGAAACAGACCATTCTGCAATAGTTCACACAATCGTCCACGCCGCCAATGTCCATTCAACCATCCCTATAGAGTTTTCATACCATATTCTATATATAAATGATTAAAAAGCTACCCTTGATTTCAAGTTTTGTTCTTCTGGCAAACAAAGATCAATGTGTTCTCTGTGTTAGACAATGAGGCCACATGTATGACTTTCTTTCCTCTGTGCAACACAAAAGTAGACATTAAAAATACAATTTAAAAAAGGGGTCCAATGTGGTTTTGGACCTCAATGACTTTCATTATACGGATAAAAACAATAAAAGTAAGTCAAACAAGGTTTAAAATGACATGAGGATGAGTATATCTAGTTCAGTCATGAAACTCTAAAGGACACAGGCTGATAAGTCCTTGCATGCAATCAGCAAGCAATCGCATCATTACTACATGGCACAAGCTAATTTGCTCTGCTGATCCTGCAGCCAATGAGCTTACTTGCTCAACATTTAAATAGTCTGGTTCAGTATAAGCTGACCCTGCAGGATGTTTTCAGAGAAATCCTCCACTTCCCCCACCTCCACCTGTCTATATTTAAAGGAGCTGTATGTAAGATTGTGGCCAAAACTGGTACTGCAATCACTTTCAAATTACTGACTCAAGGTTGCCAGATATGCTGCAGGATTCGATTACGACACGTTATTAGCTGCAGCTGTGGTAACTAGAGCAGAGCTGGCAACCCGAATGCTGCAACACTACTGACTTCGTGATTGGTAGATCGGTGGAGGGTGGCACTCAGACCAAAACACAACATGACAACATCAACATCAGTTGAGGGCTGCAACTTCACTTTTTAAATGACAATATCCTGGCCGGACTACTGCTGTCAGTGATATAAGTATTTGAAATGAACATGATTTCTTAATGTCTAGTGACATATCAGGGAAAATGTATGATTAATTGAAATAAATTTCTTACATACAGCTCCTTTAAACAGGATTTATGTATGCCTAATGCCTATTCATGCAGCAGCAGAATATCTAACATCCTCATGGCAGCGTGACTCCCAATCTACCAAATTCTACCAATCACATTCATTAACATTAACATATTCATTAAACTATTCCGAGTTGTCATAGTTCACCCAAAAATATAAATTCTGCTCAACTATCACTTTGAGCAATTTTATATTTCTTGTTCATCAGTGTATAATATGTGTATTATGTAATACTATGTGGGTGTATTTATTTGTCTGAATAGTTGAAAGCAATTGTTGGTTTGTGTAGCAGTGAGTAGTGAACAAAGACCATACATCTGTGGCAGGTGTTTGCTGGTCTGATCTATCTGTACCTGGCAGAGATATAAAAGTCTTCTTTTGTAGCACTTTCTTTTTCTTCCTGTACCCTGTGGTGATGGTAAGTGTACTGGGGATTTTCAACCCATCAGGCCTCTTTAGCAGCAGTTTTATTGAGCATCATACAAGTCCCCCGACTCACAGCTAACAGAACCATGTCAGAATTTCGTTCAGTAGCAAACCCTGCAAAAAGGATAATAAAAAAAAAAACACCAGAAAAATAGTAACATCTAGCAGAGTTTGATTTATAGACGATTTATAATTTTTTTGGCATTGCAATTGTTTTTTAAAAATCTGAGTTTTAGATGTTTTAGGCAGCAGCATTTGGAAATTGCAGTATAGGTCCACATCCAATTTTCAGCGGAGTGTTTTCCTCTGGGAGAGAGTGGAGTCACAGTCTGCTTTCTAAAGAAGGTCGCTTGATGCTGCATGCAGACAAGCCCCCTTAGCAGGCCCGGTTCTACGGGGGTGCAGGAATGTGCTAAGCACCCTCAAACGCAAGCAAGAGCACCCTCAGTTGATACTGTTATACTAATTTGGTGAAACGGATTTGTCAAACTCTCTAGTGCATATTTGTGTTTGCTCTCTCTTGAGAACGTCAATGTATCTATTTACAAAGTGTTTTTGCAGCGGCGAGCAATATAGCCAATCAAAGAGTTGTGTTGACCTCTTAAATGCAATGGCCAACATTCAGAGTCAGTGCTGGGTTACGCAGGCTTTCAAAACCTCTCATTAATAAGCAAAGTGTTGACACGATGCAAGTAAGAGTTTATAATGGATTCTGACGATTATAACTATACTTTGTGAGATCACGATGAACTGACAGCATTTAGTGATTGTAAAGGGAGCGGTCATTGCTTGCTTTTGAGCCTATACTGTATAATCCATTGAATAAAATAGTTTTCCATGCTGCTAGAAGACCGACGTCCAATTACATTCTGTAAAGTTTCGGAAGTGATATATACATATAAATGCATATTGGTCTTGGTGGAGCTGATACAAATGCTATGTATATACACAGACATGCTGCAGTGAGCATGTAAAATATGCTGCTGCTGCAAAAGTAGACATACATGGAAGTGGACATAGGAAGTGGAGGTTTTCAGATGAACTCTGATAACGTGCTGCATGATCAGCTTACTGTGAACACTGAACCAGACTATTTAAATGTTGAGCAAGCAAATTTTTTTTTTTTTAAAAGAATTTCAGCTTTAGTCAATGGTGTGATATTTTTTTCTTACCTATTGTAACCTATCGAAAAATATAGGGCGGGATTTAATTTTGCCCATCGGGAATTGATCGTTGGATCATTGCTATTGCTGTTATCTCATGTGAGTGACAGGTTGTCCCACCCTTGTGCAAGTAAACATCATCAGAAAAAAGATTACTTTGTAGAGGGAGAAGTTATTTCGATTAAAGGTTACAAGGGTACATGCATTACATTTTTTATTTTTTATTTTATTTTTTATACAGATTAATCGTTTATAATAAATACTTAAATATTCCATAAAATACAAGTGTGGGTATCTGCAGGTCGGAGTAATGGGTCTGCTGAAAAGGTCTTTACAAGTGGTTGCAAAAGCTGACTGTTAGTGTGTGGGATAGGGTTAGGGGCTAGTTTTGGCACACCCATTACTCCGACATGCAGCTATCTCTGATTTCATGGTGGTTTTCATTATTAAAACCTCCTGACAGTTACACCACCTAGTCATGTTTGACTACAAAAAATATCTAACGGAATTCTAATTCAGAAATGAAAAACATTAATCATATATGATTTGTAAAAAGTCATTACATACATACACTGTAAAAAAAAAAAGTTGGATTAACCTAAAGTAAGTTACCTGGTTGCCTTAAAATTTTGAGTTCATTGAAATAAAAAATTTGAGTTAATACAACAAAGGAGATTGGTTTAATAAATAGAAACTCAAAATATTATGTTATCTGAACTACATTAATTATCCTAGTTGATTTGACAAAATATAAAAAGTGATAACAAATCATCAAAATTCATTTTTACAGTGTAGTGTATTTCTATAATGATATAATTGCCATTTCTTTTCATTCTCTCATTTCTTTTTTTTTTACCGATTCTATCTTTTATATTCTAGTGGCTTCACATCTTTTCCTCCCTCTCCTTCATTTCCTCTATTCCTGACCATCAGGAGATTCATGTTATTTAGAAGATTAGATACCATTACCAACCATGATTTAGAAGTGAGGAATGGGAGAAGGTTGTTGCCTTTATTTGTTAGGCTAGTGGTCGCCAGTAGAAACCAATCGTACAACTGCCAAGAGAGTAAACTGAGCTACTGTCACTGCGGTAATAATGTCAGACAAAAACAGCAGCTCTATCACACTATCTGAATAGTGTCCAAATCAAATTCATATTCAGTCCTGCAACTGGTATTTTTAGGAAACCAAACCTGAATTTTCACAGTAGCAGTTTCTATGTCCAAGACAGAAGAGACAGTTACGAGACTGAGGAAAGAGCAAACTTGGAAGAGGTGAATACTGGGGGAAAAACAGTGTAATAATTTCAAGGTTTAATGGCATGTGTAGCTACGGACTGAATACCTGCGTTTGACAAAAAACAGATCTAGATTTGTTGTTTGTATCAAGTGCAGCAAATCAAAAACCCTCGGAGAGCAAGAGCTTATCTAGAACAGAGAACAGACAACCACAACAACCATATCCTGTAAATACAGAAAGATACAGAAAAAGAAAACTGATACGAGGACAACATGTGCCTGACAAGACATCAGCTGAGTGAACCTGATGACACAGATTTGCATTCAAAGAATATGAAAGATATTCAATTTTGTGACAGGAAGGAACATTATGGGAAAAATCTAAGTCAGACTGGATGAATTAAGGCAAGATTTCCCGGCGGAGGATCTCTAATCGTTCTATCTTCACATGAACTACTTGTTTCGCAATCACACACTCCGGTTCAGTTAATTGAACCCCAAACACATCTGTGAGTATCGAGAGGGGAAGCGCACAGTTGTTCTGACTAACACGCTCATTCTCAGCAGTGTAAAACTATTACTGAACACGCTGAGCACAACAGGATATTTCCCAATCAGCCTCACGCCAGCCTCGAGCAGTACTGGCCCGCTGCTGGCCATTCCTCAACACCCAGTTGCCATTCAGCGCACATGTGAATGGTTTTTGAGGAAAAACAAGTTTAACACCGGCTCAGACGAGCCGTTGGGGATGATTAGGTGCTGTTTGGCCCTGCAGGTGTCCGGGCAGCCCTCCAATGTCCGTTCCGGATCCAAGGGGTGTGTGTGAGCACAAGGTTTGGGATGGGATGAGGTGAACGTATAAGAAGCGCTGCCTCAGGGGAGAGAACTGAGACATCCGGACTAAAGGCATGAGGTTTAACTCAAAACGAAACCCAGGATCTGGATTTAGAGAATTCAGCGCCTGTAAAACTCATCCTAGATGAAAGTGTGAGACATGTTAAACCATAACTGTCATGTCCAGTAACATATCTTTTACAAGATTGCAGGGTTAGGTGAACACATTAAGAGGGGAAAAGACATGCATGTGTGTAGAGGTGTAAAGTACTTCAATACTACACTTATTATTTTGAGCACTTGCAAGTCAAGACTAACAGCCTAATGGTTTATTTAGAAATTTAATATTGAATGTTGAATTGATTTAATATTTAACTAAATCACTTGTTTGCATTCAATTCATTTTGTTAAAAAATTATATAAACTTCCGATTCAGATAAAAAGTAAAAATTGCGAAATGTAAACTAGGAATTGCAAGAAATAAAGTGAATGTGTGTGTTAAACTCACAATTATGAAAAAAGTCCAAATTGCGAGATATCAACATATAATTCTTGGAAATTGGAATTGAGAGAAGTAAAGTCAGAATTGTGAGATAAATGATAAATGTATTTTTTTTTGTGTGTGTGACAGAAACAGGCTTCCAAACAAAAGTTAAAATGTCAGAAAAAAAAAAAAAAAACAGGCAACTAAATATGAGTCAACTAAATAATAGGCAACTAAATAATAAATATTTCCATATAATATTGTGGTTTTCGTCTGATTATCATATAAAAGCCAATTATTTAATTTTTATATTCACAAACATAACGTTAAGAATAAGTCAGTTAGATGTTTTTGGTTAAATACATAAATGTATAATTTGTCAGTATAAACCCTTGTGCGTGTGTGTGGTAGAGGAACTGGTGATTACCATTAAGTAATTAGCCTTAAGTGTGTTGCTGACCTCTGCATTTAACAAATAACACATTATTATTGTGCCAAGCATCTGGATATGGAAGATTCCACCATTCATAGAGTAAATGGAAACAAGCCTCTACAGTCTCAGTCAGTGAAGCATCTCTCGCAAGAGTAGCACAAATCTACACATAAACAAGTCCTCCGAATGTTTACTTTCTGTCTTACTCTGCCTTTGCCAGCTTGTCACATCTGTCAGTTTTAAGATAGTGTTTTGTTATTGACACTGGCTTTGTCCTGTGCTTGAATTTACAGAGACTGTGGAGCATGGATCAAATACATTTGACAGGTGCGTATGACTGGAACTGACATGCACATGAAAAAAAGTGCCCTTCACATTATTTTAAGGTGCGTTCACGCCATGTCATAATTACCGTGATTAAGAGACTTCAATATGTAAGAAGCGTTTACCTCTTCGACAAGCTCCTACTTGTACCACCTGACCCATGCAGATTCATGTAGGTGTTGATAGTGTTGCCATAAAAACGCATAATTCCCAGCTCAGAGTAGAATGTCACGTGTTGTCATCACGAAATTCCGGTAATTACAACATGGCATGAACGCAGCAAAAGTCAAGTGTGTAAAGTTTGGCTGTAAATGAATCATTCGTACATATTAGTGAGCATCTTTCAATAACAGGGTTTTTATATATATGTTAACAGAAGCATGCAGAAGGAGAAGGGACAGAGGAAAGATGAGACATACTGGAGGGAAATTAACGCGGCCATGGCCCTAACTAACCTGGCTCAGCCCAAGGACACGGCCACCGCCACCACCACCAGCTGCATCATCCAGAAATCCTCACACATAGCTGAAATCAAGACTGTTAAAGTGCCTATCCTGCACAAATACTAATGCACACACACATACGCAGAAGATCCCGCTCTTCTACCTTTGGAATTAACTTGTTGTTTTGAATATTGTTTATTACTTTGTTGTACTGATACAGAATGATTTTTTTTGGTACGTTTGTTTTTATTGTTACGAGTACGATGAAGTGCCCTGAAATGCAGCACTTGTTCAGTTCACCGATTTGTGCATTTCCTTTGGGTCGCACAAACTTTTTTGATAAGTGTTGATGAATAGTCAGTACGACAGTATTTCTGAACGAGACACTTTTGCAATGTTAACTTATTTTGATATTAATCAGAAATTTGTATTGTATCGCACCAAAGTGCCTTCATGCATCTCGAAGGAGAGATTAGTGAGAATGTACAGTTCATGTCCTCTTTGAATGAAATAAACGGATAAACGGTGAAATGACAGGAGGAGTGTGAAGTGCACTCTTCTCTCTGCTTCTCACAGCCGACAAGAGCTGCTGACCTTAAAATGAAATCAGCACAAGTCACAAAGACATGCACATGAACCTAAGGCCATTTCTGCATGTTTTGTCTTAATATCTCATGTGGCTGAGACTACGACATTGTTTTGTCTCTAAAATTGAAAACTTCAACTGTCACCTGCCAACAATAGCCGTGAGACGAGAGATAAGTTCAGTCAGCCTACATCAAACTTGAGATCTTCCTTACGGCCTCTGCTTCCTCTCATAAACTCACAGTTATGCACATTTCTCAGACACACAATGAGAAGAGAGAGAGCCAGACTTCAAGGTTTCATCTGTATCTGTTTGAGACGAGGACTGTGACCCAAAGGGATATTTATGAATCCATTATCAGTGCTAAACCGAACGTGTTGCCTTCTCACGTTTCTGCTCAGAACAAGGTACTTCAGTGGAAGCAGTAAATGATTTGGCCAGTCGTGTTTTACCCCCCTTTCTCTCTCAGTTGGTTAGAATTACTCTCAAATCGCTGTTTAGAAGAAGTACGAGAGACACTTCCACACAAACCATAGCAGTATTACCACATCTCTGATTCAGAGAACGTTCAAACTTTTTTTTGCAATCTCCATGTTTGTCCTGCGGTTTTTACTCTTTTTTTGTTAATGTTTTTGCCTTTGGTGAAACCAAGTTGTGTTAGCCTTGTATTGACTGAATGGAAAGAAACTGCAAATGTTATTTACATTAGAGTTATGGATGCCAAGTACACAATTTAGAGAATTAAAACGCCACTTTTGAAGTGAGCGCAGTAACACTTGCCTATGTTGTTTATGTTTGTTTGTTTTTTTGAGGAAAGTCTCCACCTGCTTGTGGTGAGACAGGCCAAAGAAACTTATTCAAAAAGCTGCATGCACTTATCTGACTACACCCCCTCCCTGCATTTTTAATATTATTAAAAATAATCCACAAACACCCACTGAGACTGTAATTCATACATACCATGTCCTGGTTTCCTGCTCTACAGAGTAGTGTAGCATATTTTTAGTGCATTTTCAATCTGATCTGCTTTTGAAATCTCATTTTCCTTTCAATTTTTTTTTTCCTCTAATCCAATCAAATCACACGTGAATCTCTTTTGGCCTTCGCAGTGAATAAAGAGAAGAGAAAGCATCAACCTGAGTTTTACCATTCAGTTTTTTTCCCCCCTAGCACACACTGCTCAAAAGGATGCTGACAGACAAAAAGTTATTTTGTGCACACTTTAGAACATTTGAAATGATTAAAGACTGTAAAAAACTTGTAATAATAGTCTGATTTTTTATTGTTAAGTTATATTCTTTCTTTTTTTATTATTTTAGAGACTGGATGTTTGTCCAATGAAGAAATGCATAATATCTCATTTATTCTCTGATTTTCTTTTAATGTTCAGTTTTACGCCAGGAACCTTGTTTACTTCAACGGAACATTAAATAAAACTTTTTTTTGATTATATGATGTTGCTTGGCGTTTCATCATTAAAGTTTGTAGGTCTGCACAAACCTCTAAAATCTTTCCTGATCAAAGATTGAATTACTAACATTTAAACGCAGGGTATCCATTTGCATTTTAACTTCAGTTACTTTATGAATAAATATGAGTTTTTCTTGAGTTTAAAATGAATAAATTCCAAACAGAAATGTTTTAGGGCCAACTTACGATGAATAATTCACACAGCATTGAGGCAGACAAATGAAATTTCACTCATTTGTCTCGGCGGTTTGACCCGAGTTCAGATGACAAGCTTCTCTTTTCTTTTTTAGCCTCTGCATCTTTTTGAAAGCTGTCCTGTTAACTTTGCCAGAGGCAGAGACCTTGTTTGCCTTCACGCTGGTTTCAGCCCAGTAAATACAAAGACACCGCACAGCACAAACAGAGCTGGAAATGGATGATGAGAATGGAGTTCTCTGTGATCTTGTCTTTCCTTAAGGGTTTAATCCTGAACAAATGTTGGGAATGGCCACATTGCGCTCATTGTGGTATTGACTGTGTACAGCACAAAGATTTATGAAGCTGCGCATTTAGCTAAACAAATCGTAAGTTTAGCCTCTGAACCAAACTGAAGCATTTAATGTGCATTTCATTTACATATTCTAGAATCAGTAAGCCTAAAACCTATCCAAATATACTCACAAACACATATGCAGTGATCCCAAAACCTATTTGGACACCTAAGTCAACAAAAAGTCGGAATGTCATTGCTTTAGATACAAATGATCAAAAATCAAGTGTCATCTGCAATGACTTTCTCAAGCAGCTGTTTTCATGTTCATTTTTAAAGGATGCATGAAGTCTGTCTGTAGTATAAAATTTGCTTTATAATCTGAAACCTAATAATCTTTTTGCAGGATATTTTGCATTAAAATGCCATTTAGCTCAATATTTTGTGTTATATGGTACACAATGCAGACATTCATGCATCTTAATACAAAGTGTGAATTTAGTGTTAAAATACTTTTTGTGGCCGCATAGTGCCCCACACACTAATTCTAACCCAGCTGCCAATGAACAGTTTAAAAAGACTTACAAAACAGCATCAACAGAAGAGAAAGAATATCAAAACAATGAATGAAACATGAATAAAAACCAACACACAGCCACCAAAATTTCCTAACTCTAGGAGAGAGAGAGAGAGAGAGAGAGAGAGAGAGATGTTTAATACACAATCAAGGATATAAAACGTTACTGAAGTATTGTTATAATATATTAAAAATATAATGGGATGCTGATGGACTAGAAAAAAAAATTAGGGAGGAATACATCTCATGAAGGTTGTTTTGTCTTTAACATCAACCTGCCTACTGGGGGACAACTGATGAAAATTAATCAATTTGGCGAAATCTGTCAAATTTTGTTTATGTATTATTAATGTGTATTGCCCCTAATTAAATAAACAAATAATAATAGTAATACAAAAAACAATAATCAGAGCTAAAATGAGCATAAATCAAGTCCCCTTGTCACTCTTCATTTGTCTCTCCTCTCTTCTCCTGTTTCTCTCTAAGCAGACTGGCAAAGAGCAGCAGTCTGAGCAGAAATTTCCATCGAGGCCATTTGTTGAAATGTTTGAGCAGGTTTTGTGGATATCACCCATTATCTAGCTGAACAGGTTGGGATGCTGGGCTGGCCAGCTGTGTGACACACTCCAGACATCTCTCCACCCTTCTCATCAAACACAGGGTCCAATATACTGTCAAAAACTACACACGCACAACCTGAGCACAACCAATTTCCAAAATTATCGGAACAGGGAAAAGTGTTTCAATCAGATGAAGAAATTTGACCCATGTCCCATATTGGAATAATTAGTTACCTTGCCTAAATGGTCTGTTGGTTCATTAATTATCAATTGCCTGTATGGACATGTGCTGGAAACATTACAGTCCAGAATTTAGCCCTGATTAGCCACTGGGTCAGATGATTATAAATGTATTAGGTTTATGTGACATAACATTTATGACATATTTTGATATTATACTATTTTCATTGTTATAGGCTATGTAATAAACATATAACAATAATTCTCAAAACAAAGTTTGTAGTTAGTGATTTTTATTAAAGGAATTAAATACTTTTATTCAGCATGGATGCATTAAATTGGTCAAAAATGACTAAATACTCGTGCTGCAAATTATTTTACTGTATTTCATTAATTGCTGTTCTTTTGACCTTTCTATTAAATCAAAGAATTCTGAAAAGTATTTACAGTATATATAACGGTTTCCACAAAAAATATTAAGAAGCACATCTGTTTTCAACATCGATAATAATAAAGAATGTTTTTTTATAGCAGCAAATTAGCATATTCATGATTTCTGAAGGATCATGTGACACTGAAGACTGGAGTAACGATACTGAAAATTCAGGAATACATCACAGGAATAAATTACATTTAAACTAAATATTCAAATAGAAAACTTATTTTAAATTGAAATATTCAAATAGAAAACTTATTTTAAATTGAAAAGTTATTTTAAATTGCAATAATATTTACTTTTAACCATTTAGATGGTTTTATCCAAAGTGACTTACAAATGAGGAGAACAGTTTCACATTGTAGGGCTGAGCAAATATGGGCAGAACTCTTTACTGCCCTAGTCTACTTCAAAAAGCCTTTTAAAGGTGTTGATGTGAATTAAACGTGGCACAATGGTGGCACAAAACGTGGCACCTTCATCATCACAGTATGCTAATGCCTATCTAGTGCAAGGGATTTCATCAATATGCTGATGGAGGACTGTTGGGACACTCCAGGCACAGGATGGGAGAGAGTCATTTGCACCAATGACACGTCTGTACCATTTGCTTTATAGGACATATGCTTTAAACTACATACTGTTTATTTACTAGTGTGTTGTAATATGTAACTATGCCATGTTTGGTCTCATCTGACAGCTTTTAAACTGAAATGAATGGTGGTGAACTTAATAGAGATATTAAAGTATCCTAATCTATTGGTTAAACATGCATTGAGGAGAATATTGTTAATGTTCTTCTCCCCCTCTTGATCACTACACATTTGCCTCATCTTTTGGTTTCCTGTCGGTCGGTATCAGTGTTGGTATTCCCCTCATGTTTAAGAAGGAAAGGTAACCTCATACTAGGAGAAAGGCTTTTACGGCCTTGTTTTTACAACCGTACATTATTTGTTAACTAGGTTTTCTATACAGTATGTTGTTCCATTCTACTGGCTGTATATTTAAACATGTAACTTAGTAAATAACTTTGCCTGCTTTAAAGGCGTAATCTTCCTTTTATCACTGATGATGTTGAAAGCTAAAGTGATTATAACTTTTGTTATCTAAACGTTCAAGTTAAATACGTTTTCCTATCAGTTCTAAGAAAGACCTTTACATTTAAAGAATAAGAGGTTAAAGAGTAACAACACCTTTAATGGAGTCAAATTAATTATATTGGAGTCAGATAAATATTTGAATCATACACGTCATCCTTCAACTGCCTTTTGTTCCGATTATTGGTTCAAAATAGCAGCGTAAGCTTCCAGCCTTACACACAATATTAAAACAATATTTTTTTTAATAAAAAAAAAAAAAACACTTACAAACCTCAGGAATTAATAAGATTTCCAGAATAATTTTTCAAAAGCAGAAGAGATTTTTTTTTTCTTAACCAGAGCTTGATAGACTTTAGATATAAAATGTTGTAAGATTTCTTTAATACATTTTTTGTGCTGCATAAATGGTGCAAAAATAGTGTGAGTCACAGATGCACCCGGTGCAATGCAGCGCCAAGCGCGACGCAAGTGATTTTTGCTAATTTCAGCCTGACGCAGTTATCATTTTCAAGTCCTGCGCCACGTTGTTTAAATAGCAAATGCATTTGCGCCTATTTATGCGCTCATGGGCTGCTGGTCTGAAAACGAGGTATGTTGAGGCACATTGTTGACGCGTTGATATTTTGAGGCAACTGAAATAGACTCTGCCATTGACCAACAAAAACCTGGTCTATAGTCAATTGCGCAATATTTTTTTTGTCATTTAAAGAGCACGTTAGTTATTTGCGCCTACAGGCGGGTCCACAATGGTATCACGTTTGCAAATTCCGTCATGTGAATAGTGATCCACCAAGGCATGAGCACAACTGGCTTTTAAAGGGAATGAGACTCTGGTTGGTTAATTTCACGTTACGCCCAAAACACACCAATTACTCGAGAATAGGAACAAGTTGGAGAAAACCCTTTTAGACCATGTGCCGCGCGCCAATCATTTTTCCCGTCGTTAAACTAGCAAAAGTGGATTTGGACATGCTCTGAGTGCAATTGTGCCCTGCGCTTTAGACCATGTGCTTAGATCGTTAAAATTGGGCCCAACAAGTTCAAAGTCTAATGCATTATGTTTCCTAATGGTTTTAGAAAATCTTTTGTGTTATCATTTCAGAGTTGGCCTACTAGGTTGGCATTGTTTTCCTGTAGTTTTTGTTAATCTTATTTTATTACACTTTACTCTTCAGAGCAACACGGAGGCAAGCGTGTTTCTTTAGCCGTTCTTCAGTGCGCTAACCTGAGGTGCTTAAAACATTTCCTGTCTTTAATTCAGTGAACCTCCAAGAAACCACCAGAAACATCAACAGAGAAAATCAGTGGTTTTTAAGGCGTTATTAAAACACAAATGCACATTATGCTGCTTTGTGTAGCGCTCTGGTAAGACATATAACAGAGGTGTTTTGTGGAAAAGAGATTAATCAGAGACAATACTGGAAGTTCAACTCGCATGAATGTGTTTTGCCCCAAAAAGGAGAAGATTATGACTTTAAAACTGAGCCATGTCATAAGAAAAATATTTTCTTTGTTAAAAGAATTAACAGAAAAAAAACAGATAACCAATATTTTTTCAGTTCCTAAAAATTTTTATTTATTGATTGAGATTCATTTCTGAGAAAAAAAAAATATATAAAAAAGTTTATCCTTGCAATTCAAGTGATCAAATATTGATTTTTATCTATTAGTAACATGTCAGCATGGCATGAAAAGTTCTTGGCCTCTAGGAAAATGTCCATACCTTTTTGATACAGATACAAACTCTAAAATAGAAAATAAATACTTTGTAAACTTTAAATTGCCCTAATGTTGGAAAAAAGCAAAAATTTTGTGGTAGATTTTTCTTTATTTATAATATATTTTTATAGATATTAATTTCCTGCTAAATTGAGTTTTTTATTAAAGTTGCAGTCCATAGTTTTTCCTATTTGTTGCCATCTCTGTTTGAAATTTGCAATTGCAGTTATTTGAGGAATTATCACCTTTACGTGGGTTGTGCCTCGGCACGGGACAGCGCGGATGAATCCAATGTTTTGAGGAGAATGTGCGGCTGTCAGTCACCGCGCCGGTGTGGATATTGTCATTCAGAATCACAGATTATACTTTTTGGAAGTTTGAGCAACATAAGAATTTTCACAGGAAAATGTCATCTCAACAAGTAACTAACATCCACTTTTGTTCTGCCCAACTAAGGGGAAAAAAGCATTGCAGCAAATCGCGCTGATTAAATCTAATGATCGCTTATCATATCACGTCAAAACGTGCAAATTATACTTTGTCCTCAAATCGTTAATGTTAACAACATCAGCATTGCGTGACTACATTTAATGCCCTTTCGATATTATCCTTCTTTTTAGCATGGGCCCGGTTGGAGTCTCTATTTTTCTGTAGCCACTCCGAAGTCCGAAGTCTTTTGCATTTTACAACGGGTGAATCTCCAGTTGTCACTGGTGATTGTCGTTTGAACCTTTCTGGATCCGCCATCAAATTGAAAGTTTAATTATATCAAATGCTGTGAGAAATGGCTATAAATCTCCACCTCCAACATCCTCACACGCAATATAGCCTACTAGCCGAGACTCCTTTATGTGTACAGATGTGACGTAATGACGCAAAGACATGCTCGAATTTCCTGCGGAAATCCACCAGTACCACTGGAATTAAAAACATTATTACAAGCTTACCGTTTTGAATCGAGCTAAGGCAAGCAAATAGCTTTGAACACTGGCTGATTATGTACTTGCTCAAATTTATTTTGGATCATTTTTAACCCCAAAAAGTTACGGACTGGAGCTTTAACTAAATTAATTATAAAATATGACTATTATTATTATTATTATTAATAATAATATTAGTAGTAGTAGCAGTAGTAATATTTATTAATGATAATGCTAAATGTGATCCAGTAGAAAGGAATATTTCTGGCTGTCAGTGAAGGGTTACTTGAGCCTTATTGATTGGGTTGTGGTGGTAAAAAATGAGAAACATTTGAGAAAAATTACTAGATTAATTATTTTACACTAATTTTGACTTTACATTCTCCACTGTTCGCTAAGAAGCAAAAAGAAACAATCCGACTTTCACTAGCTTCCTCTTCTTTCTAAACTTCTCATTTTTTAAATCAAGTGCATTCACTGCTATAGCCCTGTGTTTTGTTTAGATTCACTGACTTTCATTTCTGAACTGAATCAGCCGTTGCCAGGTCAGAAGTGCCATGCCACGAGTAGTTATGACAGCAGAAATATATTACAAAGGAGCTTGAACCACACAGCACATAATGACAAGATCAAACATAAAAGACAGAGAGGGGAGGGGGCGAAACCTCAGGGCCCATGTTTCTCTGTCTAATATTTCTAAACCGAAAGTTAAATAAATTCCTCAGTACAGCAGAGTGGAACCGCGTCAGTAGAGCAGATGGAAGGGATGGCAGCTGCAGCTGGAATGCGGTTTGGCTGAGAGGGACAGCGAGAGAAAGAAAGCAATGTCCTCACGCGCTAGAGCCGTTCATATTCTCCAATACGCTGCTGCTGATTAAGTGTTCTGCATGTGTGTGTGTGTGTGTGTGTGGCATGGAGTCAAATGAAAGCACTTAAAAGGTAACAGCGACGAATCCACTTTGGATAAACCTACTGTTGTCAATAAACAAACCGTCTAGACTCCAACTCAAAATATTGGTCTCTGGGTACGTTTTCTGATGTATTCTAGACTATACAATGATAAATACACAGAAATCATATTAGATGCCTATGTCCGCTTGCCAAATGTTTTCAGGCAGACAATATTTACAACTAAACTGACAGTAACACATATTAGCGCATCATATCATGATGAAAAATTACAGACAAAAGTTTCCATCCGCCTAGAGTCACAGTGTTTTAAAATTGACCTCTGAATGGGGCTTATGATTTACAAACAACATCTGTAACACAAAACCTCAACTCACTTTGCTCAGTGTATCCCGTTTTCTTTCCTGCCTGCTGTTATTTCAACATCTCAGTGTCTGTAATATATCAGCAGTGAATGCTTCAGTCTCAGTTCCTCTCACACCTTATCCGAATCGTAACCATAGTAGGGAATTGTATAGTAGGGTAAAATGGGAGTCAGATTTCCAGCTAATAGTATGTTGATCTAACAGTCCGACAGCACAGGGATTCTCACTGTTTATCACTCAGGATTTTTCAATTACTCTTTCTGCTGGTTAAAAAGTGGTGACAATGAGTGTGTTATTGAATCATTAATTTAACCGATTTGTTCAAAACACTAATTCAATCAGAAACAATAGGGTAGGTTAGGGTAAAATAACCCCTGTGGCAAGATTTGATCTTACCCCTCTTTTAACATTTTACATTTTGAGCTAACAACTAAATTAGCAAATGTTTCCGTTTATTTCCTTTAATATCACATTTGTTAATGCATCATCATCCTGCACATCCAAACTTATATCTAAATATGTTACAATTTAAAAGTAAATCCACATTGTTCTTCAGGGTGGCATCTTCCCCCATGTTACCTGACAAGTTACTGTGTTTATGAGTGATTCATTGAATATTTTGACTCAACTGATGTGTTCAAAAACACAATTTTGAAACAATTTACTGCCTTGATAAAATTTGTTCAAAAATGCAGATACATTCAGGAAAAAAACAAGACGATGACAGAATCTGACTAGGCCAACTTCCCAACAACATAGGCAGAACAACAGATAACTTACTAAATCCATTCAGAAATGCACATTCAATTTAGTGATTTTATGAGTGAGTCATTGAATTATTCACTCAATAATTCATTCAAAAACACAAATTCATCAACAAAACACCAATACACTGTGTTGCTTGAGACTGGTAGCAGTTAATTCTGCTTGGGCTTCGTTTAGAAATATTTTTTGTGGCCGGATCAAAAATCAATCAACAGGAGATATTGTGTTTAAAATGTAAGTTACTCAATATTGTTGTATAAAAGAAATACATTTGCAATTGTGCTGTTGGTCTGAATATCAGCATATGGCTGTGATTGCCTGTGTCCTTGTGCCTACGGCCAAATGACAGGTTTAATAATTGTTGTACTCACATACACACTAACACTTAACGTGACATATTTTCTCTTAGGGAATCCACAATTACACATGTAAACTTGGCAGGCAATGTGGCATCACTTTGCCAATGGGTGTTTTGGGACAGAACTCGCTATGACGGCTTCATAAATCCGAACACTGACAGACACTTTCCACAGCCAGGCCCCGGGCCCTTCATACGCTGAGTTGCTCCCTAACTCACTCATTTCTAAACATGTCTTTGTGTGTTTGTATTTTTGATATAACCCTGATTTCTGGATGTAAACTCCATGGCGGGAGACTAGTGGTGAGCAGGAGTCACTTTACAACACATTAAGAGAGTGCAATACTCATTAAGCAAGGAGAAAGAATTGAACACAGGGTATCAGCAGCATAACAGGCCCAAAGACAAGAGCTGGAGTTTGATAGAGGCCTTATCCCTTATCATCTTCTGACAGCAAAACAATTTTTTCAATTACACATTCAGTCATCAAACAAAAGAGGTTAGTTCTGCGGGGGAAAAAAGGAAAGTCGCGCCAGACTGCAACTTTTCCGCTTCCTTCATTGTTTTGCTCCTGGAAAATGATTGATTGGCCAACATAATTGAATCAACATTGAATCTTTGTGCACATGCACATCACATTACAAATAGGGCTCTTGCTCTCTGTCGTCTATCCAAAGCAATAAAAAGACAATAAAACAGAGAGATGTGCCTGGGAATCGCTCTATGATGGTAATATATGTCTCTCTAGATCCTCTGACGTCCACTGTAGTTCACTGAAACACTCCACTTTCCAGTCAAACAATTGCTAACCATCAAAGGTCCTATGAGGTCTCCACCGTAACAGACGGCTTAATCCAGGCCCGAAGAATAGACAAACTACTGGACCTATAAAAACTGACAGCATAACGTGAGTTTTCCTTTTTGGAGCGCACTAGCCATCGTTTAGGAGCTCTTTTACTGATATTCTAGAATCTAGAGGCTTTGATTTTGACATTTGAGATTGAAGAATCTGAGAGGTGCAGACTTTTGATTAAAGTATTGGGCTGACATTTAACAGGGTATCTGAAATGAAATAAGTCAGCACAAGCATAAAAAAAATAAAAAAAATGTATAAGCGATAATATTTACCCCTTAACTAGGGGGCCCACTAGGAACCTAAGCAAACTTTTAAGGGGGACGCAGGATGACTTGAAAGTTTTTTTAGAGCTGCACCGGTGTATCGGCCATTTAAAAAAAAAAAAACTATTTACAACCCTCGGTCCTCGGCATATCGGCTATATAGCATGAAAAAATGCAGATATAACAAACTGATGGTTTATTAATTAACTGCGTGAAGGCACTGAGCTGTATAATGTCTGTTGCACAATCAAACGATTATTTTCTGGGCAAAATAATTAAATACTTGCTAAAACAAAATGTCTTAAATGAATGTAAACAGCTGAGAAATAAAACGCCCTTTTAATATTGGATCCTTGAAGCTCTTAAAGTGACAGCAGCCTAATATTCCTGCTACGCTGCTGTCTGCATTTTAATGTTAATCAAACAACAAAAGACACAAATAATAATATTCACTCACTACTCGACTAAATAACTATTGCAACTTCAATAAGGATTAATATGCATTTAATTTAGACAGTGAAGAATATGCAGTGTTCTTCACTGTATAAATTTAGTTGTTTACTTTATTTTTTTAGTTTTAGTTCTTTAGTTTACTTTTAGTTGTTTACAATTATAGTTATTTTATTTCTGTACCTGAAAACTACTGTTAAACCTTACCCAAAAAGCACTATTTATTTAATATGTATTTTTGTTCTGTTGTATTTATGTATTTATGTTGGCCTGCTAAATGTAAAATGAATCCAATCCGTTCATTAGAAATTATTTGAATGATGATGCAGCAATAAACTAGCAATTATAACTTAATGCATGCATATTTTAACTTTGCTAATTTAAAACACTGATCAAAACACGATCTATTTCAATGACAAAAGTTCAAATAAGAGAACAAGTGACAAATCATTATCAGCCCCAAAAAAAATCGGTGCATCCCAAGTATTTTTATTAAGAAATTATTATTAATCTAAATAAAAATGCTAAAAATCACACAAAGATGTACACTGAAATCATATTTTATTTCCCTCCTATAGATTTCTATATCATATACCTATATGGTGGCTTCGAATATTGTTTTGGACAACTGCTTCTTTGACCCAGTTTACACCTGGTATCAACATCCATGTTGGGTGATCAAATCACCAGTGGTCAGTGCTAAATGCAGGAGTAAAAATTCAAAAAAATAATTTGTGAAACATGTGGCCACATCATATTTGAGCGTTTCAGATAACTAGACCGCCTACTAACCTGTCAATCAAGCACTGATCTAAAACAGGTTTTTTAAACATTAAAAAAATTCTTAAGTTAATATATGACTAAAATTGAGTACATTTGAAAGCAATAGTGCACTGACTTATTTATTTATTTTTTCTAACAGAATAAGGCTACACATAATGATGTAGTTAGAGACTTTCTGCTCACAGGAGACACTTGAAATGGTAATATCAGGTGTAGAAAGGGTTGCTGGGATGTGAAGGAGGGTTATGATGGCCCACCTGGTCTTTAATGTGCTGTAGCCTTATAATAAAGCTGCTGGTGGAAGGACTGTAAGCTCAGGGCACGTATGACCTCACTCTAGTGTAGGCGCTACTGTCTAGAACTTGATTGGCCAAATGTAAACATTTTAGCACTGAACTTTGCCAAAGGTGAAATCAGACTTGAGACCTCCAGCAGTTTAGTCGAAAGCATCTCAAAGAAGGGCTGTTTTTACACTTTTAAAGCCAGAAGTGTAAGAAAGAATTACTGGCACTCACTACACGCTCAGAAAAGCATTAATCATTAGCTCTATTTTTTGTACCGTACAGGGTAAAACATTTTCAATGAGCCAACAAATCATAGTTTGCGCATTAACAAGTGCACTAAAGTGAAAGTGTTTCAGTCTGATGCAGTTAAATCACACTGGCCTGTTAGGGGCGGTTTGTAAAAACAGACAGGTTATCTACAACCTGGGACAGACAAGTAAAAACATAGTAGTGATTTACTGCTACTTTTAAATCCACCAGTATTACACAATTTGATGGGTTCCACATTATATTCCAACAGAGGAACAGAGACTGGCTATTGAAACATCCATCCATGAAATTTCAACTCATCGACGAGTCCAAGTGCACCAGATCAGACAGTCAAAGAGAAATAAATACTACAATTATTTCACAAGGCAAGATTATTTACACAAAACAGAGAGTCTGTTACTGCGTGTGCCAATCATATGACCCGTAGGACCACCAGACTGTTTTCATCCTCTTTCTGTTCATTCCTCAGGAACACAGAAAAGGGACTGTCTCAGTAAAACATGCGGTTTTTCCATGGCATTGCCTCTTCTGCTTGAGGAAAACTTAAACCCTGCGTGTGTTGATACAATGTGATTAGTTTATTATAGAAGCCTGTGGCAACAGCGCTCTATACTGTAGTAGTCAATCTGCTAGTCTTTATGTGTGCATGTACATGTGGAGTGAATGACAGAATGCTACAGGAATCCCACTGAGCGGACCCAGGCCAAAGGGATGTCACATGGGAGCACACTGAAAACCACAGATCTTCTAAAGATGAATGAAGCCACTAATTCATACTCTGGCCTCCCATGTGCCCACTTAGGTTTGTGCTAAAAACTGACTTTGAGAGCAAAGGACCCTTTTTCCTTTCAAAATAGGGCCTTTTATTTTCCATCACCACTAAATCAATATGCAAGGAGCAGAAGACGGATGGTCATGGTCACGTCAGAATTCATGCGGTAGATATTTGCATTATGGAATTTAGACAGCGTTATTAATTTCCTTTTTATTGATGAGGAAAGCACCGTTGCCCATTTGTCTGGAAAACAAAAGGTGAGGAAAGAGAAGAAAGAAGAATTGGGTTTCTGGATGTCAGAGCTCTGTCAAATGTAGAGATTGGAAACTGATCTGAGAGCACGGACAGCCCAGCCAAGTGTAAATTGTGTGCAACGGATCTTACAGCCAGGATCGCCATCTGTCCAGAGAAAAGTTTGTTTTCAAGATTGAAATCAGGGACCAGACAGTGAGCTTCTTCATTCAGTACATGCCAGTTTAAAATAGCTCTCTGAATGTTCTTATTCATTTTTATCATCTTATATCTGCTTAAGTTTCTCAACTGTGTGTTCATGAAATTAAGTCTAAAATAACTGGCTAATCAATTGGTTGAATAAAAAGTGAATAAAAAGGTGCATATTATCTTAAAGTCCTTTGCTCTAAAAGTCATAGTATCTGAAATGACTGCTAAGCAGTGTTGGGTAAGATACTCTAAAAAGTAATTAATTACTAACTACTAATAACATCTTCAACAGTGTAATTAGATTACTGTACTCACTCTAAAAAAGTATTGCATTACTTATTATTAATTACTTTCTAAATCCCATATCAACATCGGCCAATTGACCAGGATAGACACAAAATTGCAAGTTTGATTCTTTCAAATAAAAAATATATAATTGCATAAATTGTTCTTGAACTGACCAGAGTATTTAAAGAGAGGTTACATTAAAAACATACATTTTAACATTATTGACGTTAAAGCCACTGTTTTATATAGAATTGCTCTATAGTTTATTTAATGCAATTATATCAGAAGTAACATTAAATTGCAGAAAAATTAAGAACAATCCCTTACTGTACTTTTGCAAGTGAAAAGTAATTGAATTACAATAATTAGATTACTTAGTAATTAATTAAACCCAACGCTGCTGTTTTTAACCTTTTTGACTTGACATTGTCCAATTTCCTCTGCTGTAATTATGACAGTTTAAATTAATTATGACTGTAATTATGACAGTTAAACTGGGAGCGTTGATTCATTAAAATAATGAACTACAATTAATTTTGTGATTCTGTGATTTCAAGATTCTGATTTGTATGTTTCTCACAATAGTTAGACATATGGAAATGCACAAATGAGATCGCACAAATTTATATAAATTATCTAACAAATTGCCAGAACGTAAAATAGATATGAATTGCTATGAGATTGTGTTGTCTTAAGGGACTTATGCACTCATAGGGGTACAAATGGTACAAAGATGTACCTTTAAGTGTACTGCCCCAGTCAGTGACATGGTGTTGTACTAAAAGTAAATTTTTTGCATGTTGGAGCACAGTATCATAATTTGTAATGTTGAAAGTTTTTACAAAGTTGTAGTGACACTGAAAGTTATTACAGTATATCCAACCAAAACTTGTTAAAAGAACAATCTTGTATAAGTGAGACTGAGGTAAAATAATGCCATTGAAAGGCCACACACAGCTTGTGAGTTTAGGTTGAGTATGAAGGAACTACTGACCAATACGAACTTCCAAGGTACATTGCCAACTAGTCAAAAGAGCAATCAAGAAAGAATAAACTGTGGTTATTCTAACAGTTCCTGCATTTTAAACAGTTGAAAGCAATTGATTATGACAGTCGCAGAGGATTATTGCAAAAAAATTACACGTATTACCACAGACTTTTCTAATCAACTTGATCCTTAACATAAATACTGTTTCAGATCCAGATAGAGTCTCATTCTGGATTTGAAAATGGATTGCAGCCAAGCAAATTGCTTTTCAGACCAATGTCACGCTTAACTGAGGCTTCAAATCTGGCCAAATATGCCATCAATAACTAGAGGATCCGTGGTACAAAGAAACCCTGCATTTCACCACACATTAAGATGCAGTTACCGTATAACTCTAATGAAAATGTTCCTTTGGTTTATACACAGCACGATGCGCTAAATGTGCCTCTAGAGTGAAATACAGATTCCGAAATCATGGCTAAACCCTGACCCTTCGTGCACTTTCCGCAAGCCATCCTCCGACCCACAACTGCTTTGGCTGTGTTCCCCCGACCGACACGGCAAATCAATCAAACTGATAACGAGAGCAAGGCGTGTGAGTAGGCCAAACGCAGTGATTTTTGGGGAACTCGACACCTTTTGAAACCACTGTTGCAGTCTCATAATGATCTCATGCAGGACAGTGCGATGAGCCCACAGAGAGGCCGTCTGAGCGCTGAGCCATGCACGAGAGAGAGGGGGAAAGAAAGCATAAAAGATGATGGTTAATGAGACATGGGCTGATGGCCTGGACAGAAATGTACAGATATAAGCGCTCAGTTTGGTGTAATGAGAGAACGGTGTCTGGAAAACAGAACCCACTGATCTTCTACAGTCTTCATAGAAGGCGACACAGATTCAAAAGCCAGCAGCGTTAATCTCACCAGCCAAATTACTGATAAAAAATGTCATTGATAAAGAGTTAACATATATGAGATGAGAAAAAACAAACAACGCTGGACATTGAAGCTGCAGTCGATAACTTTTTTGGGTTATAAATTATCCAAAATACATTTTTGAGCAAGTACATAATCAGCCAGTGTTCAAAGCTATTTGCTTGCCTTAGCTCGATTCAAAACGGTAAGCTTGTATTAATGTTTTTAATTCCAGTGGTACTGGGGGATTTCCGCGGTAAATTCGAGCATGTCTTTGCGTCATTACGTCACATCTGTACACATAAAGAAGGAGTCTCGGCTAGTAGGCTATATTGCGTATGAGGATGTTGGAGATCGATTTATAGCCTTTTCTCACAGCATTTGACTTTTCAATTTGATGGCGGATCCAGAAAGGTTTAAACGACAATCATCAGTGACAACTGGAGATTCACCCGTTGTAAAATGCAAAAGACTTCGGACTTCGGAGTGGCTAAAAAAAGAGACTGCAACCGGGCCCATGCTAAAAGAAGGATGATATCGGAAGGGCTTTTGAAAGGTGGTGTGAACTCCGCAGTTCCACTCCACCAAAACGGACGCAGAGACGGCTTTTTTTCTGTTGGACAGGTAAGACATAAGCGATCGTTAGATTTAATCAGCACGATTTAATTACTGCAATGCTTCTTTCCCCTTATTTGGTCAGAACAAAAGTGGATGTTAGTTACTTGTTTAGATGACATTTTCCTGTGAAAATTCTTATGTTGGTCATAAAAAAAAATTAAAAAAAAGTGATTCTGAATGACAGTAGAATCCACGGTGACTGACAGCCGCACATTCTCCTCAAAATATTGGATTCATCCGTGCTGTCCCGTGCTGAGGCACAACCATAGACAGTAAAAGAAATGGACACAGCGACCCCGTTGATTTCAACGGAGAGAGTTGAAGCCTAACATGGGCACTCACTTCCTGATAGCCAAGCGTTCTGCGCAGGCTCAAACTGAGCTGGACGACGGAGATGTGACGTGAGCAACCTGACTGACAGTTGTAAATCTTCTAGTAGCTGTGACAAGACAAATCTGAATCACCTAATCTTGCAGAGACGGCGAAGCGTGACCTGGAGCAACAACCAACTATAACACAATACTTGTCTTGAATGATGATCAGAAGTTTCCAAGGTCGAAGTATGTGCTGACTTTAGACAGTAAAAGATTGCTACGAGCTTCTCCTTCTGTCTATACGGTAACTTCTCGACTGTGCGACAGAGTCCCGTATTTATGACGCAATCATTAGCCTATTTTTACAAAAACGGCTTCTACGGGGCCATAATATAAGATACAAAGTAATGGAGCCTTTTATACATTGTCGTGTTTCTTTAGAAATAAATAATGGACAAATGGAGTCTTTGGACGCCTCAGATGTAAAGTTATTCACTGTCAAAGTGACGCCAAAATGAATGGGAGTCAATGGGATGCTAACAGGGGGTGATAGCCAGCTACAATGGCGGCCCCCGGAGGCAATATTTTTTTTCACAGGATGGTAGGGGAAGACTCATTAATATTCATTAGGGAACTCATCTCTGATTGGTCTTAACCCCAGTGACTGGTAGGTTTAGGGGCGGGGTTAGGGGTAGGTCATCAGACCCCCAGTGACGGGTAGGTTTAGGGGCGGGGTTAGGGGGTAGGTCATCAGACCAATCAGGGATGAGTTCCCTAATGAATATTAATGAGTCTTCCCCTACCATCCTGTGAAAAAAATATCGCCCCCCGGAGGCAGCTTCAACTTCCGGCTGATGGATTACCCCCTTGGGCACAACCAGAGAATGTCTAATATAACGAGAACTGCCACTCTCAGTAAACTTCCGGGTTCTGAACTGGTTGCAGTTCCACTCTGATTCCATATGAGGGCGCTCACAGGACGAGTGCAGAATGAATGGATGTCTATGGAGCTATACCCCTCAAAATCCACTTTTCTCAGGATATAATTTTTTGTCTAGTAATTTGAATGTTGTTTTCGAAAGGAGATGCAAAGAAATGACAGATTGCTGGGTGTTAGATTTTTTAGAGTCACTTATTTGCTTTAAAAAGTATTTTAAAAGGTCAATGACGTCATACAATCAGCATCCATTAGCAGAATGCTAGCGTGTTATGGGCAACAACAACCCATCCTGTAAGAATTCGAAAGGACATAAGTTCTCGTTTATTCAACTTTCGACCTATAACCCATGTTGAACTTGCAAAACCTACATTCAAATCTGAGATTTCTCAACGGCAATTGGGTGAAAGAGACATATTTAGCCGTTTAGCTCCATAGACTCCCATTCATTCTGCACTCAGACGATCGCCCCCAGTGGAACTCTGGTGGAACTACAACCAAAATTCGATACAATAGGACTTAAGCCTGTTTTATACTTCTGCGTCGAATCGACGGCGTACCCCCGCAGACCCCTCTGCGTCGACGCGAACCCCTCTCCGTCCCCTCCGCCGTAGCCTGACGTGCACCTCCAAAAAATTTTAACTACGCGTCGAGGCGACGCAGACAGCAAGGGCTGTGATTGGTCAGATTATACATCATTTCCGGAGTGTAGCTTTTCCGGTTTTCCCCTCCCGCTATAGCGCCATTTTTAAAGTGACCTGTTCAATGATGGATCAAGTTGAAGAACGTTTGCTCGAGGAAGTACGAAAGTACGACCATCTGTACAATTCCTCTTCAGCGCACTACAAAGACTGCCAAATGTTTGGAGGTTTCACCATGAAAACAACTTCTCCTTGGTCTTTAAAAATGTCTGACATTAATTTAGTGATCAAATGTAGCATTCTTATGGAAATATGATAATATATTGTAATTATATTTAAATTGGACTACTTTTTCAAATTGTATTTCATAAAACAACATCTCAGGAAAATGTTAAGGGGTTTCAAATAAAAAAATTACTTTCTGTTACAGAACAGGGCATTGATTTCAAACGTGTCCACTGTAGAGGACATCAGGACTAAAATCATGTTTATCAGGCATTCTGGGAGACACAACAAGTGAATATGGAAATAAATTATACATCAATATTCCTATGAAATATTAGATATTATTATTAAAATGTTGCCAATTATTACTCCAATTATTACACTTCTTTTTTCATTAAATGTTGCTCCAAGAACACATTAGTGTGCAAATTAGATAGTGTATAGATACATTGCATTGAATGGGAATATTATTTTATGGCCATTTTACCCACATATTGCAAAAAGTAAAATGGTGTATCAATTAATTCCATTATTCGCTCGCCATTGTCGGAAATGAAAAAGCGGAACCGGCGCACGGAACCAAAACAAACTAGCAAAGAGATTCGCGAACCACACACCCACCTAGCGTTCTGGCGGTGAAATGCACCGCAATGCAACGCAACCTGACGCAGAACCATAAAACGGCCACGACGCCGTAGGAGTGACGGCGTAGCTACGCCGTCGATTCGACGCAGAAGTATAATGAGGCCTTAATGAGGCCTTTAATAGGGAGTGGCCAGGCTTTCCGTAGACGGGCTTTGGCACAACCCACGTAAAGGTGATAATTCCCCGAATAACTGCAATTGCAGATTTCAAACAGAGATGGCGACAAAGAGGACTGCAGCTTTAACAATACACTAACAATAGTTTTGTTAGTGTACTGTACACTAACAAGAAACATCTAGACAGAATGATTATCAGTAGGGGGGATTGAACTGCATGAGCTGAGGCAACAATGAATAAAATTAAACTGAAGCACTGTGTTAGTGGGTTAACTTACCCAAACACATAGGCCTACTCTAGCCTGATATGAGATTGATTACATATTTACAGATAAATATTTTTATAAAACTTGCTTCTGCACAAAATTATGCAGCAGACTAAATTAAGATGCAATTTTAGTCAGACTAAAACAGATTGAATTAAATTTTGTTGTGGAAATGACAAAATATTAACTAAATTGAAGGGATATTTTTTGTCAAAAGACAAAAACAACCTTTACAAAGATCTACAGCACCCTTAAGTAATAGTTCACTTAAGAAGGGTAATGCTATCATCATTTACTCACCCTCAAGTTGTTTCAAACCTATATGAATTTCTTTCTTCCGCTGAACACAAAGGAAGATATTTTGACGAGGCTGAGAGACCACGAGGCCGGTGAGGTGGTGTGATTATTACACGTGCACGTGTGCTCGCCGCTCAGGCCTCATCTCATGGAGGAGCTACTGAAGACTTGGAGGAGTGCGGGCCTGGACTTTTACGTTTTGTTTCGTTTACTTGTGTGCGCGCGACTGTAATCCGTGAGGCGTTACTTACCGTATTTACTTTCGTTTTGTGTTTGTTTCCTATTAAAGTTTGTTTGAACGTTCGCCGGTTCTCGCCCCCTTCTTCCCAGATTTACTTATCTTGCTACAGGCGGTAAACAGTTGATGGATCCCATTGACTTCCATAGTATTTTTTTCCAAAGGAAGTCAATGGGGTCCATCAACTGCCGGGTTACCGACATTCTTCAAAATATCTTCCTATGTGTCGAGCAGAAGAAAGAATACAGGTTTGAAACTTGAGGATGAGTAAATTATGACAGAATTTAAATTAAGTTAACTATTCTGTAACTCTTTATTTTTTTATTAGCAGCTAAAAGTAAGAGTGTAGTGTAGTATTCCCAGCTCTGGGAATTTATAAACTCTTTCCATGAAATTTCACAGATTTCTCCCTAAAATAAGTGTAGATAATGCAAAACAACAATAACAACAACAACCTTAAATAGCCTGACTCCATTGTCGAGTCAGCCAGAAGAAATGCAATGTTAAAACCTCAAGACAGGGGTCTAAGAATCCAAACCAAAGTAGATAAATACGCTTTACCTGAAAATACCTAAATGAATGGTCACCCACAAAAGTAAAATTTTGGACACTGATCCCCAGAATACTGGTCCAAACCAGGCTTTTAAACTAACCCTAACCAGCAGCATAATTAGGCCTCAGTATTATATTATGCAATTATAATATTGCGCCTGGAATATCCGTTCCTGATCCAAGAGAAAGGTGAAACTGGCAGGTGGAAGCATTTAGGGAAGACTCTGGAGGAAATATAACATAGCCTACTGAATTACAGGACTATAGCATGGACCGCCAGTCATATAAGGACAATACCGTATGGACACCACAAATCGCCATTAATGTATGATCGACACATGCTTTCTTAAAAATGTGAATTCAATCCAAGAAGATTTTTCAGCTAGGAATTACACACCTCTTGGTCAAACGGCTCTGAAGACATATCCACAGTGAAAAACCTGTAATCACTATGGTTACCCGACCTGCCTCTCTGTCCAAATACAATAATTTGGCTTCATCACATCGGACGGGTACAGAAACCATATGAAGATGCCGTCTGAACATGTGAATAAGCAAACACTTCAGTCACTACAGTGTTCACACAGAAATGTAACGGGAAACGGTGAAATCACAGAGGCCTGGAGATACATTCCTGTGGTGGGTCATATTTAACAAGAACTCACTGCTGGAAAAGGTGAGAGAGAGAGAGAGAGCGAGAGAGAAAAGAGTATTCAAAGACAAAATATTGTCATTTCAAGTTCAGCATTATAGTGAGGAGAGTCAAACATCAACATTACAATGTATTTATGAGCATTTTTTGCAAATATTTACATACAGCAATTCACGTGCAATAACAGTATGCAATATTGCGTAAATGCATTCTTGTGTTTTATGGTTTTTGGATTTAGTGCTGAACAGCAATAACTTACATACAAATATCTAGAAAACAGAGAAATGTGATTCAATTGATTTGAGGACTTTCATTTTGAATTACTCATATGGGAGGATTTTGATATGCAGTGAATGGTTAAAAAATACACTATTACATATAACTGCCCTAAAAGACAGAAGACATCATTGCATGCATATGGAAACTATACAATACATATATAATCTTCTAATAATCAGCATGTTTTTTTAAACAAATAAAAAGGAATGCATAAATGCTCAAAATTAGAAATTCTCTGTGGGTGTACATACAAATCCAGCGTTTCCTTCACGTGTGCCACACACTTTCTGAAACTGAGGACTTTACCACCCAGTTTTTAAGCAATGAATACAAGACTAGACATCTGGGACCCCCTGGATGTTTCTCTAAAACAAACAGAACAGACTAAATAGTCCAGATCGAATAGTCCATAGTCCAGATTAAACCAGGAAAATGGAAATATTCATATGGCATCGCTATTAAGTGTCATACATTTTTTGGGGGAACATTTATTATTTCTAAATTTGTTATTTTGTTCCATTTGTGTGTGTATGTGAAAACCAGCCATCTATAGTCACACCCCAATGACTCACTCGAAGGATTTTTTAAAAAAAATTTCCTTTCTCTGAGATGGACAGACATGTCAGGACAGTAAGTGTTACACTGTCCATGAGTCTGCAGGTGAACAGAAAGAAATGAACCCTTTCCATCGATTCCTCTCTATTATAGATTCATTGTGCCAATCTGTTTGATTTATAAACCCTTCAAAACCATGTTTTTAAGTGGGTAGTCCAAGTCAATAAAAGTAGTAAAACACAGATCCAAAACCTTGGTAACTCTATCACTCTATAGAGACTGAGGGACGTGGAGAAACAGAGACAGAACTGATAGAACTGAATTGAAGACAGATACATGTAGCGAGAGAGAGGAAAGAGAGTTAACAAGTGACTGACAGTAGGAAAAAGTGGGATGCAAAGATAGACAGATAAAGACAGAATGGTGTTCCGCATGTTGTAGACATCAAGCGAGGGCATGTTGATGGAAATCTGTGTTCTACTGAGGTCTCATTGCAGCAGTTTGAAAGGTCGAGTTAGACTGATGAGTGTTTACCTCTCACTAAATAAGAAACACAGGCACTGGGACAAAACAAAGTAAAACATTGTGAGAAATATACAAACCAAAAAGCAAACTGATCTGAGGTATAATGGAGTAATCAAGCTTTTTTATCCCTCTCCTTAATACAAACGATGAGCATGCCATCAATAGAGTTCTTTAAATGAATTTCATCCCTAAAAAAAAAAAAAAAGGCAAAGGTCCATCTAAGGCTTATAAAGTTTTCCAGCCAGCATCCTTGTATGTGTCGCTCTGTAAAATGATCAATGCTTTAAGCATGTGATATGACGATTTTCTTATGACAAGTTTGCTTGTGTACGTGTGTGTTAACTAATCTAACCTGCACTGTTTAGACACCAGTTTGTGGGTTAGAGAAGTGAGCAATATCCCCCACAGCTTCCTTGACCAGTTTGAGAGAGTTCAGACAGGGCAACTCCTCTTGTCTTGTGCACGCTCTCCCACAAGCCAGGAGTCTGCAGGATTTTCTCCACCAGCTCCTCAAATGCACATTGAACACCATCCCTCGTCTTAGCGCTGGCCTCTGCATGAGAGAGAGAGAGACACAAGTGTACAAACACTACACGCACTATATCACCTGGAGAAATCTATGACATGAGACCAATCACTAAGGAGCCACAGAAAAATGACATCATGATAATGCTGATTGGATATCCTCACAAAAACTTTAACTAGCTACTATCCTGAGTTGTGACGTCAAAGGCACCAGCAGAGATATAAGTCCATAATAAATCCATTTTATGATTGTCACTCCAAAATAGAATTAGACACTGTAAAAAAAGTATAAAAATATACTGTAATATACAGATACATTAGCAATTTTTATATATATATATATATATATATACAGTGAAGAAAATAAGTATTTGAACACCCTGCTATTTTGCAAGTTCTCCCACTTAGAAATCATGGAGGGGTCTGAAATTATCATCGTTGGTGCATGTCCACTGTGAGAGACATAATCTAAAAAAAAATATCCAGAAATCACAATGTATGATTTTTTAACTATTTATTTGTAAGATACAGCTGCAAATAAGTATTTGAACACCTGTCTATCAGATAGAATTCTGACCCTCAAAGACCTGTTAGTCTGCCTTTAAAATGTCCACCTCCACTACATTTATTATCCTAAATTAGATGCACCTGTTTGAGGTCGTTAGCTGCATAAAGACCCCTGTCCACCCCATACAATCAGTAAGAATCCAACTACTAACATGGCCAAGACCAAAGAGCTGTCCAAAGACACTAGAGACAAAATTGTACACCTCCACAAGGCTGGAAAGGGCTACGGGGAAATTGCCAAGCAGCTTGGTGAAAACAGGTCCACTGTTGGAGCAATCATTAGAAAATGGAAGAAGCTAAACATGACTATCAATCTCCCTCGGACTGGGGCTCCATGCAAGATCTCACCTCGTGGGGTCTCAATGATCCTAAGAAAGGTGAGAAATCAGCCCAGAACTACACGGGAGGAGCTGGTCAATGACCTGAAAAGAGCTGGGACCACCGTTTCCAAGATTACTGTTGGTAATACACTAAGACGTCATGGTTTGAAATCAGGCATGGCACGGAAGGTTCCCCTGCTTAAACCAGCACATGTCAAGGCCCGTCTTAAGTTTGCCAATGACCATTTGGATGATCCAGAGGAGTCATGGGAGAAAGTCATGTGGTCAGATGAGACCAAAATAGAACTTTTTGGTCTTAATTCCACTAACCGTGTTTGGAGGAAGAAGAATGATGAGTACCATCCCAAGAACACCATCCCTACTGTGAAACATGGGGGTGGTAGCATCATGCTTTGGGGGTGTTTTTCTGCACATGGGACAGGGCGACTGCACTGTAATAAGGAGAGGATGACCGGGGGCCATGTATTGCGAGATTTTGGGGAACAACCTCCTTCCCTCAGTTAGAGCATTGAAGATGGGTCGAGGCTGGGTCTTCCAACATGACAATGACCCGAAGCACACAGCCAGGATAACCAAGGAGTGGCTCTGTAAGAAGCATAGCAAGGTTCTGGCGTGGCCTAGCCAGTCTCCAGACCTAAACCCAATAGAGAATCTTTTGGAGGGAGCTCAAACTTTGTGTCTCTGAGCGACAGCCCAAAAACCTGACTGATCTAGAGATCTGTGTGGAGGAGTGGGCCAAAATCCCTCCTGCAGTGTGTGCAAACCTGGTGAAAAACTACAGGAAATGTTTGACCTCTGTAATTGCAAACAAAGGCTACTGTACCAAATATTAACATTGATTTTCTCAGGTGTTCAAATACTTATTTGCAGCTGTATCTTACAAATTAAATAGTTAAAAAATCATACATTGTGATTTCTGGATTTTTTTTTTTAGATTATGTCTCTCACAGTGGACATGCACCTACGATGACAATTTCAGACCCCTCCATGATTTCTAAGTGGGAGAACTTGCAAAATAGCAGGGTGTTCAAATACTTATTTTCTTCACTGTATATATATATATATATATATATGCACAAACACATTGTTTAAAACTTTTGGTCTTTAAGTTTTTTTTAATGTTTTTGTAAGAAGTCTCTTATGCTCACCAAGTCTGCAGTTATTTGATTAAAAAACAAACAAACAGTAAAACAGTACTAACTATTAAAAAGTAAAATGTAAAATAACTTTTCATTTTCAAAGAATATTTTTTTTGGATGTAATTTATTCCTTTGATGACAAAGATAAAGAATTGTCATTCTAAAATCATTTTAATATGCTGATTTAGTGGTGAAATTTTTCCTATTATCAATGTATTTTTTTGGAAACCATGATATATTTGTAGATTCTTTGATGAATAAAAGTTCAGGAATAAAATAGGAACAATGTAAAAGTCTTTACTGTCAATCTTAAACATTTTAATGTCTCCTTGCTAAACAAAAGTGTTCAATTAATTTTCAATAAAAAAAAAAATCTAACTGACTCCAAACTTTAGGTATGGTGTGCAAGAAACACTTGGTTTTAATGTTAAAAGTCAGTAGAAAGTAGAAGGGGATAGGAAACATTAAATTTGAAAAAAAGAATAAGCATTGGACTCCAGCACATGGGCTGCAGCCATATTGTCCATCTGCAGATTTCATTTGGTGTGAGGGCTTCACGGCTAATTCAGACAGATTGCTGCTTACATACCCACTCATGAGGCGTGTCACATGACTTACAAACCAAACCCACAGCGCAGAAGAATGCAGGACGTCACCCACAAATACATATACAGGACTGTTACGATTACACAAGCTCAAATGAGAAATAAATCAGAACCATTGAAAGGTCTGACTTGAATTTACTGTCATAATAAATGAATGCTCAACTTATACAAATAATCCATCTTTCAATTAAATAACATAATCTTTGTTTTTAGCAAATGGGCCCATGTGTTTAAAAATAGTAACCTGTGTGTATTACGGCCGTTGAATAAACTATCTTACGTCAAAAGTCCGATTTTTCCTTGTGTGAAGGTGATGAATCTTGAAATGAAATATGGGAACTGAACCCAAAGTAAAAGGGCAATGTATTCCTACTTAAAACTAATGTTTTAGTAAATGAGGGTTCATGAGTAATTCATCACAGTATGAAGGGAACATCCTGGTGACAACTCACCTATGAAAAGCATGGAATGTTTTCTAGCAAACTTCAGACCCTCGTCTCGCTCTATCTCACGGTCTTCCTGCACAAAGAGAGAAAATCTGTCATTGTTTTTTATTTGAGTTACAAATACAGGAATGGTTTTTTCCATGTCCATTATTTAATCCAGAATAACTACTACTTTTCTGAAATAGCAAACACAGAGCAGATCTGTCTATGTCAGGCTTTAGGAACTGGGTGCAGGCAGGCGTTTTAAAGACCAAAGGGAAATATATGACAATATATTGAAAGTCTGTATTAACTATATATAAAAAAAAAAAACTAAAATGCATAAAGTGTAACTTACCTTATCAATCTTGTTTCCCACAAGCATCTTGACAAGGTCATTTCTTGTACAATATGTGTCCAGCTCATTCAACCAATTCTCCAGCTTAGCAAAAGTCTCCCGCCTAGTGACATCATACACTAAAAAGACACAATATGACAACAACGTTAAATAGATGATAGTTAAGTACACATTCAATTAGATTTATGCTTAAATCAGACAAATATAAATTACAACATTTGACACCATTCCATTTTATCATTATTACATAAACACTTTGGATCAATATAAAGCAGTATAAAGTTTTCATGCTTTGTTCATGCTTGCTTACCCAGAATAACACCCTGAGCTCCTCTGTAGTAGCTGGGTGTTAAAGTTCGAAAACGTTCCTGACCTGCTGTGTCCTGTAAACATTAAACAAAATCAGCCTACAAGTGAAATGGTGTTAAAAAAAAGAAAAGAGTAGGCTTCCTTTAGGGAATAAAGGAAGGAACAACACTGTCATCTTGTGGTATGTTAGTGAAACACAGCCAACCGTTTATACATTGATGTCCCATTCACCAATGTCCAAACTAATACCTGTTTTCCTGAAGAATAAATATGTCTAACTAACTAACAATCAAAAAGAGTGGAAAAATAGTTAACCTACCCAAGACCTGAATCGGTGCTCCTCTAAACTCATAAGACAGATAGATAAAACATAGTTGACTACTTACCCATATTGCTAGCTTTGCTCTGTTCCCATCCACAGCCAGGGTTTTCACCTTAAAATCAACACCTTAACAGAAAATAAATTTAAATTTAAAACACATTGTGAACATTTAAAAAATAATGTTGTGTATGTGTGTGAAACAGACACATTAGCAAATTTGGACAGGTTATATTTCTAAAACAATTCAAATATGTATATGGAAATACAGTCTAGATGCTTTATGAGGTTTATGGTAAAACCATACATATTTAGTGAGGCAGATTTAATTTTTGATGGACCCAGATATTAGTCAGGCAACAAGCCCAGAGAGACTAAAGTTAGAAAGACCAGAATTTACAGCTGAATGGGGAATTGTGGGTTTATTGCGTACTGATAAAACAGAAAATAGGACAACTCGACCACCTGTCTCATCACTCAACAAAGCCACATCACTTACAAACATAAGTGATTTACATTCATAAAAGAAAAAATGAAAGTATGTGTAAAGTTGACAGGGGAATAAATCTCTCAGCACTCTGTGAATGAAAGATCTGGAGGCATGAAATACTCCTGCATTTCAGCACAGCACTGACAGATTTACCAAAGGAAGCCAAAGAAGGAGATCTGGACTGTGGTTTGGTTTGGATTTGGTGGGGGGGGTGGGTGGGGGGCTTTGAAAAGAAAATGGCAGTCACACCAACACACGTCAACCTAAATGTGTCAAAGTGAAGGCCACGGCTTTGACAACCCATTAATTTCCACAACATATAAGGTAAGAACCAGTAGATTATACATTGATCTTCATTGTAAAGACACTTTTAAAACAGGATTTGATTTCAATATTTAAAATTGTATTTTAGTTCCAGAATTTCAACAATGCCAGCAAAGCTGTTTTTCAAGTAAGACCAGCAGAGACTTCATTGTGTGCTGTGATGGGGAAATGGTTTTCGTTACATTATAAAGACACAATTAAACAAAATTAAATTCCAAGAAACACATCATGCACAGCACAAACAAGTCTGTGATCTGTAAATGATTCATAACACATATACAGAACTAGCTAGATGACAATTAAAGAACAGTAATCAATATATAATCCTGTATTTTGTAATGTATTATATAAAGCATATTTTTTACATATCAGACACTCAAAACACAATTTGACTGTCTGCTTTTTGCTACAAAGGATGAGAATACTACTATGTTTAAACCTCTGATTTTATGTGTGCTGGGCCTCGATCATCATTACTTATTATTTATAGTCATATATGACTTAACACACTTACCAATTGTTGCACCAATTTCTGGATCAAACGTATCATCTGTAAATCTTAAAAGAAGACTGAGAGAGAGAGAGAGAGAGAGAGAGAGAGAGAGAGAGAGAGAGAGAGAGAGAGAGAGAGAGAGAGAGAGAGAGAGAGGAAAAGAAATTAAATGAAATGTAGTTGGCAGCTTAGTATACAGCATACAAAAAAGGGACTTTACTTTTCTTCTTCATAGAAACAACCAGACATTTACAACGTTGGCCACATCTGCATATGTGTTATACGTGCAATGGGAATTTGAGAAGAATAGATCAATTCTTTACATATTTGCAAACATCCAAAGCCTAATGCTAGGTGAGATTGTTTTAATAAGCTAGAGATCTAAAGCTAGGTGGGATAGTTTTGATAAGCTAGAGATCTAAAGCTGGGTGAGATAGTTTTGATAAGCTAGAGACCTAAAGCTAGGTGAGATTGTTTAAATAAGCAGCTCGTGCAGTGTGTGTGTTGTTGCTGCTGTTATTCTATTAGCTGACATCTGTAAACTTTAAGTCTCTTAAGTCTCATACCTGGATTTGCCCACCCCGCTTTCTCCAATAATCAGTATTTTCAGAGTGGTCAAAATATCCTCATTCATCTTTAGCGGAAAATGCCACTGCGTGCTAAGAAATACTGTCGAGGTAAATAAAATATTAAAATGGAAGGAGAAAAATATTATTCGAGGTCTAAACGTTCCTCTCTTCTTCGATAAAATATCTCGATGGTGATAAACATTTGAGAAACACAGTTCTGCCCTCTAGCGGAGGTTTTCCATTTAACGTTATTCATAGACTGTAAAAAATGCAGCATTTATTTGTAGACGTTTATAGGTACAATCATTTAATTTGTTAATTTCAAAATGTTGTACCTGACATACAAACGTAAATCCCCCGATATTTCTTTTTTTTAATTATTAAATAAAAATACAATCTTTATTTAAAAACTACACTGTTTAACTTTTGTCTCAATACTGATTGGTCCATCCCATTCAGCGATGAGAAAAGTAACAGATAAAAGGTGACAGCCACATAAATTGAGAAATCTGAATATTCACTTGAACAGTCATTTCCAGTGAGTGAGAAGCTTTAACTGCTGTTGAAATAAAAATACACAGTGAGGAGTTAAAATATGAGAATTGTTTTTTACACAAATAGAAATGGGCAGATAAACATATCTGTTATGGTAGAAGTAGTTATTTTGATTGTTTAATCTACGTACGCATGAGGTCGCCAGTGTTCTGTGCGAGTCACTGGATTTAATGACGCCAGAATTACTCTGTGTGGAATCTGTTCTTCAGAATTAAAGGAAACATCTTCCTCATTTTATTATACTATGTGACTAGATAGTTGTGAAATAAAATCTGAACAAAATTCAGGCTCTGTTGATTTTTACTATAATCAGTAGGATAGTGGCGTGAAACCACATGAGGCGCAACTGGCGCATGCCTGATGTATAAACGTTGCGTAGGCAATTTTCCAGGCACATATCAGGACTTATTCAAATTGGAACAAATTGCATTTATAGCCTGCATCTCATATTTTCCTAATGTCTTGTAGCCTGCCGTTATTAAACGTGGTATCACGTAGATATTTTAAATATATATTATAAAATGATTGAAGAATGACGTAGATGGGAATGGCAATTATGCAGAGTAAAACTAGGCGTACCTACAGTTCCTCCATATATATTTCATGTACGGACAATCTTCTGCTGACTGGGTTTTTTAAAGGGCATTTTGCGCAGGTTCTGTGTCGTAAATCTGAAAACTTTTGTGCGTATGCAAACTTTAGGGTGAAATCTACGGAAAGTTGTATACATGAGGCCTCAGATCATTGGGACTGTAAATATGTTTAATAAATATGAAAATGTTGCCAGCTATAGTCTATAGCGCCATACAGTGAATAATACACACGTGGTATAGTCATACACACACAAGCACATTTTTAAAAGCAGTTTATTTCTATGTACAGTCCTTTTGTTGCCAAGTTGACAACAGTCATCAGCAAAATAAAACAGTAATACATAAGGTGCAAAACAAACAATTCAGTCTTTACTCCAACCCTCAAAGCAAAATGACATTTAAAGCAAAACTGTTCACATTCCTTTATTTCTGCAAAGTGAGGCTGAAAGCGGACTCAACCTAAAGGTTTTATTTGACAGTTTTATTGTGTCAAATCAGTAAGTCACCATGACCAAAAAATAAGCAGTTGTGCAGAAAGATTGAAGCATCCCATCTACTTTGAACTGGAGACAAAGATAACTTCTAAAGAGATTTCTCTACATACCAAGGTTTCACCCAGAGCTGACTTTTACAAAATGACTGGATAAAGAAAAGCTCTAAAGACCTATGAGCCCCCAAGTAGAAAAAGTACAATTATATTTACACAGGACCCGGCGTGTAGCGTAGCTAAAATCAAAAGCTGAACTTTACTGCACAATACACAAAGAGTTATAAATGTGCCTTGAACATTAATATCTAAATTAAGCACCAAGACTCCATGATCTGGCTGAATTAGGAGTGAACGGTTTAAGCATTGCTTAAAAGCACCATTTCAGTATGTCAGGTGACTGGACTTTTGAGTGGTCAAAACAAATCAGGATGCTATAGCCTGAACTTTTTTCCTTCTTTTGTTCAACCAAACATTTGTTTTTTGGAAGAAAATAGATTACTTACAAACTCTTATACCTGCACATGCACAAATAACTGAATGAAACTTCACATACTGTATGCACGCTTCTTTGTGCTAGCATACAGTGCATGTTTAACTGTCAGTGTATGACGCATTGCAGTTTCAGTGCAGTGGATGCAGTGTGTTCGGTGGAGGGGAAGTGCTGTACTTTCAGACCCAGTTTCCAGAGCAGTCGGCCAACAGAGGACCACACCCTGGCCTGAGCTGCCCTGTTCCCCATGGGCTGCTGTTACCATAGCCAAAAGTTTGGCCTGACCACTGGATTGAAAATAATGGGCCAGACACTGAGGAGGAGGAGACGACGCTGGTAAAATACTTTCATACAGATTACACTTCTTCGGAAAAGAACAAGCTTTGAGTGATCACGTTCTGTATTTTACATTTATCTTAAGACATACAACTAGTGTGAAGCCAAATGAAAGGCATTACTAAACATCAACAGACAAACACAGAAAAGCTTATTTTTACTTAAACATTTACAAATAAATACTTGGAGATTTTGTCTTCCATTAATGGCTTCTTGTTGAAGAAATAAACACACTTGTAGACTTTTAAGTGATTACCAACTGAGACCAGTGAGCTTTGCGAGCATACTATTTAGATTGTAAGTTATGGGCCATAATCTGACACACTCTGTATTCATGTCATGATAACAAAGAAATTTCTTCTGCTGCAAGGCTGCATTTATTTCATCCAAAAAACAGTAATATTATGAAATGTTATTACAATGTAAAATAACTGTTTTCTATTTTAATATATTTTAAAATGACGTTTATTCCTGTGGTTGCAAAGCTAAATTTTCAGCATCGTTACTCCAGTCTTCAGTGTTACATGATCCTTCAGAAATCATTCTAATATACTGATTTGGTGGTAAATAAACATGTCTTATTATAATCAATGTTGATTATTGTGTAAACTGCTAAAAAAAAATTTAGGATCCTTTTGTAACATTATAAATGTCTTAACTGTCACTTTCAATCAATTGAATGCATCCTTGCTGAATAAAAATATTAATTTCTTTAAAAATAAAAACAAATATTACTGACCCCAAGATTTGAACGGTAGTGTTTTTGTATTGTTATAGTTTACTACTGAAATTTGGTATTGTGTCACTGCTGTTGGCCCCTCCTTTGTAAGTCGCTTTGAATAAACCTGATACATGTAAATGTTAATTAATAGCTCTAGTCAGACCATAGTCTGAAAATAGTGTCTATGGTTCAGTCAATTCAATTTCAACATCACTCATATATGGACAAAATTAAATAAATAGATATAATGAAAGTGAAAAGTTGGAGGAAAAGAACTTATGTGCCAGATTTCATCTCCCATTCCTGCAACAACAACAAAAAAGAATACAGATTGAGTTCATAGGGGAAAATATATGCACTGTAAACATTCTAAAGTAAATGCAATTGACCCTTCGCATGGAGCTTGATTGACAGGTAATCTGACCAGTCATACTTCGCCATCCACCATTTTGTCCGACAAAGCAGTCAGGAGAGATATTAGATTACATGGGAGGATTTGAACTTGAAAAACGGAGTGTACTGACGCCTTTCCGCGGTTAAAACAACATTCCTTCTTATGTTCATTCATGTTTATTTGAAGCTATAAATGAACTAGAAGGAAGAGATGATCGGATCACGAGCAGCTTTAACTGATGCTCTACAGCGATCTGTCACGACACATTAAAGAGCCACAAAACGGTATTTATTGTTAAAATTTCTTTTAAAAAATTACCAAATTTGAAAGGTGAGACTTTGTTTAATATGTTTAATATCAAAAGTAATCGAAAAGTAACCTGGTCTGTCCTGTCTGTCAGCGTGTTGTCAGTCTCCTCTCTGCTCCGCGATGTATTTTTCACTGCGTGAGAACATGAGAGCGGCGTAGCTTGTCGGACATAGCGACAGAAACTAAGGGGGGCGGGTCTTTGCGAAAGGTCAATTGGAGGCTCATGCTTTTATTACATATGTGATGTGTAAAATAAGCGTTCTGTAGTTACTTACCTTGGCTTTCCTGAGGACGTGTCCTCGCACAGTTGAGGCTTTCTGTTGTGTCTGTCGGCGCAGCAGAGACGCGCTGTTGACTGGCAGAGAGCAGGTCTCAGTGTCACTGGTGTCACAGCTGGAGATGGGCGAGTTGTCCACCGTTCGCCTCATTAACACTGGAGACTAAAGACAGAAGAAGCATTTTGATACTTGCTTTCCTCTATCACCAAGAACGGAGCGTGACACAAACCTACAGTTAGTATTACATCATGTCTATATTGGAGAAATTGTTGCGGTTTTTCCAGACCTGTGGGCTAGAGCTGCCCGTTTTGGGTTCAATGGTCAGGCCCAGGGTGACGCCACCATTCAGGGCTTTCTTCAGACTCTCCTTCACCTCCGTCAGTTCCAGCTCCAGATTGACTCGTTCATCCTCTTTCAGTTTGCATTCATCCTCCACTTTCTTAAGTCTTTCTGTTAAAGATGCCTGAGAACGCTTGCCTGGATGGAATAAACAGAGGGTGAGGTTATAGCATTTGCACTACTGCGGCATCTCATTTTCTTTTAAGTCACATAAACATAAACATTTGTGTTATAAACATTTGTGTGCCAAATCAAATGTGGTACGACTTATGAGGAGAGTCATACAGGGAAAAAAACATCAAAGAGAAAATCACATCACAACTGAAGGTCAAGGGCAACAAGTCCCTAAAAATATCTGATCACTTTATCTTTTTATGACAAGACGAGGTAAGTTCAAGTTGTAAATGGTCATGTGGTATAACCCTCAAATAACTTAATGATATTTATGAATGAATAAACTTACATAATAAATAAAAAATTATTTTCACTTGATGGTTAAATCACAATTTTAGAGTATAAAAAGTTTTTTTTTTTTAAACATGAAAATAACATGAATACAAAGAGCTAATTTCTTCAAATGCCATATCCTCACCGGTGTTGTTCTCTATAGCAGTGCGGAGGTCCTTCCTCTCTTTTTTCAGCTGGGTCAGGCGGTTTCGAATCTCCTGCTTCCTCTTCATCAGTTCATCCTCTTTCGTTTGGAGTTTCTTGGCATCTGCCTCCACTCTGTTTTTCCCGTACTTATACTGATCCACACCTGTGAAGGTTAATGATGTATTATAATTAAAGTAAACCATTAGAAAATCTCTCCATTTTAAACGTTTTGGATTCAGACTTTTTTTTTTGTCATTAAAGGCCTCTGAAACCACAAACGACAGATTAAAAGGCAGGCAGAATGTGCAGTATTCAAATTCAAATATTTGCGAGTCCACGTAAATGGCCACTGGATAGTTACGATGTCTGTGACTGACTGACTGCCTGTCTGAAATGGAATTTGGGGTGATTGATTTCACAAAAGAGCATGTCAACAGATCCACTGCTGTCAAACAGCACTGCAATTTCCACATACCGGCATTTTCCACAAATCTGTGTGGCTTCTTTTTCCTTGAAAGAAATTAGTGGTGTAATAGCTAGGATAATGGATGCAGACTTAATGTCTGCTTAGTTTTGTTTCAGCGAATGTCCAGTTCCAAAAGGAAGAGTTCATTTTGAGATTATCTATCAGCTCTCGTATGTTAAAATCTCTTACTAGAGTTGTTGCGTTTCACTGGCAGAGTGCTGCTAATTCCATTGGCCTTTTTGGGCTGGTTCTTGTCCAACTTCTGCTTTGCAGCGAACCCATTGGTGAGCAGGCCTTTCTTTCCTTTCAGCTGATTGGAAGAAAGAAATGTATGTGAGCTTTTGAACACAAAAAAGGTCAAATTGATATGTGAACTACTAACAAACTGATATATAAGAACTTTGATTTCGCTGTCAACACCTGTTACATTTTAAGTGTGTGATTTGTGATTTAGTTCTAAGATTACTACTTCATAAAGATACTTTCACAAAGGTTTCTTCTGCAAACCACATCTATTGAACCACGCATGTTGCTAGAGGGGACATTTTATTTTAGTTATACTATAAGCTGGAAGAAACCCTTTTTTTCTATCAAATTCAAGGCCATGGCCACACAGACATGGGTATAATATAGATCAAAAGCAGTCATTTCTGGAGCTGGGTGGTCCATAATGCATGCACTATGCAGCATACACTGTGTTTATTTCCATTCTATGTTTGGTAATAATATTAACTTAAAATAGGAATGAGATAAAGATATCCACTGTTTAATATATAGCCTACTGCAGGGCTCGACACTAATGCTTGTGTGCTTGTTGAAGGGGCAACTGAATGAGAATTTGACTTGCCCAAACTGGACAAGTAGCCTGATTAAAACATCAACAACAAAAAATAACTAGGAAAGCCTCGAAACTTGGGCCACCAAATATATGAGAATGATTCAGATTTTACTGGTGGTAACAAGGTTGAACCAGTTGAGGCTTGCACTTGCTTCATTCTTGAACAAATCAGTTGTTTAAACAAATTGTTTAAATGGATGAATGGACTCAATGACTCACTCATTAAGCCAGTAGCTTGCCACTTTTGGCGGTTTAGATTTAGATTTAAAAGTATAATTGCATTTTTTCCAACATTACATATTTGTATATTGTATATATATAAACATTTAAAACATTCATTTCATAGCATTATTTATGCGCTTTTAAATTTGCAGTGTAAATGTATTCATGAGCTTCATTATACAGTCTGTTTAAATAAATCTAAATGCTTCAAATACAGCTTGTTTCCTCTGCAGTGGAAAGATGAATTTAGTTGATACAGAATGCCATTTGATTGGTAATAGCCCTTTAGTGTCTTATTATTCTAAATGAATTTATTGATAAAATTAAAAAATTTGAAAAAGCAAACATTTAATAAGAAAACTGTTCATAAAAGGTAAAACATTTCCTGTAAATCCATTTAAGAGGGCAAATATCACAAATATGCTGATTTAAGTACGAACTGATAGAGCACTGATAAGAATATTACTTCAGTAAAAATAAAAGTTCACCTAAAAATGAAAATGATCCCATAATTAACTCACCCATAAGCGTGTATATGACTTTCTTCTTTCAGCCAAACACAGTCGGAGTTATGTTAAAAAATATCCTGGCTCTTGCAAGCTTTATAATGCGAGTGAATAGTAACTGAGATTTTGAAGCTCGAAAAAGCACATCATTCATCATAAAAGTAATCCATACGGCTCCAGGGTGTTAATAAAGGCCTTCTGAAGTGAAGTGAAGCTTTCGGTAACGCTTTCACTAGAGAGTCAAGTTCCAGCGTATGGCGTAGGATGCAGGAGTAGTGTAAGCTTAGGTGAGACTAGATGCCTCTCGCGGGCTAGGCAACAAACTCAAACTTATCCGTCATTTCTCGTTAAAGATTCCCAATTTAGACTTCTAATTTGTGACCGGTGTTTTGTTTTTCTCTATCCTCTGCACTTCCGTGTTCATCAATTTGTCATGCGTTGGGTCTGAGGTCACTCTTCGGCCAGAACTCGACTCGCGTGCGGAAGCCAGTGAATCTAGTTTATAAAGTCATAAAGGGGGCGGCAGTGGCTCAGTGGTTCATGTAGGTTGTCTACAAACCGGAGGGTTGGTGGTTCAATCCCTGGTTCAAGTGTCGAGGTGTCCATGAGCAAGACACCGCCGTGGCTGACGTGGCTGACACCGCCGTCAGTGTGTGTGAATGGGTGAATGAGAGGCAAAATGTAAAGTGCTTTGGTGGCCATTGGGTCTATGAAAGTACTATATAAATGCAGTCCATTTACCATAAAAATTGATATTTTTCTTACAAAAACGCACCATTCAACGCACAGAAGGCCTTTATTAACACGTATGGATTACTTTTATGATGGATGGATGCACTTTTTGGGGCTTCAAAATCTCAGTTACTATTCACTCCAATTATAAAGCTTGGAAGAGCCAAGATATTTTTTATTATAACTATGATTGTGTTTGGCTGAAAGAAGAAAGTCATTAATCTCAAGCCCTGTACTGTGTTAGCCTGGGTTAGTCACCTGGTTAGTTTTAGTATTAGCAGCTGAGGGAGAGGAGGAAGAAGACAGAGATTTGGTGGAGAGCGGTGTGTTGTAATGCCCTGTGGAAGATGACGGGCGGATGGATTTGGGAGAGTAGCGTGCTGCTAGTTTGGGGGAGGGCATGTTTTCATAAAGATCTGTATTCTCATAATTAGACTCTTCTTTCCAACGACGGTCCCCTGAAGCTGGGGTGGAGTAGTGCGCATCTGGTACCTTCCGTATTGCAAGCGTGCAAGCAAGACAAAAGTGATTAGAAGAGAAAGAGAAGAGAGAAGTTAGGGAGGATCAGGAACGGAGAGGAGCAAGGGCAGGATTAGAAATGAAGGTGAGAATTTAATGGATTTAAAGGTTGTGAAGTTGCATACCGATCCATTGATGCAGGGCACATCATCATAATGCAGAGCGACCCCTGAGGGGCAGGCGTAACCATTGACCGGGTTATCCAGGTATGGGTTTGGAGAAACTGCACGCTTACTGGTGAAACTGAGAACACATACATACGTTTATTACTTCCTGTACATATACAAATGTCACAGAGAACTCTAATGCCTGGTTCAGATTACACGATTTTTTTGTCTGTTTCGATAGTCACTGTGTCAGATTACGTGATTTTGACTCCTAAAATCTTGTCGTGTCGTGGACAAGAAACATGTCAGCCTACACGTTGCTTCCTGACCAGTCATTGCGTGCCGTCTTTAGCGGCGCGGGTGATGTAATGGGGAAGGCGAAACTAGTAGCGAGTGACTTCCGGAAATGAACGTAAACAAACAATGGATGAAGTGGTGAGTGTTGTATTGGCTGTCCTGTGTTCAGAAAAACATAAAAAAAGAAAGAAAACCCGACTATGGACACGTTCCTGGATTGCTCGAAGAGGACAGTATGGGCTGTCAATCCTCCAAAGAGAACTTGAGGTAAAATATTGTTTTCTTGTATATTTTTACTTTTAGCCAGTAGTACAAGTAAAATAATGTTGCTAGCTTGCCACAACGATAACATATTACAAAAACAGACAGTTAAAACCTCATACATGTGACGGAACCCGTCGTGGACGACCGTTAAAAAAATGTAACATGCTAGTCTTTTTGTCGTGAAGCATCGCAGACGCGACGTAGGTTGTCGCCCACTATGACACACTATACGAGATGATACGATCGAATCTTGCGTCCCGACGCCCGTTGTCGTTTACGAATCCCCACGACACCCTACATCAAACAGATCGTGCCAAAATCGGGCTAAACTCGTGTAATCTGAACCAGGCATAACTTTAAACAGTAGCGTTGGGGAAGATGCTTCAAAAACTGTAGCTTGAAACTGATAGATTATTTAATAAATAGAAAGAAAAGAACAGCACAGCATTTAGAGAAAACATTTGCAACATTATAAAAGTCTTTACTGTCCTTTTTAATCAATTTAATGCATCTTAGTTGAGAAAAGTTAGTCTGGGTTTCCCCATGCTGCCATTCCCGCAGCGCGATTTTATTCACGCTGAAAGGCAGTATGGATACCATGGTCCAGATTTTCGCCTCATTTAGGGAACCAATCACAGAACGGGGAAGGAGCAGCAAGACGATGACGACATCTATGTTGGCTATGAGCTCTGTACAGCCGCATTTGATAGACATTCTTAGCACCCAATAAACGGCGCTGGGCATTCGTAAACCACGCCTCAAATACGAGAAAATGTACATGTGGTTCCCAGACCCAAGTCTCAAAGAGAATTGGGTCTGCGTTAGCCAGGCTAGAGAAAAGTATTAATTTCTTATATAAAAAAAAAAAACTTTTAAATGGTAGTGTACAAATATGTAACATATATATATATATATACATATATACATACAGTTGTCAACATTTGAAGTTGACAACATGAGAACAATAGAAGCAGTTAAACTAACAATAGGACAACAATATGCAAGTGCTATGACCCTTCCCAGTTTAATCTAACGCAGTATGTGTATTTATATATATATATATATATTTTTTTTTTATATATTTTTTTTAATGAAGATAATAGATATAGAATAGAAGATTATAAAGTGTTAGTATTAATGTGTCAAGTGTTGCCGAAAAAAATGCGTCTTCAGCCGTTTCTTGAAAATTGCCATGGACTCAGCAGCTCCGGTAGAGATGGGCAGATCATTCCACCAGCATGGAACAGACCAGAAAGAGATTGTGTGCCTCTTTGAGATGGCACCACAAGACGGCGTTCAAGCAATACAATGTGACATGAAAAATAATACTGCTCCACCGCTACATGTTGAAAAAAGTAGGTTAGGAAAAAGTTACTAGTATGCTAATAAAAATATTTTTAGCAATACTGGCTTCTCACCAAAATGACTGCTTGGCCAGTTGAATGACATTCGCAGTGGTCTCTACGTCAATGTAATCGTAGTGCAGTGCAGCAGGATCAGTAGTGGAGCCCGTTTCGGCCAGCAAGACCCCCAACCACCTTCCCATACTCTCAGAGGATGAGGCCTGATGGGAAAAATAGTGAGGGAAGACGCAATTAATGAGTGTCAGTGGAATATGAGACACATAAAGCACTAATCTATGCAATCTCTGCAAATCCACTCTACACATGATACACCACTGACATCATTAAGAGAGCCAGCCAACCTAACCATCCATCTAATCCCTGCCCTGAGGTCCTGTCTCAGACACATTAATTGCCCCGCAAGAGCTGAGGGACTTGGCCCGTACCTCCAGAACAGCCACCTCCTGTCCGTTGCGCAGCAGACGGAAGGCGAAGGGATGTTTGGAGTCCAGCCCTGGAATGACCTCGCACCCCCGTAGCGGCAGAGAGGCCATGTGTGTCTTCAGATCTGCCCGGTCTTTGTGCAGCAACAGCTGGTTGTCTTTTAGCTGGCACCAGCGCTCTCTCCAGCGGTTATTGGACAGCACGTTCAGATAGCCTGTTAATGAAGGATTGGGCCGAGAGATTTAAATGACAGCCAAGAGACACACAAGCAGTATGGAAAGTTGTAGAGGACAAGGGTGGGGAGGGGGAAATCGATATTTAAAAATTGCAGGATTTATATTTTCAGTTGATTTTTCATATACAATTTTTTAGGGAAAAGGTATAATAAATTCAAACAAATCTCAGAACAAACTATGAATAGACACTTCTATTTAAAATTAAAGTAGTTACTTTTTTTTTTTTTTTAAGTACGTCCATTAAAAATTTCCATGAAATACTTTCAAGTTAAAAACGTCTAAACACAACCTACATATCCCAGAATAAACACTCCTGATACATTATTTATTACTAAAGCATCTAAATTCACAAAGCACTGTTCATTTTAACAGAAAAGAAAGCATAGGCTACTGCATGCCTGCATTGTCATGGCAGAAAGCGTGCAAAGAGCGCTCCCTTTATAAATCACAAAAAAGTCACTAATTTTAGTTAATCGTGATCTCACAAAGTTCCGTTATAATCACGGAAGCTGTCTACACTGCACAATGAATCATTTATTTACATTGTGTCTACACTTCGTTTGTTATAATGAGAGGATTCACAGGTGTGCAGAACTCCGTACTGAACAAAAACTCTATTTTGGATTCTAACATAAACATCTCTGATTGGCCATTGCGTTCAAGAAATCAACAGATATGTTTGGGATTAGATGCAATGCTCAACGCTGCAAAAACACATTGTAAATAGAAACCTTTGACGCGGTCCAGGGCGCAAATACAGATACGCACTGGATCATTTGCCAAATATGTTTCGATAATGTTTTATTATTATGGAGAAACCTGACCCTAGACCAGCAGTTGTGGGCAGCTTTTTCTTCTAAAAGCAATCAGAAGCAACACTGGCAAGGAACGAGCGAGCAGAGCAAACATTTTCAATTAAATGTTGAAGTTGAGCTTCACACTCTGAATTGACAGTGTGAACGCTGTGAATTGACAGTGGACCGGAAAAAGCGCTGAGAGCAGCCGTGAGTGTCAAAAGGTTGGGCAATTCTTGACTTAATGCAAATATCAAGCGAAGCCAATCACTGTGAGGTTCAGTTAGAAACATTTTTCTTGAACGTTCAAAAATATGCAGATCGTGCCCGAGTTTATGCTGGATTATAAAAAAATTTCTCAAATAAATGCGTTAAAAAAAAAAAAATTTTTTTACTTTCTATTCATCAAAGAATCCTGGAAGACTGGAGTAATGGCTAATGAAAATTCAGCTTTGCCATCAAAAGAATAAATAATATATTAAAATATATTAAAATGAAAACAGTTATTATAAATGTTAACAATCTTTTGCAACATTACTGAATTTACTGCATTTTTGATCTAATAAATGCAGCCTTGGTGAGCATTAGAGTCTTATTTCAAAAACATATAAAAATGGTACCAACCTACAAACTTTTGAATAGTAGTGTATGTCAAAATGGTATTGCAACGCTCACCGCATGTTGGGACATCCTCCTCCGCTGATGAGGTCTGTTCATCTGTAGATGGTTTCTTCTTGCCCAGGCTTATGATTTTAGTGATTTTCTTTCCAGTCACACGTCCCACAGTGCCTTTCTGATCTGATTTAGAGTTCTTCTTGCCTTTGGCTGCAAAAAAAGGCAAATTAGTGTCAGAAATTGAAATATATGTATGGGATTTTATAATGTAATATATTATACAGATATGCTAGATATCCAGAAACCAATTGGTGTTGCAACTATAACAAGAGATTGGTTAGGAAAACATTTTGTTTGTGAGAAGGATTTGGTGGGAAAAAGACTGAATTATGGAAAATGACAAATGGCAATCTGTTCACTTTAAAATGTTAGTAATTTAGGCCAGAGAGAAAGGGGTTGAACTGACAATGACTGGACAAATGTCTACAGACTAATCTAAATCCTAAACAGTGCGTGAAACCGATTCCATTCTTCTCCAAGTTGTTCAGATGCTTTTTTCTGAGGAGTGTGGTCTGTGGTTATTGTAAGAGAAAAAAAATCTGGAAAAACAACCTTGAGCACTGAAAGTGAAAGACACTGAACTGGGTTAACATTTGTAAGACGTGTACAGCACAGCAAATTAAAGACTTTTCTCATTCTCAAGAAGGTCTTTACTAGAAAAGCAGCAAACAAGGACATAGAACATGTATAAAGAGACAGTGAAACTTTTGCTCTTCAAAAGGTCTGATTTGGTCCAAACTCCATCTTAGTTGGCGACTCCTTTAATTAATGCCAAGCTCATGTGAACCCAGAGTCCTCTAAAGTTTCTCTGTCTCTGTGCCGCAGCCTTAGGCATGAGGAAAAACCCAGAGCCACAGATGCAAAAACCATTGGCCCTTATACATAGTTCTTCATTTTATCATGAGGGAAAATTCTGCGATCAGGCTAATATGATTTCACAGCGTCTCAGCAATTACGACAGCTAGAACCAGATTAATCTGCCTGGCTCTTTAAAATGTTCTTCCATCTCTCATTAAAGAGGTGCAGCAGTTGACTGCTGGTGTAACTTAAGAATATCTTAGGTGCTTTCAAACAGAGACAGAAAAGATCAGAGCTGGTTTGTGTTTCTGCTGCCAAAAAATGCTACCCTACATTTTTTTTGTTGTAAAAAAGATTTAACTTAATTGATGTACCTGTGATCCTTTAGATAACCCCACTCACACTTTTACAGGAATTATTATAGGAGTTCCTTTATCTGTAGGTTTATCAGAGGTCAGCTGCCATAACTCATGTGAAAACAGCAAAGCAGTTACTGCGGTTTGTGGCTGTGATGCTGAACTATCAATCATATGGGTTTGCAGATGCAAAAGTCTTGGAATCCTCTCAAATTAGGCAATTCTTCACCAACAAGTCTGAGGCAAGGCAGTCTCAAATTGAAAAAAAGAAAGACCTGAAACAGATGTCCTGAAAAGTTCAATCCCAGATCGAGACTGCGTGGTGTAAATACTAGATAAATAATCCTATTAGATTATTTAAGAAGGGTCTCCTTGCCTTGACTTTGGCATTGCTCGAACAATAGAATCTTTATAAAGTCAAATAAACATCCACTTTACAGAATTATATTTATTAGTGTTTTTTTTTAAAGTACTGTTGCTATGTTAGTTTTTTTCTTAACCACAAAATGTCAGACTTAAGAGTTCCCTTCATGAATCAAAACACTAATAAATACAGTTTTATTGATGTTCTTTTAAAATGTTGTATTGAAAAATCAATGCTGAAAATTATTATTTTATTATTGTATTATTATACAGGATTTAGTTATAGATCAAATAGATCAGGTAGAAATAGCTACTAACCACTTTTTAAAGTGTATGACACAAGATACTCTCCCTTTATATAGAGAAACTCCAATGATATGGCCCTAACAAAAGGACTGAACATGAAGACTCACCTAGATCTTTGCCATCTGAGATGCCATTTTCATGGGAGGGCTCTCCATCTGAACTGGGTCGATCGCAGGACAGCTTCTGCAAAACAAGAGTAAAGTTAAGAATGCACTCGCAGTTACAGAGAAAGCACACATTTTATCAGGATAATTGATACCGAACAGCACAAACAACAAAGCATTCCATTTTGAATTCAATGATAATTTGTTTATAGACATACACATTGAATACATACAAACAAAGTGTATGGAATACTAAAGCCCATACAATTAAACCTCTACAGTCTACCCAAACAAAACTCAAAGAGCATCTGTTTAGCATTAAGTGTGAATAATTAGACTGGGCTCATGCATGCTGTGCCAGTTTAAGAGGTTTGACATTAAACCCCCTTAGATCTGTCTTAAAAACAAGACACACACACACACATAAACAAGTGCAACAAGCACACGCTGCACAAATAATGTCACAGCATACTGCATACTAAAGAATGTGTTCTTAAAAAATGATAAGATCAAATTTCCTCCCACACCTATTTAACCTTGCCAGCAGCACACATCCGTGGCCAGATGGAATTAGGAACGCATATGAAGCTTTTATAGCCCTCCATTCCCTGGCAGCAGAGCCACTGTACAGGAAAACAGAGAAGAGGCGCCTGTGCTGGGTACTGAGGTGTGGTGAAGCTGGCAAGTATGCAAACCAACACACAGTCTCACATACCTGCATGTAGGTAGACCTGCATGTACGCTGCAGGCATAATAAACCCACAAACACACAAATGTAGTTTACATAAATATAATTATGAATCCACACCTTTTCCAGCTCTGCTTTGTGAACAGGGGAACCAGAACGGTCACAGTCCACCACTCCATTTCCATTGGAGCAGACTTCTTTCATCACCTTAAAGAGACCACAGAACAAAAAGTTAAAGTGCAAAACAACAGGGAGAAATGTAATATTCCTCAATTCTTCATATTTAAATGACTGAGGATGCTCATTATATAGTAAATAAAGAAATACACTGTGCAGAAATCTTCTCATGTGATCACTTTCTCAAAGAAAATCATATTACGAACAATCACACACAAACAATAAATAATATTTTTATGTTTAGCAGGGTTCCCACAATTTCAAGACTTTCCTGGGATAAAGATACAAATAAAATATATGTTTTGTTTTTTTAAAGATTACACTCCCAAAGATCAATTTAACTGATATATTTTATATGAATAGTTACAACTTAAAAACTATAGAAAACAAATTACATTAACTAGAGAAATTTCCCAAGAATTATTGAAAAAAAAAAATATATATTTTTAAATACGAAAATTAATTACAATAATTTTTTTTTAAAAAAAGAGCAGGTTTTACAACTTTTCCAAGACGTAAGATTGTATTGTTATTTTTTTCATGATTTTTCCAGGCCTAGAAAATTGCACATTTCTCATGGGAACCTTGGAGTAGTCAATCAAAAACTTTCTTTGCTTCCAGTCAAACAGATGCTCTCCACCACCTCCACGTTCTGCCATGCACATGCGCTTAAATGGATTCTGCGCGTCACATGCAGTTTGGAAGAGCAGCTGGAAGGCTGTTACATGCGTCATTGCTCTCGTGGCTGTCTATGCGCTGTGCAGTGGCTCTGTGTGAATGAGATATCCAGAGATCTCCAGACTGCACAGACTCTTCGCCGCCACATAAGAGCGAGACCTCACATTACCTGGGGGTTACATCCAAAAACCCCACAACCAGTGGTGTCGAGTGAACTAAACGGATAAAGAGAGCATCACAAAGAGAGGCGCTCACCTTTACACACCCTCACACCCTCTTCCCAACCTGCCCCCATGCCAAAGACCAAAATATAACCAATATCCTTTTTGTTGAGCTCCTCTGAGCATCGTAACTTGACGCAGCACGTTGGGGTTTGGCAACCAGCTTACATAATTGGGCTCACGGGAAAATTGCAGGCTGTGGCCTCACTCTTTGGCTTCAACTGCAAAGATGTGGGTTTCTGGGATACGCTCAGTCAAAAAAACTTTTTTGCTGCGCTAATGTGCCCTCATGAGCATTTTTATTTTAATATGAAGAATTAAGAACTACTGCATAAAATCCAACAAACAAAGTTAAAGTTAAAGGTCTAACAATCCGATTGCTGGATTGGCAAAAATCCATACCAAGTTTTTCCGAGTGGCTGAGAAGGGTCCATAGACAGTAAAAGAGGAAGGGTTTGCTGTCATTATATATAGTACGAGAGCGGTCTCTAGAGGCAAAATTAAAAACTATTACTGATGCCTTGTGGAGTTTGTTTTGACACGTGAGACGCTAGGATGCATGGAACAGGACATTTCAGATGCGGATTTAGAAAACGGTATGTATACAGTACACTACACTGCATGTTTTCATATCATTATAAGGTAATTAATTTGTTGACTAGATGCTGCAGTATGTTTGCCATCTAACATTAGGACTCTGACATTAGTACCTCAAGCAATTAAAACAACATGACAAAAACACACGCAAGTGCAACCCAAATGTTTAAAGTCACGATTGTTACCATCTATTTGCATTCGTTTATATCCAGCTGGTAGTTTTTAAAATGTTCATGCAGCTGGGTTAACAAATCAGAAACGCATCCAATTTAATTGCTTTTTTTATTGTCACTGTAATACATATTTTGTTATTTTGATTAGCTATTCATCAAGCAAATAAAGTAAGAAAGTATACATACTAATTTCAATGCTATGGCCTTCGTGTAGATATTCAACGATGGCCATCTTTAACCACGACTGTTTAGATTTATATGAAATTGTAACATTTTAGAATGAGAGTCCATTTGTAACAATAATTGAGGTTACTTAAAGTATTGTTCAGTGTTGATTTTAACATTTACCAATACATTTTTAAATTTCAAAGTTGCATTTCTTAACTTTAGTTAATGCACTATGAATTAACATGAATGATCAAGTTATACTTAATATATTAACATTTATATTTAAAAAAGTATTGTACATTTTCATGGTTGGGTACTGTTTTTTTTTTATTATTATTGAAGTTCAGCACTATTTTATGTGTTATGTTTGTTTTCATTCAGTATCCGTTTGAAAATTATCGGTTGATTAATTATAGGCCATCGTGGTCCAAGAACCCAGTTATTGTTATCTGTAAAATCCACTATCGTTTGACCTCTAATGACAAGCATTAATTAAGGCCAGGAATTAACAATTTCATAACAATTAGCACACAAACACACACCTCAATAGCTAGTAAAATGACACTAAACAGAAAGCAGGAACTGACAAAAGGAATAAAATGGTCAACATCATACAGTGGTCACGTTTTTATACATAACACAAAAACTAACAGGGGAACAAATACACTCCATTTCTTACCATTCTAGCCCAGGGCAGTAGAGTGTCAGATGACAGAAAAGAGAGAAGAAAGAAGAACGAAGGAAAGAAGAAAGACAGGAGGTGGAATTTCCCCAGGCCTGTCCAAAGGATCAGAACAGAGGAGCTACATCAAATAGAGAACTTGTTGAATAAAGACTGGAAGAGAGAGAAACAAAGAGGAAAACAGTATAGAGGAAAGATACAACACTAAAAGAGAATTAAAAATGAATCATGGAAAACAACAAGCTAAGATTTTCCATAAATACATCATTAGCAAACTGGATAAAGTATTAACTGACCACAGACGCCTCTGGGCTTCTCTAATGATCTTTGATTTTGTTCGAAGACAAGAAGTATTCCATTAAAGGCTAAAAAAAAAGTCCTTATCACCTTATATTCCACTATTTCTAATACTCCATCTAATAGCTTCCATATAAAACCATTTATTTCCAAAAATAAAAATAAACTGGTCACAACTGAGCCAGAGCAAAACTCTGAAAGAATCTGAAACAACCACATCTTGTGAATATTCAAAGCAGATTCAGTGAAATAAACAAATTTACTGGGTTAATGATCTAATGCCTAGTGTCTAATGTTGATTTCCTAAAAGAGTTTGCAGATTTTCTCTCAGACCTATTGCTCAACGTGGATAAAGCATTGATTGTTGGTGATTTTAACATTCACGTAGATAATACAAATGATGAGTTAGGGGCTGCGTTAACAGATTTACTAATCTCCTTTGGGGTCAAGCAAAATGTCACAAGACCCACACATCGTTTTAATCATACACTAGATTTAATTATATCGCATGGAACCAGTCCTAATGATATAGATATTCTGCCGCAAAGTGATCGTACCATAACTTGCATACTGTGTACCGCTGATATTTGCAAGTTTCACGCCACGTTATTGAGTCATTTGAAAAACTAGGAGAATTTAAAATAGTGGAATATTCAAAAGAGTTTCAGTGGAATAAATAATTTACCGGGTTATTAATGATCTAGAAGATAGAAGGAATGTGCCTTTTCATATCGGAAATGAGTACCTAGGCACCCTTGAATTGTTGGGTGTACACAGTGTGTGTCTGAATGAAATGCAATACAACAAAGCCCTCCGAGCTAGGGTGGTTTCGGTTTATCCCAAGCAGAAATCAATTACTCCAGTATGTTTTTAGTACACACGACACCTGACCAAACAGTGCTGAGCTATGCCCCCTTCCTAAACAGCAATTACAGCTGTTGTTGCTTTCCTGAGCTGTATATTTGCACAGTCTGACGTTCACGCCCACTTGAACGGTGCTGTACAGCTCACTGCATGTGCCTTCCTGCCCTCAAATCAATAAACAGAAGCTCGTTACCACATGGAAACATGGTAACGCATTCAGAAAATCTATTTTTTGTGTCTTTATAAATGGGATGGTTGCAACAAGTGATGTCTTTATAAACAGAGCCACCAGAAGAGTGATGGACAGCGATGAGAGAACTGCTATTACCATCAATCGACTGTTGACTGCAGCTGGTTTTGATGATCTTTCTGCAGCATAAGTTGCTTTCAGGTTATAAACCCAAAGATCCATCACACGAGAGCCAAGAGACTTTCACTAACGCTTTTCTTAATGTTTGTGAAAAACAGATGTGGAGGAAAACAGCTTTAAATAGATATACAACAGACTATCAAAGTAACAAGTTATCAACAAGTGCCATCTTCAGAGCTGTTAAGGTAAAAATCCTTTGAACGTTCACCAAGAAACACTTTTTAGAGGTTAGGCTTATACAAGAAGTAGAAAGAACTGTAGGCGGACATAAAAATATCAAAACGTTTTGATGTGCCGCCCCCGAGAACAAAGAAGTAATAGTATGCATAGCACTGTATTTAGTATGCAGAGAGCAACCTGTTTTTAACCCCACACACCCAACTAAACATAAACACTGAACAGCTGGACCTGAGGATTGCTACTACTTGTTTGTTTAACATCTATGCTGAAAAGGCAAGCATACTCATTCAGTTCACCAGAAAAACTTGCTGGTCGCCAGCTGGTTTCTAATAAGCTACTCCAGGTCCAATCACATAATAACACTATGCTCTGGTTACCTTTAGCCACTCTTCGGCCTGTTCTTTGCTATGTACAGCAAGCACCAGAGCATCAGCTCCCTGATGGACGATCTTCAGTTCATGCTTCTTTTTCTTGCCGTCTTTGGGAATGTGTGTGATACTGCAGCCAGACAGGACGAGCTCCATCTGTGGAGTCTGGTCTTTAGAGGACTTGTAGCACTGAGAGAAAGAGAGACATATTAGAGAAGCTATTTAGATATAAACATTTTCCTCTGAAATCATTTTGTTTACCCACTACAACATAAGCGGAGTCAAACTAAACAGAATCGCTGAGAAATAGAGGACATGGGAAAGCAGGTAAACTATGTCACTATAATCAAGCAAACTCATAGTTTTTGTCATGTAAGCATATTTAGGCACCCTTTTGAATGTGCCCTTTTACATGACATAATTTAATGGAAAAGCAAACCTTTTCAGGATTAAACATAGAATGGGGCAAGTTGTATGACTTAACCACTTTTGTTTAAGAAGTAATATTTCTATGGCCCTATTTTATGAAAGATTTAAACATTTTTGGTTGATATATAATTAGGAGTTGTTCTGGCTTAAAGAAATGTAAAAACAAGTGGTGCATCTTACCCAACTCCCCTGAGTGTTCATATCTGTGAGTGTGTGTGCTTACCAACAGTTTGTTGTCCTTTATGACACAGAGCAGTTTGGTCCACTGTCCAAAACGTTTCTTTCGCAACAGGAAAGCACAGATTCGCGCATCTTTCACCAGGTCCATGGAAGCCTCCTCAGATGGCCACTGGTGACGCATCTTCTGCCCCTTCCCATCCTCCTCCTCCTCATCATATGACTCATATGAACTGCTCATGGCGTCCGAGTCATAATCTGAGAATAAAGTTGGGACTCATATTAGCCTATTGAAATTTCAAAAATATTCTGGTCTTTTTTAGGTCACAGATGCAGTTACAGTACTGTCATAGTTCTAAAACTTTAAAGTGACCTTTATAGTGTAACGGTCCTTACTAGAGGTGATGTACTCTGGTGCTTTACCAGGGCCTAGCGGAACAGCTTCCTCATAATAACCTTCAGGAAGAGAAGAGCTCGGCAAGGGAGGAGGCCCATTGTCTGGAGGCTTTGGGACAGAAGGAAAGAGAAAGAAAGACAGAGAAAGTGGTCAGCTCAATCATTCAGCCTCCTGGATTACAGTGTTTTTTTTTTTTAAATGTAAAAGACAAACAAAATCAGCTTCACTGGTTCCAATGAATCCAAGCTAATAGTATCAAAACTGCTGAGGCATCATCCATCTCATCTGAAGTGCATCTTTAGAGGTCAACTATTCATACTGAGCTAAGATCTCTGACATCATAGTGGGGCCGACATAAACCAATCAAAGGCCTATGGTTTCAATCTGTGCCAAGTGGAAAAGGGGAATGTTTACAAACAAAACTGTCAGAGAAAAAAAAAGAGAGACTTTATGGTAAAAGAACAGCTGGTCATGATAAGTAGAATAAAGAAAAGGTTTGAAACTAATTTTTGAAACACAAACAACACAAACAAACCAAAAATAGGAAACTAGCTGCAAAAGAAAAAGCAGAGTAAGCTGCAGATCAGAAAGATATAAATCATAAGGCTGCCCAGCAAGAAAAAAATAGTTCAGGGAGGTGCACCAATAGAAGTGTGGGCACCTTACTAAATGTAAGCCATTCGGCTAAATTTCTCTGTCTGTGTTTAAACAAAAACAGCTGTAGTATATAGAGGTACACCGTTAACGCTTTACAATAAGGTTTCATTAATTAACATTAGTTAACTACGTTAGTTAACATGAACTAAGAATGAACCATACTTCTACAGCATTTATTCATCTTAGATAATGTTAATTTCATCATTTACTAATACATTTTTACAATCAAATGTTGTATTGGTTAACATTAGTTAATGCACTGTGAATGAACATGAACAAACAATGAACAGCTGGATTTTTATTAACTAACATTAATGAAAATGAATAAATACTGTAATGAAAGAGACCTTATTGTAAAGTGTTACCTAACAGCGTATCACTCATTTAGTTTGTTTAAATATAGATTACGTTCCAAAATCTAGTGTGCTGCCTACGCAGGCAGCCTTTTACATCATCACAGACAAGCTCCTGATGCCAAGACAGTATGAAAAGGTAGGTGGCATAATTATCCTGCCCTCTAAGATACTTTCTTTTGGCCAAATTGCTATGGAAAATTACAGTGCCCATAATGCACTGCAATGAGGTCAGTGAACAAATTCATCCAAGATGGCAGATTTGTATGAAAAATCTTACAAATATAAACAATTATTATAAATACAATTAAAGGCAGGGTAGGTGATTTGTTTCTGAATTTTTTTTTGTTATGCTGGTTGAAACTCTTCACATCTTCACAGCTAAGTTAAGTGGTCTAAATGTATTTATATGTAAATCGTCTGTGGAAGGAGTAGGGCCATGAAATGTTTGTTCTATCATTACATACAGTCCAAATGCAATGATAGAATGTTCTATCTCCCTGTCAACATATGAATTTGCATACCTCCGTGCACCCTGCTCACGTGTCATCAGCGCGTTTCATGCTAGAGTTAGACAGTCATCGAGCACCGCAACCGAAACACCAGCCGCCTTTTACAGATCCTCCTGAACCAAAACAACGAACTTATGCTGGAATTTGGAAGACATGGAAATCCGTGACATCATACTTAGAGCGGTTTGTGACTCGAATTTATGCATTTCAATAGAAACACTATCAACGTCGAAATGAATCTGCATCAGTCAGGTGGTACAGGTCAGTGCTCTTTAAGTTGTTTTTTGTTCATTGTAATGTTACGTGCTTTGAGACATAAGGTAGTTTAGCGCCGTCTCTCGTGACACGTTTGTTTGCTCCCTGCTGTACAGGTTTAAGTGTTTTGATGGAGGTGTGGCTTTAGAGATGCTCTGAAAGGAGGGTGGGATCTTATGCTTTCAAAGCTAGCTCGCTATTGCAATCCTCTCCGAAAATCGCCTACCCTACCCTAGAATGATGTATTTTCATTCTTATTAAAGTGACACAATGAATAAAGAGTTTCTGTGTACGTGGGGGATTAAAAATCTGAAACCTTTTGGGCATGCACATACTTTTAGGATAAAATCTATGCTAAGTCTTCTACACTATCTAAGTCTTCTACACGTCTATAACCAATGCGCACATTATAGAACCTCATTAGTGAGTGAGAGGGATTGTTTAAAAGAAAGAAAAAGAGAAAAGGAGATTGTGTGTATATAAGCGCAAATGAGTGTGCATGAGCGAGTTACAATGTGTTTAAGACTGTCTGATTTGGGCCTTGGTTGGTCGGGCCCAGCTGGCAGCACATGTGACAACCTGATGTTGTCATAACGACACAGGCCCTCCAGAGCCTCCCTCATTTCCCAGGCTGCATGCAAACAATTATGGTTGATGACAAACTCATATAAACGCTTTTCATTTTCCTTTTTTCCCCCTGTAACCCATGGAAAGTCTGTCTTTATTTCTTTTTCTTTCATTTTAGTTAACAGAAAGCACTGCTATTTTCCAGTGCTTTTCAGGTGGGGGGAATTACAACACATTTTAAGAGACCAAAGGACCAATGTTCACAGTTGCCACCTGGCACACTTTATTACCATGGTAACCTCAATATAGTAGAATATTAACACAGAACATGAACAACTATTTACATTACAAACACTGCAAAAGGACTGCTCATGGAAATATACTGTATAAGGAAAGTTAAAACAGACGGGAAAGAACAGTACAAAATGATGTTTTCTTAAGCTTTCATTGGTGCTGCTGAGTGCTTTACTAGTAACTGCAAGACGTTCTACGTTCAGATATTACCAATAAACAGCACAGGTTAATGCTTTTTAAGCTTTTTATGTCAGCCAGTAAAGCATTTTTCAGCATGGCCTAAATTTGCTAATTTCTCCCTTAAGTATATTACAGTATATAACAAAAAAAACTGTCAAATTGATTGTGTGTTGGAATGAACTCAGTATTTACTCTGGTTCCTTAAGGGTTTTCTTTCACACGTGTAATCAAAACTACAATAGAAACTGTAATGTTTTAGTGTGACCTCCTGGCACATTTGAGAAGGGTGTGTTTGACGTCTGAGGTAGAGGATTATACTTTATCTCAGTGCTAGTCATTACAACTTGGCTTTAAATTTAATGAAGACCAGAACATGTAAAATCCCTATAAGGTCTTCGTCTGTGTGGGTGGTTAATAGTTTACATACTGTCTGTAAATGTATATCTGCAGACATGCATGTGCAAAACAAGACCTGGCTGCTCCTTTCTTATTCTGCTCTGATCTTTCTTGCGTTTTCCCTGACCTATTTTTAATAATGCTACAGAAACACCCTGTATTTTACAGTACCATTCAAAAGTTTAGGGTCAATATGTTTTTTTAAATGAAATTAATACTTTTCTTAAGCATGGGTGCATTAACTTGATCAAAAGTGACAGTAAAGACATTTATAACTTTCCAAAAGATTATCTCAAATAAATACTGTTTTGTAATAACTCTTGAGGTGTTTGGCATATGACAATGTTGATTTGGTCTTGGCAGAATAGATCTGCTATGCTGCTGCTGTTATTGCTGCTGCTGCAGATCAAGAATGGGACTTGCTACTGCCAATACATACACGGTACGCAGCTGTGAGCAAGAAAAACATGCTGCTGCTGTACAATATAACGTACATGAATTATCTGTACCAGATCTATACAGGTGGAGCTGGGGAAGGTGGAGGATTTCTGAAAGCATGCTACACTACTAAGGCAAATGCTAACCAAGTATTTTGTAAGTTGAACATGTTTTTCATTGGCTAATGAATTGTAATAATTTCTTTTTCTTTTTAAAGACTTTTTCAAATAAATGCAGCCTTGGTGAGCATAAGAGAATTCTTTCAAAAACATTTACAAAAACTTACTGACCTCAAACTTTTGAACAGTACTGTACATTGTAGACAAGTGGGGGAAATTCAATGAAATATGGAAAACCAAAAGGGCAAAGAGCGTTTTTGTTTTGTTTTATGGTTGTCATTTCCAGTCTAAAAAGTTTCCCAAATACAGAAGTGCTATTTATCAGTTCCTTCCGTCCCAACAAGCCATAAACTGCTCAACTAAACAAAGAAGACGGCTGTGTTACTGCCTGTTATGGTTTCGGTTCATCGGGGCATCTAAGCCCGGAGGGAGGACAGAATTCCAGGCAAAAACTGCAGTATGAAAAGCCTTGCTGAAGCAGCGTTCCGTACCAAAGCCGCCCAAGTATTTTTAGGCATAGTTCCATCTCTGTTCTGAGCTGGAAATCTGTATAAAGCATATCTGTACCTAGAAAAAAAAAGTGGACTTCCACCCATTCTTGCAACATCTAGTCCATCAATCTAGTCTGTGCTTATGTATAAAGATACATACTTGACCTACATTTAAAAAATATTAAAAAAAATAGCTCCAAACTTCCACACTCCCTTTCCAGACCATTTCACCTCACAACATAAGTGTATAGTGTTATTGTGCGGTCTGTGATAAGTCTGAGTAGTAACAGTTGTCTGGGCCAGTCTGGGTCTATTGTATTGGGACTGCAATGCAGGTTAGCCAGGGAAATGCACTCAATCAACTATTCTGTATTTTCCTCTTTTGGCCGCCTTGATATGCAGTGTATTCATGCACACACTTGAGCAGTATTCATACACAACAACTCAATCTCACTTACACACACACATTCACGCAGTGGAGTTGGGAGGTTTGTGTCCATACAAATGGTTTTCCATGTGTTTTGGAGAATCTTTTCATTCTCAACTGGTTCTTCAAAGAAACTTTCCAGCAGTCCCATACAAAAAGCAGATGAATAACTGAAAGCTCATTTTCCCGAATGAAACGACTATATAAACTGTCACTTGCTATAACCTATAAAAGATGTTCGGAAGGGTAAAAATCACCATCTGTATTGGTATTTCCATGGCAACGGACAAAATGCATTGTAGTGCATGAATCATAATTCATTTTCCTCCTTTTGTCCATGACACAATGAGGGATTAGGTCATAGCATTCCAGACTGCGGTTAACCCTCCTTAAAAGGGAGGTGGTGATGGTGTGTGTGTGTGTGTGGGGGGGGGGGGGGGGGGTACAGTAGAGCCCTTCGCTTTAGCACAACTGAATCTTAGGATGTCCATCGTTTGCATTGTGGGCCTAGAAAGAGAAAACGTCAATTCAAAAGTACCTGATTTTTCTGCTATGATGGACTATTGTCATTAACTTTGGGAGATTCACTGTGAGAACGAGAGATAAAGGGAAAACAGAAAGCTAAAAATGGTCTAAAATGAAGGGGAGGTTCTTTAATAACAGACTCCCCTTTGGGTTACAAAGTGCAGACAGATAATGAGTTTGTCTGTGTTCATTAGTGTGACATTGTTGGGGTGCAGATTTGGAGGCTGGGGGATGCTGGTGGGGAGGAGCAGAAGCCAACATCAACACAGATGGAAGTCATCATTGTCCCAGCGGAGTCTGTTATGGTTTCCCCATATTATCTTACACATACTCTCTCTGCACAGCTACGAATGGCAGGATGTACTGTAAGTCTATGACTGAAGAAAGTGTACCATGGATTTACCTAGTCCATGACAGAATCCAATGTTTATTTATATGGCAGTGTTGTCTTTGAACTCACTGCATGATGGGGTGCGAGGGTTGCATCATCATGTCTCTTTGTATTTTCAGCTTCTTAGCATAACGTTTTTTTAAGATGGTGTAAATGCTGTAACCTAATGTTCTTTTTTTAACTTATTAGACCAAGCAAATGCCACCTAGACAACAACTTATCTAACTATTGTGAAAAGATCCCATTGTGAAAAGATCAGGTGTAAATGCCCTCCAAAATGCTTTCAAAATGCTTTTTCGAACACTCAAACCACTTCAGGAGGTGGTCTGAGACGCATTCCAGCTGAAACTGGACTAGTGTAAATGCACTGGGTTGTGGAAACCACATACTGTATGTCAATTTTACTCCTCATTAAAATTGTAACAACAATAAACATGTGCGAGCGTGTTATAGGCTATATGGAAATTCCACCTGAAAGCACTCTACTCTATGAATGATGTATGCCACAGTATTGATAATTACTGATGAAACTAGCCATACAATTAAAATAGAACTTGACCTGGAAACATTTTACTGGATTTTGCTAACTACAACATTTGGCACTGTGGGCCCTAAAAGAGATATTATCTTTCCAGTAGTGTCAGATTATATGATGGAAACTTGACATGAACGGTCACTGGTATAGAATTTTGGCCGAAGAGGCTTTTACATTTAAAATGTGGCATTTTTGTATAATGTTTGCATATAGTGGGTTTTGGAAAAAAGTTGTAAAAAGTAGGCTAAAGTTACACAATTTTTATTTACAAGTATTGCTGTCACTCCAAAAATGGCTATGGCAATGGCTGTGCATGCATGTGCAGTAAGCATAACTTCTCAATTGTCTCTAAGTAATAGTAACTATTGGTTGAAAGAACTAAACTGGTATTTAGCAAGCACTATTCATGAATAGAAAGTCAGAAATTCCTCCCCTAGGTTCATTACAGTACATGTACAGGGAAGTTTTGCAGTGAATTTGCTGCCAAACATTTAGAAACCCAAAGCCACAGAGTTCAATTCAACACAAACACACACACACACACACGCACAGAAAGTCTCCAGACAAGATTCTCCCCCTTGCGTACTGGGGCGTCTGCTGTCCTGTCCACGGCCCTATCTCACCACCCACATGCCCAGCTCAGTCCCTTTCCTTCAATTCCTCCGTTTATTCCCGACATGGTTTTGACCACTTGTAAGGGCCATAGAAGGCTTTAGTCAAACACACATACAGTACACACACACACTGAATGTGCAGAATTAGGTCTGGCAGGAATATGACAAGGAGTCAGTTTATAAACCTGGCTCACTGACGCAATACTTAATCATCACATAGCTGGGGAGAGAGAGAGAGAGAGAGAGAGAAATGGAATGAAGAGGATGGAGCAGAGGGTGTGGTTGATGGAGAGCAGGAATAAGAAAAACTAAACAGCGCAATGGAAAAGAAAAAAAATGAAGGTTGACTTTCGTGTTCTGCCTTTCCTCGGACAGGTTTTGCACAGGCAGAGGTCTGAGCTTGGACTGTAGTAAATGGATATTTCTCTTCCCTCATCTCAGTCTACAGTCCCACAATCCCCTGCCCCCTAACACCTTCCGGGAAAGGGAACAGTCACCGTGGGGTTATGCACGGATGGCTGAGGCAGGAAAGGATGTTTCTAATTATACTGTAAAGTGCTGAGTGTGTAAAGGGTTAACTAAAAACAAGGTGCTGGGATGTGTGCGTTTGAGAATGACCAACAGCGACCCATGAACACCTGCTATTTATCACAAGCATCTGCTGCTGCCCTCCAACAAAGATGATTGTTATTCTTAGTGTCACACACACGTGAGCAAATACATGCGCGCAGGCGTAATCTGTTTCATGTGTGACGGATGAGACCACATTAGGGTCGTGTGTCGGTAACAATGAGGTCATGTGACAGAAAGTAAAGTGATATGAACACTTCCTGCTGCTGTTTTACAGAGCTCATAAAAAACACTGAGCACTTCACAAAAAGAGACCATCAAACCACCAGCCAGTGGCAGTCAGGGTTCAGACGACATCACGTCCAAATATAGGACAATGCTATTTCTGTTTCTGGAATGCTAAAACCAACTTAGAAAAACCCTAAACTCACTGTAAAGAAACCAAAGTTTTCCCTGCTGACTTTTAGTTTAATACTTTTTGCTGGTATATTGAATAAATGGTAACACTCTACAATAATGTTTCATTTATTAACATAAGTTAACATGAACTAACAATGAACAAAACTTATCCAGCATTTATTAGTTTATCTTAGTTAAGGTTAATTTCAATATTTGTTAATGCATTTGTAAACATTGTGCAACTAACATGAACAAAACAAGTAACAAGAATAATATTTGTCCTAGCATTAACAAAGATTAATGCTTTGAAAAAATATATTGCTCATTGTCCGTTCGAGTTAGCTAATGCATTAACTACTGTTGTTAACTAATGAAATCTTATTGTAAAAAGTTACCGCATAAGGACTATAACAACTTTGGTGGCAAAAATCAATTAAGCACATTGTGAATAATACCACAGTTTTAATTTACATAATTTGGTCATTAGGTTTCCTAAAGACTCTCATTAGATTACTTTCCAAATCCTGCCGTGAGTAAGACTGTTTAAAAAATATATATATATAATCACTTTATTCAGCAAGGATGCATTAAATAGATCAAAAGTGACAGTAAAGAATATAATTGTGACTGCATTAATTGTTATAATATGCACATCTTACCATCCAGGGGTGAGGAATCTCTGGTAGGGGCATCTGAGGAGGGGCCGGGAGAGAGGTGTGTATCTCTGTCTTACATGAAGGCTCTGAGAGAAAAACAAACACATTCATAGAGAAAAATAAATTGATGCAGATATTAAGCAGACAAGAGTCATGATGATGAAGCTACATGGTGCAGTGTGAAGAGTCAAAGGAGTTTGTGCTTACCTCTAGTGGCTAGAACTCTGTGTAGGATGTTTAATATTTGCTGTTTCTTCTCTCTCACTCCAGCAGTTAAATACTCTCTGTCTAACAACTCCAGAAAGACCCGCAACTCTGCCAACAAATCCTCCATCGCTGAAAAAAAAAAACATACAATCAGATATTCAATAAGCAAAATAAGAGCACAAGTTTGAGGCATAACACCTTCTGCTTTGTTGATTTTCTCCTACTGACACTGTAAAGATGGGCCGTCAGCATCGCTCTGCCCTGAGATGCTGGCTGGCATCTCGTAAAAGCAGTGAATTATAGGTATCTGTTGGCTCGGCACCTGAGAAATATCAAAGGCTATCAAATGTGAATTGCAGCCCTGGAAAATCAGAGGTCTATAAAACAGCATTACAATGGGCTCGGGCCCATACAAACACATAGCTGAAGGTTTACATAAGACTGAGAGGCGGGGGGGGTGCTGCTGTAGGGACCGTTTCTTGACGTAAAACAGAGTATAGAGCTCACTGATTAGTGTGTGCTATGAAATTAATTGTGCATAGTGAATTGAGCATGTCACTGTATGACTGCTGGTCTAGATTCCAGCCATCAAGACTGCCGCCGCACTAACATCTGGATATTTTTCAGGTTGGCTATAGTTCATTTGAATGCAGGTATTACCCTTTAAAGTCCCTCCTTCAAGTACGCACAAATCAAATGTGCAGGGTTCTTTTTTCCTTCTATTAAATATTTGAAATATTCTTGTCTTTAAAGGGATACACAATACAATTGTTGAAGTTGGACAATATGGACCAAATACTGTATTTTCTACTAAATGGGTTAAATGTTTAGTTTTACAATACCCTATTACAATAGTCCCTTTACTATTGTTAGTGCTCTCATAAAAGCGCAATTCCTTGTGTTAAATGTAGAATTTTAAACCTGCATTTAACATCCAGCAACAAATCATTTAGCAAAATGTATATTTCAGAAACAATTATTGTGCTCCAATTATTTTGCACTCCATCTGTTTGACGTATACATGCACATGTCGGCACTCCATCAGTGAAGTCTGTGAAGTTTAACAGAGACTCGCTTACTGTCAGAATGAGCCTTTATGCAAAATGGAAATACTCAAGTGACTTTCTAACAATTACAGATAAGCATACGTTATGCACTGAGAAAAGCGTGCCTCAAATGCATTAAACAGTAGGCATGCATCTGACAGTTTAGGAAGCAAGCAACCTCATAAGCACCATGTCCTCCACAACATCAATGTTTAAAAATAAAATTGAAAAATATATCAATATATCTTACACAAGTCGATATACAGTCCAGCCCTAACAACTATTAGAAAAAAGTAGAACGTTTATGAACATTTTTCATGCGTCATATTTAAACTGATTGCCTGAGCATGATTGATTTAGGAAGACATTATGGTGTCCTTACATAAGTACATCTAATTTAGTAATTGGAGTTCTTGTTGTTTTACTGGATAATTCAAATCACATGTTCTTGTATTCGACTGAATAGACATTCCCTCACAGTATGTGTTTGAACAGCTCCTCTGTTACAGTTATACTACCATCCTACTTCAAGAGGACAACACACTAAAATATTTATTCACAAGCTTTTGAGCTCTTTTTGGAATGATTTTTTTCTGACAAACTAGTTTGATGCAAAGGTGATATGATCTATAAATGCATGTGCATAATATATAAGACACAGGCATTCTAATGTACACATCACAAAGCACGCATCTCTGTTTAAATTTTAAATTTTGATATTAAAATTATAAATAAATAGTTATTAATCAGAAATTAAAATTGGGAAAAAGATAAAAGATAATACTTTTGTGTTTCTAGTAACCAACAATATTTACATATAATTTTCCTGCAAAAAATCCCCCACCAAAAAGAAGATTAAATAAAAAAATAAAAAAAAGATTAAAAAAAGATTTTAAAAAAAAATCACAAAAGGATAACTAGAAACATTTGTTAAATATTTTCAACTGTTTTGATGGGTCTTAGATCTCATATTGCTGTGTATGAAGAAAAATACAATAAGCTTACACCATTTCCCGTTGTTCCGGTATCATTCCCTGTCCAAAAGCTTGCATGTCAGAGTAAATAAAGCTAATGAAGCACTTTCAGTAATGGTGGCCAAATAACATGAAAGGAAATACACTTTAAAAACCAACCGAGCGAACCAAATCGCTGCATTAAAGAGCACCAAGTGCCACACAGAAATGAGGACCACCTTCAAACTGCTTGGGGGCAAACAAAGTCAAGAGAAAGAGAATGAGGGGGAAAAAAAGGACAAGGGGAAAACTTTAAACAATAACAACCACCCACATTCACAATTCTCTGATTCTTCTTCATTCACACACTTTCGACTGACTAACCCTAGCGTAAACAAAACTAAATGATGAAAGATCCAAGAAATGAGTCTAAAAAGCCCATCTTTAAAAAAAAAACGTCAGAAATCCTGAGGAATTACTAGATGTTAAAACATCCAGACCAAAAAAATAATAATAATTAAACAATTCTAGTCTTGTTTAACAAATACCTGCCAAATTGACCAGAAAGAGGCTGATGCCATGCCAGAGAAGGTTTCAACAAGCAAAGCTGATTTTAATTCGGTGTTGACAGAGAGAAATAATGGATGGTATTCAGCTTGGTGGTTATCTAGAACCAGTTTGACAAGTTGACCTAGTGAACTCTCAGAAAAACATCATTCACAGCCTCTGCTGAACAAAAATCACATTATTCTATCATTCCAACCCAAATTCAATAATATAGAGAGGGATGTGGTCTGCAAAAGCAATTGTGATGCTGCCAGCATGCAAGAACCAGTATTATTTGTCTGCTGATGCAGAATGTGTGTGCATTTGCGTAGGTGTGTATGTATATGTGGTTACGGTCTACCACCCAAGCCGCCGGGAAGCAACAACATCCTTGAAATTCACCAAAAGAAATGTGTGTGTGCACGTACAGATTACAGAGTACTTTTCTCTCCGCGCTGTCATCCTATCCGACCCTTCCGTCACATTTTAGAGCAGTTCTCTTTAATGAACCATTCAAACCCTTATGCACATGATCTATGACCTTTGTATATAATCAGGCATTAACCCATGCCAAGTTTCTGTGGAGTACCCACCGTCCCACATCCTTCACTCACTCATCTCTTCTTTTCATCTCTCTCACTCCCACTTCTCCATTTCAGTTTCCACACTGAGCCAAGACGCTTTTTTTCCCCCTCATTTCTCACTTTAGATGGGGAAAGACATGGCGGCTAACAATAAACCTTTGAAAAAAAGAGATAACAAACAACCTTTTGCTTTGGTTAAGAAACCTGCCAAGAACATAAACGTGAACTTCTTGCTCTCTGTCCTCCCTGACTCCTCATCCAGTGTAGTGCTTCTCTTTGATGTTTGCTGACAGGATCCAGACGGAGAGCCTGAGCCGGTGATGACTGAGATACAACACTCCTTCATACTCCAATCCGGTCTTAAACACTTAAACACGCCTTGGAGGCTGAACAGATGGATGGATGGATGGATGGATGGATGGATGGATGGATGGATGAGGTAAAGATAAAAAGGAAAGCATGCCAATCTTGCTTATAACACCTCCAGAGTCACATCAAAGATCTTTAAAAGCAAATCAGTTCACTCTGCTGTAACAGTGTTTTGTGTAAATAATAGCAAATAAAGCTCTTATCTGCCAGAAATTTCTAAAACTTGCGTCAAGTTACATAATCTATTATAAATCATCAATAAAATTGGACAAAAGTCGTACAATACATTTTCTTCAAAAATATTCCTCAAATTGTGCTAAAAATATTTTCCCTAAGCTTTGAATATGCATGTACACATCTTTATTATTTACAAAAAGATTTTAAAAAGGTAAAGTATCTTTTAGAAATATATGTTTTTATTGTTTTTATGAGAGTTTAAACGTGAAGTTTAAAACTACAATTTGAATCTTTTCCAAAGCAATAATAAAAAGCTTAATGCAACTGCAAAATTTGATTATTTTCACAGTTTAATGGATTTTTTAAATAATAGATCTCTACGAAAAATGACCTCAAATCATTGTCCTCTGTGGTTTAGTTTTAACTGAAAGGCAGGACAGCCACCATATTTAGATTGGTTTTTCAATGAGCAATCCGTCTCTGTCCATGTCCCTGTTCCACTCGAGCCCAAAATATCAATATTATCAAATCATCGAATATATACGGTTATGGTATAGAATCTCTCGTACATCTGGGTGCCCAGAACAAAATGTTTGGCAGCTGTGAATGAGGCAGCTACTAATCTGTGGTTTGTGAAATTAGGCTGCTTTACGGTTTGGCCTCATCATGGTTACCGCTCACTGCCACAGGCCAGGGCACAACAGAGTACCACTCCGGCTACACATGCCTGGAAAATAGTAGAAAACTACAGAAGAGAAGAAAATATTCAACAGATGCTCCACTGTCCCACTAATGATGGCCTTCAATCCCAGCATCTGTGTAGTCACATATATCAAACACACCGGGATCATCAAAAAGAGAATATCTCAGCTGTGTGATTACATTCATCTCTGTGTTTGATTATATGTGTACACTATCCATGTGTGTTCACATGAACATATGAGGAAAATACTGAGGTTTCAATTATGAAAGGATGGTTTAAAATATACATCCATAAATGTGTACTTGTGTTTATGAGTTTGTGTGTGTGTGTATATAATTATAGAGTGCTAACTCCTAAACCACATTGGGCAGAGGGGTGGGAGAGAGGAGCCACTGGTTACAGAAACCTTTAAGAATCATCCTAGAGGGAGGGGGAGACTCCATGGTGCCTGGGAAACTGAGCAGAGAAGTGATCGGATCCACTTTTTATGTGTGCATTTATGAATGCTCAACAGCATTTGAGTATTTGCCTTCCAACAATTACTTGGGATGAATTGAAGCATATTTATGAGTTTACATGTAGGCCTATACAGGATGATCAGTTTTCAACATTGATAATAAAAAGAAATGTTTAATAACCAGATCAGAATGATTTCTGAAGAATCGTGTGACACTTCTCGAACACACTGACCTCTCTGACACTCTCCCCTCCCCTTAGGGACAATGTAGAGAGCCATTAACACTCTTTATAGTAATAGCAATTGAGAGAGGAGAGAGAAAAACAGCAATATATGATAAAAACTGCAGTAGAGCCAAGCAGTTGACAGAATGGGTGGAAAAGACAGAGCAAGGCAAAGTTAAAGAATTATCTTCTTGCCTCTCGTCTTTTTTGGGTCAGACATCTCTACTTGGAGGGAAGGAAGGGCTTTGGGGGTTTCTTGGCACATGTAAGCCTTTAAAAACTCATCAGTGTGGAAACTATCAGAGAGGAGACCCCCTAAAATAAAGCCAAGTAGGCTAACAGACCAATACCCACATCACATGCTGTAATCGAGTGCCAATTCATACCATGTCAGACTGGTCTAACAACACAGTGCCATATGTTCCTAAATGCCAATAAACACATTAACCACCAGCGCAGCCCAGTATGAGCTTTAAAACAAGATGAAAAGTTCAAATCCACAAGGAACATTTTCACATCTGGAACTATGCCGACATGTTTTAGTGCAAAAACTCATGTAAGGGATAATCATATATGGTTTTTGACACTAAATAAACCCCAGACAGGGTAGGACCCCAAAACAAAGCAGAGGGGTCTTGTGCAATAATGATACAGACAGCGGTCCCATATCTTGGGACAACAACAGTCAGTCAAAAATGCTATGGCAAAAAACAAAAAAAACACACACACACTTGGTCCTTTACAACAAAACTCCAAAGCCAATGCTACGCCCTGCACTCAGATACCGTTAAACCACTGTGGACAATAGGGCTCTGTCATATCCAACCAAGTGCAGAGTTGTGATGCACATACAGGATACCTGACACCTCACAGCTGCCAGCCAGCAGCCAATCAGATGCTCTGCCTAGCCAGCTCATGTTAGGTATGTTTTCGAAAGTGCAGACTTCTGTGACAGAAGATAACAGGGCACCTGTATCACCCTAGAGTTATTATGGGTGACTGGAATCACTCTTCTGATTTAATTATGAAATTTAACACTAATATTATAATACTATTAAAATGAAAATGTAAAAGAGAATTTAGACCTATTTATTTTAATTAAATGCAAATCTGAACATTACTGAATAAAAAATAAATAAACAAATAGCACGAATTTCCTTGCAACATCATGTCCTTAAATTTACCGGCTCTTCACATTTCAAATTGTAACGTTAGCCTAATGGCTTTTCTGACTGACCTGAGAAGAGCTGTGAGGGATTCAAATGAGAAGGTCTGACTCATGGGGTGAACTCAGCTCTTCTCAAAACGAGACGGTATATCGCCTTTGAAATGTCCATTGTGTGAAATATTTTTTTTAAATTCTTCACTTACTGTTTCTTTTAAATTAAATTAAATGAACACGAAAAAATATTTTACAAACATCTTCCCCTCACAACGCGCGAGGATGTAATGAGAAATGCGTTTCTATCATAGACTACACATGTACTGCATGCATCTCACTAAAGATACATTGTTCTTTCATAGCCACTATAAATTACACGTGGACATGACACATTATTAATCAACTAAGCGTGCAATAAATCCACTCATGGAGATAGTCTGGACACTCACCCCTCGAGGCGAACAGTATGGGGTCGCTCCGCATCTTAAAGTCAAACGCATCTAACTCCGGGTAGGTAGAGGTTGTTGCAGGCGTGTGTCCGACAGCTGCTGTATTTCATTAAAATCCGCGCAACAGAGCCGTCTCTGTTTTCCCCTCTTTCTCTCTATGCAAACCAGCACAACTCCGCTCGCTTTCCGCCTGGCAATGTCTCGTTTCCTGTGAAAACTTCCCCTGACTTTCTCCTCGATCCTGACACAGACAGAGCAGCTCTGTTAGTCGAAATCCCGACAGCACACCGCTGCGCCTTCGAAGGAAAGCTGCTTGGAGACTTAAAAGAAAATCTTTCACTTTCTCTCCATGTCGTGCTCGGCGAAAAGTGAGACCTCCTTCCTTTCTATTTAGTTCCCTCTTTTCTCCGCCCTGTAGCCCCACTTCTCCAATTCCACAGCTGGATACAGCGCATGTGTGTGTGAGAGGCACGATTAACGAGCACTTAATGTTTAGTGAAACTTATGCAATGATACGTTCATTATTTGGCTACCATATTTAAGATTAGAACATTATCTCAGAATGATCAAGATGTATCCTTTTTCTTCAAAGAAAACTTTAATTTTAATTTAATTAATTAAAAAAAATCTATACATAAGCTCAAGAAAAGGATAAGCTCTTTAGATTCTGGTTCATATTGATCTATTTTCGAATGAAATGTTCTCATCAATCTTGCTCAACTAACAATATTTTAATTAAATAAATAAATCGTAACTGTTTGCCATTGTATGCATGCATGTAGATCAGACCAGACGGAAAAAAGGTTAGCTGCTTTATTCTAGCACAAGTGAACATTCTTCTCTGCCAAGTTTATACACGCATTTCTATAAATCATTCATCTATTTATGGATTAATAATTACAACTCATTCACCTGAAAGGGTCTATAAAAAGTGAGAAACTATAATCACAGCGTCAGCGTGGTTGAAAACAGCAGGGTCATTGACATACAGATGTTTTAGCGCAGTCTTTCGTGGCTAAAAAAAGTGTGCTTTTTCCAATAACCTTAGTCCCTGTTTAGGGTTAGGGTTAGGAATACGGGGGGATGGGTTCGGGCCAAATACCGAGCTCAAAGACCTCTCCTCGGATGGCACGGCAAATACGCATACCATTATTCTATCTAACTTATTTGTGAACTCATGAACTAGTCAATGTAAAGGCTTGTCTGGATTGAAAAACCATGTACACATATGTCGGTGGCCAAGTGAACTTGTGTGTGTGTCAGCAGGATATTGTATCTGGACAGTGATCCATGTACTTGACCTTGGCACAAAAAACAACAATATGCCCTGATATCATACTGGGGAGAAAATCAAATTGATATGCAGACATTAAGTCCACCCAAAGCCCGCAGCACAGCGGAGAGCAATAGTATCGTTGACTCAGAAGTTTCAACACAAAGCCTGCATTCCCCACAGTATCAGATTCAACACCGTATCAGATTCAAACAAGTGCCAGCTTTACAATAACATACTTATCTGTGTTCTGTTTGTTTAGTTGCTTTCTTTTTTATCAGTTGGGGTATGCCTTGTGTGTTTAACTTCGATTGCAGATGTTTTGATAAAACAAGAACACTGAAATAGGCATTGTCAACTTCTTCTTGTGGCATCACACAAAGCCATGTTTATTATCCTCACATTAAAAAGGTGCAATCTATGTGGCGAAAAGAATAGGAAGAGAGAGTTAGGTTACACTGAACTAAATCTTTGAGTTCATTATAACGGCACAATTCAATACAGTGATCAAAAGTCATTAGAGAGATACACCAGAAGAGCTGAAACCCATTCTGAAACACTTCAGTTCTGTCTAGAATCTCAACTATAGAGCAATTTAACTAATTTCTAATGAAAGATAGGCTACATGAAATACACACATTTTTATCTCAAAATTTTTATCTGATGTTAACCACAATATGAGTAAACTTTATCTCGGCTCCAGACACACCATTAAAAAGTAATTATGTGACACCCTTCTACGTGCTCAGGATGTTGAAAGCAGGGTGGAGGCCCTGTACTGGTAAACTGGTTACGGAGGAGTGTAAGCTTTAAACAAACACATCTCTAATGAAGCATTAAAGAGCCTGGTAGCCAGTGGAATGACTGTTTCCTCTGGGTTCCACTGCAGGGCATTCATTACAACAAAGGCTATTTTTTTTTCAGGGGCAACACACATGAGGTGAATTGAAAGCAAGGTATTTTAAAGTGAATCTCATAGAATGTGTCTCTGTGTCACTCATCAGTGCTTATGTGTTTTTTCATATCTCCAAGGAATGCAGCAACAATCTGTGCCAAACACCTAATTACTAAGGTGCCTGGCCTCGCTGGCAAAAAAACACAAACCAAAATCATATGCACACCACCTGCAAGACGATGTGATTTTAGATTCCACAGACAAATTAATTTAAATGCTCTGCTGTTTCTGTACTCTGTTAAAAACTAGTATTTCTAATCAGATTCCTGAATGAACCCTTTGACATTTATTTTTCAGCCCTGAAATGCTTGCAGGACTTGCTGAACCTTTATAATTGCTGGACAATGTTTTCAGAGTTATCTGGATTGTTTTTGATTCATTTAAAACAACTGAAAATCATCTCTGCAATCTGCACTGCTACTCTCAGTATCCAAACAGTAGAAAAGTGACTAAGATTTAAAAAGACATTTGGCTGTACTCTTCTCCCACACACACACACACACACACACACACACACACACACACAAACACACACACACGCGCACACGCACATATAGTATAATCAAGCCAAAGCCTTAAGGAATTAACAAAGAGTAGACTGACAGATTTGCTGTGCCTCCTGTGGTCCTAAATCTGGAGTAAACCCTTTATAGCCAACAATGCATGCTTTTCTTAATTAGAATATTATTAATCTAAATCTAGTCAGTCTCGAGATACATTCATCTATGTGTTTGCTATAAACTGGATTTCCACAATATCAGTCAAATTAAATGAATATATTTGGCCTGAGAGAAAACGCATACATTGAGATCTGTGGTCTCACAGAAAGTTAATTTGTGCCATTCTGCAGAGGCTGTAGTTATTTCTACAGATGTTGCTGTTGTAAACACCTAAAGGAAATGTGCTACATGGACTGCAATGCCTCAAACAGCAGTCAGCATACACAATGGCAAAAGAGCATCAAACTCAATGGCAAAAACCTTGGCATCATTTTCATTGGTTGCTCTCCAGTTCGCAGTTCCCCCGATAAGATGTTATCTCGTGGAAAATTAAACACACACATCGACTTACACAGGCGGTAAATTTGAATAATGAAAACTTTCTGAGCTAACTGCAACCAAAACTCTGTATACATGTCTGGAGAAATCCTCATCATCATCGTCTTCATCACAAGCAATCAGTCTTCATAGACTGCCGCTCTGCTGAGCTGCAGTTGCGTTATTTGACACCAGTCATTTTATAGTGCAGAAAGCCTAAAAAGCTGTAGCGCATATAGACGGGCAGTATGGAACACTGGCTGTGGTCCAGCGGAGGAAAGCCTTGATGGAGGGAAGACAGAGCAACGGTAAGGAGTTAGAGTATTTAAAAAACTAGGTCAGAATCAGAGTGAGCATGACTGCCTTTTGACACACTGCTCATGTGTAATATCCTGGCTCAGTTTCAGACATACATTGTGCTGTGTTTGGGTTGGGCAGGATCATCTGGATAGTGCACTTCAAACCAGTCCAATAAGGGGTCTCAGAAGAGATACACAATCCTATATCATTGAAACACCCTAAAAAAGGCTTTGACAAAAAGCAGCTCAACATTCCTTACATGATATTCCAGAATAGTGCAGATGAGGCTACACTACAGTATGTTCTCGCTTTATACTTTCTTTACATTGAAAATGGATGCTCAGCCAAGTAAAATAAGTGCATTTACATGCGCACTAGAGCAATAATTCATATTTTTAAAATGTCATGTAAATAAATCTGACTAAAATTGTACCTGTCAGATTTTAGCATTTTTTTTCTCTCCAAGTGCCTCAGAACACTCTATTCATTATTCAGCACTGAAAGTTGAATTCAGTTCAAATGTATTTGCATGAAATTGTCTTAACAGAAATTGTCAAAGTACAATGAGTAACAAGTAAAGTGTTGAATGGCAAGGTGACCAAGACAAGAGTCCAATTTGGGTTCATTTGAGTTCATATGTTAGAGTTAATGGAGTGGACAATGTTGAAGACCCATCTGCAAGTTATCATCAGGACTGAGCAGCTGCATGAAGCTCATCCTGTGCTTTCTTTTATCGATCTATACAGTATATCCACTGCTTTGTACTAATAGCTAACTCCTCTGTTTCCCCAGACTGGTCAGATTCTTCAAAATTTGGTGTATTTTTGTCTTCCTTCATCCATAAAGTCCTCCTCCTACTTCTCTGTCCATTACATTTCCTTCCTCCCTCTTGTTCTTCTTGATGCCCATTCTTGATAACATACACATAACCCTCCCCCAATCCACACCCAGTCTCAAGTCCCAGCTGCTATAGCCAGGGTGCCTCTTTAGCTCCAATGGTCCACAGCAAACAGTCAGATGAATGGATGGATGGATGTACGAAGGGGAGGATGGCCCAGCAGGACAAACAGTCACAACCACTAACACACACTCAACACACACACCTCCCTCCATCAGGCTATCCCTCTACTTCGAGGCTCAGTCCACCATCTGGCCAGGCTGAGACTGCAGACGTGTTGTTGGTTATGGCTGGTCAGCCCTATGGGGGTAGGAGACCCAATTAAGAACCAATCTGCTTTAATGCAAAATGTATGAGCCCCCATCCCACAGTTTTTTCCAATGCTTTTTTTAAAAATCTGGTTCTCTCTCGATCGCCGAACACAGCAATCAAATACAAATCCTCTAAGAACATAGCGGACATCATACAGTCCTTCATTTCCTCAGATTCAGGCACTTTCCATCAGATGATTTTGATAAATGTTTCAGCCAGACTCTGCCAGAGCCACAGAAATTGATTTTCATCAGACCTCAGGGAGGAAGTACACCCCCGGAGATCCAACATCATGTATTTGTGCAGAGTGCTGATTTAGGATCAGATTTTCACATTGTTTACTGGGGTTTAAGCCAAGGAGTGCAAAGGAGCAGCTCTGATCCAGAGACAGCATTTCTGATATATGATCTTGTACATATATGGGTCCTGGCCTCTCACAACAGACCAAAGGAGTGAGCCTAGTGTTGATAAATCATCCCAACATAAAAAAAGAAAAGAAAGGCAATACAACACTGTAAAAATGAATTTTGATGATTTGTTTTCACAACTTTTTATATTCAAATCAACTTAGATAATTAATGTAGTTCAGACAACATAATATTTTGAGTTTCTATTTATTAAACCAATCTCCTTTGTTGTATTAACTCACATTTTTTATTTCAATGAACTCAAAATTTTAAGGCAACCAGGTAAGTTACCAATGGCGGTGCTTGATAGGACCATTGAGGAGAGAGGGGTTATGGGAATAGCATTCCAAAGAAACATCTACAAAGCTTCAATTTAAGAGTGGCGAATGACAGCAACAACAAACAATGATCACACACTGAGTGAAAAGAGACTGGGAGAATAGGTAAAAAGATGATGAAGGCTGAGTGTTGATGAAGTCTCTCAAACACACACACAGACTCACTCACAGCATCAACAGCCACAACATATTTACTCAGATAAATTGTCTACCCAAATGAAAACCAATGCAGCACAATATGGAGAAAAATGTGAAATGTGAAACAAATCTACAATTGTGATACATCGAAATCAATTTAAGTAGATTTAAAGCCAGAAAAGAATGGTATTTCTAATACTTTATGTATCCTGTTCTTCCTGGATAAAAACTTTCAGCTTCTCAAAGTGATTAGCAAATCTTTAACAAAAGAAACATTTAGTAAAAATATGATACAGCTTTAATGGTAATCACACAAAAAAAATGTTGCTTGCTTGCTGATTCTTCTCTTCATATTGCTGCATTAAAATGCCATAACCATTCCCTTACATGGCTTTCAAATCCAATCCTACCAAGTGTGTTTATAATGTAAGACAGCAAATGCCTCTTTTACAGTATGTGGTTTAATCCTTTAAAGAATGCCATGATCTTAATGCTCACACTCTGAGAGAGTTCAGCTATGGAAACTTTGTATGGCCACAAAGACTAAAGATTTACTGAGGACTAGAAGTATAAGCTGCTATAGGTTATACTAATTATACACTGGGGAAAAAATGGTGTTGGATTTACTTTGAAACAATTTTCACTCAAGACAGTCAGTTACAAAGAAACGGCAAGTAACACATTGAATCAAACATGATATTTTAAAGTAGAAAGACTAAATTTGAATTGTCATGTAAAATGTACTTCAATAATCTTTGATTTATTGATTAACATTACATTTACGGTGTACATGTCGTGCACTCAGTGTCACTCACACAAACACACAAATACAAACACTGGAAATGGACCTCTACAGGATTTCCTCTGGATTAAATGAACCACCTGATTCAACAAAAGATATAACATCACAACTCTGAAAATTGCTGTCTTTGAAGATACAACATTACAACACTGAAACCTGCTGTTTTGGGAACAGGCATGAGAAGTGTCATGTGAGGATGACACTGCTACGGAGAAAGCAGCTTGGCTACTACTGGATGTGCACGAGTACTAAAGTGACACCTATAATCAATGTAAAAAATAATTGGTCATGATTATGTGTGATCTGACTTTTTCTGAGTGAAATTCAATAATGACATAGTTACAACATAATTTTCGGAAACATTTAGCACATGCAGAATGACAGCGGCCATTGACAGGAAGGACACACTCACAAACACATTCACTTTAAGTTCACAAAGGAATGCGATAGACTGCTCCATCCTGAGACTATATAAAATACATGGCGTATTAAAAAAAGCATGACCCAAATTGCTTAACTGCTGTCAAGCCAGTTGCAACAGAGTGCATGCTTTTTTATTATTATTACGGTAATCTACAAGCAGCACAAAAATATGAGTTTTTTGTTGAGTTGATCAGCAAGTCTAAGGAAAAAAACCCCATCAATCAGATAACACAATAGCCTGTTATTTTCTTCTTAAGAATTTTTTTTTGTTGAAAACTTCTTAAGATTACAATAACAGCACTTACGAACATTCTTACATCTCAAAATTTCAAAAGAAAAATGATGTTTCTTTTCAAGTAGATTTACATGAATCCGGCGCCAGCTTGTATTTCCACAATGTTGGACTAGCTGCTGATGTTATGTATACATCAGTCTAGGAGGACCTCTTTTCCCACCAACCAAAGCAAACCAAACTCTGACACCAAACGGACCAAAAGCAGACAAAAAAGTGCAGGTGTTAAAGCACACTAAACTTGAGGCTTCAGTATGAATAGGCTCTGGGATCTGTGTGGGTGTGTCAAGGGTGAAATACAGAGGAAGAAGGAAAGTATTCCCATAAATCATAACACCTTGACATTAACCTAAATGCACAGTCAATTTAAAAGAACAAGTCTGGAGGCCTTAGCACTTAAATACTGCACACACATAGTACTGAACACCTGATTATTTTTACATGCACATAAGCACATCCATTTATTTAGTACAGAAAAGCCTGAATCAACTATTCCAAAAACATGTGAAAACAAGTCTTGGCTAAAATCCAAACTAAGCATTTTACCCAAATACCCAAAGGAGAGGTTGCCTTCATCATCACCCTACATCATACGCCCCTACTGAAAATAAATTGGAATTGATTGAAAGCGGGTTACAATAACATGAAAGGGTGGAAAAGCATAAAAAAGAGGTGTGTGTGAGTTTGTTCGCGCACACACAAGCATATTGTTTGGAGCATTCAGATATATGCACTCCCACTGAGATTTAGAACCCAAAGGCTGACTCACTCTTACTCCCTTTTTGACCCACTACAGGAAGTGGCATAATCTATTAGTCACTGCCACTTTCCCCAATGATTCCTATAAAGTGGGCCTTTTACGTTTCCATCACATTATGTTTTATGCACTACAGTGAATGTGTGTGAGAATTCCTTAATTCCTGTCTCTATTCATCTGGCAAATCAAAATGAGTGCAAGGAAATAAGTAACGACAGGCACAAAATAGGCACGAAAAGGCATGCAGAGCGGCAGAGAGGAAAATAAATGACTGTACAAAGATGAGAGAGCTGCCTCAAGGCTTAAATACCACGTACAAATACACTTGCAGGATCAATAACCCAAAAACACAGATGGCGCTTGTTTTTAGAGCAGAAAGAATTTGGCGAAGAAAGACTGATAAAGAGAGTTCATGAAGGTCAGCTAAAGATACAGATACAGCAGGAAATAAAGATTGTCTGCATTGCCTAATGGATACACGTGTTTGAGACAGTGTTATTTTAGTAGTAGTATTATAGTATTATTTATTAATATTTTGAATTGGCTCTAATTTTTTATATTTTAAGTTTTAATTTAAGTTCAAGTGATTTTGGTATGTGCTTTTTAAATTTTAAAGTTAACGTTTTTCATCTTTGTATTTTAATTTAGCTTTTTTTCAATAAGCAAAAAAAAAAAGTCTTTCAATAGTGTCAGTTTTAGCTAACAATAACACAACTTATTTGACGCAGGGGAATGCACTTACACACGCCTGCAGATTTTACATTTGAATATTGATGCATTTTTAAGGAAATTTGTAAGGTATCAAGTCAAGTTAATCAAACCGAAAATCTTTAGAATCTGTGAAAACAAATAATATAATTGTGTTCTTAGAAACCTAAGCTATAGCTGCAGCCTCCTAAAAGCAACAAACAATTACAGCACACTGTGCATTAATTATTCATGTTAACTATTCTAGCATCTGTTAGCTATAAAACAAGTCTTTACAGAAAGACTGTTACCTTGGCTGTGACAACACAACCTAAAAACAAAACACTTCACCAGAGTTTCCACCCAGCAAATAACACTGACCACATCAGTCTAATCGGATCCCTCTCCGCCTGTGATGTGGTCAGGAGTGTTAAGAACCACAGCGACTTTCATCTTCTGTATCTTTGCCACAGTTTCCACAGCACTTTCTTTAATTATTTGCTTTTCCCTCTCTCACTTTCCATCTCACTCATAGACAAATAACGGAAAGGGGCGGAAACAGATAATGACAGAGAAAGAAATGACAGTAATCCTCTACTTATATAAAATGATTCAGAGACATTTCAATGATGAGAGCAAGAGAAAGACAACTGAAGAAAATGAAATCTTTCTAAAGAGCATGAGGCATCATCTTTCTTAGACATTGACTCAGAGGCCTTGAGTTCAGCTTGGTTTACAGCACAGACACTCTGAGTCTACACACACACACACACACATACTCAAATGGGCAAGTTGAAGTATAAGCACCTACTTTTTGAACACAAACACACTTGAGTGTTTTGAGTTTGACATAAAGAAAAAAAGCAAAGCTACCCTCAAATCTTCCCTCTGGCTGTGTCTCGATGTGAAACCCTAATGGGACAACATATCCAAAGCTGAAGAAAAGCCAAAGGCATGCAACACCACTTTTTCATGTTTTAGTTGAAAGATTTGCCACTCCAGTCCAGTCATGTTACAGACCCGCAGGGAATACGAATGAATGACAACTCTGGAGAGACGTCTCGCACAGCTGTTTGTGTTACTTCTGAATTTGTGCACATATTTATTGATAATAATAAAATGAAATTAGTTTTTTTTTTTTTTGTCCAACTTATAAATTAATATATAATTGTATTCAATGTTATTACACTGACTACATTCTGTTAAAAAGTATTTGACAAGCACAGTTGTCTTTCTTGTGTTGACATTATTTCCTGTTGAAACAAGTCTGAGATGGGACATTTTAAAGGGCTTGTCCCTGAATTAATAGCCAAAAGCCTTTAGCATCTCAGCAATAACCCATGATTTGCAGCTAGTCGGTTGCAGATGGTATCAGGGAAAGCATTTGATTGGACAAAAATTTGTGTAGTGCAGAATGAGTCATTAATCACCGTTCTAAATGAATGGGCTGCCTTCAACGAAGCACAAGCTCACAGTCACAAACACAGAATGATCACGCAGCGCACACAGAACAACAATTCAGGAGCACAGAAACGTGTTGTCAACACTGCCCTGCGACTTGTATTAATAAAATAGCTTTGCTACAGAAAAGCTGCATTATATTTCTCAGCAACGAGATGGAAGCATTGCTGTTTTTGAAGTAATTAAACTAATAGCTTCACTATTAAAGACGCTGCAAAAATGCTATTCACACACGAATAATCTCTCTCACCAATTCATTCACTGTAAAATAATTTTGGAAAATTAAGGAAATTGACAATCACATATTGGCTCAATAAATAGCGTCCAAATGTTGTAATAATAGCTCAAGGTCTTCACTTACGATTAAAAATGTATATTTACCAAACATATTTAATTGTGCTCAATCAATTTATCAAGTCGAAGTGAAACATCTGATCTGTCCTACATCCAAAAAACTGTATACGCACGGGCAAAATACGCCTGAGGAAAACCGTTATCACTGCTCCTTTTATCCCTCCAGAGCTCCTCCGGGAGAGACATGAGGCCAGTGTGGCGCACAGCCTCGCTCCTTTCCCACAGCTCTCTGTCCAGCCCTGCTCGCCACAAAGGTGCTTTCACCAAATATCCTGTGTTGGAATTGAATCGTTAATAAAGTGATGTGATAAAATGCCAACCCTGTTGTCTATTAATATTGCTTAATGTATTTATCTTTTGCCAAAATAACTAACGAAAATTAACCATCTTACCCATCCAGTTAGCTTTAACTTGTCAATGCTGTCAAGTGACCAATACCTAGAGCTGCACGATTCTGGATAAATTGAGAATCACCTTTTTTTTTTTTTTTTTTAAATAGAGATCACGATTCTAAACAGAAAACTAATCCGAAGGTTCTGGCAAAAAGTTAATTGCTGCTGAGCAATTTTTTAATTTATTTTTTAAAGTATGATTCAATGACTCATGAATACTTCACTTGTTTTATTACTGGATGTATCACCGTTTTTGAAGGAATCTCTTGAATTAATAATTCAATGAGAAATTCAATTTTCAACAGTCCCTTGTCGCCACCTAGTGGCGTACCAATGTAATGACACAATCTTTATTTGAAGTGCTAAGACACTTTCAAAAGGTGATTTACTCTATTTTGATTGCAAGTTTGCAACCGTAGACATCAGTGTTTATAACTATAAACTTTTATCCCAGAACTGTGATCATTTGAATATTTGTAAATAACCATAAGTTATCTCTGTGTGTGTTTTTGTACTGCTTCACCATTAGCGTAGCGATATTAGCACGTAGCCTATGTAACGTTAGTAGTTACCATCTGACATTGCTGTGTTTTGTTGTTGGTAACGTTATGTATTTAATGTTGTCAACTAAAGAATGAGTAACAGTTAACGTTAATGTGATAAAACCGTCATTTATTCGTTAGAAGTATGTTTACATAACCTATTCAAACACTGATAACGATATTGAAAATAATTTTGTTTACATTTTTTTTCTAGATCAAGCATTGGAATAAGATTTTTATCGGGGAGAACACCCAACAGAATGACCCATTCACCAACTTAAGTAAGTCAATTTTACCCACTGTTCGAAAACCTACACTGGGATTAATATATAGTATTAAGTATGATTTTCATCTTCAAAGTAAGACATTTAACGTTACAGATAGAAAGTCTGAGTAACTTTTTGTCCTTTTGTCTGTCTTCTGCTGAAGTGGCGCACTGAAAGGGGATTCATGTCACCTTCATCAGTTCTTTAATTACTGGAAACCATTAAGAGGAAGACCCTCAGATGTGTCATAGGATAAATGCGGCTGCAGGTAAAATTATTTGATGGTTTGATTTTGGTGTAACGTTACCAAACAGATTTTTTTTTGTGTGCTTCCCTTGCTATGATACACATTTCTGATGTGATTGCCATGCTTTAAGTGTATGTTTACATTTTGAATCATGTAATAACTAAGTCTCAAAGATGACATTACTCTGTTCATGTTGTGTGAATGTTATAATGGCAAACGTTTTTACAATTTAAATCAATTTTAAAATTGTTTAAAGGAATGGTAAAAAAAAAATATATACAGTACTGTGCAAAAGTTTTAGGCAGGTAAGATTTTTTAAGTTTTTAAAAGAAGTCTCTTCTGCTCACCAAGGCTGCAATTATTTAATAAAAATAAATAAATAAAAAAACAGTAATATTGTGAAATATTATTACAATTTAAAACAGCGGTTTTCTATGTGAATATACAGTAACGTGTAATTTATTCCTGTGATCAAAGCTGAATTTATCATCATCATTACTCCAGTCTTCAGTGTCACATGATCCTTCAGAAATCATTCTAATATGATGATTTGATGCTAAAAAAACATTCATTATTATTTTCAATGTTGAAAACAGTTGTGTACAATTTATTTTTCAAAATTCTTTGATGAATAGAAAGTTCAAAAGAACAGCGTTTATTTAAAATAGAATATTTTCTAACATTATAAATGTCTTTACTGTAACTTTTGATCAGTTTAACTCATCCTTGATGAATAAAAATATTGATTTAATATATTTCTTTCCCCAAAAATAAAATTTAAATTCTTACTGACCCCAAACTTTTGAAGGGTAGAGTTTGTTACAAAAGCTTTAGATTTCAGATAAATGCTGTTCTTTTTTAGTTTCTATTCATCATAGCATCATGAAATAAAAATGTAAAAACTGTTTTCAACACTGATAATAATCATAAATGTTTCTTGAGCATCAAATCATCATATTAGAATGATTTTTGAAGGATCATGTGACACTGAAGACTGGAGTAATGATGATGATAAATTCAGCTTTGATCACAGGAATAAATTACACTTCACTATATATTCACATAGAAAACCGCTGTTTTAAATTGTAATAATATTTCACAATATTATTATTTTTATTTATTTATTTTTTTAATCAAATAATTGCAGCCTTGGTGAGCAGAAGAGACTTCTTTAAAAAACTTAAAAAATCTTACCTGCCTAAAACTTTTGCACAGTACTGTATATATACTGCTTTTTAAGGACTTTTTATTGAAAAATTTCTTCTTTCCCCCCTTCAGATTTGCCAAGGATCCAGCTGATTACTGGTAATTTGGTGGAGGATTATTCTTTAGCTGCTACATTGCACTATCACTTCTGGTACGGATTCATTGACCTTTTTGTGTTATTTTTTTATTTTACTAAATTACTTTTAATTAGTGCAATGTATGGTTAGGATTCTGAATTAAAACAGTGTAATGTTTCTCCACAAATATTATCAGAAATATACTGATTTTTTATTCATTTAAAATGCTTTTATTTATACAGGATAGTACAGACAGCGGGCAAGAAGTGAAGAGGGAGAGATGGCATCGGACTGGACCTCGAGCTGAGACCCTGTCGGAGCACTGCACTCACATTTTATTGAGAATTTAAAAACTTTTGTACTGTACATTTATCCCATTTAGATTTCTACTTCTACAGGTTTTTAACATTACTTCGAAACCGCTGCAATTTAAAGTTTGAGATGTTTTTCATCTGTTTTAGAAAGTATTTTTAGACTTGTTTTTTCAGAATAAAACTTGTTTTACAATTTGAGCATTTGTTATTTCTTTATTAAATGTGTTTAATTAAGCTGCTGCAAGTAATTTGAAAGTTAACACTTTTTTAGTGTAACGTTACAGTTAATCACAAATTCAGTCAGCATTGTCATGACTGTTGCAATTGCAAACTATAGGTTGTAATTGAATGTACAATTGTATTATCCCATGATGAAAGGTAAGACGGTTGATTCAGTTTGCAAAACCGAAGCATAATTCAAAATTGGTTCAATGTCGACATACAACCTTTATTCACCCATATTGAAAGAAAAGACGGTCAAACAAATTTCAACGTTGATTTGTTTTGCAAAATCGAAAGGTGATTCAACGTCGACAGAAGACCATAACCCGAAAGGTAAAAGTGAAACGACGTCGTGATTTCAACGGTGAATCAACGTTGTTTCTTCCGCGGTGAAACGACGTCACAATCAACGTTGATCCATTTTGCAAAATCGAAAGGTAATTCACCGTTGATTCAACCATGGTACCTGACGTTGTTTCAACGGTGAATCAACGTTGAAATGCCGGCTGGGGTGATTTTGAAAAGACTGTTTGTGAAGCTGTTTCGTACCTATTACGTTAAATACACTCTCTGGCTCAGCGGCAGAGCGATCACAGATTTTAATGTTCCAGTGTGATTTTGTCAAAGATTTAATAGACAGGAGAATCGCTGTTACTTAGGAATAAGAATGCGTGGGTGTTTGAATCAAGATCGCGATCTCTTAACAATGAATCATGCAGCTCTACCAATAGCCTACTCTGGCTACATATTCTGCATAAGACGCCAACTTCCAAGGGGGGCATTCGAGAACGAATTTGAAAGCAAAAGTGAAAGCGAGCACGTATTCGAGAGCGATTTCAACCAAGTGGGCCGTGTTTATGTCTTTTGACCTAGACATTGGGGAAACATAGGAAACATTGGTAGTCTGAAATAAACGCGGTTAGATCAAATAACTGCAATCAGACCATTATTTAATAATCGCGACAGGCCTAGCTAAAAGTGAATTGTCAACCTTTAAAAGAAAACCCACTATATCCACCTTATTTTGCAATGCGGAGGTAAGTAAGCAAAGACCTATGAATGTGCGAGACTTCCGATTCATTATCCAGTGGTGCAGGTATGACATCACTAGTAGGCCAAAACGCTGAAACGAGCAGTTTAGCACTTCTGGTTCTACACTGATGAGTAGGTCTCTGCGGAACAAAAGTGGGTGTTTCTAAATTTGTGGGTGTTTTCACACTGGTGGGTGTTTATAAATCATGCAATGAAAATGATGCCCTTCTCCCGACCCCACCCCTAAGACCTACCCACACTGTGACGTGGGCAAATCAGGTGATTCAGATTACACGATTTTAGCCCGATTTTGTCACGATCCATTTGACGTAGGGTGACGTGGGGATTCGTAAACGACAACGGGCGTCGGGACACGAGATTCGATCGTATCATCTCGTATTGTGTGTCATAGTGGGCGACAACCTACGATGCTTCACGACATCACGACAAAAAGACTAGCATGTTTAATTTTTTTAACGGTCGTCCACGACGGGTTCCGTCACATGTATGAGGTTTTAACTGTCTGTAACAGACAAAAAAATTGTGTAATCTGAACCAGGCATTAGGTAAAAACTAAAAGAGTTGCTCTTAAAAAATAGTTTTTAAGAGCTTAAAACTGGAAGCTTAGTGGTGGTGATGGTGAAGTTGTGGGACCGTGTAGTTTGTTTATAGCCTACCTTTAGCTTTTTACTTTTGGCAACTGAATTCAGGCATCAAAATTCATAAAAGTTGTGTTCATCTGTCAAAATGATCTTGATCTTGACAAAACGTGTAAGTATCATAAACTTTTGTTGATCAGCTTGTTTTTTTTGCGATAATCCAAAAGCTTATGGAAAAATCCTATTGAGTTAGCCTACAAACATGATTTAGCTTACAAAATCATGTCATACCGGCACCAGAAGAATAACCATGTGCAGTAAACTGTAAAATTATTTGCGCTACAAAACAGTGTTTATGATTGCGATACTACATTAAAATAATGTGATAAATACCAGTTTGGGATATCAAGCAGTATAACAGACTGATTTGTACAACTAAAATAACTACTGTATTAAAATACTTAAAATAGCTGGAAACTGAGACCAGAAGCCTTCCACATTCAAGTTAAAAAGGCTGCATCCGCTCTTACATTAAAAATAAGGTGGATAGATGGCTTCAAAGTAAACACACATGGACTATAAGCCAAAAAAACTCATTGGGGGTCTTTAAGACATGAGTGCATGGTCTTTATGTGCTCTCAAAGGGCCTTTCAGCTCACATAAACACAACAGGACAGAGTATATAAAAAGGTTTAATAAAACAAAGACATGAACCCAACTGGTAGAGCATGGTGCAAGTGCAAGCTCGTGGGTTCGATTCCCAAACAAAGAGTTTACCACTGTTGTTTGTTTTGTATAAAAGTGTCACCTGAATGCATAAATGTGATATGCATGTTACATTTTCTCATTGCTCTATTGCGTCTATACACATCTTTACATATACCAATAGAACTTCCCATAGAATTACCGTCAGAGGTCAGGAAGTGGTTTGGTATTGAGTCAGAGAAAGAATCAGCAGCTGTTTACAGCTGTATTTGACACACACACACTCACACAATTAAACGACATGCAGCATCCTGAGGCAGACTAATATAAACCCACTGGAGACTCTGTTGTTAGTCTGTGAAAACCATCCTAAGGCACAGACTGCTAGACTAGAACCACAAGAGAGGAAAAGCAGCCTGGATGGCGACTGGTAGAATTCATGTTACTATAAAAGAAAAAAGAAAAAACTGTACTGTACATTATCACTACATTTCCCCCATCATTCAAAGCAGTGATTGATGAACATTCACTAAATGTCTGTACGACTGCTTTTTTTCTCTTGCAAACTAAGCAAGACCGGTCATCGATCTTTGGCCTACACAGATGCTGCAACAATGCAGGTCCAGATGTGCACTTGTAATGATGTCACTGCATCAGCAATCAGATATTGGACCACATGTACAGACCAGTCATCAGGCTATCAGAAAAATACCAAACTCCCACTTACAGAGGCCATGCAACACTCAGCTATAATGGTATTTAGCCCTCGGATGACCTCACTTTGTGTGGTTGCAGAATTTTTCAAATAACGTGTAAATGAACAAGCTATTCTATTAGGGTGCAACGTGCTTTTTCGCCTTAAATGGCATCAATCTACTTCTGAAAAAAACTAATGCTGTTCATTGACTCATGGTGTTCATTCTCCACCAGATCGATATGAATCCGCCAGTAAAATCAGCATTTACTTAAGAATGGAAGGAAATATTATTTTTAAAGGGTGGGATGCAATAGAGAGAATGATTTTGTTTCTCCTCTGATTAGGAAGCAGAACATCCTGAATTGAACCTCCTGTTTGTATGATACAAATTTCAAAAATGAGCCAAATGCAGATGAACAGGTCAAGTTAGGCTCCATCGCCCATTTTACCAGATGGTCCTTGACTAACATCCCTCAAAGCGCTTGGTCACACCCATTAAAATCTACACTGGCTATTGATCAAAGATGCTGAGCTTTGTCCACATGCTTATCTTTGTTTTTCCAAATGATCGTATTTCTAGCCAAGGAGTCCAAGGACTGTGTTTGGCCAAACTCAACCTGTTCCAGTCAATTCTTTATTTTCTTTACCTGGTTTGATTGTTTTGAGACAGTCTGGACAATGAGATATGAGACGCAGCATGCAACTTTGGTGGTTTTTTATGTTTTGTCCTGTTTTCCCTCATCTCAGAGCCAGAGTCAGTAATGCTAACAATGCACAGGATGAGGGTTCTTGTCCGCTCTATTGTCAGTAATTCCCTGAGGAAAACTGAACTGGAGATGGAAAACCCTTTCACGTGGTCCCAAAATTCTTTATATAATTAGCCTGTTTAAACAAACATCCTCTGAACTTGCAAAACACCTGAGATTTACAAATTTGCTAAATAAAAATGATGGTCAACTAAGGTAAACATAACAATAAAATCTTAGACATAGAGGCGATTATGGTGTTGCCATTGACAAACATGCTTCATCCTCATATAAACCACAAAAACATAATCCAGCTTCTTTATCTAAGTGGCTTAAGAGTCATCCCACTGAAAAGTATCAAATTAATAGGATTTGTTCTTCATAATTTAGCTTTTCACCTCTCTCTCTCTCTCTCTCTCAGCCCCTCCCCCCTTAGCATAATCAGAGACGGGCTCGAGACGCCAGCTGATCCCTGCAGGCTCGCGCTATTCAACAAGGGCCCCCACGAGCGCTGCACATTCATCAGGATGCCTCGTGCTTCTTTGTACTCAGCCTCAGCTCCAAAACAAGAAAAGGGTTGATGGCAGCTCCAGAAAATTACTAATATTAATGCAGGATGACAACTTTAAAAACTGTTTTATGTTATTATTACCATTTGTAAAGAAATGAACAATGGAAAGCAAGCCTATCACACTTAAATTCGCAAGGGAGAATTGAGAATTGAATTTCTCCATGCATGTTGAATGACTGTACAGAGCCGAGCTTGTCCTTGTCAAACAACCCCAAATGCTGACAAACACATTACTGAAATAGACAAATTAAGAAACATTTCATGGACAGCCTAGACTCTTTCCCAACGCATAAATAGAGACAACTGTCTAATAATTTTAAAAGTGACATCTTACCTTCTCCGTTATTTTCCATCATAACTTTATCGCAAGAAGATGGACCTGCCCTGTCTCCGCGTGCGCTTGATAACGGCCACCTCTGTTGTTCCTCTGGTGTGAGCTTCTTCAGATTCATATCTTGGCTCTGGGTACCGCTCACGCTGTCAAATCCGCCCGAGATTGACAACCGTGCGAGCCAATCCGGCAGCGCGCTACAAAGAAATCTGACCAATAACAGAACTGGTAGGCGTTAACATTTACACATTGGGAAGATGAAGTGTTGTAAGACATTTTTAGTTCTACTATATATTTAACGTCTATAGGCATGTATTTATTTAGTTTTTCATTCATTCATTCTATCTATCTATCTATCTATCTATCTATCTATCTATCTATCTATCTATCTATCTATCTATCTATCTATCTATCTATCTATCTATCTATCTATCTATCTATCTCTATCTGCCTGTGGGTCATCCGTCTATCTATCTATCTATCTATCTATCTATCTATCTATCTATCTATCTATCTATCTATCTATCTATCTATCTATCTATCTGTGGGTCATCAGTCTATCCATCTATCTATCTATGGGTTGTCAGTCTATCTATCTATCTATCTATCTGTGGGTCATCAGTCTGTCTATCTATATATATATATCTGTGGGTCATCAGTCTATCAATTTATGGGTCTTCTTCAGTCTATCTATCTATGGGTCATCAGTCTGTCTATCTATCTATTTTTTTGTGGGTCATCAGTCAATCTATCTATCTATCTATGGGTAGTCTGTTTGGTTCAGCAACTTTCTTTACATTACAGCACTTGAATTGAAGTAGATGGTTTTATTGAGATGAATCTATCTGGTTCAGCTACTTTCTTAACAAAAACAAAAACACTTGAGTTGAAGTATAGCTGTTTTTATTGAGATGAATATCAATATTTCTTGCAAAGCAACTCAAAGAAACAGTGAATAAAATGAGTGCATTTACATTTCCCAAACTTTGCACAGTCAGAATAACATCACAATCACAGTTATATGCAGTAGTTAGTTTGCATATTAGCACAAAACCATGCGCACCCATGGGAAACCATATATGTTGTGTGACCTCATCATAACACAAAGACAACTTCATAAGGTCTCTCCAAACTTTCTAGGTATAAAATGTAAATGTGTAATAGTAGCAAAAGTAGTCCAGCAGCTCTCAAAACTGTTGGGTCAGAGTTCTCTTGGGTCACAGTCCTACATCTGCCTTCATCCAGACTTCACACACACAAAGAAAAATACATTTTGAAATCATTTCCAAAAAACAAACCATATTTTTAAAAAACACAAAAATTGAACAAATTCAGATTTTAAATGACCTCCTTGTTTAGTCTCGATTTGGATGTTTTTTTAAGGGTTACAGTACTGTTAAAGTATGAAGATGATCAAAAACACACTGATCTGAACTCACCTAGCTTGAACTATTGGACTGCTGTACTGGAGGCTAACACCACTCACACCCACACACATGCCTGTTTCTACAGCTGTTTAAATAAGACTAACGCATTTGTCCTCCACAGCTCAACATGGTTCTTCTGGGAAGGCTCCCACCTACGCACTCAGACCAAAACACATTCATGTATTTGAGACAAGCTTTACTGTATTTTCCCAAGCACAACAGATTTTGGCATGACCGGCAAAGGCTAAAATTTACTGCATGAAAAATGTTGCATTATGACCCTGAAGAAAGAGATTTGGATATGCACACACTTATAGTCGGTTAGAAACCATCATACTTTCACAATCAACAATAAAGTGAAACAATCTGAGTTTCCCTGCTGAGCAGTTAAAAAAAAAATCCAAAGATGCCTTGATATTGTACAAGATATAGGCACGTTACACATGGTTATCATTAGTCAAAACTTAAGTTTGTTTCTCTAACAGTTCCAGATTTCTGACATCTTTAAGTATATATCCATATAATAAAAGAACAAAACACTTTGCAAATTTGAGTAACTGGCATCAGTAAAAGAACCAAGTTAAATTTCATTTGAGTAAAATATCTAGAGCAAACGTGGTACAACTTAAGAATGTGTCAGAAGAAACAAAACAATCTCTCAGTAACTTTCAGATCTCAAATCAAACAACATGTCATGATTACACTCATAAGTTGAATATGAAGCCATTACGTGATGCTTCCAGTATATGCAGTGCATGCCTACAGGGTGACATGACCAGTGTAATGGACATTTGTATCAATATACAGCACACACATTTATTAACAATCAAACAAAAAATCATATTTGTTTTAAATGAAATCAAGCGCCATTGAACTGCATGCTTTATTAAGTGTTGTATTGTATTAGTTTCACTAATTGCTACAGAAACTGTTAACTTTGGCATGGCTCCATGCTAAAGTCAATGTTGCAATTATTTGCAAATGGCAAATAAAGTATCTGGCCAACATCTGTATGAAAAAAAATTGCATACAAAAATAAGGGGTTACTCTGCAATGAGCACTTTCATTTTCAAACAACGAGAAAGACCACTGCAATGTCTGGCTGATGCATTTGATAAGATTTATGACGATACGTAATGTGCACGATATATATGGAGAGAGTATGCGAAGTCCCGATATCAGTTTAAATGTCTAAATGTCTTATTGAATAACTGTGTTGTCATAATAATGACATCTGATGAATTGCACATTGACCTGAAAAAGCCAACAGATACATAATATGACACAAAAGCTATGCATTGTTCCAGCTGTCCGCACTCACAGTCAATGAGCAACAGTAAAGATTAATAAACATATCAACTAACACTGTGTCCTAACCAGGCGCAATACAAGTTCTCAATCTGATGTGTGATGTGACGCACCCACAGCCAATGCAATGAGAAGCTATTCAATGTTTAATGTACAGTTCCAAGGAACCAATGAGATTTCACAGTGGGCGGGGCTACCAAGCATGATGCTGCGTAAATGGAAACCAATCGATCGACAAAGTGTCCTGTTGCTCTTTACTTGTCACGGTCGAGGCTGGAAAGGACAAAAAGGACCTGGAAGAGTTTTTTATTTTTATTTGTCGCTTTATTGCGTCGCGTCTGGTTAGGTCAGGTGTAAAGGTGCTTTGTTGACTTGCTCTGAATGAGTCTTTGGCCTGGTCATGCTAAAGCCATGGATGAATGAGCTTCCATAAAGCTGATATTACATGATAGATATTACAGTCCAAGCAGTGGCTGAGTATCATGTCTAAGAGGTAAGAGGAGGAACAAGCAGGAAGAGACTGAGAAAAGAGAGAGAGAAAGACATTGAGCAAAGAACACGAGTAGACGTGGACAAGACTGAGACGTTGGACAACATTCATTGCAGTCAAAAACAAGGGCACAGGGGAAGATGGGTAGTATTACATATCATAAAGACTTACATGTAGAGCTGGTTGGCCATGTTTATCAACGGTATAAAATGTAAAGAAAGTGGCTTATATCAATATTGAGTGCCTTTTCCACAAAGAGAGAATACAACACAGTAATCACAAAGACAGCTGAAGGAGTGAGATCAAAGACAATCAAAGAGAAAAACAAAGAGTGTTGGAGAATTCAGTTCTGCCTCCAGGCTCTCCATCATCAGAGTAACATTCAGGCCATGTGGTTCGCGCACAAAGATAGGTGGCAAACAGCATTGTGAAAGCGCTCCCTCTTCCTCAGCGTGAGATGGGATGATAGTAGCTATGCAGCAGAATGAAGGTGCATATATGTTTCTCTCACACTCATCCTTCCATGCACACAGGATGGATGAGAAGAGGTTTTCTCTTTATCTTTGCTTTCCTTTAAGCGATTCGGCGTGATTTAGAACAAGCGTGCTTTCTTCTTGAGATCATTTTTCTTCCACAAAGCCAAACGGTCAAAATGTTCAATGGTCATCCCAAACACGTTGTAGAAGTCCTCTGGTGACAGGTGCCTCTGAAATTATAAGAATTACGATAAACGCAATTATATATATATTTTTTAAAACATTAAAAATAAACTTAGTTAACTGGACAATTTAAAGAGATTGTTCAGTTTACATTTTGTCAATTTATACACTCAAGTAGTTCCAAACAGAACACAAAAGATGTTCTGCACTACCTCAAATACTTTTATGCACTGCCTGTTTTTAGTATTAGTTTCATAATTTTACAGTTGTAATGTCAAATAAAAATATATTTTCTTAAATAATTACAAATATAATTATAAATACATTTTACGTTGAACTATCACAATATACTGATATTGATATTTAGAATAAATCAATATGCCTATGTACAATAATTATTATTATTATACTTATATAGGCATATTGACATAAGTTAAGTCAAGTCATCTTCATTCATATAGCTCTTTTTACAATTAAAAATGGTTTCAAAGCAGCTTTACAGTGATAACAGGAATATGAATGCAACAAAGATTGTTTTGGCTGTACAGCAGCTCTAGAAGAAAGTCATTGTTCATCTTAAAGGGTTAGTTCACCCAAAAAGGAAATTTCATCATTAATTACTCACCCTCATGCCTTTCCAAACCTGTAAGACCTTCATTCATCTTCGGAACACAAATTAAGAACTTTTAGATGAAATCCAAGAGCTTTCTGATCCAGCCATAGGCAGAAACGTCATTGAAAATTGTAAGGCCCAGAAAGGTAGTGACATCGTTAAAATTATCGTTAAAATAGTCCATGTGACTACAGTGGCTCAAACTTAATGTTATAAAGCGACGAGAATACTTTTTGTGCACAGAAAAACAAACAAAAATAATGACTTTATTCAACAATCTCTTCTCTTCCATGTCAGTCTGCTACGATGTCATTATTGGCAGACACTGTTCATGTGAGCACCTCGATGCATGCGTGTGATGCTGACACAGGAACCGGCCAATAATAAGCTGGAATTCTGACGTAGAACCCGGGAGCACTGCACTGGGTTTACAATGTGGACTATTAATTTGGACTATTTTAATGATGTCTTTACTACCTTTCTAGGCCTTGAAAGTTGATGACTTTGCTGCCTATGGATGGTTCAGAAACCTCTCGGATTTCATTAAAAAGATCTTCATTTGTGTTCCAAAGATGAACAAAGGTCTTGGAACGACACAAGGGAGAATAAATTATAACAGAATTTTCATTTTTGGGTGAACTAACCCTTTAATTAAGTTTTTGACTGATTCATTTCTGTTGAAAAAATCATTAGTTATTAACTTAGGGGCCGTTTATACGACAGTTTTCAACAGAAAACAGAAAACGTTTAATTCTGGCCGTTCATTTACAAAACAACGGTGTTTGGTGGCCTGAGAATGCAAACTTTGAAACTTTGAACACTTACAAAGTGCAAGTTTTTGAAAACGAGTTTTGTTTTTGAAAACGATACCAATAATCACAACATTTGGCCAAATTGTGTGCATCCCTAAGCACATGTAGCACACCTGATTTTTTTTTCTTTCACATTTTAAATTATAATCACAATTTTTATCAGAAAAATCACAATTAGATTTTTCCCTCAAATCGTGAAGCTAATTTTAAGTCTTATGAAAACTTTGTGTGAGGAACAGACCAAAACTTGTTATTTATTAAACATTCTGCCTTGATAATCTTGCTATATTCTTGCTGTGGTCACCATACACTTTAATTGTATGTAAAAGAGCAGCTTGGACATTCTGCTATATGTACACTCACCTAAAGGATTATTAGGAACACCTGTTCAATTTCTCATTAATGCAATTATCTAATCAACCAATCACATGGCAGTTGCTTCAATGTATTTAGGGGTGTAGTCCTGGTCAAGACAATCTCCTGAACTCCAAACTGAATGTCAGAATGGGAAAGAAAGGTGATTTAGAGACTCAGATGGGCCGGTCTGAGTATTTCACAATCAGCTCAGTTACTGGGATTTTCATGCACAACCATTTCTAGGGTTTACAAAGAATGGTGTGAAAAAGGAAAAACATCCAGTATGCGGCAGTCCTGTAGGCGAAAATGCCTTGTTGATGGTAGAGGTCAGAGGAGAATGGGGTGACTGATGAGGCTACAATTTGCAAGAGCTCACCAAAATTGGACAGTTGAAGACTGGAAAAATGTTGCCTGGTCTGATGAGTCTCGATTTCTGTTGAGACATTCAGATGGTAGAGTCAGAATTTGGTGTAAACAGAATGAGAACATGGATCCATCATGCCTTGTTACCACTGTGCAGGCTGCTGGTGGTGGTGTAATGGTGAGGGGGATGTTTTCTTGGCACACTTTAGGCCCCTTAGTGGCAATTGGGCATCGTTTAAATGCCACGGCCTACCTGAGCATTGTTTCTGACCATGTCCATCCCTTTATTGCCACCATATATCCATCCACTGATGGCTACTCTCAGCAGGATAATGCACCGTGTATGTCACAAAGCTCGAATCATTTCAAATTGGTTTCTTGAACATGACAATGAGTTCACTGTACTAAAATGGCCCCCACGGTCACCAGATCTCAACCCAATAGAGCATCTTTGGGATGTGGTGGAACGGGAGCTTGGTGCCCTGGATGTGCATCCCACAAATATCCATCAACTGCAAGATGCTATCCTATCAATAGGGGCCAACATTTCTAAAGAATGCTTTCAGCACCTTGTTGAATCAATGCCACGTAGAATTAAGGCAGTTCTGAAGGCGAAAGGGGGTCAAACACAGTATTAGTATGGTGTTCCTAATAATCCTTTAGGTGAGTGTATATAATCTTATTGATTTCCACAGAAGAATGTCTTTCAAATAATGAAACAATAATGACAGAATTGTCATTTTTGGGTGAACTATCACTTTAAAGCATGCAGAATAGCTCTATGATATAGTCATCCATCTATGAAGGCCTAAAACAACACTGTCAAAAAGCTAATCAAACCTTAATCAGAACAAACCCAAAGGACCTTCCCGCCAGGAATCTAAGCCCTGTTTGTTCTGCTAACAATATCTACATGACGCAAACGTCATTACAGATTAAAGACAAAGTGAAAAATACAATATTGACAATAATTACAACCATCTATATCCATGTGTCACCTAAAGCTTTGCACTTGTTAAGGCCATTCATTGCCTTTACCACAATAAGGATTACGAGCACGACTGGGCTATAAAAGTTGCCAGGCTTTTAAGCCTATGACCTCAATTTGGGTTTAAACCATTCCAGAAAGGATTTGTTTAAATTTTTATTCTTTTAAGCACTGTTGTATGTGGTACTGTAACACTTGCAGATGTGTGGGTATCTTGCATGCCTCTAAATAGATGCTGAAATCACCGTCTTTGGAAAGTTTTGGGTGTTGCTAGTGTCTCCCGCTGGGAGACTGACTCCAATCATGCTCAGTTCGAACAGATGTGACAATGGCCTCTCATTTCAGGACAGCATTCATATGATGTAACACACACACACACAAACGTCTGGTTCACTATCTTTGCGGGGACTCTCCATAGACGATATTGTTTTTATACTGTACAAACTGTATATTCTATCCCTTACACAAACACTACCCCTAAACCTACCCATCACATAAAACATTATGCATTTTTAAATAAAAAAATAAAAAAATCCCTCTGTATGATTTATAAGCTTGTTTCCGCATGGGGATCTCAATTTACGTCCCCACGGTAACACGAGTCCCCATGAGTCAGTGTGCATTCAGGTTGAAGTCCCCACCATGATAGAAAACATGGACACACATACACACACACACACACACACAAACAGGCGCACACATCTTTGTGGGGACTCTCCATAGGCGTAATGGTTTTTATACTGTACAAACTATATATTCTGTCCCCTTACACTGCCCCTATCCCTAAACCTACCCATCACACATATTCTGCATTTTTAAATTTTCAAAAAACATTACTTAGTGTGATTTATACGCTGTTTTCCTCATGGGGACCGCTGGCCATTTGGTCCCCACAATGTAATATAAACATGACCACACACACACACACACACACACACACACACACACACACACACATGTCTGGTTCGCTATCTTTGTGGGGACTCTCCATAGGCGTAATGGTTTTTATACTGTACAAACTGTATATTCTGTCCCCTTACACTGCCCCTGTCCCTAAACCTACCCATCACAGGAGACATTCTGCATTTTTACATTTTCAAAAAACATTACTTAGTGTGATTTATACGCTGTTCTCCTCATGGGGACCGCTGGCTGGTCCCCACAATGTAGGTGATCTCAGGTTTTACTATACTTGTGGGGACATTTGGTCCCCACAATGTAATATAAACATGAGCACACATACACACACACACACACACACAGACAAACACAAACAAACACACACATTTTGAGATATTGCAATTTTAACCACAGTGATTCCAAGCTAACAGTTATGGGGGATAAATCAACATCTCTCGTAACTCATGCTGAAGTTAAAGTGAGCCAGACATTTTCCCTCCCTTTTCCATTCACTGAGGATATATATTATATGTTGGCCGTGGGCATAAACAACTCTTTGTCTGGCTGTCTTTTTGTATATTTTGATCAAGATGATCAAACAAAATGATTATTAAACTGCAAAGACAGCCCATGCTCCATAATAAACAAAATGACACAATTGCATTTAAGTGTAAATCATTATAAAATCATCGCTTGATGATGACTTTGCAATTTGGAATGTCCCAATGCCTCTATTTAAAATATAATCACACTAAACACTAACTCAGTAATATCATCTACAGCATAAGGCTGAGCATTATTCCGCAAACAGGCCACATAGAGAGGAGTACATAGAATAAAGGACAAGAAAGAAAGAAAAGTGGCCTACTTGAAGTTCTAATAAAATATTACCTCCAGTCTGGTGCGGTCCACATCACGTGGTAGTTTTACTCGGGCTCTGTGGGTCACAGCTAGCATGTCATAGGGGTAGACCTGCAACACACATGCATGTGAAAAGCACACAATTACATAGATGCACACATACACTACCATTCAAAAGTTTGGGGTCAGTAAGTAAAGAAATGAATACTCATATTCAGCAAGGATACATTAAATTGATCAAAAGGGACAGTAAACCCAGTAAACATTCATAATGTTTTCAAGATTTCAATTTCAAATACATTTTGTGCTTTCGAACTGTCTATTCATCAAAGAATCCAGAAAAAAGTATCATGGTTTCCAGAAAAATATTAAGCAGCACAACTGTTTTCAACGTTGATAATAATAAGAAATGTTTCTTGAGAATTAAATCAGCATATTAACATGACTTCTGAAGGATCATGTGACACTGAAGACTGAAGTATTAACTGCTGAAAATTTAGCTCTGCCTTTACTAGAATAAATTTCATTTAAAAATATATTAAAATAGAAAGCATTTGTTTTAAATTGCAATTATATTTCAGAATATTACTGTTTTTACTCAACTGGTTTTGCTTCAGGAACCAGTTTTTAAAGGTGCCAAACCAGTATGAGAAATATTTATTGTAGAATAATTTCCTTTAAATCAAGCATTCAAATTAGATTTTGATGTATTAATCCGTATGGACCAAAAACATTCAAAATTATTAAAACTATATAGGCTGAATTTAAAATTTAACAATTTTAAGATGACTTAATCATCAAAAGCATCTTGCAACCAATTACTTATCACACAAAATTCACCACTGCAAGTGAATCTATATTTAATACTGTCTGAGCTTGTTGCATTTTATTACTTTCATTTAACATTTCCGTAATAGTAGTCCTGAAAAGCTACAGCAGTCCATTAAACACACCAGAACTTACCTTATACTCTGAGTAAAGGATGGAAAACAGGAAAGAGGTTGAAAAAAAAGAGAAAGGGAAAGACAAATTACAATCATCAATCTTGTGTGGTACAAATGCAACTCGTCTATCGTCTTATACAAGTTATACTCACTCACTCACTCACTCACTCACCTCTCATTCCACTCCAAGATGAGTCATGATCTACATCATCCTCACCAAGATCAGCCGCCTAGTAAGGAGAAATACATGAGAACATTTGGCATTTATGAAAACTGTATACAGTGCACGGCAATATCACAACACAAATATCCCTCTTTTATTTAAACAGTAGGTGGCAGTTGAGTTCTCTCAACAACCGGCACATTAATCCCCCAAAGGATCGACCGATTTCAAAGTCTGGTTTTAAGAAGGTCACAAAAATCTCACTGAAAACGTTTCGCCATGCCTTGACCATTTACTTTTTGCTACTATCAAATGAGAGTATCATGTTTGAACAGAACATACAGCACAGCTGCTGTAACTGTGAAAGTTTTTCTTTCATTTCCTGAGGTTAAAGGTTAAAGTCTAGTGCAGACAGAGGCTTGAATCCTCAGGGCTGGAGCTTGTATTTGGTTAAATATTGATATATGACCATCGCTCTGTTTCACATGCTTTAGTGAATGCTTGTGGAAAGTAAGAGGGAAATTTGACACTAAGTCAGACCAGATTAGATATAAGGAATAGGTAATATTTCTGTTTTCAAGTGGTTTATTGTCCAAAGAATAGTTGCAAAATACTGCCACCTAGTGACCAGGAGAAGCTTTCAAACCATTCCCAAAACAAAGAAGACACCGGCACTCTGCATACGAGATAAAAGATCTGAATTAGATTCTTAGAAAACACGTGTGCCTGGGTTTTCTGCTGTGGAAGCACATTTGCTCTTCATTACAGAGGATAATTCATTAAGGGAGCTAGATTTCTAGTTCAAGATCAAAGTAGAACATGGAAAACAGCCAGAGGGCGGGAGCAAGACACACTTCTAACTGCACGCAAACACAGACACACCCTCTCAGCATTATGGCTTCCTCAGCTAAATCTCTACACTAACTGATCTGTGACTGTGTGTCCTCATGTGTGCGATTACAACAGCCCTCCATGTCTCAGCAGCTGGGTTTGACAAATCCAACTAGGATCAAACAACATTCTTCACTGCTGAGAGAGCAAATGACAGCATTTGTGACCACAGCTCACATTAATTCCCAAAAATCAAGGACAGATGGGGTATTAAAAAGTTTGCGGGGTGCTGTGTTTGTGTGCTGTTATCAGGTCTTATAAGGTGTACCTTGTATATGCCATTCCGCCCATATCCTGGAAGCGAAGCAGACTTATTGTATGGAAAGTCTGTAAAACAGAGTTGGTTGAATGGTTTATATAGATTTATGACACTTTACTCTAGCATCAGGTTCAAGGGGACTGGCAGTTTAAGGAGGAAAAGATGAGACATTCAAGAGAAATTATTATGACAGCTGTAAGAAATAAAGTATTGCCTTCAAGTTAAAAGAGGCAATTACACAAGTCTGTTTACTCTAGAAAGCACATATACAGAAAACCAGCCTAAAAAAAAATAGTTTTTAAGCAACTGTTGTCAGATTCACTTAAATTACTATGTTGACAGCATATTTTGGAAAGTTGTTCTCCATTTATGCATTTTCACTATTCCTATTGTCTACATAGAGAAAAGATGGTTGTGGATGTTACCATGCTGGCCGTTGAGTGAATTATGACTGGAGTTTGGATTTCATGAAATCATTATTTGGCAACTCACTGGGTTGAGACATATCAGTGGGCAAGCTGTGGGTGGAGGTCCTGGGGTCAAGATCTGGAGACTGTCCATCAATCTCACTCTTTAGGTTCATCCAACTTGTTCTGGTCTATTGAGTCAGAAATACAGATTATACAACCAACTAAAGAATTTAGTGAAAAATACAGGATGGAAAACATTTAAGTTTGATTACATTACTAAAACATTCATTATTAAATCATTATATTTTAATAATATTTTATCTTGCGTTAAAGGAGAACATTTATTTGGATGTGTTGACCAACATACTAAAACTAGTAAACTATCATTTGAAGTAAAGTTATATATTAGTTATTAGTACTTGCATTATCCCAAATGTTTCTAAGAATGTTTAAATCCAGAGAAATAAGCCGTTTTAACCAAGACGGACATTGTCAAAATCATTTGTGTTCCGAAGAGAAAACGAAAGCCTTACTGGTTCAGAACGACATGAAGGTGAGTAATAAGTACTCTTTTTAAAGTATGCTAAGGTGTACTTTTTCACAAGCGTCAGTTGGATTAAATTACCAAAACATCTAGACTCTGAAAGTTTAGAATAGACAAAAACACAGATTTATATAAATATATAAATCACCTTTCTGTCTACGTCATCATCTTGCCAGGAGGTTCTGGAAGCTGCATCACAGTAAGAAAGTTTAAATATATCGTAATGGACAGTTTGCACTCTTTCAGAGAGTGACTGACACAAGTTACGTCATGCAAGTTACCACAAACACACACACAAAAAAATTCACATTTCATAAGATTTTTTCTATGTAGTTTAATTTTAGACAGGGCTTAAAAAAACCTCACTACTCACTAGGTGAGAATTTTTTTTTACGGGCAAAATCAACAAGCAAGTGAAAACCAAACACAATGGTTTTCAACCAAACACAAAATGTGTGACAACCAAACACAATGTCAATCAGGGTGAAGTTCAGAAAAAAGGACAAAAGAAACGAGTCAAGTGATTAATAGCTTTACCACCCAATCAAAATGAGCTTTTCTGATGTCTTTGAACCAATCACAATGAGTTACACAAATGCCTTTGACATTTCACCAAACCAATGAGTTACACAGACACCAAACATTGTCTAGCATCTACAGTACATTACAACACCACAGACAGATGGGAAACTATACTGCAACTGACATATGTATGGATGGACAGAGGCCGAAAAATAAAAGAAAGATTATATCTGACTGCTGTTTCCATGTCAGGATTAACCAATACCATAAAATTGTAGATTTTGTCTATGAAAACATCATATCAAAGGCATTATTTACATAAAATGTAAAGTTTGGGGTCAGTAAAAAAATGTAAATAATTGTAATTGTAAAATCTATCTAAAATAAATGCTGTTCTTTTAATTTTTTTATTCATATAGAGTGATTTCTGAAGGATCATTTACATATTTTAAATTGTAATACTGTTTTACAATATTACTGTTTCTACTGTATTTTTTATCTAATAAATGCAGCCTTGGTAATAAGCAAGAGACTTCTTACATTTAAAGGGTATCTATTATGGATTTTAGAAAATTGCCCTTCATGTAGTGTGTAACATAGATCTAAGTGAACGAAAACATCCTGCAAAATTTTAAACATGAAAGTTCACCGTATACAAAGTTATTGTCTCTCAAAAGTAAGAGTCGACTCTGAGTCGCTGATATGAATCGTTCGACGAACGATGCTTTTCCTTTGTCTAGATGACCTGAACTTGACAAGTTATTTGAATAAGATACGCCCACTCATTGCGCGAGCCGGCTGATACTGGGTTCAGTACCAAGTTTATTTGGATCAGCTTCCTCCTCCGAATCGCAACCTGTAAGTATTATTAATAATTGTTGCTTTTATGGGTTTTGTAGCATGCTCAATAAGTGTGTGTGTGTGTGTGTGTGTTGTGCAAGTTACGCTCAGCGCAGCTTCTAGGTCTAGGTCTCCAATGTCATTTTTTTTTTAAATATGTGAAATGTTTGTCGTTGTTATTGGAGTTGTCATAAAGAATAGAGCAATACCTGTAGTACTGCAGTGCTTTATCAATATGTTTAAGCTTTGGGCTAACGCAAACAATAACTGACTGGGTCATCTGACCAATCACTGCAGATTAGCGTCACGCAAAGGCGGGGTTTTGAAAATGAATCGCCAAACGATTCTTATGGGAGTCACTGAGCAAATCCAGTAAAAATAAATGCATATTATAAGACAACAAAAGTGTTTTTTTGTCATTGCATGCTTGTAAAACTGTTGTTGGGGACTCCCAGAACAATATTAGGAACATTTTAAATGCCATAATAGGTGCCCTTTAAAAAAAAAAAAAATACCAACCCCAAATCTTTTGAACGGTAGTATATGTGTAACACCAAATGCATACAAAACAACAATTATCTGCAAGTAACTTGACATTAATCAGCAATAATAATTATTCAGGGCTAATTGCTATTCCAAATAAACCCAATAAATATGCATGAAATATGACCTTTTGCATGTGGTCAAGATATTTGCTGATGCACAACCAACAATTAGGTACTAACTGCTTGGTAACAAGTACCTTGTCAAATCCAAACCTTTTTCTGGGATTTGTAAAACCTAAGGCCTACTGTTTGGAGCTGAAATTGAAACCAGCAGACAGAAGGAGGGTCAAAGGTTACAGTTTCATGGCAACGGGTACCATGGTGACATGCGAAACAGCATGCAAAGAAACATGATTGTACGAAGACTGGACTGTACCATGCTGTTTGTAGATAGGGGGCTTTCTATAGATATTATCTTTGACTTTAGCCTCTGAGAATGGAAGACATAGAGAGGAAGAGAGGAAGGTAGTAAGAGAATAAGAAAGAAGATGAATAAAGAAGCATGAGTTATTAGAGCATGGAATCAGGGCAAAAGAAAAGGCAGTATATGATGCTGTAAAAGATTCTAGATATTGTAGTTCATTTCATTATCACCATGTGGAGAAATGTTCATGGTCGGCATGCAACGATCAAGCATTTTGCCTTTGACAAAATCCTCGGCTTTGAAAAATGGATTTGAAATATGGATTTTTCTGCATTATACATTATAAAAAAGCAAAACAAAAGTTTCATCTCATTTTCAAATTAGTAGACAGAAATGTCCCCTAAAATGAGCTACGCCAAGTGGAAAAGGGGAGATAAATGGTGTAATTGCAATGACATAATGTCTTAATAATTGACACAGCATGTGTATCTCTACAGCTTGTTTAGGTCATCTCAACCTCACGTCTGCTTCTCAACCATTACTTCGTCATTTAGTGTAAAACATGTGGGACATTTTAAGAGCCATTTCAGCCTCTGCCGGCGTTGGAAACAAGGAGTCATTAGAAAAAATGGGCAGAAAACACATGAAACTGATCATTAGGTTTATTTTAAACATATCCAGGGACGAGCAATGACAGTGAGTTTCTTTTATGTACTAAAAATAGGGCTTTGCTTACAATAATGAATTTGCTTGCAATAATGAATTATAAATGTACAAACGAATTATTGAGTCCGCCAGATTTTTTTCATAAAATAGAGGCATATATGTGGTCGAAAAAAGAGGATTAAACATTGTACAGAAGACAGGACAGAAGAGGATAAGAGATGTGAGTAAAGGACCAGATTTAGCACCTACCTGGGACATGGAAATGCCGTGGAGCTGCCACATATGTAGAAGAAGGAGATTTGCCATCAGAGTAGGTGGAGAGACTGGGGGTACTCCGCCCACTTTCACTACCTTTTTTTTTGGTAGTCACGGCAGACGGCAGAAAAAGAAAAGAAAAGAGAAGAAGGGTTAACAGGGTTTCCAGAATTATGCTGCATTGAGTTTTAAATGTTTCAATAAACCTCACAATACAGCCAGCTTAAAAAAGACCAATTTGTCTTTGCATTGGAAATTGTGAAAGTCTGTTTATACTGATATAGCATCTGTTCAGCAGAGACTCAAGCTTCATGCTTGGCTTGAACTGAGCAGACAACTCAATATAAATTGAACATAGACCGAAAAATAGACAGTTCTTGGCAGGCTGAACCGTGATGTCTTCATCATCTTTAGGGGAAACAATTAGGTATTTATAATCATAGTTTATTACCAAACTGAGAATAAAAGAAAAGAGAGAGAATCTCTTATTCAACTAATAATCAATGTGAAGTCATTTGTCTTTTTCTCCGTCTCCTTTTTCTTTTAAATCTCTCTTTTATACACGCTTGCAACTGTCCTTCAGACACATGCACACACCATTAAACACACAAAGTGCTGTTAGTAAAAATTCACCCTGTATCAGGGGAAAATCATCCACACATCTGGAGCTGGAGGAGCAGGAAATTGTCATAAAACAGACCAAACATACACAAATCACAACACTGGAGCACATTGTGGAGTATGAAAGTCTCGATGCTCCCCATTACTCATTAAAATATGATTTTATTGCGATTGTGACGCCCTTCTTGTGTCAGCTGGGTGTAATGCAGCATGTATTTCATCACTAACAAATATTCTGTGAATGATTTCCATATTTATTGTATATATCTTAAAGGGGTGGTATAATGCCCTTTTCACAAGATGTAAAGTACATCTCTGATGTCCCCAGAGTGTTCAAAATACCCCACAGATATTTTTATATAGAATGTTAAAATTGTCACTTTTTGAGGGTGAGCAAAAACAATTGGCGCAATTGGATAGACCTAAAACCAATCAGAGCGACCGTCATCGTGTAAAGCCCGCCTCAACGTTTGTGATTGGTGCCTCGATTTGGAAAAATTGGAAATGGGCATGAATGGGCTCTAGGCTAGACTGACTTGCAGAGCAAATCTCAAATTTGCTGGAAGTTCATCTGGGTTTTCCCAGGCTAGTCTGTTCCTTTAAATGCAAATGAGCTGCTGCTCCCAGCACAGAGGGTGGAGCTTCAACAGCTCGTTCTTAGCGGCTTCGATTACCTCACACAGACATGCACTGAAAATTTCAAAAACTTTTTGCTTTTTATGTTCAAACCGGAGTCAGACAAGACTCAAGAAGAAGTGACAACATGTAGAAAACATTTCTGAATAGTTGATAAATTTATGTAGCTTATGAGTAGTTATCTTCTAGTCATTTATTAGCATATTCTGTCTGGATTATCTATAAATCGCATTCCCGGGGGCGGGGTTTATGTACATTTTAGGGTTTGTGATGTCACTAACCCGGGGGGAATGTTGTGTAGTCCCTACCAGCCGTTTGTTGTAGTCCTTAAAAAGCAATTTCTTTAAAAAAACATATCTCCCTTTGCTTTGAACTTTGAGCATCGTAACTTTGCAGATGTTGTTTATGATCAAACAGCAACATTACACATTAACTAAAGTACATGTGTAAAGCAAACGTATTGGTGATATGACCAGATTGAGGCAACAACAGTATGCAATGGTTTTGCATTTGTAAGGAAGAACTGATTTTCCTCTTGTGCGGCTCCTTTACCAATAAGAAGTCAATTAGACAGCTAAGTGAATCATAAACGGCACACTCCAAACACAACCTCAATGTACATTCATGCTGCATTAAAGGGTTGGCCTGGAACTGCACAAGGCCGAAGTTTATGCCACTGTGCCTGGCAAACCAACCCAAAATTACAGCTCATCAATTTACCCCTTTAATCTTCTCCTGCAAACTTCATTCCCGCTCTTTCCACTTCTTGCAGAGAAACCACAAAACCAAAATCTGTAGCCTGATTTACAGTAAATATAAAGGGTTTTCCTGTTTTCCATCATACTTTCCTCCTCAACAGACATCTTTTATTGACAACTAAATACTCTCCAATATATTCTAAATATACATAGAATGTATTTACTTTTAGGATTTAAATTTAAAATTAAAAAGGATTATGATCTAAAGTTATGATGTAAAATGAAGAAATAGTTCAGATACTGCATCATTTCTAGGTCAGCAATTAAATAAGCAAATTTTCTGCATGTTCTGATCTGTTTTGAAATTCTGTAATTCTATAGTATAATTTGTAATTAAATTATTATAGTATGAAAAATCCAAAATACAAGCATTTTCAGGATTTTTGGACTACACTATATATCCACCAGAAAATGACTGCCTGTCTGAGTATGCATGTTAAGTTAAATAACATATATTTACAAATAACACTTGAAAATGCTGAAAAGAGAGAAATGACAACCACAAAGTAAATGGCAACACTGACACAAACATACAGACAGTCACTTTGAATATCAAACGCATGGGGGAAATTTTCACTTTACCAGACAAAGCACAACATCAACTAACAGTACAACAAATAAATGCATATTAATGGTCATTTTTCTTGTGCATAAAGTTACTGTTTCAGCTTAAATATAATGAATATCCACAGGATTTCCATGCAAAATGATTGGACATACAAAGTCTATATAAACACAATACCAGCAAGCAATTGGTCCTAGGACAGAACCTTGCGGAACACCTACAATCTCACATCACTGTAATACACTGGTGATACACAGTGAAAGAGAGGCTGATTTTTAGGGTTTACCGTGAGAAGGCAAATTGAGGTGAAGGGCTGTCCTAGGCCTACTTTCAGACTTTGCTTCCTGTTTGAATCCTGTATCAATTCCTGTTCGGAAAAGGTGGATGAAGGATAGGGTAGTAATTTCACGTCTGCAATTTGCTAGTCCATTGTGAATGCAAACCCTTATGAAGCTCTAAGGGTTACAGAGCTTGATCCATTGTTCGTTAGTGTTGCAATCCAATTCCAACAGCAAGAACAGCATTTTTTTTATATTGCACTCATTCATTCATTTTGTCAAGGGGAAGTTAATCTTTTACCAATAAAATTCAAGTGCACACTTAAGTTCACACAAGTGCAGTCAGTAGGTGGTTTGCTATTAGACAAAGGCCTGCCGGAAGAGCTATGGTACCTCTTAAGTAAGGGATGTAGTTGTGTTGTTGGAGCAAAGCCAGAGTAGTGGGGTTGAGGGACAGGGCCACACCACCGCTCCCTGCCTGTGGAGTGTTTCTACCACTGCTGCTGTACATAGGCAGTGGGGAGGAGCCTCTGGCACTACCATGGGTGCTACTCCTCCCCGAGGTTGGTACAGATAACAGGTTGGAATTTTCTGGTTGGGTGGTGTATTTGACGCTCAGATATTGCTCTGAGCAAGAGACCCAGCCGGTCAGGGAAGAATGGCAGTGATATGAGAATAGTGAATAGTGAGAATAGAGAATAACTACACTAAAAACCAAATAACTATTTTAATTACTTTGTTCTTGAAATTCTATATCAAATCAGTTTATTGTTGTTTAAAATGTGACTGTAGAATGGAATGCTTTAGCACTGTTCCAAAACTTGGTGCTTTTTTATGATCACTTCCTATTCTACACTCCAGGTAAACGGAATACTGCGTTATCTTGCTTCACATTTCACACTACTTAAAATTTACCCAGGGTAAATCCTGTGTATTCATTGTCATTTCACACTGTAAATTCCTGAATTCTGGGTTAACGTCCTTATTTGTCGTGTCAGTGTCATCGACTGTTTACCTAAAGCCTCTAGTAGCATGTGTCCTTATATTACACATTGCTGACTTTACTGTCAAGATTTTTTTCTGATTGGACTTTTGGGACAATAAACATAAAAATAAAATGGTCTTTTCTTCACTCCATTTGATGCGTTTTTTGCAGCCATTTGATATTTTTTATATACAACTCAAGGTTTTTCTGTTATGATCCAAAGAACGTGAATATAAGGCATGCGATTGGTTGTCGGTTCCTAAGCATGTAATCGTAACATTCTAATAATGCATCGTTTCACATTGCACACGTCTGGCACCGCAATGCAGAGTGAAAAGTGCTATAGTAATAGATAAGCATACAGAGGAGAAAAGAATAGGTGTTTTAATTAGAATTTATTTACAGGACATGCTTTTGATTGTGGTTTAAGTAAGTAATCACCTAAGCCTATGATGCCTTAAAATGCTGCCTACGGAGATGACTCACTAGGTTTTGGAACAGCGTGTGATAGTGTAGAAGGGAAAACACTTAAAGTTTAAAGCTCCAGTAGATCCAAATCACTGAAAAGACTCATAGATAGTTACAGAATAACTGTGCAGGTAAGAATGACTTTGTGTTCATGTAAGTAAACACATGTAGGCTATGTGGAGGGATACCTGGTCTGCTGTAGGTCTGTGGTGAGCGGGAAGGCGTATAGCGGCCATAACCCCCTAAAGAGCTGTTGGAGCTGGGGCTGGAGGGCCTCCTCTGGCGGGGAGACTTTTCCCCATCTCCCTAGAAACAAAGAGACAGTATTATTTATTTAGTCTGAAAGTATCAGACAACCCAGCAAGCAATAGCCATCATTTCACCGTCTAGGTTAACTATAGACTCAAATTAGTCCAGCTGTGAGTAATCTACTTCTAGCCAAAATAACCTTGAATTTGGTTACATGTCATTTTTGCAAAAATAACTTGTGAGCTTTATGATATTCCATCATGTAAGCAAAGTCAACAGTGATTACAAGGTGTTTGATTTCATTTATTTTCTTTCTATTCTTGGGCTATGGTTAGACATCTATTACATTTTCACTGATAGCCCAAATTTTTGCCTGGTTTTAGCCTAGACATCAGGGCTGTGTTTGGACGGCAAGTAGACGTCTTTTAAACACAAAATTGCTTGCTGTGAATTAGAAAGAAGGTAACTTTAAAGCTGAAAAAGAAACCAATCGACAATAATCAGTCCTTATAGTAATAGGCTGATCATTGAGTCATTACACCACAGAAGACGAACACACAATACTCTTCATGTCACCAAACCACGAACTGTTCAAAACTACAACAACTATTCACAAAATATGAGGAAACACTAGGTCTCATTTACTAATCATGCACATTTATGCATAAAACATTTGTGCAAACATTTTCAATTAGAATTTGTGATTCATCAAGTAAAGTTATAACCAATTACAAATGGTAAGAAATTAAATTAAACTAAGTGACCCCAGATTCTGCATTAAAAAACAAAAATCTAATTTAATCAAATTTATATAAAAAACATTTTTAAATAAAAAAACATTTAAAATAGGGTAAAAAATTTGCCAGAGCTTTTGTGTGAGAACCTTTTCTGTACATACAATTACACAATTTATATGTCATGATTAGCTAATAAGACCTACTAAAACAATAACAGGGCCTGTTTCTTCATATCAACTCTACTGTACCTCAGTTGGAGTAGGGGTGAGTTGCTGTGGTGACTGTGAACAAAGAAAGCAAATGAGTAAGATGGACTGGAATGCAATGACAGCTATGTTAATGAAAAAATTAGCTTTTCTCCGTAACTGAGTCACTTTACATGACTGAAACTATTCTAATACTTCAATGAAATAGCAAAACTATACTTTTTGGCCAAGACATGCTGGAGTGATGCTGGATGATGAGTGAAGATGATTAGATTTAAAAATGGCACTGTTATAACAATGGAGTACACATGCTGCAGCTGTTGAATGATGTAATTATGCAAGACTTTCCTTTAAGTCACCTGTGATAAGTAAAAAACTGTCAAAAGAGGCTTCATTTGAGCCGGATCCTGTTCAGGAAAATGTCATAATTTGGATTTTTGTGTTCCCGTATTTGTTTTTAAACGATACGCCATTAACAAGTGCATTACATGGTGACAGTGCTGCGTGTATGTGAGACAGAGCGAGACACACAGGTTATGCATATGTATCGTGCAGATGGAGGTTATTTTCCCTAAACATGTATATTTTTGACAAATCAGCAGTACCCCTGTAATCAATCATTTTATCCTTTAAAATTCATCTTTGATCACCAAAATTACATATTTAAACCTTTTTTTCTTGGGGAAAAAAAAAATCTCCATGCCTTATAATAGCTTGAATGTAGCTCTACATCTCGTTTAGAATACGCAGTTCTATGAATATGCAAATTAGTCACGCCTCCCCTCACTCACATCAGTTGATCCACTCGTTGATCATACTTTGACGTGATTGATTACACCGTAGTTTGTGATGTCAGAAACACCAGCGATTTCAACCTGTGATTTTGAGACTGTATTTGGTTCACTGCAGTTTTAAGGAGAGAACACTCAGCAATGGTGCTGACTTATGCTTTAAGACAAACCATGTCCAGATTTAATTGAAAACACCACATAGATATATAAACAACATTAAAAGCTTGATTTCCACCACAAGGGGACTTTAAGTTCAAAATCATTCTCATTGGTTGGTGTTTACTGCTTATTGTTTTGTGCGTAGTGAGCAGCAGAAAGTTTGTAGAGAGTGTACCTGACAAATTGTTCATATCACCAAGTTGTAAAAAAAATACACTCAAGCATATTTTAATTTTTCATTTCAGTGAAGCTCATGGTGTTTCTGATCAAAAAAGATGGACAGAAGATGGAACTGCCCCCTGTGCAGTTCTGCTAAATCTAATCAGGATAGGAGGAGACACAAGCAACAAGACCAGTCAGAAATCGATGTAATGAAGAGGCAACAACATCATCGGTGAGAAAAAGATGTGACAGGAAAACAAACCAGGCTATAGTTAGGGTCTGAAACTTGTGAATAATGCTCTTATTTAGTTACCAACAACTACATTTACTACCACCATGTAGTGACGTCATTGTATGCTCCGGGAAAACTGAAGCTGTATGGTCAGTGTCGGTCACAGCGCCTTTTAATTCTTGTTTTGGATGCGGCAATTATTCATTTACAAATTTCGCCAGTGTTAGGTGTGTTTGTACCTCTCCAAAGGTCCTGTCTTCCACAGGGTAGCTCACATAGGGCGAGTATGAAAGCATGTCAGGTCTGTCAATGTTGTAGATGGCTTTGATTTTAGGAAGAGCAGCCAGGTCCTTGTAGTCCAGAAGCTCATCACCCAGTTTTGCCTTGAGAAAGAGAAACTTTATAGCATTATAACTCTCTCTATCCACCTTTTTCCTACGGCACGGCCCTTGATGCTTTGCGCAAATTATGGGATTAACTTCCAATAAACTTTAATCAATCAATGAAGAGCCCGCTCTATGAATGCAATAATAAGCTTCTTTAAAAGAAATAAATAAAACTTACAATGAAGTGACATTATTCTACTCACCCTTCAACCATCGAGCATTAAAAGGAAACTTAAAAGTGTAAAAGCATTAACCACGAATAACCCCAAAAGCTCTACTCCAGGGCTATTCAACTGACGGCCCGGCTAATTTAGTTTGAAACGTGCTCTGATTGACCTGAGAAACGTTTTACGTGCGTAAATTTCAGCAGTTGCGTCCTGTATTTCTGTCGACTGAACCAGCGATGCTAATCATTCGTGAATTAATCATTATTTTGTTTCGATTCTTTCTAAACGCGCTTGCGTAACGGTCTGAAACTATTCGGATTGTTCACTAGTTGTTTCAGCATGGCCCAGCACGGAGTTGAGTTTACTCCTGGTCCCGAACGCTATTATTATACAGCGTTGCGACAACCAGTGGGAAGCGTTTCAATTCGACAGACACCTCTTTGTTACAAACCACAAATCACTCGATGATTTAACTAGTATTAAATCGGATGAAACAGCCTCATTCCCAACAAGACTAATGAGGAAACCAGGAGAAACATTGTGCCATGAACGAAATTATGTACGATGAATGTTCTGTAGTAATTTACATGGTTTGGCCAGAAATGTGGAATATTTATATTGAATACTATGTTATATTAATTTATATTACATAAGATTTATTAGGTGGGTAGAGGAATATATATATGATATTTTGTTATGAAATTATGTCAGTTTCTTTGTGAAGGTGCATATATTTTTTAACCTGTGTTTAGGCATTTTCTATACAGTGGGAGTGAGTAGCCTGTGGAAATCAAGGTTCACTGTCAGAATATTTTCATTTAAGCATACTAATTACAAATAAAATTATTCTTAATTCTTACCAATAGCTATGAGCTTGTCTAATTAATTTATTTGTTCAAAGGAAAATAGTTGTACACAGCTGTAACTTATCAAGTTTTTATTTATTTATTTATTTATTATCTTCTATATCTGCATACTGTTGGGTACCACATTTCCAAGTAAATACAATACTTTTTTAAGGTTTATCTTATTTATTGAAACTGCTGTGTTTCAATAAATAAGCTAAACCCTCAAACCAACCCACCGGCCCACCTCAACTTTTCGTTTTGAGAATCCGGCCCTCGAAAGAAGCTAGTTGAATAGCACTGCTCTCTTCTTTTCACAGCAAAATTACGGACGGGTTAAATATAACTGTAGTAATATTAGTCTATATTATGTAGCATACCTTAATCAAAAACGTTCATTAACTTTTGCTCTGAGTAATAATATTTTAAAGTACTTTCCGTCATTTTGACAGATAACAAATATGTACCTGCTTTAGAAACGTTCCAGTACACACTGCTAATAATGATAAGAAGTGAAAAGAGACAATTACATTTTAAAGCATCCATGTGAAAAATCTCAAAAGAGACGTGAGGATTTGGGGGGAAAAAACTGATGTTCTTCGTGCATTCCAGTGGATCATTCATGGGATATATTGTAAAGTAAATAGGGAGAGCAGACAACAAATGTGCAGTATCGTTGTCTTTTTTCATACTGTTACAGCAGAATACAAAGAAAAAAGAAAACAATCAGGAGGAAAAGAATGCAGGAAAATACCAAGTGTTTTGGTACGTCTAAAAATAAAACATAACATAAAACATCCCATTATTTGTAGAGCAACCTTATGATTTGAAATTATTTGTTTTAGTCTTTTTGAGTGGAGTTCTCCAAACCGGAAGTGTCTCCCATAATTCACAGTGAGCAAGTCAGGAAAAAATTGGATAACTCTCACGTGGTTATTGTATGCTTGTGTGTTGCTGCCCACTGGTGGCAAACTTGAACAAATGAAAAGTAATAAAGCATGGAATCATTTTCAGATGTGCACTTACATAGATAACTCTGCTAGGGGAGCCGGAAGCACTGGAGGCAGGAGCAGAGGTGATGCTCTCAGAGGAGGTTCTCGTCACCTGGAAACAAAAACAAGGTAAGAATCAGAAATACAAACACAACGCCACTAAACCAGAAGGGGACAGCAAACAAAAAGACTGTTAAAACAACGTGGGGTAAAGTTCTAGCATATTTTCAATTGAAATCATACAAAGTAACAGTCATAAATGATTATAGACCAATTTCCATCTTGCTGTTACTATTGATGTAACAACAATTGATCAGTCTTCACACAGTTTATGAAGGATTCAACAGAAAGGTACTGCAGATATGGTTTTGCCGTTAAGAACAATGCTTTTTTCTTTGCTTTGTCAAACACTTCTTGTAATATAGGAGCGGATACACAGTAAACAGCAATAAATAGTTTTTAATCTGTATTTTTGACTTATTTTCAAGTAAAAGTATATAAAAAAAATAAAAATAAAACTTATTTCTCTTATTCAAATGCAGTATAAATGTATAATGTTGCAGTATAAATGGCACATTTGACAAATGGTAGTTACATGGTTAAGGGAAAATGGTCTGTCATTTCAATATCAACAAACATCAGGCAGTCTAAACTCTAGAGATCCTTCTTACGATAATATTAAAGATTTTCACAATTTTTTACATTTTAGTAATGCATTCTGGGTCAATTCACAGTATCTTCTTTATACCTACACACCGGTGTGTCTCAATCAGTTCCCTAGCTTCCTAGCTTGTGAATCAGTATTTCGTACACATGAATTCGAGTACTAGTAAGGACCCTAGCTCACTACACATTGGCACACTGATGACTATTGATGACTCCGACAAGACAACGTCCTCATTGTTCAACATCACTACTGGTATAAACAACAGCAGAATTGATATCTTTCTGACATTGTTTTTTGTTGTTGTTGTTTTTTAAGTAATTTAAAGAGGCTATATGCGTTTTTCTGAAATTTAAACTCGCGACTGACACCTGTGGCCAAAAAACAGAACTGCTCTTCCTTTCTGCTCGCTCTCGCAGCGCGCTCGTACGTGCACACTTCACAAGTCATCTGCTGCAAGGAGGTAAGAACAGTCAAATACATATATTCCATTGCACTGCTTGCGAGTGTAGGTTACTTGCTGACTAGTGGTGGTGGCAGAGTGATCTGAAACGTTTAACATGAACGCGCTCGACGTCACATCCGCAGACAGCGCGGGAAAAATCCGACCCGACAGAAAATAGGAAAAATAGGATACAGGCTTATAGGAGCACCCACTGTGAGCGGACAAGGTGTCAGTATGCTCAACAGGAGATGTTTGAGTCATAAATGGTCAAATAAAAAGGCTATTGTTACGTTTATTTTGGGGGGAAAACTGCATATAGCCCCTTTAAAGTACATTATGATAAATACATTGATTGTTACAAATATGTCCAACATTTCAGCTGTAAATGAATTATAAATGCTATCTAGATTATGTTCATTACATGTTTATACTGACATATAATTAAATAATTGTTTGTTTAAAAAAAAAACATCTATTGTGTTTCAGATGTGTAGTGAGTTGGCTCACAAGATTTATGTTTCGAGCTTCAGAACTTCTGTTAAGGGAACATAGTGAGCATTCATGCTTCATGGTGCATTGTGGGATTATTTTAGGGATCAAACGTTTTAGTGCACTGGTAGGATTTTGCGATTGAATCAGCCCTTAAAATGTCCGACTCCCTGGTCAATGCCCTGACTACTGAACTTGGGAGCCGATTGAGACACCCCCATTTATTTGTCCAGATGTTAAGTCCTGTTCTTTGGTTCCTGATTTCTACTGGGTGGGTGTGGCAGTAGCCTACAGTGGCCTGGCAGGCCCATTTTGGACCTCATTGAGCATTCTATTAAAGCTGAAAGCAGGTCGGGAGGTAAGCCCATGCAGAGGGAAGTGGGCCGCATGTCACAAACCTGCACAGGTACATTGGAATGGAGATCACTGAGCTGAATCCGCACCTGTTTCTGCAGGGAAAGGGTTGTTACAGTGAAGCGCTTCCACATACTGCATATTACCTTTGTTTAAGATATGCAACTCGATAGATTCCCTGGTAAATGATTTTGCGTGGTAGATTTCAGAGCATGTCGACTTCCTAAACCAGAGCTCATTTTTATTTCGTAACATCGCACACCTTTTTAGGTGCTGTCACTGATTCTAGCTGCTATGAAACAACAAATGACGCACTATACACTATGTACTTACGCACTATGTACTCAACCGTGTAGTGTATGAACTGTATACGTTTATTTTGTCTTTCAACAGCAGAGTCTGACAGCCCCTCCCCCTCCGCTACGTAATTAAAGCGTCAGTTGAGTGAAGGAAGTGTCCAACGTTACACACTTCGTTTTTTCAGTATAACTCTAGCATAGAATAGTGCGCAAGTATGCGAATTGAGACGCACCTTAAGAATGAATTGGATCTGCTACTAGAGGTGTATATTTGCACATTCCGTCGTTGATTTAGTGCCTGATTCACTTAAATTGCCCTTTTTTATGCTATTTTAATGGTTCCTAATTTTGTTTTGAAGGTCTCCTTCAATAGATTTGCATATCCAAGGTCAAAAATACTTTAATTTGGTCATACTATACATTGCAGCATTACCTCTGTTCTCACAGTGTTTGAGACGATTGGATCAAGGATCCGGTTTCTCTAAACCCCTCCTTTCCAAGAGCCTACTCTGCTGTAATTGGTCAGATGGCCCAGTCTGTTGTGATTGGTCAGCACAATGGAAACTAAAGTCTCATTACCATATCCCAATTTCAGCTCTGAAAGGTTCCTCAGTATACACAGAACAGTAACAATCGTCTTATATCGAGCATCGATTTGACTGTATCAATTCGAGCATGAGTCTTCATCCTTCATCCTCAGAATTTGCTTTCACAGCACAGAAAACATGTCGACAACACAAGCTAAACTCTTCCATGGCCTCAGCATAACTAAGTTACAGGAAGTAAAACTGTAATTACTGACGACTCATTTCAGACAGCTCGGATTTAGTTATTTCTTTTGGGAGACAAACTCCATTTATCATGCACATTGATCTTTGCAGATTTTTTTACATTCTTATTCAACTGTTTAACACACTACATGAAAGATAATTATGAAGGTACTGAACAACTGAACGCCTGTGACAGTGAAATTTGTAGTTGTAGAGAATAGCCACACAATGTGTATCAGTAAATTTGAAGTCACAGAGAGAAATGTTTTTAGAGTTGCAAACTTGTAGACTTTTTTTTCTCTTCCACAAACACAACACAACAGTTACACCTTGTCAAATTCTTCATTGCAGGTGGATGAATATGGTGCAAAACGCATTTACACACCTGCATCAAAAAATGTGAAGTCACGAAGAAATTTTGCTCATCTGCAAATCAGTATGTGAATTCATCCAATGAGAGTTGCACACTTGTAGAATATTTTCTCACAAATGTCTTTTTCTAGCACAAACACAAGTAGGGGGAGACCGGGGACAGTTGCAACAGGGGATGGTTGCAACATGTCATTTTTCTCCAATCAGAAACAAGCTAGAGTGATGACACTCACATTGCACATGCTCAGTTGGATGCCCCACCTTGCAGAGAAAAATCAAGGAGATTCCCATAGACAGTATAAGAAGTGGACAGAGCCATCTCATTGGAACTCAGTTGAGACAGTTGAAGCCAATTTTTAGCGATTTTTTAGCACTTCCGTTCCTGACGGAAGCTCAAACTCAAACCGACTCAAACTAAGCTTGATGACGTGAGCACCCTGTCTGACAGATGTAAATATTCTAGTAGCTGTGCGTGAAAACTGCCAACGTTGATCTTGCAGAGACGGCGAGCTTGAGCAAAGAGTTCTTTGGCGTGATTGAGCAAGAGTAAGTAATTTGTATAGTATTTATTTTAAAATGTAACGCCAGTACGCCATATTAAGTTAATGCATTGATTGCCTGCGAGCTTTTCCTCCTGTCTGTACGGTAATTTCTCTACTGTGCGACAGAGCGTCGAGTGGTTATGACGCAATCGTTAGCCTATTTTTACAAAAACTGTTTCTACGGGGCCATAATGTAACATAGAAGGTAATGGAGCCCTTTATACATTGTCGTGTGTCTTTAGAAATAAATAATGGACAAATGGAGTCTTTAAACGCCTCAGATGTAAAGTTATTCGCTGTCAAAGTGACGCCAAAATGAATGGGAGTCAATGGGAATGCTAACGCAAGTGAAGTTCTGCTACAAGATGGCGGCACGCGGCAGGCTTCAACTTCCGGTCGATGGATTACCCCCTTGGAGATTCCTGAGCTGCTCCAGGATTTATTGTCGAAAAACTATTTTTGAGGCATGAAAGTATTTATTTTCTTGAGCTTTGATTTTGTTATACTGTTGTCACTGTTTTTGTGATTCAGCTCAAACTTATATGGTTTAAATGAGTGATATGTTAACTTTAAGCTAGTATGGTTAGCATGTATCAAGGTAGCATCAAGGTATCAACAATTGACCCTTCGCAAAGACCCGCCCCCCTTAGTTACTGTCGCTATGTCCGACAAGCTACGCCGTCCTCATGTTCTCGCGCAGTGAAAAATACATCGCGGAGCAGAGAGGAGACTGACCACACGCTGACAGACAGGACAGACCAGGTTACTTTTCGGTTACTTTTGATATTAAACATTAAATAAAGTCTCACCTTTCAAATTTGGTCATTTTTTTAAAGAAATGTAAACAATAAATACCGTTTTGTGGCTCTTTAATGTGTCGTGACAGATCGCTGTAGAGCATCAGTTAAAGCTGCTCGTGATCCGATCATCTCTTCCTTCTAGGTCATTTATAGCATCAAATAAACATGAATGAACATAAGAAGGAATGTTGTTTTAACCGTGGAAAGGCGTCAGTACACTCCGTTTTTCAAGTTCAAATCCTCCCATGTTAATCTACTATCTCTCCTGACTGCTTTGTTGGACAAAATGGTGGATGGCGAAGTATGATTGGTCAGATTACCTGTCAATCAAGCTCCACGCGAAGGGTCAATTGTTGCAACTGTCCCGTACAATGCATAAATAGATAAACAGATTTTTAAAAAGTTTTTAAAAAATGTTTTACATGACAATAGGCTAAATAAAAGTTAATTGCCTCACAAATTGTTCAATTCTTCCTGTCACTAAAAGCCTACTGTATTTTATATCAGTTTGAATATTTGACATCTGCACATAAGGCCAACTCATCTAGACAAATCTATAATTGTCATCTAATCAAAGCTGATGAATAAATAACACTGTAATATTATTATAACTTACATTTTTGATAATAATCATTTTGATAACACTGACATATATTGTAATATATTGTATTTGTAACATGTTGCAACCATCCCCAAACAATGTTGCAACTGTCCCCGGGCCCGGGGTCAGTTGCAACATCTGACTCCTTACATTCAAATGCAAATTGTGAAAAAATGTAGATTCTGTATTTATCTTTAAATGGTTTAGACTATTAACAGACAGATGTAAGATTATTGTATAAACAATTGGTTTGTCTAATCCAAACCGTCTCTGAGTAACAGAGCCAAATTCAAAAAGTGTTGCAACTGTCCCCGGTCTCCCCCTACATAACTACAGCTGCGACGAATCTGCTGCGACGAATCTCAAACACTGTTTTTCGCTTTAAAGTGACAAGTTTTGCGTGCTCTCCCTTTTGCACCGAGAAATGTGGGGCAAAAGTGAGTTGTGCATCTGTAGAGGCAGTGGGCGGAGCCTACATGAATATTCATGAGTTTCCCGGGCATGTGCGTGTGGAACTGCTCACTTTAGTTCACGCGATCGTTTCTCAGCAGGTTTAATGGATTATTTCAAAAAAAGGTAAATATAGTTTCAGCGCGAACTTACATTGTGTATCGTTTCATAAAGTTTTTATTAATTTGCACGTTTTTTGTTAATTTGTACTACTGAGCACAATTTGCAACTTTCTTCTCAGAGTGACTGTGGAGGATGAAATCCTTCATACTTTACTGGAACTAATGAGTATCACATCCAGGCACCTGAATCGGCTCTATAAAAAGCCAAAAGTCCGCTTGACAACAATATGCATCTGGATGATTGCCAATTACAACACTTTTCTCCATTTGTTGATGAATAACAACTGCCATGATCATTATATATATTTTTTAAATACAGTCAACCTATTTCCTGTGGATGAAAGTAGCAAGTTTGTTGAAAAAGGAGCAATATATAATAAGCCTAATTTACATAGAGAGAATGATTGTTTCAGAGCATTTAACTCCTAGTCAAATTGGATTGCAGTTACCTTACTCTTCTCCTCTATACGTGCAGCCTGTCTGCAAGGAGGATGCCAGATGGAAGAACCTGTGAAAGAGAAAGCAAAAAATAACTAAAAAGCCCATGTAAAGTATTTGACACTTCAGCCACAATTTTAATGGCTGTATGTATTGCATAAAAAAAAAAAAAAATCTTCCCTGAGCCATTTTTGCAAATACTTTTAACAAACTGGTGTCATAGCACGAATGGTGTTATATAGCACGAATAATACAGTTCAAAAGTTAGTATAATTTTTTTGATAAAAATTTATAATTTTATTCAGGCCAGGGTGCATTATATCAATCAAAAGTGACAGAAAGTGACTTTACTATTTCAAATAAAGGCTGTTGAACTTTCTATTCATCAAATAATCCTAAAAATCCAAACAAATATTAAGCAGCACAACTGTTTTTAACATTGATTATTATCATGTAAAATATCAAGTGTTTCTTGTGAATCAAATATTAGAATGATATAACAATGATATGATATTATAATTATTTTTGAAGGATCATGAGACACTAAAGACTGGCGTAATGATGCTGAATATTCAGCTTTGCCCTCACATGAAAAATTTTTTTTTTTTTTAAATTTATATTTAATTTTAAAATATATTAAATATATATATTTATACAGTATATTGACAACTTTGATCATTTGTTTCATTCAAGCACTTCATGTATATACTTGGATACTATTATAGTTTCTAGTTTTTTGTTTTGAATATTACATGTAAAATGAGTTTTATTGTATTGTAGGATTAGTGTGAATACAATTTCAGCATCAGAATCACACCTTTTCATCATGCAAATTTAATGAGATTTAAGTTACCTTGCAGGTACATCTCTTCGCCCTCCCCAAACATCTGCTCACAGCGTGCACATCTGGCACATGTGGGATGGTAGTGCTTTTCTCCAGCCTGCAAAAGACAAACAGAGCACACATCAGTCATTCAACTCCGCTGCATAAAATTATGAATTAACCCTTGACCCTTATACCTCGGGTCTTCAGTGACCCGGGACGTCATTCACTACCCTCCTCCTCATTCATTTTTTTAAAGTTAGACATCAACCTTCTTAGTATTCCTCAATCAATTGATTACTCAATTGAACAAGAAATAAATAATACAATTATAAAGAATGCCTGTTTTACCATTTGTTTTTTGTACAAATTGTGTAAGTTTAAGGTGTGTAACAGTGTAAGTATGTTTTTCTCTACAACAATAATTTAATCTTTGATGACTGAATAAGTGCAATTCATCTTTATTCCACAAGGATATGAAGATGAAAACAAAAAAATAGGAAGAATCATTCGCAAAACTTGAAATAGCTTAGCGATTTACTGCAGAAAAAGCACTGAATGCAATCAAATAGTGTCACGGCCACTTGATGGATCTAGTGAAAAGCTGTCAGCGATCAAAATATTGATTCTGAAGATGTTGAAAATTATAGTTTTGAGAATATGTTTGAGATCGCAAATATAAACCAGATGTTGAATGTACTGGGAAATGAGCTCTGACAAGGACAGTGATGATGGTAAAAAAAATCTGCTCAAACTGAATCCTTCCAAGTAGCCTGACTACCTTCCAAGCTCCAAAAGGTAACAAAATATGATTTATTTTATTCTTCTATAATTGTTCCTTTAATATCAGGAGAGTTTTATATTATTGCAACCGGTAGATAGATCCGGGTCGCTAAAGACCTGAATATGTAATAATGATTAGCAAAACATTTATGCATTTAAGGGTTGATTTAAACACAAAACATATAACTCAAAGTAATATGTATTTAATCACATGGAGAGAATATTAAGACTAAATTTGCCATAATCATTCTGACAATGTAATTAATTGATTTACTCCACAAATAATTACAGTTATCTAATAAAGTTCAAATGCTAATAGCTGAGAAATTGCACTATATGTGTTTGAACAGTAGAGGGAACACAGAAAGAGGAACTAGCGGTGAAAAGCTGCCACACTTCACCTCTTATGGTCACATAACGTTCATTTCATTTTAAAACTTTGACAAGACCAATATCAATATCAACAACAACAAAAATAAAAAGTCTTGTCCTTATATTTTCTCTAGTTTTCTATTAATTAATATGATAATTAATCATTATAGTGTTTCTAAGAGCTCTGTCAGGCTGTAGTTTTGTAATTTTCCTTTAAATATTTGGTGTAAATCTTTTCCAGGTTATAGTTTTAGTTTATGAGGTAAATAGTTCTAGACTGTTCTAGAGTACAGATTTGTCAAATCTATTTCATCTTTTATATTTTCCAAATCTATTCTCATCTATCGGAAATGTTCAGCATGCTGCGTCGCGCTGCTTTTAGTGTCAACACAGATGTTGATTTAATTTCATGTGCATTATAACCTGCACTAGAATATCTACTCAGCCCCTCCATCCTCTTTAAACACAGCTTCAGTCCTGCCACTGGAAATGTCATGACATTTCAGGTTCAGATACGATTCTCAGTCGGTGCTAAAGACTAAATTGGGCCAAAAAAGACCCACTCTGATTTTTCTCTTTCGGTTTCCATCGGAGCAGTTATGTAAATGGACCAAACGGTTTAAAAATCCCCTCAAATACACAATAAAAACCTTTACCTTTGATTACCTCAATAACCTGAGGGTGTATAAGCTTGTAAACTGGCAATACTCCTGAAAGGTGGGCTTATTAATCTTGCTAACATGAGGATAACAGGTATCAGCTAGTCTTCAGTTCATGTAAAAAAATAATTGCCGAAGGCAAAAGAGTATGCCAAAATACCATTTTGCATGACTTCATTTATTTCACATCACCTTAAAGCACTTGGCACGGCAGTTAAAAAATACCATCCTAAGCTATGATGTCACACAATCTAATTCTGGGATACGGTGGCAGTGCCAATGGGACAGAGTCACTATAGCAACAGTGTGCAACTTCTGACAAATATCTAACAAACACACAGCTTTATACGCTGATTTCACGCAGCCGTTATTTTGAAATCGAAAGCGAGGCTCCGGTGGGAAGAAAACCGGAAGTGTCGCCTTTAATCATAGGAGAGTCGCGAATGCGATGGTGTTTTGTTGTGTTTAATGTAGAAATGAGTTATTTTAAAAATGTACATATATTTCTTTTATACTTTAGACTATGTACAGTGAAATTAATTTATAAAACATTATTTTTTTAATATATAATTCAGAAAGTAAAAAAAGAAGCAGGGACGAACTATATACATATCCTATATTGTATATTAACATCCAATAGTGTAAATCGCGGCAGCAGCTTCAGGTTGGTAATCCGAGGCATTGTTGTGTATCTGTACTTCCGGGGTTCTTCCCACCGGAGCCTCACTATCGATTTCAAAATGGCGGCTGCGTGAGATCAGCGTATAGAGCTCTAAGGAACACGAAGTTGTGTATGTGATAAATATGATAATGCATAAAATAGACCAAATTTGGGAAAATAGACCTGAAATATTGATGACTTATCATCAGTGGTTAAATTGGGCCGGGGCTCTCCGGGGCTCAGCCCCGGCACATAAGCCTGCTCGTTTGCAGTCAGTTGCCTACTGGAAATTATGTCACATACAATTTGATGAAAGTGATGCTTTTGAAAACATATTTCTGACAATAAATGAAATGGCATGTCTATTTTGTCTCGGCGGAGCTGAGATGAGAAAAATCGGAACACGGCCGTATTTTTGTTCAGCTGCTTAATCTCGTTGTCAGTCGACCATGATCGCGCACCGCTCGCGCATGCGCATCTGACACGGATAAATGTACGCAGCAATAATGAATGTTCCTGGGAGACCGTGGTTGCGCGGGATGTGGATGTTCCAGAAATGTCAAAAAAAGTGCCCTGGCCTTGAATGACAAGGTAAGGAAAATAAGACTAAATCAAAATGAAATAACCAGGACTAGGTTGACCATGTGATTTTTCTCAGGAGATGTTTTGAGCATTTTACTTCAGATACCGGATTATCAGCAAACTGCCAAGAGAATTGCTAATTTAACGTTAGCTGGCTACTTAAAATAAACTAGCAATCTATTCAGTCAGCATATTTGTATTTGATCTGTGTGAATTACAGAAATATAAGACTTGCTAGACCTAAGTTACTTTTAGCTACCAAGCTCTGTGGTTAATGAAAATTAAATCAAGCATTTATTCTCCAACTTTCAGAGATAAATTGAAATGAGTGGAGCATATTCACCCAAGAAGAGGAAACTGACTTACTTCTTCAAAAGGTGGGGTGATATTCCAGACATGTTTAGCATGACTAGCTCTGTAACATGTTGGCAGTAGAGATGGGACAGTATGAAAATGACCAAAATTATCACAGTGTTCGGTATTATTGCGGTATTTTTAAAAGTGTGTTCAATATGTTCAGAAAGCACTGACAGCCTGTCAGTGACAGGCCTACACAAGCTGAAATAGTTTCAAAAAGTGTAACAGTGCTTAATATATTACAAGAATATAGGCAATATGCTTGTAAAAACTATTGAAAACGGTCTGAAACACTGAAAGAACTTGAACCAGAGATGTCTGGCTGAGATCCAGGAAGATTTATTTACAACTCCAACGTGAAGTCAACTATGAAGTTGTATTTGACGTTACATGCGTGTGTGTGTGTGTGTGTGTGTGTGTGTGTTGTCGTAGTAAAGAGAGAGAATGGGAGAAGGAAGTTTGTATGAGGTGGACCTGGTCACCACAGACCCAAATCTTCTCAGCTGTTGCTACTGTCATATGCTGCACTGTCTCTCCATGTGGCACATTATGTTTGGCACATTGTATGGGTCACTATATCATAACAAGGTATTACAACGTGTAATCAAGTGATGACTGATTAGCAGTAATGTAAATGCTAAATGTCCTAATACCTGTTGCAAAGTAAATGCTCTTAACCTTGCAGTTTTTCACATATCATGTAATACTCAATTTCTCCATTTCTTTGCACAAAACTCTCCAGAAAGTGCTATTTAATGGTTTATTTTTCAAAAAAAAAATTCCCGGGGGGGCATGCCCCCGGACCCCCCTAGGGAGAGCACCCCCACATAATAAATCCCAATTTAACCCCTGCTTATCATCCTGTACTAGGCAGATTTTTGTTCGATCAAATGTTCTCTAGAATGTGTCCCTCCCATTGATTCATGGCTGTGATATAACTAAAGCCTATTGGCTGATTCAAATCTGAAATATATCCCACCCAAAACCGAGTTGTTATTGTTAAAGGTCCACCACCACTCAAAACCAAAATAAAGTGTTCCAACCAATCACCGACAGGGGCGGGTGTTGTGAGGTTTTGCGCTCGTACACGGCTGGACGCGAAGTCGGAGCAACACCCGCCCCTGTCGGTGATTGGTTGGAACACTTTATTTTGGTTTTGAGTGGTGGTTGTACCCATTTGTTTTTGTGTGCAGATTTCAGAGCCTATAGGCTGCATACAGAGACGCGTTTTTTTGACAGCCTGCTTATGGGGCGGGCAGCTAGCGGATCGTTAGGAAAGATTAGACATTTATTTTTGGGCCTGAAATCACTGATACAACCTTTAACAAAACTATTAAAAGTGATTTTCCTTCATTGAAATAAAAAATATATATAAGATAAAAAACGTAATCTTAAAAAACTTCAACTATCTGAAATAAAACTGAAATATAGTACTAATAAAGTACTGAAAAACTTCAATAAAAATGAGGCTAAATAGAAATAGTTTTAAACTAATAAAAAAGACAAAAGCACATAACATTTCTCAAGCTTAAAACAAAATTAAAATGAAAACCAATTCAAAATATTAATAAATACTACAATAAATCATTCAAAATATTAAATCATTCTACGATAATACATAACACTTTTCATTTTAATAAGAACGTTTCAATCTTCCACAATTTTCTGGTCTTTAAAGAAGAAAATGGGGTCCATTTTGATTTCATGTTGAGTTTAAACAATGTTAACAATATAATTATGCCATCCTTTCATCTACTTCCATCCATTAAGGAATTCATTCATTAAAAGATCACTGCCAAATAGTAAAGATTTTCTTCAAACCTCAAGTACTTTTCCAGTGATGTATTTCTTGCAGGTTTCACACTGGATGCCGAACATGGCGTGGTAGTCTGCCTCACAATACGGGATCCCATCCCTGGAGAACATCAACACACATTACAGTAGATGTAATTCAACTCAAAGATGGTGACAAGTCTCTGTTTGCTCTCTGGCCTTTCATATTAGAGCACATCGATAACCTTGATTCATTCTAGTGGGTTCAGCGGGCTTTCATATCACATTACTACGACTGATAAAAGACACACAAGCACCCATCTACACATTCGCACACACATGAACAGGAATAGTGGGACTAACTTGCTGATATATTCGGCATTAAGCACTTTATTGCACACTTTGCACTTGAAGCAGCCAAGGTGCCAGTGCTTGTCCAACGCCACCAGAGACTGCTCATTTTTAAACTCCTTTCCACAGCCACAGCAATCTGCAGAGAGAGCGAGACAAAAGTGTAGTGTAGTACTAATGAAACGCCAGAAAGGGCTGTCATTGCAGACATTTAGGAAATGAATGGGTATTGGGTAAGAGAGTGCATATTACATATAATGGAAGCAGATAGCAATGCAAAAACACAGAGAACTTACTGTACACAGCCTGTGGGGGTGCCGTGCTGTTGACTGGCACAGGCTGAGTGCATTTCTCACAAATGCACTCCTTCCCATTAAACGTCACGCGGTCCCCAGCTGGAAACGGCTGCCTGCCAGAAATACACACACACACACACACACACAAGTTATAAAGTCACTTTCATGTGAGGATGAATTTTAAACTAGTTTGTAGTAAACCATTTTAAATTAGGCTCAGATGTAGGGGCACTACAATATAAATGTGAAAAATGCACAACAGGGTGACAAAACGAAACATTTCAGCACATTAGCAGTTTGCAAAAATTGCGAGAAATTGTCATGAGACAAACACTGCTTTGTTAATCTTTTAAAGTTAATCAAATAAACTAAGCATAAGCAAAGGCAGGTGCATTCTTAAAGGGATAGACAGTTTGCCCAAAACATTAATTTAATAAAAAAATAAAATTTCTATTTAATCAAGAAGTTTTGTTTTCCATTTAACAAAAAGCAATGGGGACAGATGTTGTCGAGCTCCACGAGTTACAAAAAAGCCACATAAAAGAAAGCTAAATATTTTTGCACTATATTTCAAGTCCTCTAAACCTGTACCAGTCACTGTTTTAATGAAAAAAACTCAGTAGCAATAACGGGCCTACTGTAACATCTTTGTACATTTGCATATTCAAACTGCCACATCACAGCCAGTTATTACACACATTATGACAAACATTATTGGTGTCAGACCTGCTGCAACAGGTCTCTGCATGAGATAACAGAGATTTCAGAGCTGTGGGGAGGGTTTTTAGAGAATAATTATTAAAACTTCAGAGTGTTCTTCACTCAAAATATGTGAATGTCTCACATGAATGTCTCACAATGTCACATATAAAGCCAAATACTTTTGTCATTTTTGGAAATTGACAGCACAATCAGTTTGATTGTACACTTTTAAACAACTATATTAAAATAATTTTAAATTGTAATTAATTTTAAATAAGAATAATAACTATAATATTGAATAACTACAGTATAAACTATTCAAATGCATTGTGTAGCTAAACCTTAACTGAATTAAGTAAGATAATTAAAACCAGAAAGATTTTTTAAAGAATAACTGCTGTAGCACTAGCATGTTTGTACTAAACTAGCAAAGATCCCTGCCCTAGCATGCACACATTAACAAGCTTAATAGTATAGAATAAGCATTATTATTTACAGTGTATGAAAATAAAAATCTTAAATATTCAACCCAACATCTAATTTTGTGTTTCACAAGCTTTATGTTTGTGCTAAAATGAATTGGGCAGGAATAAGAACTCTTGGTTGAGTGAAGCAGGCCTTCATAAGAGAGGCTTGATGGCACAGGTTCAATCATATCTGGCTGATAGTTCAGTTTGAAAGCTGATGATATCACGGTATGTTGATCATCATCTCTCTTGCTCTCATCACCCAATGGAAGAGTGAATGTTTGAATCCTATTAACACACCATTGCCTCATTTTGAATTGAAACCTGATGTGCTAGCCAATGTTATGCCAAACTCTTTGTGATGGATGTTGATTGCCTTTTTTTCTTGGTATAACAATGAATACTCTGTTCCTGTGGTTGTTGGCTCAATTTACTTTGTAAAAAAAACAGCCATCATTCAAAAGAAAGAGCTACTTTGCAGACCTCTGTTCACACCTACTAGCTTGCCATTAAAGTTATAATAATAGCAGTAACAATCATTTCTAACTGGCAAACATAGAAACAGTATGTGTTGGAATTGGCTGTATAGAGTCATCCAGCGTAACTACAAAGGAGATATTTACAAGGTGATTTAAAATCTAGTCGCACCCAAGATATCAATTGGGTATACCGTGTCCACAGAAACATGGGCATCGCTATGGAAATGTAGGAGGGACTCTTCCTGAGCAACATGTCACATGCACATACACAACATCCATTCAGAGACTGAGGGACACCCTACACCACTCTGGAAATAAGTGGCCTGGGAGTGGAGCATACACTTCATGTTCTTACTGAAAGCTCATGGGTGCCCTTTCCTTCCTGTCCCTCAGTAACAAGACTGCCCACTTATAAAATTCACTCACACGCAGTTAGTGGCAGAACCTTTAGAAATGATATAGTTATAATTTGATATATGATATAGTTAAGCAATATTGAGTAACGAGTGCCTTTTTTTCCCTGATTAGCACAAGTACAAATGTGATACTGATTTTACAACAGTTCAATGAGCTAATATTGTGTTCTATTTTAGACACAATATTGCCTCTTTTTGCTCAATTTTGCCAACGAAAAACAATCTGCGTTTTCAACGAATCGGGTGAACCAATGTTTCATTGGCCCTTTTATAAAGAGAGACATTTACTTAATTCCAGAAGGATTCAGCTGTTAGCAATAAATTGAATGAATGAATGACTTCAAGATTATATATACTCATACATACATTTGATACTGAATAAGCTTTGTGAATAACATTTTGAAGTCTGGTTACAGATGCCTTACCTCCCCCAAATTGTTAAATGTACCAATAGTGAATGTAAGCTAGTGTTTGCTAGTGTATGCATGCGAGTCTTACTTGCAGACGGCACAGACAAAGCATCGTGGATGGTATGTCTTGCCCAGGGCGGACACAACTTCCCCTTCAATGAACTCTTCACAACTGAAGCAGCGGGTGCCATAGAGTCGCTGATAATCCAGAGTGCAGATATACTCGCCTTGTCGCACAAAAAAGCCTCCCTGAGCCAAGTCACATCCACAAACTGCAGAAAGAGAGAGAGAGACAATACAGTTAAAGCAACATAGGGCTAAACTTTAATGATAACATAAATTGCCCAAAATGTTTCATTCATTCAAGTCAAATGAATTAGTGAAAAACCTGAACCCTGTTGGTGCTTCAGTGTACTGTTTCTCACAGCCACGTGCAAGTTGAATCAAGTTTTTAAACTGGAATGTATTCTAATAAACTAATATAATATACAATATTGACAAGGAAAAATCAAACCATTAAATAAGTATCAAAAAAATATTTGAGATTATTGAATAGACTTAATTTCATCGGCTCAGTTATTTTTAAAATATATCTTTTTAAATAGAGAATAGTATTCAATAGCATATGGTAATGAAAATAGTATTGAGAATAATTACATTTCACTGATATTATATTAACTACTGAAATTGTAGCACTACAACAACACTAGTTGTCAATAAAAATCCATAATGACAACCCAAATCACACATTTGGGTGTGTGTCTATTTGTTTTTGTAATTGTACAAGTAATTGTACAAGTAATTGTTGTGTGTGTCTAATCAGTATCAGCACACCATGACATCATCAACTCACATGGAGATTGGAGACTGGGCAGGTGCATGAGTGGACAGGACAAAACAAAATGAAACGCAACCTTCCCCTAATTTTCCCCTCTCTCTCATTGACTCTCTCCATCTCTCCCTGCACTCTCTGTCCTTTTCTCACAGTCCTTTTTCCACTAAAACAGGAACCACACCAGGAACACAATACATACAGACACGCTCCGATGACATCATTCTCAGGGCCGATCCATTTTCCACCTCCTCTGAGGTAAATGATAACTGTGGAATTTCCTTCTCTCCCATGGCTTTACTTTCTGTCTGTGCAGAGTGGAGATGTCTCATTGTGAATAGACCTTATTCACAGCAGCGCCATCTTTGATTTTTAACAGGAATGAAAGCAAGGCTGTGAGGGATAGACCGCCATCTCTTCAGTGGGTTGTACTGCTATTAAATGTGTTTGTGGATTGTTCTGCTGACGAAACCATGCAAAAATATGTTTCTGAGAAATTCCAGTAGACCAATATAATCTGTTTAAAATTATTAGTGATCTAGGAGCTTTATACAGCTTTTTACAGCGGATCCAATTGAAAACACAGTAAGTCTATCCCCCACAGCCTCACTTTCATACCTGTCATGGCGCTGGTCTGAATAAGGTCTATAATCGAAAGAAATTTACCTCTTTCTTCAGTCCTTGTATTTGTCTGCTATCATAATTTTAATGGTAAAAGGACTGTAAAAATGTCACGGTAAAAACCTGATAATTGATTAATAGTAAGTTTCCTTGGTATATATGCTGAAAAACATTTATGGGGATATGTAACACTTGGGACATGTAACTCATTTGTGTCTGTGTATTTTTATTTGTTGCTTGTAACATACATCAACTTGATGCAACCTGGACACATCATCAGTGATGTTACCTGGGGTCACGGAGTGTTTCGGGTCTTTCAAGCATCATACACTCTCACCCAGGCGACCCAGCTGGGGTTGATCAGGCCCCAACTTCTGTCCAGGTAGCCCTACACCACCCATGGTTCTCATCTCCTTAGCCACAGCCACCTTGAGGCAACTTCTGCTGACTCTGTGACCTCTTTGATAACCCTTCGCTAACTGGCCCCTATGATGCCCAGGATGTTATAGGTCCTGCAGAGAGACTGGCCAGCAAACCCCCTGCATCCCACCTCAATGGGCTCACACCGCGCTCGCCACCCATTGTTCCGGCACTCCTCCACTAGCTCAGCATATTTTTCCCTCTTCCTCTCATTGGCCTCCTCGATCCGGTCCTCCCAGGGTACTGTGAGTTCCAGGAGAACAATCTGCTTGGAGGTCTCTGAGATGAGTAACATGTCATGCCGCAGCTTTGTGGTGGCAACAGTTTCTGGGAATTTCAGTTGCTTCTCCAGGTCAACTTTCAACTCCCAGTCTTGTGCTGTTGCTAGCAGGCCAGATGAGGTGGACTTGGCAGTTAATGGTGGCTTCTCCCCAGCCCGGACGAAAGCAATTGTGTTCTTAACTGGGTGGAGGCGCTTGCAGTCACTGCTCTCACCAGTGCCCTGTGCCGTAGCCGTGACTCAGCCATATTCACCGCCTCTGCTGTCCTCCACCTCCGCCCTGTCCTCACCTTGATCCCAGCCTGGGAGATCTTCGGGTCCTGTGACTCTCTATATTACAGCACCTCCCTGGCACGGCCCACCTTGAACTCCTCATTCAGGCTTCTGATAGGGAGCTTCAGCTTGTTGTTCTTGCCATACAAGGCGATGCTGCTCAGGCTTTGATGTAGACCCAGCCACTTCCGTAGAAACCTGCTGACTCTCCTCTCAAAGCCCTCGATGGTGGAGATTGGAACCTCATAAATCAGGAGGGGCCAGAGAATCCGTTGGAGACAACGGTAACGCATTTGTGTCTGTGTATTTTTAAGGAATAACAGGTGAAACACTGAGACCATGCTGAAACAAAAAAGCAGTGAGCATCTCTCTGAGCATCTAACAGTCATCGGCTTGCCTCTGTAAGATCCCATTTTATATGACATATAACCAAACACTTGGTTATTACATAAGAGCTTAACAGTGTTAGCACTCAGAAAACAGACCCTACCTCTTGCTCTTTCACACACACAAACGAATGTGTACTAATTTGCGTGTTAGCACAACACAATGCATTCTAATGTTCCGCTCGTAGTAAAAATCCAAACAATAACATAGGAATGTTGGTCAGGAAATAGCAGGCATATTTTCCGCATCTGCTCAAGAGTGATTGGTTGGTGTCCATGATATGGAAGGTTAGCTAGGTTATAAGCATATCGGGTGTGACAATGTGTGAATTCTGTTCCAAACATATTAAAACTTCCTCCTAAAAGCACAAATGGTCTCAAAGATAACCTGTAAGGCAAGAGGGCAGCACACACACCCAAGGGCAAGGCTAAAAATAGCATTGAACTTCTTATTTCATCAAGCAAAATTGATATTCCAATAGAAGCCATGGCTGCTTTATTTAAATGAATTTGACGAATAATAGACATGCATCTTATTAAAAAAAAGTTACATAAGATACTCCAAACAGACTATAGGGTGGTTTAAGCTATTTGGGGGGGTTTGGAGGGGCGGGGTTGGGCTTTTTTGTTATTATTACATATTTTGAGGGGGATTTTTGCTGGAAAATTTAAAGTTTTTGTTGCCAGGGACCCACAAATGCGGTGATCCCCTTGCGAGGGACCTTCCTAAAATATAAAATGGACCCATGGACCCCAGTTCAAAAACCTCTGCTCTAAGCACACTTTTGCCCATCAACTACTAAAGTATGTAACCCAAACCGTGCAGTGATAAGAAGTCCTCAACATTGGGCAGGGTATGTCTTTCAGCCTGCCAGTATATTTAGCTCAGCTGCAGACAGAAAACAACACCTGAATAAGAGGAGCAAAGCAACACTGCTCTCATGATCAAACAGATGCCACAGTCCTTGCTGAAAGTGTGCAAGTTATAATGCTAGTTATAATTTTGAAGGATGTTTTCATCCAAAACAGCAAACACCAGAACAATTCCTGGAACATCCCTCCCTGAGGTTAAGTGCTCCAGATGGACACCCCATCAGCACTTTGGGAATAAACATTTTGGGTGCTTAAGCTCCTATGAATATCACACTTGCTGTATGATGACTGAAAAGCTGGAAGATTGTAGATACTGGAAGTATGATTTTGGCTTTCAAAAATGCAGATAAATTAGACAACATGAAATAAAAATAATATCACAGCTGAGGAGGTTACAAGCAGCACTAAAAAGGGGATGGGTTGGGCTAGAAGAAATGGAACATGGAAAAATGATGGTACAAACAAGAGTAATCGGGAGGGTGAGTGAACCTGAAAACTTCAGTATATTGATATTGGACTTGAAATCAAATCCCTGGATGGAAATTCTCAACATGTCTGACTCTCTGAAACCTAAACTTTGCAATGCAAGAAGAGCAAGTAAACAAGATAATAAAACGGGTTACACTGAGGGCAAAAGCAATTCCTTTGCACACATTTCGTACCTGAGACACTGAAAACCCAAGATAGACACAACAATCTGGGAAGCAATCGGTGAAAGAGTTAAACCTATCGGTGGAACTGCAAGTGTAAATCTCTTTCCTCAAGGCCAAGGAATTGCGAAAGCTAGCGCCAGTGACATGTAATTGGAAGGACTCATATCAACAGAGGGAAGCGTTTTATTCCTGAAGGGTAATATAACCCCTCTACACACCGTCTAAGCCAATACTAGCTAGCTCTAGTGTTCCAACTGAATTCTCTGGCAAAATCTAAAATGGTGCTGGTTCGCATGCTTTCAGGGAGTTGTTCTGGCTGGAGAGGGTCTGCTGTTCCTCTACATGTGGGGGATTGCATTTTCACAGCCTAAAATCAGACTTTCAACAATAATCCAGCAGACAGGCTGCCTTTAAGTCACACCTGACTTTAAGTTGTTTTTTTAGTTTTATTTTTACAAAAGTTAAATATTGTGTACTCTGTTGGCATTCCATGAGTTCACATAAGCCATTTTTCCACCATCGGGCCAAACTGTTGCTTTACCGTTTCATTATTATTGAATTGTGTTACTTTGCTCAAAGGCAACACACAAGTGACCATTTCTCAGTGTTTGTAATCATGCCGTGCCGAGCCAAGCTGAAGTGGAAATATAACTAGAACCATTCTTATGACCGATCGGCCCGACGCTGGAAAAGTGGCTGTATATGACAGCAGCTTCAAAAAATAAGAATTTTGGAAAACTGGGAAATCTTAGATTGTGGTGAAAAATCTTAAAATCAGAAAATATAAATCAGAATTTTGTAACGTGTAACAAGGACACATTCAAATAAAGTGTTACCAAAATATTACTGTCATTTTATTAAAACTTGTATGTCATGTATTCAAATATATTTGTAATTATTACACATTTGTAACGATGAAGTTCCAATTTAATACATTTCAAATATATTAACTTGAGGGTAGCTTTGAGGTAAGACTACCTCATCATAAACAGTATTACAATATTGCATCCTGCAGATGATGCAGAAAACAAGGTATCAACACACCTTTGACAATGAACAGTTCATCAATGTTGTCATCCTGATGAACGGAAGAGCTTATGCGTCTACATTTTGGCTGAGGATCACAAGCTCTATAGCTGTGACATTCACCTTGAGAGTCACTACAGTACAGGGTGTTCTGTTCTAACTGCAGCTGAGTGTCTCTAATTACCTGCAATCACACACTAATTTGATCGATAACTAACGCATGAGTGCAAATTAGTGTGCACCAGTATAATGCAGGTGAACATGGACATGTAACTACCTGACTATCTACACAGCAGAGAGAATAGAATATAAAAGAAAACACATCTCTGAACAAGCACACAGACAAATCCAAACCACTGTCCATGAAAGGCCTGGGCTACTAGCCAAAGAGAACTAGTGTACTGAATAAATACTTGCACAACAGCAAAATACAAAAAAACACATACACATAAAGAGAGTCAGATTGACCACTCTTCTAATACAGCAAAGTGAAATGTGTTTAATTACAATCGATTATGTTTTTTTTTATATATTTTTTTTTTTTATGACAATTAAACATCAAGGAATTACATCAATTGAATTACTTCAAAAGTGTTTTTTGTCAAAAATATAGATGGAATATATTTGTTGTTATATTGTTGTGTAATGTTGTAGCACATTTTCCATATTGCAAATTACTATAAAAACAGTCACATTGTTTTTAAAGTCATACCGGGTATTATCTTTTAATCTGCGGTCTTGTGTGTGTGAAGGGCATACAGTATAACAACTACATAATTGGGTTAGAGGTATTAGTGCTGTTGTGATGATACGTAAAATGTGCACTACAGATCAGCTGCATGCTTTGAAAAGAGATCGCAAAACAGAAACAAAATATCCACACCATTATGACCATATTGTCTGATGTGAAATTACATAACATGGATTGGATTTAAATTACTGGAATGACCTATAATGTTGGATAACAATACCGTAATACAACGTTTTTTTTTTTTTTTTTTTTAAGTTTACTCACAGTGGCTACTTTTATTTGATCAAAAATACAGTATAAAGTCATATTCAAATTAAAATAACAGTTTTCTATTTTTATTTATACAAAAATGTCATTTATTCCTGAGATGGCAAAATTGAATTTTCAGCATCATTACTCAAGTTTTCAATGTCACATGATTCTTCATAAATTATTCTAATATGCTGATTTGCTACTCAAGAAACGTATTATTATTATTATTATAACAGTTCCTTAATATTTTTTGTGGACAGCAACGTAACTGCAAAGTTACGGTGTGGAAAAGCCCCAAAGAGGCTTAACACCCGGACTGTTGTGTGCCCAGTGTAAAGCATGGGGCTGGATCAGTGATGGTTTGGCCTGGACAGTGTTGGGAAGGATACTTTCAAAATGTATTTCGTTACAGAATACAGAATACATGCCCGAAAATGTAATTTGTAACGTATTCCGTTACGTTACTCAATCTGAGTAACGTATTCTGAATACTTGGATTACTTCCACATTGAATTGCATTTTATAAGTGTAGGAATGCGGAATGGTGATGCGGTGGTGACGCGTTGTAACATGTGGCGCTGCCAATAAAGCACCTAAAAGCTGTCACAACGAACCAGCAAAAGTAAAGATTATGAATATTTAAAATATAGCAATAGACATTTTAATTGTTTATTAATAAACAAGTGTTTTCTGTGTAACTGTCACCTGCAAAGACGAAGTTGACGATGCTGACTCGCGATCTTTGCAAAAAAAAGTTTTTTTCTAGAAGTCTGGAAAAGGCACAGTCTTTTAGTGCCGCTTTCAGAGCGCGCGCACGTCTGTAACATTGTTTTTTCCTCATAAATGTGAACGCGAAAAATTTAATAAAATGAATATTTTATGTTCTGTGGAGAGCCAACCCTTCTTCATCCGGTGGGTAGTATTACTTTTGGTTTCAGCAGTGTAATTCACAGAAGTAGGCTAAATATTTTGCCACCTAAAAGTTAAAGATTTTTTTGTGTCACGCATGTTTATTTCCCTCAAATTAAATAGAAAACGCAAGTGTAGACAGATATTTTTCTAATGTCTGGACTCCTTTATTAGGGAGTATGGATATAAACAGACGTTTTTAAATATATTCGTAAATGCATTTTCTGAGAATTTCTATTTCAAGTTATTTCAAGTTTTGACTGCAAATGTCACATTCATTACGCTGGAATTGCCCAATTTCAAATTATTTATTTTGTAGTGTAGGTCTACATATTTTATAATGTTAACTTCAAATAAGTGGTAGCATTAGATCTGGACGGGAAGGATAACTCTGGGAGTTGGAAGGGGTGTGTCGCATGCCGAGTTGCCTTAATTTATTTAGAGAGTGAATAAACTCATGAAACAAAGAAGTATCGTAATGTAATCCCTTGATTTCAACAATGTAACTGTATTCTAAATACCAACTATTTAAATTGTAACTGTAACGGAATACAGTTACTCATAATTTGTATTCTGAATACGTAATGCCGGTACATGTATTCCGTTACTCCCCAACACTGGGCCTGGAATATTATGGCATTTCTTACTGTGCTTGAAGGGCACGTCACTGCCAAGTAGGAGGACCATGTGTGCCCATTGCTTCAAACATTGTACCCTGAAAGTGGGGCCATGTATCAGCATGGTAATACACTCACAGCAAGACTTGTGACAGAATGGTTTGATGAGCATGAAAGTGACCTGTGAAGTCACCAGATCTAAATATTTTTGAGACATTTTTAGGTATTGGAGAGTGAGTTTGAGCATCACACAGTGACCTGGCCACTGTTCTGGAAGAGGAATGGCTCAAAATCCCTCCGGCCACTTTTAAGGACTTGTATCTGTCATTCCCAAGACGAATTTATGCTGTATTGGCTACAAAAGGAGTATACACCATACTAATAAATTATTGTGGTCTAAAATCAGGTTTTCAGTTTCATTGTCCAACCTCTGTATATTACATTAACAATAAACATCAAAAGTTTACACAATACCATGTTCTTTACCATGTCCATGTTCTTTACCATATACAACTGGACATTCTAACATCTAAATCCAAAATAGGGATATAAAATCCTAAACGGGAAATATTATTCTTAAGTTTTTAGATAAATCTAACAATCAATACTACACTGACCCAAATCCAACATTAACCATGATAAGGAAATCATTGTGCATTATTTGATTTATTTATCTTTTTTTTTTTTTTCTTCAATTGAGGACATCACCAAATGAGGTTTTGTAAGATTTAGATCCTTGCTGGGGACAACTCTGACTACAGTACAGCTAAGTAAAGGCCCAAACATCCCACACAACCAGAGCCCAAGAAGGGATTCATTAAAAGTGAGCTACTGTGCAAGCAGTTGTATTTCTAGATGATCCAGCATCTGTAACAAATAAAAATTTTTTTTAAAAAAAAATCATTATAGTTGCATCCTGCCTTTATTTTCTAGAGATATTTAATGATATTTGAGTGTTTGAGTAGAAATATTTAGAAAATATTCATTATGCAGATGCATCCTGCCTATCTTTTTAGAGATACTCAATGATATTTGAATCATTCTCGGCTGATCATAATCCAATTCTGATGGGACTATAGTACGTGCGTTAATTCTGCTGAATCCTTATGGATCTGAAGAGTTGTTATATGAGGTCAGTTGCGGTGGGAAACAGCTTGAAACAAGAATCTTGACATAGCCTTGAGCACACAAACACATTGTGCTCTGTCCTTGAGAAGGAAACAATTTAATTTTGTGTATTAAATCAGTCTGGCATGATTTAATTTAGCTGTGAAATATGTACTTGGAGGTTTCAACTAAAACAGCAATGACATGACAACTAAACAAAACAAATCAAAACCCAGGTAAATACTGATTCAAGATAAAACAAAAGCTATATTATGACAGCTCGTGTGTGATATGAACTCTACATCACTGTACTTAGATATATATTTGAATTACACAGCCAGTACCATGTGCACAGGTCCATGCATACTAGTATGTGCAGGCCTACAGTATGTGAAAGCATATCACTTGCAAAGTACACACTTATAAATATATGAGGCTCTTCATGTTTCAGATGTTGAACTCTGGTGCTGTCAGGATAGAGCAAAGAGAAGCAACATTATCAGCCTTGATAAAAAAAAAGAAGAAAAAAGGAAACTTTTAGGTTCGGGAAATTCATAAATAATTTCAACACTTAGATGAGGTATTAGGATTCCAGACTTTACTGTGATGTGTGTGTGCATGTGGATAGTTGGCACGTGTGTATCTGTGTGTTGATAATAAAAAATCACTAGGGTGTTCATGCAAACAAAAGGCAGCTGTATTAGGGTGTTTTCAGTAGGGTGTAGGTCAAACACACAACCACATATATTTTAAGAGGTCTTAAAAAATACTGGTATTTGATATGCACTGCTTTATTACTATTCAGATTTCTCTCTCCAGTTACATGAAAATTCAAAATTATATTTACATAAAAATGATACACTAAAGGGGAGTTTATGTCCATGATGCTATCTGTTAAAAATACACTTCCTATCTATTCAAGCCTGTTGAGAAAGGCTGCATGCATGTATATACAGTATACATTTTTATGCAGTATATGCATATTCTGATTAAATAACAAATTCAAATGTTTGAGCTCACATGTTTGGAATGAGTGTTGGGCGTGCTGAGTCCAGCCTTTATGGAGCAATGAAATCCCCACTGTGCAGAATAGCATTACCATGTTGTCATGGTGTGCATGAAACAAATACAGGCAGTTTTATGATAACTGAATTCCCCCACATGTCTCTGTCCTTCTCCAGACCTCCATATGCAGACTTCAAAACATCTTAGAATGACGCAATATCATCTGGTTTGTCTGATGTTTTACATAACAAATGAGTTGAAGTTGGTGTGACAGCAAACTGAGTGCTGGAATGACACACATTCAAACACAATTCCTGTAAAAACAACAACACCCACCCATATAACCAGTGTTCCTAGAATGACTCCTATATTACATTATACAACTGATGATGCATTGTACTTGTAATGGTAAGTTAAAGAAAAAATGTATGGCTAAGAATGTAAGTGCAAACTTTAAATTACAATTAAAGACTTTGATGCCTATAAATACTGACATTCCTTGCTGATCAGGTCCATCAATACGCTAAACAGGAAAAGGGAAAGATGCATATACTTTTTCTGACAATGTTCACATACTGTAAGTACCACGACGTATGCATGTGATGCTAATGCAGGAGACGGCCAATACTGAGCCGGCATTCTGACATATAACCAGGAAACGCTGCACTGTGTTTACAACGTGTTTACAAGCGTCAGAGACTGACAAAGAAGAGAAGAAATTGTTGAATAAAGTCGTTAATTTGGGGGGGGCAGGGGGGGGGTTGCGCACAAAAATTATTCTCGTCACTTCATAATATTAAGCTTGAACCACTGTAGTTTTACACAATGTCTTTACTACCTTTCTGGGCCTTGAAAGTGGTAATAACGTTGCAGTCTATGGGGGGGTCAGAAAGCTCAAAAATATCTTCATTCGTGTTCTGAAGATGAACAAAGGTCTTACGGGTTTGGAACAAGATGATGGTGAGTAATTAATGCCAGAAATTTCATTTTGGGGTGAACTAACCCTTTAAGCATCAAAAACTATTTTCAACATTGATAATAATAACAATAAATGTTTCTTGTTCACCAATCAGCATATTAGAATGATTTGTAAAGGATCATGTGTGTCACGTTTCTGTTCTATGTTATGATTCTGGTTTCCTCTGTCATTGTCATTTTTGGTTTAGTCCTGTTAGTTTTCCCGCTCCTCGTTTGTGTTCAGTTTCTACACCTGTGTTCTGTTAATTATCCTATCAGTCCCTGTTCATTTAAGCCCTGTGTTTTCCCTCAGTGTTTGTTGATCGTCGTCAATGTATGGTTGTGTGATCTGAGTTCCTGGAGTTTGTGTTCTTGTTTGTTTATAGAAGTTTAGTTTGTAATTAAAGCAACTATACTGAAGTGCCCGTGTCCTCGTGTTCAGTATCCTGCAGCAACCCTGACAGAACGATCAACCTTAAAAAAGAAAAACAAGAACTGAAAATGGGCCGAAGGAGGAAAAGCAAGGTGGTGAGCCCCTTTGAAATCCCAATCCTCTTCCAGACTGAGCTCTCTCTTGAGGAGTATGCGGGGCGATACCTAGACCTGTATGATGATGTGACTCAGGATGAAGAGGAACTGAAACGGAGTTTCTGGGGTGGTCTGAAGGACCCGCTAGCCCAGATCATTTTGGTAAAGGACCTCAATATGTCCTTTTTGGAGTTTGTGGATCACACACTGTGGGCGTGTGGATCCACATACCTCGTGGAAGATCTCCCACTTCAGCCAGTTCCACATCCAGCGCCAGAGCCTGAGCCCGTCGCCTGCCCGCCAGAGCCTGAGCCCGTCACCTGCCCGCCAGAGCCTGAGCCCGTCGCCTGCCCGCCAGAGCCTGAGCCCGTCGCCTGCCCGCCAGAGCCTGAGCCCGTCGCCTGCCCACCAGAGACTGTTCATGCCACACGTGAGTCCACACAAGAAGACACAGCGCTGATTGTGATGTCTGCAGCGATTCTGTGTGACGGGGGTCCCGTCCAGCCCAGAGCCTTCACCGCTGGTTCCGTCCAGCACAGATCCTGAGCCTTCACCGCTGGTTCCGTCCAGCACAGATCCTGAGCCTTCACCGCTGGTCCCGTCCAGCACGGATCCTGAGCCTTCACCGCTGGTCCCGTCCAGCACAGATCCTGAGCCTTCACCGCTGGTTCCGTCCAGCACAGATCCTGAGCCTTCACCGCTGGTCCCGTCCAGCGCTGATCCTGCGCCAGAGCCCGCTGATCCTGCGCCAGAGCCCGCTGATCCTGCGCCAGAGCCCGCTGATCCTGCGCCAGAGCCCACTGATCCTGCGCCAGAGCCCGCTGACGTCAAGTCTGTTCCCGTTCCTGAGCCTGTCCTTCTCCCCAAGAAAATTTTGGGGGGGGGCTATACGCCTTCGCCATGGCCGGCCAAAGACCCACGGAGGCCTGAAAAAACACCGCCATGGCCGCCCGAAGGGTCCACACCACCCTGGCCGCCCGAAGGGGTCTCTCCGCCCTGGCCGCCCGAAGGGGTCTCTCCGCCCTGGCCGCCCGAAGGGGTCTCTCCGCCCTGGCCGCCCGAAGGGGTCTCTCCGCCCTGGCCGCCCGAAGGGTCTGCTCCACCCTGGCCTTGCGCACGTCCTGATCCTCCCTGGCTCCCTGCACGTCCTGCTCCGCCCTGGCTGCCTGCACGTCCTGATCCTCCCTGGCTCCCTGCCTCCCTGCACGTCCTGCTCCGCCCTGGCTGCCTGCACGTCCTGATCCTCCCTGGCTCCCTGCACGTCCTGATCCTCCCTGGCTGCCGGCACATCCTGATCCGCCCTGAAGGCTTCCTGCCCCGGTTGGGCCTCGGCCTGGTCGGCCTTCAGGACGCCCACCCCCCCACCCTTGTTGATAGTCCTACGGCGCGAGGTCGCGCCTTTTTGAAGGGGGGAGTACTGTCACGTTTCTGTTCTATGTTATGATTCTGGTTTCCTCTGTCATTGTCATTTTTGGTTTAGTCCTGTTAGTTTTCCCGCTCCTCGTTTGTGTTCAGTTTCTACACCTGTGTTCTGTTAATTATCCTATCAGTCCCTGTTCATTTAAGCCCTGTGTTTTCCCTCAGTGTTTGTTGATCGTCGTCAATGTATGGTTGTGTGATCTGAGTTCCTGGAGTTTGTGTTCTTGTTTGTTTATAGAAGTTTAGTTTGTAATTAAAGCAACTATACTGAAGTGCCCGTGTCCTCGTGTTCAGTATCCTGCAGCAACCCTGACAATGTGACACTGAAGACTGAAGTAATGATGCTGAAAATTCAGCTTTGTCGCCACAGGAATAAATTACATTTTTAAATGTATTAAAATAGAAAACAATTATTTTAAATTGTAATAAACATGACTCTTTTTACTGTATTTTGGATTAAATAAATGCAGCCTTCGTGAGCATAAGAGACTTCTTTCAAAAACAATATTTTTTGTTTACAAAAGTAGGGTGAACTGCATATGACTACCTCTAAAAAACCTACAAATGACAGTTATTTAAAAGACAAAGAGTAATGGGTAAGTAATTTAAAGGGTACCTATTATGGATTTTTGAAAATTGCCAACTTTTTTCATCAAAAAAGCAAACTTTTTTCATCTGCCCAGTGAGGAGCATTTGAAGACTAAGTGGCTACAGTTCATATATACAACTATACCACAGAAGTATAGCCCGAACCTTGTTCTGTGTTCGCGTCATTTTGAAGATGATTGCTTCACAAACCTAAATGCTATAAAGTATGGATTTGCGAGCCGGCTGATACTGAAGGAGGTTCAGTGCCGAGTTTATTTGGATCAGCTTCCTTCTCCGAATCACAACCTGTATTCGGCAAGTATTATTAATATTAATTGTTGCTTTTATGTTTTATGTATCATGCTCAATAATCATTTTGTGTGTTGTGTACGCACAGCACAGCTTCTAGGTCTTCAAAGTCAATTGTATTGAAATATGTGCAGGGCTCTCAAGTGTCACGCATTGAACGTGACAGTCACTCATTTCGGTCTTTTGTCACGCTCTCCCGCCACACATTGTATTTCTCACGCTGAAAAACTATTTGTAATATATTTAATATGCCGCAGCGCCCAAAACTCTGGCCGCGCCGCTCTCACTCGCTCTCACTGTGGAACCGGCAGGAATCAAGCGCGTCTCCTCTGATGTTGTTCGTCTGGTGTTATCAGAAAATAGCACTATTGTATCTGGGTAAGATTTAACGCAACAACCAATGACACCCCGTCGGCTCGGTGTTACTCCTTTGGGCTATGGTAGCTAACATATCACCGCAGATTAGCGTCACGCAAAGGCGGGGTTTGGAAAAATGACTCGCTAAACGATTCATATGGGAGTCGGTGAGCAAATCAGGTAAAAATAAATGCATATTATAAGACAACAAAAGTGTTTTTTGTCATTTCATGCTTGTAAAACTGTTGTTGGGGACTCCCAGAACAATATTAGGAACATTTTAAATGCCATAATAGGTACCCTTTAATTGTAATTTGACTAATAGCGTGTAGTAACTGAACTAACTGTCGCTCGAGGTAAGAATAAATGTGTTAAACTCTATTAGGAAGCTCACATTGTCTGAACCCTGAGGTCACCTAGCAACCACTGTCTGTGTTCACAACATCATCAAGCTGAAAACAGCCGGTGCTGGGAGAAATTGTCTTGCGCATACATAAGCACACATGCAAACACACATGCACAGACAGACAAACCACAGTCATCCAAGTGTTTGGCTTAATTTTAGCTATTTTTGATGAAAACAGATTCCAAACAGATGAAACATAGTCACCTAAATAAACTTCCTCTCTACTCTATGGTTCTGGTACACCGCTGTCAGAACAACGGTATACGCCACACCCTCCCCATTCAGTTTGTTGCAGTGCTGCACAATAAAAACCTTTATGTTTTCATCACATCTGTTCTTGTGTTTTCTATTACATGTACATTCAAAGTGCCTTTCAGGGCATAAAAGCCCTTATGTAACTGTCTGAAAATTGTCACACAATAACAGAATAAAAGAATGGAGTGGGTTGTGACTGATGTGTTACCTTTGCAAACAAAGCACTTGATGTGGAAGTGATTATTTTGCACCCGGAGCACCTCGCCTTTGCAGGACTTGCCACAGTTTTGACACGGGACAGGGCCGCTCTGCCGTTGTCCCTTCTTCTGCTCCAGGGGACTGTGAACAGCCTGCTGGTGAAACGCTGTGGAGACACAATAAGAAAAAGAGACAAGTTTCATTTCAATATGCCCACATACAGCACCACCTGACAGGTATAGAAAAGTTTAAGAATTAGTCAACAACCCATACAGATCTAACCTAACCGTATTATTCTGAATACTGGGGTAAACATGTCCCTTAAATGTGCTGGATATTAGTAAAACTAACAGAAATAGTACGAGTTGTATGCTAGTATACTATTCCAAATTCAGATAACTGCCTAAATTTAAGTTGAAATAGGTGGAAAAAGGGTTCATGACATGAGGTATCTAATTTGCCTTCACTACATATAAGTCTTTGTACCATTAAAACATCCTGAAAGTTTTAGCTTAAAAACATTCTCCTCACTATAAACAAAGCATTTTTTTTAATCATGCTTTAAAATTGGCTCGTTTTGATATTGCAGAAGCGGTGGCATCACACGGGCAAATACATTTGCATATGACTGCCTACAGAGCAAGACATCAACAAATAGTTCATCATACATCATCACACCATAGGCCACACCCACTGGAGTTCAGTCGCTTAGCGGCTTTCATTAGCCTACACTGGATGTAGGCAAATAGAACCCATTATACAGTGAAGAAAATAAGTATTTGAACACCCTGCTATTTTGCAAGTTCTCCCACTTAGAAATCATGGAGGGGTCTGAAACTGTCAACGTATGTCCACTGTGAGAGACATAATCTAAAAAAAAAATCCAGAAATCACAATGTATGATTTTTTAACAATTTATTTGTAAGATACAGCTGCAAATAAGTATTTGTACACCTGTCTATCAGCTAGAATTCTGACCCTCAAAGACCTGTTAGTCTGCCTTTAAAATGTCCACCTTCACTCCATTTATTATCCTAAATTAGATGCTCCTGTTTGAGGTTGTTAGCTGCATAAAGACCCCTGTCCACTCCATACAATCAGTAAGAATCCAACTACTAACATGGCCAAGACCAAAGAGCTGTCCAAAGACACTAGAGACAAAATTTTACACCTCCACAAGGCTGGAAAGGGCTACGGGGAAATTGCCAAGCAGCTTGGTGAAAAAAGGTCCACTGTTGGAGCAATCATTAGAAAATGGAAGAAGAAAACATGACTGTCAATCTCCCTCGGACTGGGGCTCCATGCAAGATCTCACCTCGTGGGGTCTCAATGATCCTAAGAAAGGTGAGAAATCAGCCCAGAACTACATGGGAAGAGCTGGTCAAAGACCTGAAAAGAGCTGGGACCACCGTTTTCAAGATTACTGTTGGTAATACACTAAGACGTCATGGTTTGAAATCATGCATGGCACGGAAGGTTCCCCTGCTTAAACCAGCACATGTCAAGGCCCGTCTTAAGTTTGCCAATGACCATTTGGATGATCCAGAGGAGTCATGGGAGAAAGTCATGTGGTCAGATGAGACCAAAATAGAACTTTTTGGTCATAATTCCACTAACCGTGTTTGGAGGAAGAAGAATGATGAGTACCATCCCAAGAACACCATCCCTACTGTGAAGCATGGGGGTGGTAGCATCATGCTTTGGGGGTATTTTTCTGCACATGGGACAGGGCGACTGCAATGTATTAAGGAGACGATGACCGGGGCCATGTATTGCGAGATTTTGGGGAACAACCTCCTTCCCTCAGTTAGAGCATTGAAGATGGGTCGAGGCTGGGTCTTCCAACATGACAATGACCCGAAGCACACAGCCAGGATAACCATGGAGTGGCTCTGTAAGAAGCATAGCAAGGTTCTGGCGTGGCCTAGCCAGTCTCCAGACCTAGACCCAATAGAGAATCTTTGGAGGGAGCTCAAACTCCGTGTTTCTCAGCGACAGCCCAGAAACATGACTGATCTAGAGAAGATCTGTGTGGAGGAGTGGGCCAAAATCCCTCCTGCAGTGTGTGCAAACCTGGTGAAAAACTACAGGAAACGTTTGACCTCTGTAATTGCAAATAAAGGCTACTGTACCAAATATTAACATTGATTTTCTCAGGTGTTCAAATACTTATTTGCAGCTGTATCTTACAAATAAATTGTTAAAAAATCATATATTGTGATTTCTGGATTTTTTTTTTTAGATTATGTCTCTCACAGTGGACATGCACCTACGATGACAATTTCAGACCCCTCCATGATTTCAAAGTGGGAGAACTTGCAAAATAGCAGGGTGTTCAAATACTTATTTTCTTCACTGTAATCAGTGACACTGTCTACACTGGATACAGATGTACATTCAGTTTCTGAGAACGCATTTGAGTCTGTCGACAACAGGACAAATGGAAAAGGAAAAGAAAGTTCGCTTTGGCGCGTCCATTTTAAACAGCTCGTTTGCGTCTCTGTACAGACTTTAGAAGATCCCAGTGTCAGAAACAAGTGGATGGTTTATTTTAATGTCATCCTGGATCGTGTCAGAGGATCATATATAGCTAAACCAGCCAAATATCTTGGATCTGACAGAAGCTGCATCGCAAATGATTTCATAATGCTTTGTCTGTAAATTACTGTTTTATAGGCCTATGGATGATGTTTTCGAAATACTTATTCGCGTGCAATAGCGAGTGGGCCTTACTGTTTCCTATGTGATGATGTTAAACAATCATAACAGTGGCCGTTTACTGACAAGCTTTAAAGGAGCCATCCTTAAAATTGAGTCCATTAAAATAAAAATCCACGCCAAGACCCCTTTAAGGTCAGTTGCTGCCTTAAATTAAGTATAGCTAATCAACTTGGTTGTACACTCTAAAAAAAAGTTTAAATGTTCTTTACAAGTGGTAACGGTTCTATTTAGAACTGTATCGTCCTGAAGAACCCTTTATATTCTGAAATGGTTATTTTTGTTGTAGTTTAGGGTTCTTTAATTACTCCCGCCTTTTTGTTTTTCAAATCTGTAACTGTCAAAACTTCCTCATTACTGAATTTCTGGAGCTCAGCTATACTATACACGAGCTGTCAACATAACTCTCAAAAGGTAAATTATTTATTTCTTTAAATATATATAAATCATAACTTTAAAAAAATGTAACTGGTTTCCTACCAATAATGTATTTTTCTCTTTTTAGTTTAACTGAACATGTAAGTGGAGCAGCTCTGTTTAGTTAAGGGTCTCTTCTCCACAAAGTAACAGAGATATGGAATTTATGATCCATATTGTTTGTTTCTTTAATTATTACTTTATGCCTAGCCTAACCATACCCAGTGACAAAAATGAAGTGGAAGTGTAAAAGAAGGAGCGACGACACTGAGGACGAGGACCAGCCCTGGACTATTTATGTTATGTTTTGTTTTTATATATGGCGGCAGTCGTCCGTCGTCAGTGAGGGGCTGCCACCTTTACTTTCGTTTTGTATGTTTTGTTTTATGATTATTAAAGTGTGTTATGCATTTGCCGTTTACCGCCTCCCTCTTTGCATATTAATGTATTCAGCTAACAACTGTTGTGAGAGCACTGTCATTTTTGCTACAATCTGCCGTGTCAATAAAAAATAAATTGACACAACCTTCTGTATTTTTTAATGAAAACCCAAATAGAGGCAACAATATATAAGACCAGGCAGACAGAGGACTAAAGAAAACATATTAATAAATATAAATAATATTAATACTAGTTGTATTAATAATATGAAGATAGGCTACTATACTAATTTCAATGAAAATAAATATTGTTATTTATACCACCATTAAGGTCATATAGCACTTTCAAAGCATGATGGTTCTTTATGGAACCTTATAAAAAGGGTTCTGCTATTGTTACAAGCCGAATAACCCTAATTTGGTACTCTTTAGAACCATTTTTCACAATAGTGTACAAATTATTAACACTCAGCTTTAAAAATGGAGTTTAATCTCATATAACTGTAAGGATGAGTTTGCGGTAGACATGGATGACGCCAGTGCGCTGCTCTCCTTTGTGAATTTTTAAGCTGTCGTTTGAGCCTGTTTGGCACCCAATCTTCACACCTACTCCATTACAAAGGTGTGTAAACTCAAACAAACACTTCATAATAGTCCAAGACACAGCCAGAGAAAGACCTTCAACCTCTTTTTTTTTAAAGGGCGTGGAGCAAAACTGGTTTTGTTGGACATTCTGAAGTAGGATTTTCAAAACAGGTGTTCACTTTGTGAAGTCTAACTATTAGGGGTGGCACGGTACATGAAAAAACATCCGAACCGTTCGGTTCGCTTGTCTCGGTTCGGTGCGTGTGTGCGTCGCACGGTTCGTTCGTCGCATGCGCAATGTAACCTTGTGCCCGTGACCTCAGACGGTGCGTATACTTTTCGCGCGAAATAAGAGATGTGTGGACATACATATGAGGCTTGTTCGACTTGAACCGGCGCTGCACAGACCGGTCGATGAATAACATCAAAGTACCGCGAGAGCAACGGCTCCGTATGCTTTTCAATCTCTCTCGCAGTACTTCGATGTCATAAACTGATCGGTCTGTGCAGCGCTGCAGGTCTCGTCACGTATAGAAATGGCAAGTGGGAGAGATAAGGAAGGCTAACAGGAGTTGGAGGATGCACCAGCGTCGTATAAGTCGGTGTGTGGGAACATTTTGGATTTCATCTTACCTATGATATTTAAATATATACAGTGACACTAAGTTTAGATGAGAACTCCAGTCACATGTTTCCAAACTGCACTTTAATTTCACGTGAAAAAAATGTATCCTCACTCTCAGGGAATAGAAGCATTGTTGATATACTGTTTTTGAGTTTGAACTTATGTTTCACTTTATGATTATGGCCTTTGCTATATTGTTATAGCCTCATTATATATAGGCAATTATTTGTAACGTATTTTGACTTATTTAAAAGATAGTGCTTTAAGAGTTCCTCTCTTTTTCTTTTAAAAGATAAACATTTTGTAAGAGCTAACGTTACACTGAAGTTGACAGTTTGATAAATGCAAGTTAATTCATTCTTTGTGTGTCAAATAAACAAAAGCATTTCATCAATGTCTTCTCTTTTGCTGTATAAAAATGTCACCAGCTTTCCTCAGAGATGGTCTCTCAATGTGCTTAAAGTCAAGTAAAAAAAATACTGTATCCTGAATTGTGGATAATTAAGCTATAGCCCATATCGTATGCTGAAGTACATTTCTGGAGTGTTAAAGATTAAAAGAAAAAATAACAACAAGAACCGTACAGAACCGAAAACCGTGACCCTAAAACAGTGAAACGAACCGAACCGTGGGTTTTGTGAACCGTGCCACCCCTACTAACTATTAGGGATAAAATAGCTATAGTGAAATGTCTTATTGCACGTTCTCAAAGGCGAGAACCTGTATTTGAATCAGAAGTTGAGAAGTTTCGTAGAAGTTTCGAGAAATTGAGAAGTTTCGCTTGGAGAAGAGCTACTGCTTTCAGTTCGCTCACTTAGCCTGAGCCTTTGACACTAATTAGATAAAAGTACTTTGGGTTGAAACTACAACAGTCATTGTATGTGTGTGTTTGACTGCATTTGTCATGTCATGGGGAAAGACAACCCATGTGTTAAGTCTGTGTGACTTTCCATTGGCAACTAATTTTACAATGTGACATTTCAGAGAAAAAAAAATCCTTTCATCCATTTAATTCATCATCGAAATTTGTTGGATAATGGAAAGTGGGCACTAAACTCTTTTGTAAAACTTTTTTGGGGGACTTTTCTAAAACAATGCCTAAAAAGCTTTTTAGCTGTTGGTTAACATTATCCAATAGTCTGCATGGCCTAAGTAACATCAGCAGAAATGGGTAAGTTATTACATAGGTGAGACATTCCTCGAAACTCTCTAAATAAGCCAGATGAAGTCCTCTGAACCGGTCAGGTTAATTTAAGAATTAGTATTTATCATTTAGATTGGCTGATGACAGAGCAGAAACTTGTTAATGAGTACATTCATTTCACTTGTACCAGTCATCCTCCAGTTCGCACAGCATTTCATTAATACTTGACGGAAATACGCTCTGTGAACCTCCACTACATCAACATTTATAGATCCTAAGAGAGACTCTTGTGCTGCTGAACCTCAGAAACAGCATTCTGGAAATATTTAAAGACCCCTTTAAAGCTAAAGCTATTTCCTGCTTTCACAGATCAGGTAGAGTTGTTAAACAACAGTGGGAATTTACGATAATCCAACCTTAAAAACACAACAACAACTATGGAAACTCACTTTTAGCAAGCTGATGGTATATGGTAATGATTTATACATAGATGAATTAATCATTTGAGGTTACAGTCAAATGAACACTGACAGTGTTTTCACAAACAGTTCTACAGGTGTTTAGCAGAAGAAGGTATGTTTTCAATAAAGAAAAGCAAGCATGAAGGCTCATAAACCATAAAGAGGTCAATGCATTTAATGAATGCCAGGTTCATTCCAGCTACTACAGGAAAAACAAAGACCCATGAAGACAGGAATGACAAACTTGATTCTAGACCTGAGTAAAATTAAAAAAACATTTTGTTAATTGAAGTAAAACTTAAATAAATCAAATAAAAATAAAAATATTGGATGATGAAAAAACTTAAAATGAAAGAAATTTTGCTTGGACAATTTAGTGAAATAAGTTTGAGCTGAAGTACTGTACTAAAATTACTCAAATTAAAACTGCAATAAAAATGAATAAAGCTAAATTTAAAACAAATAAAAATGACAAAAGGACAACAAAAAAAACATCAACTAACATTGGAATGAAAAATTCATCATATTCATTAATACTAGTTGTAAAATAATACTAAAATAACGTAAAGCAACAAAGGTAAAAAAAAAATTTTTTAAAACGTAATAAAGTAAGGGTTAAACTATTACTATAGCTTTCAACTGACGGCATCTGTCAAGTGTGAAAAGTCCATATACTGTATGTGTATAAAGAGGATTGTGGTGCCAGCCAGCACAATCCTTCAATAAACTAGCAAACCACATCACAATAAAAGAGAAAACAGTGAAAGAATCTTATAGGCCTGACCACATCTTCTCTAATAAGAATTCGATAAGTCAGGGTGGATCACTATCCATTTCTCATGAAGTACAGTACTAAAACAACCAGAGATTTCTGAGTCTCATGATTCCTTTAAACCTGAGCCAAAGATCTGTGGTTAAAGGAATACAGGCAAGAAGCCGTACAGCAGTAGTATAAGATCCCTATCACTGTCACACCCCGCTCTTCAGATGTGCAGATTATATTTCATCAAAACCTCTGGAAGCACAACCAGCTAAAGGTCAGTAAGGGAGGAGTTTATTCTATGTGTCCCTAAACACACACACCATACTTTCACAGACTTGCTCGTTTACACAGAGAGTCATCCATCTTTAAGCAGGTTCTCCATAAATAGAGCATCTGCTCAACCCGTGGGGATTCCATCATGACCTGCTACATTCTGCTCGAGGTCCATATGCATGGCTGACATGTCTGTGTGTTTGAAGGGCTCGGATTTCCACCGCAGAATCCCTCCGCCACTCACCTAGCCAAAAATCACTCATCGTTTGCCTTATTTTGCAAATGCAATTGTGGCTATTGGGGTTAGATTGTACAATAGAAAGCTTTTGAATGCTAGAACAGTCATCACATTACTCTCATGCACTGCAGCATGATTTAATATTCCAGTATATACGTCTATAGTTATATAAGACCTCCCTTCTTCAAAGATCAAACTGTGCTTGTCGAAGCTGTTTCCTATAAGTCTTGAGAGGAGGTTCACATTTTCTGCATCACCTTCATCTCATTCACTCCCACTGAAGGTTCATGAAAATCAAATTATCTTGACCTCAATATGACCGAATGGTCAAAGATAGATTTTGGTGAATCTTAAATAATCAAAATGTAATGAGTCTAAAATGTCAAAAGGTTATAGGCTGTGCACATATCCAGACAGCAAGAAAGATTTTATATATATACATATATACACAGAGAGAAAATTTAGACCAGAAATAAAGATGATAAAGATAGTTAAAGATGACAGCTATGAAGGTCATCTAATATAAAAGTAGGGAATGAGCAAGCACAAAATAAATATCGGCTGATTTAACACTGATATATAGTGCATGCCTAAATATTGTACAAAACAACAAATGTGTCATAAAAGCATAACTTGGAATTCCACAGACAAGTATATATTGTACATCACTATGCAGCTATACTCACTTTATTTAAGTTCTTTAACAATTTGCAGACAATTGAGTAAAAACAAGTAGCTCGCTGTGCACTGGTGAGGAAAAATCCAATGAAATTAAAAGAATTTGAAGAAGCCAGAGCAAATATTTCAAGAGATACTTAAATCTACAAGAAACTTAAATCACTAATTCATCCACAAGTCTTGCAGCTGTGTGTGTGTGTGAGGATGATCCTCCGACATGGCAGGATGATTAAAGGATTTTAAAGCAAATCACACGCTTGTAAGTAGAGTGCCCATTTTAAGCCAACCAGAGGTAACTCCATTTTAGCAGCTTTCTGCCTGGGAGGACTACAACAGAACCCACACTAATGGATTTTGAGCACTTAATCTAAGTCTTACTATTGAAAAAATCAAGATAAACATCCAAGACTCAATTCCACAGATTATATTTGTGCACTTATGTTTATTGATCTCCCAATTTCGCAAGGACACATGAAATAAAAGTAGGCCTACCTCTGAGGCACCATTAAATGCAGCACGAATCAAACTTTAGAAATCCAATTGAAATCTACCTGTCATATTTCATTTCTCCATCTTTCTTCCAGATCTGTTTAGTGAAGAGGCGGAGCAGAGGAAGAGAGTTTGTTTACTGTCACCACAGTCAGCACTACGGGTATTTCTGCAGCTGCTGAGACTCTTCCAACAGTTATATCATGACTTGGATGTGTTCGCCCTTGTGAAAGTGACAGACCAACCCAGCAGTTAAAGAGTTGCTTTGTAATCTCAAAGTGTCCAATGCCATTCTGCATTGTTGTCCCTGTGATGGCCACACGCATAAATCCTTTCACACGTTGCAACTAGTTATAGACTGATATACTGACCTGGTACTGAATTAAACATTTTATATTATCGGCTTAAACGGATAAGTGTACCTGCTTCTCGTTACAAATTCAGCCTTGTCACTGGATAATGCACAATTCCTGATTTCAACATTTTGAAAAATATATGGGATTACATAATTTGTATTAGCCTCACATACTGTATTCATTGTAAATCAATCCGCCATCAGCCAACAACTTTCTACAGATATCTACATCATTAACCGTCTCAGTTCCTATCCAAATAAAATTCCTCAATCATTTTTGGACACAGACAATTTTAATGAACTCATTCAAAATCAATTAACTTCCTGCTTTCTTACAGACATCATTGTAGTGTCTAAACATGACAATACAAATAAAACCTGTCTTTTTCTAGACATGCAAACCTCTAATAACAATCAAGTGCTCTTTAATTGCCACTCAGAAAATAACTATGTGTCAGCATGTCAGATATTCTCTCTCCCTCCCCTATATTCTCACTATCCTTCTCTCTCTAAGACACACACACTGACACATACACGCACACACAAGCAAACACATCTCTAGACTGCTGTCCAAGGAGGCCAGATTGCATCTGAGCTCTTGGAGTGCAACAGCATGTCCTTCTGCCAAAGACATCGATATTATCTATGTGGACTGTTGTTATTGTTGTTGTTTTAAAAGATAACCCTCTAAATAAACTTTTTTGCATATATATTATTTTTTAATAGTTCAATAGTTAGATTGAGGTTGCAAAAAATAATAGCTATATAGGCTATATCTATTTTTATGCAGAGCCTCAATCTCTCTCTCTCTCTCTCTCTCTCTCTCTCTATATATATATATATATACATATACATATACATATACATATACATACATAGCCTACATAGATTAATTACCATTTGCTAACTGTCACAAAATGCATTGTGAAATCTCAGCTGTTTCACCGAATGAAAATTTCCATTCTATGTCATCATAGGCTAATGATGATGAACAGACTGAATATCATATTATTACAATACACTATTATGCCAGCTTCAATATTACTACAATGAAGTCGACATATAGCATCAATGACACAGGTTCCTATTGACAAAGAGGCACAGCCCCCCATCTGAAATAATAACATGACCAGAGCGTCAAAGCGCAACATACCTTTTTCTTCAGGCATCGTCTCGCGTAATCACGTCTATTCTGTAAATAAAAGATTGAGACTGCGGTCTGAATAAATATCCGACAGTATTTCAGTGCAGCACAGCGGTGTGGTTCATGTTAATGCAGAGCTCTTCTCACGTCGCGAGCACCGGAGAAATGCGCTTCACACAGCGCGCGACACTACAGGAATGAACGCAGGTCATATGATTCCCGCATCAGCGCCTGACAGGACAGCGCACGCACACACTCGAGCTATTGAAGCAATCCATTATAAATAGAAGCTTCTCGGTCAAAAACATGACACCCCTTCCCAAATATCTGAGGGCGTTCACCGTATGTTCTCTGTGTGAGGTACGCAGATGGACTAGGCTATCATTCAGCCCAGTTGGGAAAACAGAATGAAACAACCTGATAACAACATGAGATATGGCTACTCTCAACTCAACTTTTATTAAGCATTTTCAAAACCATGAGAATGGATTAAAGTACAGAGAGTGAGTGAGTGAGTGTGTGTGTGTGTGTGTGTGTGTGTGTGTGTGTGTGTGTGTGTGAGTGAGTGAGTGAGTGTGTGTGTGTGTGTGTGTGTGTGTGTGTGTGTGTGTGTGTGTGTGTGTGTGTACATATACGTTTACACATTTATATAGGCCTATGTAAACTTTCCAACAATAAATGCAGCATTTAGTCAGCGACTGAACTTGTGTGGTGACAAGTAACAACCTCCAGTGATGAGTTCAATACCAAATACGAATAAAGAAAACGAAGAGTAAGAACATAGGGAGTAGCCTATGGAATGGTTTTAACTATGAAAACTATCTTCAAATAAATATTAATATATATATATAATATATTATAATATATAGCCTAATAAATATAAATGACAAGTTATTGACAAGTTACATGGACAGACACAAAGATAGGCTTTTGTAAAACATATATATAATAATAATGACTATATAGGCCTCTATATATATATATATATATATATTTTTTTTTTTTACAATGTCCCAAATGCACGCGAAAATCTGAATCAAAATGACCAACTGCATCCACTGGCATTTAGATACAGCCTTTGCTATCCCACAATTCTGCCCTATACCTGACTCTATTTTGTGACTTTTATTACTACATATCTTTGCAAACAAGATCAAATCTTATTATTATAGCCTATAGTTTTGTTGAATCCGCTTTTCACGGGAAAAGGACTGGATTGTGATTGATTAGATGCCTGTAACAACAGTTCTGATATCTGAGATCATCAGTGCTCCATCAGCAAGACCACACTTGAATGTATTGCTCTAATGAAAGTTCTGAAATATGAACAGAGTGACAGGCATTTATGAACCGCAGAACTTTTCACACACCCGGTTCGTTTAATTAACGAATTTATGAGGTCTGAGGGGCGCAAATCTTTTCCAGTTCAGAAGAGCCCTCACTCACACTCCAGATCTGTTTCTATACACAGTTCACTCTTTGATGTCTAATAACGAAGCATGAGTCAATGTCATACTGCTATCTCACTCTCTCACATGTCCTCTATAAGTCTTGAATAATGATCAGGCTTGTGAATAGCCTGCTAGCACCTGTCAGGGGGTTTTGCAAAAAAGGCAGGGACCATTTCAATTTCCAGCGCTTTCTCACATCAGTGCATACTTCACTAGAATTGAGTGCAAAATGTTTTTCTCCTTTCCATGGACATTACAAAGTTGAAGAATCACACTAAATCGAAGACCAAACAAGTAATTAATTATGTTTTTTTGTTTTTTTTACTGTGGCAATTTGCTGCCATAAGCATTTGGCTTCAGTTTCTGTAATCACTATTTAAAAATGCTTGTTTAGACACTGCTGAAAATCTGGGCTGGCAATCCATGGAAAAAAATAAATAAAAGAGGCATTGTTCTAAGGTGAAAGATGGGAAAAGAGAAAAAAGGAGCGAGAGAGAGCCAGCCAAGATCCTTCAAAGAAAACACATTACATAATTTCCTTTGTATGATTTGCAAAAACAGAGAACATGTGCCTAACTGCTAATTTATCACTCCATCGAAATTATTTATTTTTAAAGTTGACACGCCATGGGCATTTTCTTCACATAGTGACATTCTCTCACAATTAGCTTGCAAACATTATTGGATATTTTCAGGCTATTCATCAACTGGATCAATAGAGACAGCAGGATAGTCAGAGGCGGAAGAGTTGCCAACCACCAAAACCTCATTTAGGATGCCTAACCAAATGGATATATTTATGTAAACAGATTTTTTTTAAAGTATCTTCAGAAATGTTCTCAAGTTGCTCCCAACACCGTATTATTATGTAATTTAGATCTGTAAACGGGCCAGAAAACAAAACCACAACACACTAAAATAAAATAAAACATGTAAATGTACAGTATACCTAATTTCTATAGAGCAATTTTATAGAGGAATTAAACTATTTAAAATAACAAAGAAAAACAATTATAAAAAAATAAAATAAATAATAATTATATATATAATTAATTCCTATACAGGAATTAAACAAATTATGATTACATATTACATTTTTACAAAAAAAGGACAATAAAATAATACACATTTAATTTATATGTATACATCATTTTAAACCTCATTTTTGAACTATAAAAAAAAAATTAAATCAGCTTTGGGGTTATAGCCTAATCGTCTGGTCCATAAAAATATAGTATTTACTGTAAATGTGCTTTGTTCCCATATATATATTACGATTTCTACATGATTTTTGTAGAAAATGTGTCTTGCCTCAACCCCGAAAATACATTACCCACCAACCATCCAGCACCAATTAAGTGACTGTGTGAGAGAGTATAAAACAGCAAATATTATGAATTATAATGTTTGAACACTGTTTTTTAGATAAAACTGACATATGTTTACCCTCGTAATGCGATTATAATGAGATTTAGGCAATAAATCAATTAAAGTTTACACAATACTTCAATCAAATTGATGCAATTAACCAAAATTTGTGGCATATGCAGTTTTTAATTGCACTAAACAGGCATGAAAACGCGTTTTTGGGGTGCTGAAGGAAGTTCATGTTGACAACGTTGCACAACATAAATATAATGCAGTATGTGGCAGTATTTTTAGGCATCACCAAAAAAAAAAAATCACATCCATGTGTTTTGCATTTGATGCAATTAAAACAGTGGCAAGTAAATTGAGGTCCTACTACAGGCTCTTACCCTGTGCTATACATGAAAATTGCATGTAAAGGAGAGTGAAGAGGTTTGCTCGTGTCATGTAAACATCTTACTGCGATTAAGTTTGGAAATAATCACATTACTGGTGCACATAAACATATTAATTGTCTGAAGGTGACATTGTACAGAGAGCTGACAAAACACAGCCTGCCCTGCACTTCATCAGGGTACAATAAAATAACACACACACACACGAACACGAACACTGCCAGTGTCAAAAAAGATCAAATTCTCTCTAGACTTTGATCTCAATTTAAAAGTCCTTCAGCACTTCTATACTTCAACTTTCTATAGCCTATCCTTTTTGCCCGAGTTAACGGAGAGTAATAGGGGCCACAGGAGGAGAGAGATAACAGAGAGAGAGAAAGAGAAACAGTGGTGGGGGTGTACTCTGCTTACTCCAACTCAGACACCCTTAAGATTTAAGTTATGAATAATTTACTGCAGTCTCCACGTAACCCGAGACTCCTCTAAAGCACAGCAGTGATGCTCAGGTGTCAAATCTCAGCAACACATGCAGCTATGGGTGAGAACATACATTAGGTCACGTAAATCTATGAAGACAACTGTAACTAAGCCATTCTGTAAAACTGTACAAAAAAATGGTCAGTTGTGAATAAAACCAAGATTATTGCAGTACCTTTTACAAGAAAATTTGAGTATTTCTACTTTGGAATCTCGTGTTTGATTCAAATGTTTCTTTGCCGTTTCTTCAGACATTTCTGGTAAGTTTCACAAATAATTGCAGAGTGAAAACTGTTTCAAAGCAAATACTACAGCAATGTTTTCAGATTTATAACACTGAAAAGACACATAAATATATGTGCATGAGCTTCAGTACACCGGGGAATTTGTGACGGAGGGAAATCACGATTGAATAAAATATCTGAATATAAAGCAAAACAGAGAACATCTATACAAAGTTATGTCATAAAACTCTAGATGGCGCAGGCTGATAGGTCCTCAACATGCTTACATCACATCATTCTCTAGGGCGCAGCTGATTGGTGCCTGTTGTATCAGTAGCCAATGAGCTACGTGCTCAACCTTCAAAGACTTAGTGAGCATTTGCCTTAGTGCGCTTTGAAACCCTCCACCTTCCCCAGCTCCACCTGGTACGGATAATTCATACATGCAGCAGCAGCAAGTCTTACTTGCTACTGCCAATACATACACGAGAAGCTGCTGTGAGCAAGTCCCATACTTACTCTGAAACAGCGTAGCAGATCTATCAAAATGTTCCTATCCAATACCATGCCAAACACTTCGAGAGTTGTCATAACAGAAATATTAAATACACATCGTAGTAGTTAATTTTTTACAGCCAATTTGAGCTCAAACTGCATGGTTAATTAGCACAAGTTATTTCTAGTTCTGTATTGTTTAACAAATTGTTCGAACAACAGATGTTCAAGATGTTTTAGGAAACAGTCATGACTATTCTCCATCAATGCATCATACTATTGTAGCAAAGCAGACTATGGGCTGGACTATCTGCAAAACTAATGGCAGACAGGGGAGTGAACACAACCTGTCTGAAAACAATCATTACTTTAGAAAAAATGTATAACGTTATTCAAAAACGATTACAAAAATATTACTGTACGAATTTATCACTGCAGTTTTTCCAGGATTAACCAAAAACAAAAAAAGTTAACCAGATTAAAAATCCTAGAAAAGCCAGTCCTTTTTTGCTGATTTACAGCTTCTGAGCTGAGAACAATGACTGGCAGTAAATTCAGACTTGGTAAATCCAGTTTAGCACAGGGATGCCACATTCTGGATGTGTCCCCCATAACCTCAGCACTTTTGGTTTCCATGGCAGGATGAGAGGGCTGATGGTTAGAGAATCATTACACTCTGCTGTTACATTCCCTTCGGAGTCAAAGGCCCTGTCCCAAATGGAACCCTAAGCACTCGCGGTCTTCCTCTGAGTCCGCACTTTCGCGACGTAACGCCGCTTTGAATGTCGGGAAGAAGTCTGCTGTGGAGTCCGCATCAGCGCGGGCTCGGCAAAAGTGCGCATCAAGGGCGCAAATCGACCGCAGAGGGGGCGCTCGCGAGCACCCTTCTGAGATCTAAAAATGACAAATGGGACACACTGCGGTCTCACGGACTTGACGGACACGCGCACGCGGCAGCCATTGTAAGTCCACAAGACCGAAAGTGCACATGAAGTGTGCCATTTGGGATTGGGCCAAATATACATCACAATAATATACACACAACAGGATCAGAAATGAACAGGGGCTTGGGGAAAAATAAAATGCCAACAAAATGAACAAAAATCCCTGCAAAATCAAGATAATATGGGGGGGAAAAATACCCTGCACAATTAAACTAAATCTATACAACTGTCATGATTAAAGTGAATATTGGAAAAGTTAAGCCCTGACCCTGACACACATACAAACAGGAACATTGTTTTAAATCTGCAAAAAAGAACTACAAGGCCAATTCAAAAACCATGTATAGCACAAACCAATTCTGAATAACAAGATGGCTTTGTTGCTAAACTAAAGGAGCTGCAAACAACCATTATTTTTAAGATCTGATGTTTCAGGCTTGACTTTTGGGATGAGAGGCATGCCTGATCAGACGAAGATATATTTAGAGATATTCAAAGTGTGCAAAATGAAGGAAAGAATACATGCATGCAAATTGCATGTGGTTTGACATTGTTTCAGTATCTCATGAACAAGCTGGCAACAAATTTTGATGAAACCAGACGAAGCTCCATCTGGGGTGTCATGCAAACTGTTCATGAACACTGACTCAGCAATACTTTATCCAGCAGAGCTTCATTCCTATAAAATAATGAAAATGTTCAAAGCAAAAGTCATCTCATGAGTTTTATTACTGTTGTGCATGTGCAGTGTCTATACAATCATAAAAGATGCGACAGCAAAGCAACCCATATCTGTTATTTGGAGCATTTGAAGAAAACTAAGCAGAACATGAACACACAGTCACCATGGTGGCAGGTCATCTATGGAAAGCTTGCCTTTAGGGTATGATGGATAAATAGAAGTCTATTTTGCATGAAAGTGCAAATAACTGGTCTTATTAACAAATACAGCTCTTACCTTTGTGTAAAAAGTAAGCTCAAAGCAAATATCAAGTCATTAGCTCATATCGAATGCTTCATGGTCTGACTGTGGGAAGGGTTTGTTAAAAAAAAAAAAAAACAGCTTAACCATCCAATAATTCCCATATAAATACATTTCACATTCACTTACTGGTATGTATTATTTTCATTTAGTGATTATATTTATATTTATAGTTATCAATTTACACAAAGGAAAAACACGTTTTGTACCAAGAATAGTACATTTAAAAATGTGTATTATGCATTATAATGTGAACATCGCATTTGCAGAAAGGGATGTCCAATATAATAAGTAAAGTACTTTGTGGTATAATACGGACTAAACACATTACTGCACATCAAATGACAAATATGGCAGACAATACGGTGGTGGAAAGAGTTATGCTGTATTAAATACAACAGATCCTGTTCTTGAAATGCCCCTTCAAACACCTGCTGATGATGAAACGGCACTCTCCCAGCATGCCAAGAGTCAATTAACAAACCAGCAGGGTTCATGCAGGAGGCAAGGGTGTATATTTCAAAGACTTTTTAATACATATATCCAATTTGTGTCTCCTTTCTGATTTCTGCAAATCAGCTTCCACTTCACGTGAAAAATGAGCCTTCTTATTTAGACCCTACCGTAGCTAGTGTTTGATGAATAAGCTGGAGGCCCATTCCTCTCACAGTCAGTCCCAATAAAACCAGGACAAGGAAAATGTCACAGGCCCACTCTAGATTTCAGGGCTAATTACTAGTGTCTCTTTCTCAGGGACTTACTGTACAGCAGTGATATCATCAGCTATTTCTCTGTTTGCTTCCAACAGCTGTAAAAATCCTTCATCCAGTCTGCTCAGCTCCTCAAAGAGCCAAAATCCACAATCTGTCTAATTGCAACCAAATACCTTCAAAAAAGGAAAGGATTTAAAAACAAACATCTTCACCTGCATACCCTGAAACAGATGTGCAACTAACCATACAATCACGCAGCAAAATAAATGTTTATCAGCTTTTTAAAAGCAGGAGAAAAGAAGATCTTTTGTTGTCGATGACAAAGGCCATGCCATGCATCAAACTCATTTTTTTGGCACAAATTCATGTTATTTGGTAGATACTAACCAAAACTGTAAAATAACATATTAGCCAAATAGTTAACTTGCCAGGGTTCCTACACATTTTCCATTTCAACATGTATTTGACTCAAAAAAATTAATAAGATGAAATGAAATTTCAACTTAAAATTCCAAAAGATTTTTCAGACCATATTTAATTAACAAATAGTTCATACAACATTATCTTCACTTTATATTTGGTATATAGTAGTCATTTGTACATTTGTTTTCTTTGGTTTTCTCAAATGCACTTGCATAATGAGAAGAAACCTAAAACACTTTAAAAACCTACAAATATTCACCTTGGATGCATGTTTGATACTGTAAAATTGGTCTGATGTTGCATGAGCACTAGTCGTTCACTCCTTTATCTGTCGCTGGTTTGAGTGGCACACACACATTTGTTTAGTGAATTTCAAAATAGACTTGTTCGTGGAAGAGACAAACAGTTTAATGTAATGAATTAAATGATCACTCAAATTTTGCCATGAAAACACTCTGCTTGTATGACACATTTATTTATTATAGAAAGTCTAAATTTGATATTTTAGAAAACTAAACCGGGGCAATAGTCTAAAAGCACAGATATCTTTCCATACTTATCTAGACCTGGAAATTACTCAAATCAAATTCCAACTTTTCCATACTTTGGTTGGCAGACATATTTCCCCTTATTGCAAGTCAAGGTTCCTACAGTGTTTTGTGCTGTGAATTTCTGCTTAATTTCAATGTTTTACATGTTCACTTTTGTACAAAAAATTAACCTGGCACAGTGTTGGAAGTTGGAACAGAACTTTTATATGTCCCATATGAAAGTAATTTCTGTTCTGAACCAAACCCAGTTGATAACTGCTACTCTGATGTACTAGCTTCACTCCCATTATGATTTAGTGATTTAGATTTAGTGCTCTGCTATTACATCAGCCAGTTCACATGAGTTGAATTTCAGGCACGTCACGCTGACCTGGAAATAAGGCTATACAGAATGTATAATTAACCAAATTATGCATAATGTGTTTCAAATGTACTTTGCCAGAAGAGAAATTTCTAAAGAGAAATAATAAAGCTTTTGTGAACAAAATTTCATTTAATTAAACAACCACTTCATGCACAGGTAAGAACAGGGTATGAGGTTGCAGAACATCATTCTCCACATAAAAATTTAACTTGCTGCTACAGTATGAACATCGTATTGATTAAAGTCAGTGGTATTGACTACCTTGACAGCAAAATCAGCGAATACCCGAGATCTTGCGGATTATCCCAATTACTAGATGTTCTGCTCAACACCCTTACTGTTAACTTCAACTACCACATAGTGAATGACAGTAGGCCTACTGTACCTCTATTATAACATTACTTTTAAAGTATTGTGTTATGTCAAGTTAATGAACTTTCTAAGGAGCTTCCAAACTGACTTAAAACTTCAGTTAAAAATCCATGGACAAAATCCAATTGTTTGGTTAGTAAAATATTATAGGGGCATGTTTTAGACTTTACAAAAAAAATATATATATTATTTTATAGATAAAGAGAGCCAAATTTCTCTAAATAAATAAAATTGACAAATGCAACAAATCCCTTAGTTATAATTGTATTATAGGTCTTACAAACTAAGGGGTTCATTGTCACTGGCTGCAAAACACAAAGACGGTTCTGCCTTATTAAACATCTGGGCACACTAGACCACAGTTAAACGCAAAGAGACAACCTAAGTAAATACACCTTGAACAGCACATTACGCATTTCGTACAACAGGGCTGCACTGCAACATAATGAGCGCTGGTGGATGGGTGGGTGGAACCACCAGACTACACCGTGTACAGACACAGGCAAATCTCCGGGCTTTTAAGTAATGAGATTAGTATACGTGATGCACTCCCAATACACTCACCGGTGCTCATTGTTATCCGCAGACCTTTTCAGAGTCCAATGTCATGTAGGCTATATCTCTAGATCCTCATTAAGGCTGAGCAGTCAGCGCGCTCCGTACATTTCCCAATCGCCCGGTGCACGAGTGCTCGAGCCAACGTGGAAAGTAATAAAAAGATACGAAATATAAGCGCCTCGCACCTGCGACTTAAGAAAAGTCGTTGCTATATAGGCTGTCGAATCGGTAATAAACGTAGTGCGCAGCGTTGCGGACGCATGCACGAGCAGGGTGTTGCCGTATGGCTGGCTGTGATGCGCTCGTGCGCAGGCTATTTGCCTCAGCACCATTCCCGCACGAGACGCACTGTGGCAGATACGCGTAAAGACGGAGGGCGTATGGGAAATTGAGTTTATGTAAACGGATTCAGATTATCAGAAGAAACTCAACGACATTACCTACAGCAAAATACCATTCATATTAATGACATCATTTTAAAGCATATCTCACCACCAGAGAGAGGTTTTCCTCTATATTGGGCCCAAGACTCAAAGTGCTCACCCCAATATCTGAAATATAGTTGGATGACCCCATGGGGTCTCAGGTGCCCCACACTGGGCTTCTGCCAGACACTTAGGCCTGATTTCACAGACAGGTCTTCGATTAGCCAGGATTGGGCCTTTGTTAAATTAGGACATTTAAGTAGCTTTTATAAACATGCCTTAGAAAAAAAAAAACATTACAGGCATCTTGAGACAAAACAATGGTACTGACATTTAATATGTCAGTGCAAGTTGCCTTCAGTTAAAACAGCTCAAACGTGCATTTTAGCCTGGGACTAGGCTTAAGTCATGTCAGTGAAACCGATGGATAACGTAATTACCATTTGTCATAACGCAAACAGTGTGGGGTGAGTTGTGCACATATAACAGTGATGCGATGCTTTCAAAGCTACGTTAATAAGCTCCAGATATTTATATATGAAAAATGTACATTGATCCAAGTTATAATTAAATGCATAAAATAATTACATTTAAATGGCTGTATACCAAGCAGTGTTATTTTATCATTGAGATACTATTAAAAGGTTAATCATTTGAATTAGGTTCTCATTTTAATTCTATAGAAATTGTAATTTCAGTTTGTTATTTTAGTACATAAAGTTAAATGAAAATAAGTAATAGTAATTAGTATATATAGCCTATATTTCAGTTAACTTTTATTTTAATTAAAGTTTCCTATAAAAATCACCCCAGTACTGAGAAACTTCACAACAGGACAATATGCATGAGCAAACTAACACCAACTAGTGTTAACCATTTAGCCTATGGCATCCTCTGTCAGTCTTTACATATTTTCATACAAATCACACTGCATACCAGACAAAATAATTAGCAAATAACTTTATTGCATCTCTTAATAGTTTATTTATTGATTTACATTTAAACATACATTAAAACACTGGCTCCAACTGATCAAATTAAAACGCATCAGCATGTGTTATTGAGCCCCACTTTTCTACAAAGATAGTCCATAAGGTCCTGCAATAAAGAGGTCAAACTTTTGGTTATGCTAAATTTCCAGTGTTTCTTTAAGCAACCACTTAAAATTATGCAGTTTTTAAATGGTTTACCTTGATCTTTCGCATCTGATCTACAGCCGCATCATCAAGCAACTCAACACTGATGTCATCTTTATTGTCCTCAGAAAGTAGCAGTGTCTTAAAAATGCAGAAAAGGACCATTGTTGAAAGCTATGAGCAAAAACTTTGCAACAGTGCGTACATACACTCACTTCTCCATGGGAAGTTACTATTGTGGCTGTAGCCATCATTTCATCACCAACAGAGCGACTTGCTTGTCTGTTTGTCAAAAGAAAATCAGCATTTTTAGTGAAAATGCACATTTGAAAAGAAATACAACCATGCAAAGGAAACTTTACCTAAATTTACCCCCTAAACCAAACGCTTGGTCACTGAGTTTGACAACCCGTCCTTGGGTTCTTTTTGCACTGATAGTTGAGAAAGACCTATTGTGAGAGTAAAGAGAAATCAAAATGTGAGCTCTCCGCTATATTTGACCATTAGGAATATTTCATTATGGACAAAAGCAATTACTTAAACCTCTGGTATTCCTCACTTAGAGATCACAATACTCAGCAAACAAGAACAAAGACAATAAGCTTTAGCTTACTTTAATGAAATGTACCATTTAGTTTCAATATTTCATGGTAATACAAAATATTCATCTCTTAAATATGCACCATTAATTTCTATAAAAAAATAAAATAAAAAGGTAGATTGGCAATATAAGTATGTAACTACTAGATGGCGGTTCAGCCCTAAAAAATATAAATAGGCCAGTGTATTCCCTAGTTGCTTAAAGGTCCCCTTCTTCATGTTTTTTTTTAAGCTTTGATTGTGTTTACAGTGTGCAATAACGTGTTCATGTTTCGCGTGTAAAAACAAAACAAAAAACAATAGTATTTTTCACACAATTTATCTGTATACCGCTGTTTTCACTGTCCAAAAAACGGCCCGATGACTTCCTTGTTCTATGAAGTCCCTCGTTCAGAAATACGTAAGGAGTTCTGATTGTGCCAGCGGTTCCTGTGCTGTGATTCGACAGCAGCTTATCGCACATTGCCCGGAAAGGTCACGCTTCTTACCATAAATTGGAGATGCATGCGCTGATTGTTATTGTAAAAATGTGAATTGACTCCGGCATGAAAATAACAGCATCTCGACGACATGGCGACAAACACACTCTACAAACGAAACTTTTCCTCTTCTCCGTGTGAGCGCAACAAGACCACTCCCCCTTTTTTTGTGTATTCCTGTGGGCGGAGATTAGTAAAAAAACTGTTCTAGTTACGTCATTAAAAAAGGAAGTAGAGGGATGTAGTCCAAACCGGACGTTCGCTGTAGGCTTTGAAAGGGGACTTCTGTTAAATGAAATATCTTGCTAGGCATTGAACTTTGAGCTTTATAATTTTACAGGTATTATTTATGCTCTAACAGCAACATTACACACTAACTAAAGTTTGAAAAATGGAATCGCGAAAAACGGGACATTTAAGTATTTCCAGACATTACTATTCATTTTAATAGGTTTCGTTTGCATTTGTATACATTTACACGTGATCAAAGATTAATTTATCATAGTTGATTTGTAGATTGTACCCTGAAAACTGCTCTGTATCTGGTATTTTATAAACATGCAATACCATTTAGTGTTTTGGAATCAGGTCCACAACTTGTTTTAAGCAGGTGCAAAAGAAAGTTCTAGTACCATTACAATTAAACTCAAAACAAGTTGTCAGAAGTGACCAAAGACCACCAGAGGGTTTCAAAGAAATCAAAGCTTTACCTCAGACTTCCAGTGCTGTTACTGTTGTGCAAGGTCTTCTTCGCAGGTTTCTGTTATGAGAAAGGCCATACATAAATTTTCAATTAGGCACCCACAAAGAGGACAAAACAAATGGAAGGTCAGTACCTTCACACCATCCACTAGATTGGTCTTGATTTGACCCGATGACCTTTGATGCCTTGCTGTGGCATTTAAACCTAAAAGGAATGCATGTTAACCTAAAATCAATAAATGCTGAATTTAAAAACGTGATTAGAAGTTGCCTTGAACCTTTTTTGCTTGGCTTTCGAGATAAGGGTTTCTGAATTTCTGGAGACGCACTCTAAAAAAAAAAAAAGAAAAAAGAAAAAAAGAAGAAAAAAGAGAGGGTACAACCACCAATTTTAAGCAAACAGCAGAGGGCAGCAAAATAATTTTACCTTTAGTGCCATTGTGACCTCGCCCACAGACGTGTCATCATCTTTTAAAAAACAGACAAGATTATAAAATCAAATAACATTAATAATAATAATGTCCAGACAGGACAGACATGCGGTTTAACTGTCGTACCATTCATTAGGTCTTTTATCAGCGTGGTGTGGAGCGAGTGCGGCATTTTCATCAGCTCGATTTTGAAAACTCGGTCCACAGTTGCCAGTAATTTGTTCAGATTGGCCTCCATTTCATTAATTCGGTCCTGAGCTGTTTCGGTGCAAGCAAAATAACTGCTTCATTATTACATATGCAGGAAAGATTATGTATTGGCTTTAATATATGACTGACCTTCCTTCTCAAACTGTTGTATGAACAGCTCCTTTCTCTTGGTGAGTCTAAACTTCTGGTCATAATCAGGCTGACCTTCAGAATCGTGACTGACTTTTCTAGTTCTTCGTGGAGCCATGCTAATAATAGTAATAAGAACAGATCTTCAGATCTTTTTATGAACAATACAAACCTGGGAGCAGGTGCTCACTATGAAATTACCTTCTTCTGTTTTTAATAACGATTGGCAAACAAATTTATACGGTACTCTTCCGCCACCTACTGGACTGGATGCGCCTAGATCAGATTTTCCCGAACTGTTGTTCGCCATTTTCTACAAACAAACAAACAAACAATCAAATACTTAATTTTCTATAGGCCATTAACTAACATCAGATTGATGCGACCCTGCAAATGTGTTGTCAAAATATTTAAATATTAAATTATAATCTGGGTTTATAAAATATGTAGCCTACAATTGTATATAAAATGGATTTGACTGACAGAAAAGTTTGGGAATATTTATTAGATGAAACGTCTAAATTATGACATATTATGTCATAATTATGACATGAACATTTGGAAGTCAACGTCAAAGACTTAGAAAGTCATAATTATTACTGAAAATCATAATTTAATTTTTTTTTTAATCTCATAATTATGATTTATCTTATACAACTTACAACAAAGTGGATAAAAGAATAAAGAAAAAAGAAAATAAATTTAGATTAAAAATAAGAGTTAAAAAAAATGTATTCAGGTTGACCCATAGGGGTTTACCAGATAATTTAGTAATTCATAAGTGAAATGTGTTTTTATTCTCACTAATCTCGTGCCACGACGTTTTACAAAAATAAACTCTATACAAATATTTTTCAATCCGTTTTTATGGCATCAGTGAAGAAGCGATTTAGCTGTTTTTTTATTTGTATTAAATGTTTGTATTTATTTATTTTCAGACGAGGTTGGATGTGGGAGGCAATTAGACGTGACGTTCACATGTTGGCCACATGATGTCGCCACGACACAACGAGAGCATATCGTGTTTTGTGTGAAATATGGCAAAAACAGAATAAAAACAACATAAAATCGCTTAGAAAACAGCTGACGAAATGCAAAAACGAACCCTGAGTTCACAGGTCGAATGTCCGACGTAATTTCTAAAAACGAGGTGGTAAAAATCCACATTCCGAATCCGAGCTGTCTGGAACGCATAGACAGTATAAGAAGGGGAACGCAGCATTAGTTAGTTGGCGATATGCGACGTCATATGTGTGCGACAGATTTTTTTTTTCCCGACAGATTGGGTTGTCTACGCATGTGAGTGCTGTTGTGACCATAGACGGGTTTGATTCTCATACGGAAAGTTTCTGGCAACCATGGGTAAAATACTGGATGATGTCGCTGATAGCGGCGGAATAGAAGTAATTATTCAAAACGAAAGCGACAAAACAATACCACGGTGTCAACATGGTACGAGAAAAATCGTAATAATATTGTTCCCGTGTCAGTTTTCTAATTCAAAAATATGATCAATTAATAATAACTGACAAGTGATTTCCTCAGGACCAGCGCTGTTGTTCGAGAAAACTGGCCATGGAGAGGAAAAAGGAAGGAGATTTTACGCGTGTTCTGCTTGTCGAGATAGAAAAGACTGCAACTTTTTTCAGTGGGCAGACGAGAAGGTACAAGTTATGCTTACGTTTACTTTATTAAAATCATTCAATATTCCACAGCAAAAAAACAACAAAAAAACACTGAAAGTAGCCTCTGAACATTTTTTTAATAATTGTACTAAAAGGCCTTTTACTGGCTCAAAAGTATAAAATATAAATCAGACGACAGAAGGAATGTCATGTAAGTTAAATTGTACAACAGTTATTTTTAGTAAGGTTTTGATCATGCTGATAATTTAGAGGCCTTAGAAATCCATGTATCAAATAAAATACAGTAGACTTTAAAAGAGTAAACACATCTGCATTTACAAACTAAAATTAAAACTTTATTAAAATAATATATAAATACTAGAGATGTCAATATTTGCATTTTAATTCATGCTTCAGATATCAGAGGCAAGAATGCTTGCCAGAGAGGAGCTGAACCGCTCCAAGATGCCTCTTTTCACTCACCAGGAAAACTTCACTAGGTAAATTAACATTTACACCATGTTACACTCATCAAGTGAGATATTGGCATATCTGTTTATGGTAAAGGAAATTACTCTAAAGATTAAACACTGGTATGCTGCAACAAAGACCTTCCTATATCCATCTTTAATGAACTGCACATGTTTGTTTCTTTCACAGATTTAGAGAGTTTGTTTCTCTGCCACTGGAGCAGAGAAGGTTCTGTGTGGACTGTCAGATGTTGATCTTCCCTGGGGAATGGGCGAATCACGCGAAACACAAATCCCTTTCTGAGGACGTCACAGTGCAGCGGTTGAAAAGGCCCAGTCTACTTCTGTGTCCTCTGGACAACAAGAAGAGTAATGCACAATATCTATTTGCAGACCGGAGCTGTCATTTCCTCCTGGATCTGCTCTTGGGGTTAGGCTTCCAGAAAATTATCTGCGTAGGGACGCCACGGTAGGTCCTGTGGATGGAAAACTAGTCTTGGGTAATGCAAATAGCTTGTAAACTTGTAATAATTAGTACTATTTGCACTAATGTCACGCACAATAGCTTAGACAAGGGCCTTTTGTAGAAATACCATGACACGTCTGCTAACACTTAAACATGTATCACTATTTGCACTGGTCACACTTTTATAGTACGTGTCTTTAATGTACTTACATTAAAAAAGTTATATACAATGTACTTATTGGTGGGATACGGGTAATGTTAGGGATAGTTTTGGTGGTATGATTAAGGTGTAAAATAAGGTTCAACAGTGTAGTTATAGATGTTATTACAGAAATGATTTACCAGATGTAATTGCATGCAGTTTTTTTCTAAATATAAGTAAAATGTAAAAACAATACACACTAATTGCACAAGTACACAATAATTGCAGTGTATCAAATGTTTGATTTAAATCTTAGTACATAGTAGTTAAAGACACTTAATATAAAGTGGGATCTTTGCACTTAATGTAAATTAGTATATACTGTCCAGATGTTTTCCTATCAGTAAAACAAAATTTAAAATGCAATTTACAGTCAAAAGCATATCTTCACATTTTAGCTTTGCAATTGATTTAATAATTCTCTTATAAATTCACAGATTACATGAGGTGATAAAGTTTCGGAATATGGAGGGCAAGAGTCCTACCGTCAAGAGTTTATTGCTGGATATTGATTACAGGTAATGTATTTTTATCCCGCTGTAACCTCTAGATCTTTCTAAAACATTCCCATAATCTGCTGCAAGCAAATATTGCCCTTTCCTTTAGATTAAAGATGTAAGATGTCGATTCAGGGTCCTCGGCGGTGCCTCTAACCAGTTCAATCTTGGATTCGAATGCACTGGGCGTTTGCCAATATTAATATTTCATTACAAAAAACATGAAATATTGGTAGGGAAAAATTACTCTTAGACATGTTTAAAAAGTTTTACGAATCATTACAACATGATTTCGTTTTATTTTAAAAAGATTCAGAATAATACAAAGACAAAAAATTCCAAAGGCAAAAAAATAACATAACCACGTATAAGTCTTCACCCGAATTGCGGCCCCGAAAAAACCTTTCCAAGGCTTTTTATGCTAACCCTGTTCTTGGCTGCCTTCTAACTATAATCACAGCCCATAGTACAGCTAATTCACTTTTTCACTAATTCAACATTTTAGGGCCTGTAAGATTTTATTTATTTATTTTTAAGAAATTAAAACTTTTAGACAGCACAGACATACAATTTATCAAAAGTGTCAGTAGACATTTATGATACAAAAGTTGCTGGTCTTTTTAACTTTCTATTAATCTGAGAATCCTGGAAATTATGCATCAGTTTTTACACAAAATATTAAGAATAAAATTTTTTTTTACAACATTGATTATAATAAATGTTTCTTGAGCATCAAATCAGCATAATAGAATGATTTCTGAAGACTGGAGTAATGAAAATGCTGAAAATTCAGCTTTGCCATAACAGAAATAAATTACATTTGATTTGATAATATAACAGTTATTTTAAATTGTAACAAAACTACACAGTATTACTATTTTTACAGTATTTATTGATCAAATAAATGCAGCCTTAAGAGCATGAGTATAAGAGATCACTTTCAAAAACATTACAAAAAAATCTTTACGACTCAAACCGTTAGTGTATTCAACCAATATTAAAGACTGAGGTCGCATATCTCCATATGATGATGGCCTGTGTGTTTGTCTCTGGGTGAGAAGAAGCGGAAAGCTGGGTAGAGAGGCTCAATAAACTGATGATATGCTCTGTCAAACACAGCTGTTTGCACTGCTGTAAACTCCTGCAGCGTTCTCATAGTCTCAGCATCATAGAACACCACACGTCCCTTGTGAAATTTTACAAACACCCCCACCCTGTTCGGCGCTGCCCGCGCTGCTGTGACGGGCAGCGCCACGTATCGATCGTTGTGCCATGCCATGAGATGCCCATCCTGAAACTCGAGACTCCACGAGCACCTGTTCCGTCCAAGTTTGGCTGCTTTGTCTCGTCCTCTCCTCTGCAGGCTCCCGTAAGCCACTCCCACAGCCCATGATGGGCAGCAGTGCACGTCCACCTCCCAGTAGTGCTGCCCACATTTAAAACCTACAGAGCCCATGGCACAGAATAACTGATCAAACCTTAGAGGGTCGTTGGGAACGCTGCCTTCCACTGTGGAAAGGGACAGGCCCCGTCCTTCTGAGGTCACCTTGATCTGTCTGTGACAGGTCAGTTTGTCAATCGCCACATTAGAGGAGTCTGTCAAGATGAAATGCAAGAATATTCATAAAGAGACGATTTACCCACAGCATGGTTCAATTATGTATTCTGAGCATTTCTTGTTACATATTAGCTAATCCTTACAATAATATTGTATAATATATTACAAAGTATTTATAAAAAGTCTATATAAAAAGTCTAAAGTTTAAGCAAACATATAATTATAAATATTTTTATATTTTTAAAATTGTACTGTTCAACAGTTTGAAGTCGACATGATTTTTTTCTCTACATTCACCAAGGCTGCATTTACATTGAAGAAAATAAGTATTTGAACACCCTGCTATTTTGCAAGTTCTCCCACTTGGAAATCATGGAGGGGTCTGAAATTGTCATAGTAGGAGCATGTCCACTGTGAGAGACAAAATCGATAAAAAAAAATCCAGAAATCACAACGTATGATTTTTTAACTATTTATTTGTAAGATACAGCTCCAAATAAGTATTTGAACACCTGTCTATCAGCTAGAATTCTGACCCTCAAAGACCTGTTAGTCTGCCTTTAAAATGTCCACCTCCACTCCATTATCCTAAATTAGAGATGCACCTGTTTGAGGTCGTTAGCTGCATAAAGACCCCTGTCCACCCCATACAATCAGTAAGAATCCAACTACTAACATGGCCAAGACCAAAGAGCTGTCCAAAGACACTAGAGACAAAATTGTACACCTCCACAAGGCTGGAAAGGGCTACGGGGAAATTGCCACGCAGCTTGGTGAAAAAAGGTCCACTGTTGGAGCAATCATTTGAAAATGGAAGAAGCTAAACATGACTGTCAATCTCCCTCGGACTGGGGCTCCATGCAAGATCTCACCTCGTGGGGTCTCAATGATCCTAAGAAAGGTGAGAAATCAGCCCAGAACTACACGGGAGGAGCTGGTCAATGACCTGAAAAGAGCTGGGACCACCGTTTCCAAGGTTACTGTTGGTAATACACTAAGACGTCATGGTTTGAAATCATGCATGGCACGGAAGGTTCCCCTGCTTAAACCAGCACATGTCAAGGCCCGTCTTAAGTTTGCCAACGACCATTTGGATGATCCAGAGGAGTCATGGGAGAAAGTCATGTGGTCAGATGAGACCAAAATAGAACTTTTTGGTCTTAATTCCACTAACCGTGTTTGGAGGAAGAAGAATGATGAGTACCATCCCAAGAACACCATCCCTACTGTGAAGCATGGGGGTGGTAGCATCATGCTTTGGGGGTGTTTTTCTGCACATGGGACAGGGCGACTGCACTGTATTAAGGAGAGGATGACCGGGGCCATGTATTGCGAGATTTTGGGGAACAACCTCCTTCCCTCAGTTAGAGCATTGAAGATGGGTCGAGGCTGGGTCTTCCAACATGACAATGACCCGCACACAGCCAGGATAACCAAGGAGTGGCTCTGTAAGAAGCATATCAAGGTTCTGGCATGGCCTAGCCCGTCTCCAGACCTAAACCCAATAGAGAATCTTTGGAGGGAGCTCAAACTCCGTGTTTCTCAGCGACAGCCCAGAAACCTGACTGATCTAGAGAAGATCTGTGTGGAGGAGTGGGCCAAAATCCCTCCTGCAGTGTGTGCAAACCTGGTGAAAAACTACAGGAAACGTTTGACCTCTGTAATTGCAAACAAAGGCTACTGTACCAAATATTAACATTGATTTTCTCAGGTGTTCAAATACTTATTTGCAGCTGTATCTTACAAATAAATAGTTAAAAAAATCATACATTGTGATTTCTGGATTTTTTTTTTTTTTTAGATTATGTCTCTCACAGTGGACATGCACCTACGATGACAATTTCAGACCCCTCCATGATTTCTAAGTGGGAGAACTTCCAAAATAGGGTGTTCAAATACTTATTTTCTTCACTGTATTTGATTAAATTTAAATTAAGATATTTATTATTTAAATAGAATATTATATTCTTTAATTATATTTATTATATTTATTTAAAATAACTTTTCTATTTTAATATATTTTAAAATGTATTCCTGTGATGGCGAAACTTAATTGTGCTGCATAATATTTTTGCGGAAGTCATGACATTTATTTTTCAGGATAATTTTTATCAAGCTTGTTTATTTAATTTCATTCATTTCACTTAAATGACAATTAATAGGTAATTTTCATAGCCATTTAAGTGAAATTACTGAACTTAGATGTACGAGCTTGATAAAAATGATCATTCTAGAAGAAAATTTCAGATGGCACTTAGAGGCATCTGAACTCTTCATATAAATATATATAAATATTAAATGTTTATATGTATTTCTGCATACATTTATATATTATGTATAATATAGTTTAAATATATACAGTATATATCCAAAATATAAACATTTTTAGTACAACAAAATGATGGGTTTTATGGACTGAGAGTGTTTTGTACCCAGCAGCAGGCTCTTTCGTTGTAGCTGGGCTTTCAGATCTTTTGAGATGTTCCTGAGAACTTTCTTGAGCTTCTGGATCCTCTCCTCATTCATTTTGATCTCCTCTTCAGCTGGGTCCATTTTCTTACGACAGCTAGTCAATCTAGCCGGAAGATGCGTTTAAATTATATAGTTAATTGCATTCATAGTAGATGTTGCATTACGTAGATTGTAATGTACAGAATGTTTGCTATTGAAAAGAACATGGCAGGCATATTGTTTTGACATACAATTAGGTTGTCAATATATATTTATAGAACCTGTCACAAAATCTGCAATTCATATAATGGAAAAAGATGGCCTTACGTAAAATCCTCAGGAGACGACTGAAAGCAGAGAACATGCAGAAGACAATATAAGTGATCCCTGCTTTTTTTCAACAAGATTATTTCAACAACATGAAATGCTTGTTTCGTCTTTGACTGTTACCTGCTTCATGGACTCTGTTGGGCTCTGTTGAGCTGACTGCATAGCTCTGATGTGTTTCTGCAGGAGACCAAGGTGTTGGTTCCAGTCTTGAAGAATTCGGTTTAGTTTACTGCTGGTCTCCCGGCGGTCTTGCTCTATCATGTCCAGAACAGCCTGTTCATCCTCCTGCAGAGCCATATGTAGCTCTTCATAACACTCCTGTACCTGCTGCTTCATCGCCTCTGAACTCGTCTTCAGCAGAGAAGTAGGATTCATCAGTTCTTTAACAGTTAAAGTAGCTGAGGCTTTATCACATTCAGTCTATCTACTTTCCTGATATCATTTTAAATCAGTCTTTGGAGAGATACAAATATTGTCTTCAAAATCTTTACATCAAAATTTAACTTCCCCTGCCTCTGAAACAACTTCCTTACTTGGCTGGTGTCACCAAACCATCTATTTTTCAAGATCAAATCAAATTCTAAAAATATATTTTCACTTACATTAAGGTTGGCTTGCCTCTTTTTAATAGATTCCAGATGAGACTCTGTTCTTTTCTTCTCCTTCTTTAAGTCCTCCAACAAGACTGGTAGCTGTTTACACATTTTTGTTAACACTTTAGTTTAGGATCCAATTCTGACTATTAACGAGTTGCTTATTTGCATGCATATTTCTAGGATATAGTTTTTATTATTATTACTCATAAAGTACATATAATTGTCTTATTCTGCATGATCATATTCTACATCCCTAATACTACACAATATCTAAACTTAACTACCTTACTAGCTATTAATAAGCAGTAATTAGGAGTTTATTGAGGTAAAAGTCTTTAAAAAATATATATATTTTAATTATTCGTTTTATACGTTTTTTTTATTCTGAAATTAATGTTTATTCAGCAAGTAAGCATTAAATCGTGACCATAAAAACATTTATAACGTTGCAAAAAATGCTGTTCTTTTAACCCCTTAACTGTCACCCCCCTTTTTGAGTTCACACTTAAAAAGGGGATGTCCACATTTAAATGAGTGTAATTCTGGAATGCTTTTTAATAGAAGCTTGATTCTGGTCTTGTTTTTTAGAGAACACTTGGAGGTTTATGGTACAACTGTCTGCAGTTGAAAAAAATATATAAATCAAAAGTTATAGCAATTTAAGTTTATTATAATTAAAAAGGTCTATAATAAAAACATTTTTATTTTATGAAAAAATATAGAATCAAAAATAGGTTTTACCCTAAAAATGCTAGGAATTTAAAGCAAAAAATATATACAAGTCGTGTTCCAAATTTGGAATTGATATCACAAACCTTGTAGATTCTGTGAGACTTTTAGCTGCTATAGCAACAAAGGTCACTAGGTGTCATTTTTTCCTCCATTGGGGATTCCCATGCTCCATTGGTGACACTTCTTTACTAGTTGATCTCACAACACACAAAATTTGATTGTCTTTTTTTTTTATTCAAAACATTCTCAGAATATACTTTAAAAAAAATACTTAAAAAGTGTATAAATTGTTTTTGAACATAGGAATAAAACAAAACAAAACAAGTATAGTAACTACAGTGGTTATATAAATCCAAACGACAAACTGTTCATACAACTATATGCAACTATTTACAACTATTTGCAACTATTTACAACTATTTACAACTATTCACAACTATTCAGAGCTAAGGATTATAAATTGTCACCATCATGCCAGCGACTGAAGCAATCTCGCTTTGGAACGAAGCAGAGAGGCAAGTCACACACACTGCAGATTACAGGGGTTTTCTGGTGGCACATTCTGCATCTTCTTCTAACTTTACTGTTAGGTTGTATGTGCTTTGGAGTGTGTCCTGCTGGATGGTGAGAAGCAGGAGCAGCAGGTGGAGCAGCAGGAGCAGGAGGAGCAGCAGGAGGTGGCACCCAATCAGCAAGCTCTTGTACAAGGGCTTCCCGGAACTCCCTCTGATTTTTTGCCCTCTTGCTTTGCATTGCAGCCAGCTGCTGGTGGATAATGAAAGCATTAACCACCGCAATGTCCACAAAGTGAAAGAAAAGGGAGCGGTACCACTTTCTGGTCTTTCTAAGCACGGAGTAGTAACCGATGAGGGCATCAGACATATCCACTCCTCCCATGTGCCTGTGTAAAAAAGCATACATAAACAAAAGTCAATACATAAAATATAAACATATCTGCAAAAAATGTTTGCATCATCCACTGAAAAAATTCTGCTTACTTGTTGTAGTCTGACACTACTGTAGGAATAGGAACAGTCATAACGGTCCATTCTCCATCTCCTGTCTTCACTCTCCTCTGGACAGTCTGATCTCCATTTGCCGAATGGAATGAGGAACACATGGATACCTCTCTTGTGTCCTTCCATTGGACGAAGAGAAGCTGGTTGTCCCTTTTCCACCTTATGCTTCCCCGGGGTGCATTTTTGGGCAGCTTATTTAGGGTGGTTTGTGGGAAGCCCACCCTGTTGTTCCTGATGGTCCCACAAGCAGAGATGTTTCTCTGGAGGAGGTCCCTGAAGAGCATCGGGCTGGTGTAGAAGTTGTCCACATATAATTTGTAGCCTGATCCCAAGACCTTTTTGTCCACCAGAGCCATGACCGATTCGTAGCTCAGACCTTTGTTTTGCTGGGTCTGAGCTACTGGGGATTTCCCTTCATAGATGAAAAAATCCCATGTGTAGGCATTTAGGGAGTCTGCAAGGACAAAAAGCTTGTACCCCCACTTTGTTGGTTTCGCTTTCATGTATTGCTTCAGACAAATCCTTGCCTTTGATGCCACCATTCTTTCGTCGATGGCAATATTCTGATGTGGATGATAAAAACTCCTACAACCTTCCCGAATCTGGTTATATACTGGTTTGACTTTGCACAGACGGTCAAACACAGGGCTTCCTTTATTTTTTGCATTCTCAGCATCTACCTTAGGATCGCTGAGGTGGAGGGCTGAGGACACGGCCTGAAATTTCCTGCAGGACATCACTGATGCTGGAAACTTAATGCCATACAGTCTGGACCCATTCCAGTAGTCTGAAACTGATGGCAGCTTCACCAAACCCATATAGATTACTACTGAGAGGAATGAGAAAAAGTCCTTCAGGGAGATTTCCTGCCTCGGCCTTCTTGCTGTCTCCAGGTGCTCCGCAGCATAGCTGTTCGAATTACGGACGATGGTCTGACAAACCGAGGATGAAAAAAAAAGTTGAAACAACTGCAGAGGACTGTAGGACTCTGTTTCAATAATTTGAGGTCCAGGTGTTCGAGCTGGTCTGAATTTTATCACTGGTGGAGAAACATCAGGCTCTTCTTGGGTGTACCATCGATCATCTGTGCTAGTGGAAACACCACTAGAGCCAGATGAAGATCTTTCTCTGCCATGACCATTGTCTCTCCCTCTACCACTGCTTCTCTCTCTTCCTCGGTTTCTGCTTCTCCCTCTCCCTCTACCACTGCTTTTCCCTCTTCCTCTCCCTCTACCACTGATTCTCCCTCTTCCTCTGTCACTGCTTCTCCCTCTTCCTCTCCCTCTACCACTGCTTTTCCCTCTTCCTCTCCCTCTACCACTGATTCTCCCTCTTCCTCTGTCACTGCTTCTCCCTCTTCCTCTCCCTCTACCACTGCTTTTCCCTCTTCCTCTCCCTCTACCACTGATTCTCCCTCTTTCTCCCAAGCTGCCACTGCTTCTCAATCTTCCTCTGTCACTGCTTTCCCCTCTTTCTCTCAGTCTGCCACTGCTTCTCCCTCTTCCTCTGTCACTGCTTTCCCCTCTTTCTCTCAGTCTGCCACTGCTTCTCCCTCTTCCTCTCCCTCTACCACTGATTCTCCCTCTTCCTCGGTTTCTGCTTCTCCCTCTTTCTCCCAAGCTGCCACTGCTTCTCAATCTTCCTCTGTCACTGCTTTCCTCTCTTTTTTTGTCTTTGCTTCTGGCTCCTTCTCTTTCTCCAAAACTACTAGAAGCAGTAGTTGGAAATGATGCCACAGAGGTTGATGGTTGGCAGTCCTCATCAAAAGAGTCATCTGAATGCCTATCACAACAATATATAAAAATGTAAATATAAATATAGACAAATACATACATACAAAAACATATATAAATATAAAATTTACAAATATCGCAATGTTTCATGAGATATATTTCAACAGAAATATACATAATTACATATCACATTTACACACTGCTCCCTATCACAAATTGGGAAAGAGCATAATGCAACTTACCGATCTAGAGATGCATCAGATGCATTCACTTCTGAAAAAAGTAGGTCTGGCTCCTCATCACTAGATTCCTCATTCAGCTCTTGTTCACCAGATTCACAAACCTTTTCTGTTACTTCTAAAAGTGTATAAAATGTTTTTTTTGGCCTCTGTGGATTCATGTCACACACCATGGAGTGAAGGTGCAAATGAAATGGCTGCTCCTGCTGATTGCCAGTTCATTTGATGCACGTTTACAAACAATCAGTAGCTTTTTTCAAACTGGACATGTGATTAGCAACCGATTATTGTAGAAGTGAAATAAATTATGATAGTGAAACAGAAAAAAAGTTATAGAAGTTTGAGGTTATGAAAATGTACAAAGTAAAAATATGATTATTTATATTTTATATAAAATATATATTTTACAAAACATTTTTTACTTTTAAATTGCAAGAAAATCAAAACCAAAAATCTGAACGAGTTGTGTTCCAAATTTGAGGTTGATATCTCAGAAAACGAGCTTTCTATAAGATTTTGTTTGGGCACATGTACCATAGTTTTTTTATTAGATCACATCCAAGCTTCCTTACTGACCATATAAGGGCGCCTCCATTTCCATATATGGTTTTAGTGATCTGAACTATATTTTTCCATAATTTTCATACAATTTATGAAGTAGACAACCTATTCAGAAGTAGTATGGGCAGTTTGGATGAATTTGATTTGAATTCAATCTCTAATAAATGCAAAAACACCCACGTTATAGCTTGCAGCCGCATCACAAATCGAGAATACATCATATTTTTAACACATTTTTTTAAATTTAAACAAATTTCAGCACTTTTTTTCACATTAAATTGAATTGGTGTTGTCTTTTGAACTCTTGGCATGAAAATAATTTGAGGTTTCTACCAATCTTTTATGATTTTTAATGTTTTTCGCTATTTCAGAATAAAGACCTAAACACGCCTAATGAGTATGAAATATTCTTGTTGCAATTTCATAAATTACTGCTCCTGTGTAATTTATTTTTTAAAACAATTACCACATATGAAAACTAGAGATTGTAAGCTTTCAAATGATATATAGTTTGTCAATATTACTTAAGGTTTTTACTAAGATATTATTGTTTTAAAAATATAATGGCAAACGTCCCACCTGTGGGACGGTGACAGTTAAGGGGTTAAACATTCCATTCATTAAACAATCCTGAAAAGATGTGCAAAATTTCCACAAAAATATTAAGCAGTGTACATTTAATCAACACTGATAACAATTAGAAATGTTTCTTGAGCACCAAATCAGCATATTAGAGTTATTTATGAAAGCTCATGTGACAAAATTCCATCACAGGAATAAATTGCATTTTAAAATATATTCGAAATAGAAAACAGTTATTTTAAGTTGTACAATGACCTCAAATTTTTAACAGTAGTATATGTCTTGTAAGTGGTTCTTAATGTTTGCAGGCCATGAACCTTAAACTAAGCTCCTTTATTTCTAGAATAAATACATTCTTATGTTGTCCTTGTAGAAGATTGTCTCATGTAGGTTGCCCGATTTCATTATCAGCTTATTAGTTTTGTTTGGCAGTTTAGGAAATCTATCATTACCTCTGAGGGTTTTGGGGAGATGGCTCCGGTTCTCCTGATCAGTTTTGGAGAGCGTGGGAAGGGCTGGGTGACTTGTGGCCCTGAACGAGCCTCGGTAGCCAGACAGAAGGAACTGGTTTCCTCTGATAGAGGCCTGAAGTCTTCCTCTGCCATCTCTTTAAGTTCTCTGAGCATAATAGGAGTTGATATGCAGCTCATTTAGGAAACATCATAAACATCACATTCACATTAGTAGTTTTTAATTATCACACTTTTGTCAGTATGTACGGTTGTAGTATCTAATGCATGAAATGCAAAAACAAAAAGTTCTATATTAGCTGATTTTCTCAGAAGACGTGCAGCTACTTTCTTCCTGTTAATGCACAAACAAATCGAAACTTGCCTTTACTAGAAAATAACCGGGTGCCAAAAGTGCATTTATATTTGCATACCTTAAAGCAAAGAAATATAAAGAATACTTAACTTTTCAGCAGCTTGCACATATGCTATATGTATTAACATTGGCCCACTATCAAGTTAAACGTTCTTACAGTGCTATAAAAAGTTTTAACTTTTATGAAGATGTAAATTAGTTGTGCTCTTAGTGCTGCATGTCACTGGAATAATATTACGCAATAAAATAAAGCAATAAAAAAGACTTACCTAAGAAATTGATAAGAGAATTAGTGAATGTGTTTGTTTGGTTGTTCTCCTGCAAACACTTCTATGTTCATCTGTGGAATGTGTTGAAAAAGGTGTGCAGCCCCTTTTAACATGCCAAAGCCTGCTGAATGCATGTGTGTGTGCGCACACACTTTTACTTTGTTTTATAACTGACAGAACTGTCTTCTCAGTTCCAGACTTGTTGACCTGCAGGGTTTGGAAATACTGTAGATCTGCAGATTGTGGGTGTTATTTAGCTGTTTTTAAATGCATGTTGACACTTGTATTTTATTTAGCGCATTGCATGCATTTAGCAGTTATCAACCTCTTTTTTTTTTTTTGACCTCTTAGGTACAGCCAGTTTTTCGGTCAGGATGAGTTCTGCCGCTATAATATGTTCAACCATCACTTCTTTGATGATGAGGTAAAAACCAAACCTCATTTGACGTCAAATGTGATCCCTCTTGTACATTCTGAAAATCATGATATGCTACTGTGCAGGAAGCGGTCACATTTTTTCAAGACTTTCTGCGTGAGGAGGGAGGAGCCAAGGTAGTCATGGTAACAGACCCCCCTTTTGGAGGCCTAGTGAAGCCACTAGCCAACAGTTTCTCTCAGATGTCGATGACATGGAAAAAGCATAATAAAGGTATAAGCAACTCAATTATGATTCAACTTTTTTTTTGCAACTTGTGCATGTTTTACTTTCAAGCCCCCAAAAGAATGTTGGTAACCAGACAGTTGATGGCACCCATTGACTTCCATAGTAGGAAAAAAAAATATACTATGGAAGTCAATGTCTGTTTACCAATATAAATTTTTTGGGTGAACTATCCCTTTTAATGGAGATAAAAGTAGAATTATGCTGGTCTGTCTTTTTCCTCACACACAATCACATGGCTTCAGAAGAATATGGACCAATTTAAAATTGCAATTAAAATTAAATTACAATTAAAAATGTAATTACGTGCAAAAGAAGCGATCAACACAATTCACCATAATTTCTAATTTTATGATCCATGGGAGTACTTAACTCAAGACATACATCTGTTTTTTTTTTTTCTGTCAAATGCATAAATGTAAATTGTAGTTACATGGAGAAATAATAAACCAGCACAATTTGGGAATGGCATGATGATGATTAAATGTCCAAGAGAAGTTGACTCAGAGACATAATCTGTTATCATTTTTGCCTGTTTTAATCATTTTTAGTGAGCGATGCAGCTGAGATGCCAATGATCTGGATCTTCCCATACTTCTTTGAGCCCCGTATCCTTGAGTGTTTTCCCTCCTTTTCTATGCTGGATTACCAGGTATTATAGGAGTATCATGTTCTACAAACATTAATTAATATAATGACTCATTTACAGGGTGTAGTGGTTAAGTGTTGTTCTTCAATCTCAGGTCGATTATGATAATCACCCTCTGTATAAACACGGAAACAAGGGCCGTAAGCAGTCACCTGTTCGACTTTTCACCAATCTGAGCCCTAAAGATATAACTCTACCAGAGGATGAAGGTTACAGGTGCACATAAAACACATCTCTTCTTCAGAATGCGTTCAGGGTTTTTTTAATTTATTTTTTTATGCACCCATTACCCATATCGTACACACTTGTGTGACTGAATTTTGTGGATAAGCATTAATATGCATGCACGTCTATTTTTAAGCCATTGCAGCATGAAACAAATATTTTTCTTCTGAAAGTTTGTTTATGGGGTGAAAAAGTCCAAATAAATATTTAACAACACTCCTGTGTAATATTGATTACATGTTCTTGTCTATTTCATGTAATGATATATTCAAATAAAGTTTCTCTAAAGAAAAAAAGTGCTTTTCCATAGCTCATGTCAAATTTTAATGAATAAAAACAGGGTAAATGTTACATTCAAAACTTTGAGAAGTGTATGATCAGGTACAATGTTGTTTTAATTTAAAAATATTATGTTATTACTGTTGTATAAGCTTACGTTCCAGTGTCCAAACTGATCTCGTATGCAGATTTTGAATGCATCATGTGGGTTAAACATGCACATAATCATTCATTAGATTTTTTTTTAAATATGTAACTTGCTGTAAATGCTGTATTAAGTGTATTGATTTAGGTGCTTTAAATTTTTCCATTAATATTTTTCAATCCTTCACAGATTTTGCAGTGTTTGCGAGAGGTTTGTGTCAGCAGGAAACAAACACTGCCCTAAGTGTGACACATGCCCATCAAAGGTAAATGCTGATGTCTAATTCAGTATATGGAATAGGAGTAGATTATTGACATTTCCCTATTTATCTCTCAGGATGGCCGAGAATGGAGGCACTGTGATGAATGTGGGCGGTGTGTGAAGCCTTGTAAGCTAATTTGAATTCACTTGAACTAATGTCTCCTAATGTTTATTTCTTGCTCTCACCTCGTTTTTTCTGCTTTCTTTCTCTCTCCAGCATGGCACCATTGTTCTTCATGTGGTCACTGTGCTCTCCCTGATCACCCTTGTGGTCAGAGCCAAACTGGCTGTTTCAATTGTGGCAGCCAAAAACACAAACTTAGAGCCTGCCCTAAGAAACACAATAAACGGTGAGTATAAACTAAGATTATTATAGTTAACTAAAACCATTAAATGACGTTTTTGTTATTTTGAATAAAATATTTAAAAAACAAACTTATTTTAAATGGGTCATGACATGTTTTTTTTGTTTTATTATGTTCCCTTAGGTGCAATTACAGTATTACTATAGTTTTTTATACATCTTTTCCCACCTCTGATTCAAACAGTCTGTTTTGGAGGTGTTTCCCCTTTAAGAGTTCAGTGTTAATGCCTACTGTTATGATTGGCTAACGTCAGTGCTGCTTATGCATACATTATTAATGTTAATCATTTTGTATCACATATAGACTACACAATGCTCCACCACGTGAAACTTCGGTCTTCCGATCTTTTACCATCGTGTCAATTCTCAATTGATTTTGATTCATATGCGCGAGAGAGAGAGAGAGAGAGAGAGAGCCAGACAGTTTGAAGGTGCGCACGCGCGGCCGGGACTAGCTCGCTCTCTGCTTGTTCTTTCAGTAACATGCCCTGTCACACTCATCTTATCACTCACCGATCAGATAAGGCTTTGGCGGGCTGCAAATAAACTGCATCCAACTGCTTTCCCTGACGTCTGGATCGTTCGGCAGCGTATTCAAACATGTTTGTCCACAGCAGAAACCGCACATCTGCGTGGCATCACAGTCATCTTGTAAACAGACCCACTCGCTGCACGACAACGCAAGCAATGATGCGAAATGAGGCGTGGTTGTCTTGCGCTGGAGGCGGTCATATGCAAACGACTGGTACGTCACTTCGTACCGTGACGTCACTAAGTACAAAGGATCCAGAACGAGCTGTATTTAGAGCTTGATTAAATAAATGCTTCGTTTATAATGGGGAGGACGTCTTAAGCTATGAAACTTGCAGGAAGTTTTAATAGTACATAGATCTCTTATATACCAAAAGATCAAGGCAAATTTGGTTTCGCATGTCATGACCCCTTTAAGAACATTTCTAGTTTTCATTAAGTTTAGCGTGTACTAAAATAACTACATCTGAAATAAAAATTTATAAAATCTACAGATGTATAAAAAAAAAAAAAACTGTAGTCAATAATTGTATCCTTTAAAACTCATCTTTGATCACCAAAATTACATATTTGAATGTAACTACTTATAAATGTTCTCCAGATATTTAGATCATCAGTCGCAGTGCTGCACTGATGATACTGTAGTAACAAGACTTCAGCACTAATACAAACTGGTTCTTCAAGACTTTTAATATAATTATGATTCTCTTACACATGTTCTGCCAACAGAATGCCTTTGCCTGGTGGCTGTGGAGTTCAAGGCCTGTCTAAACACTTTACTGGCAAATCCACAGCTAAGAGCAAAAAGAAAAGAACAGTTAAATGATCTCACACGCAGTGTATTATGGGAATGATGGTTTTGTGGCTGCCAAGAATTGCATCACAAGTACAAACTGCAAGATCACAAAGTGTGAAACGATGAACTGGTGTTAAACCTACATGTATTCCAGAAGGTTGTTGTGCACGTACAGCCACGGTTGTCTTTTTGCTGTTTTATTTATGCATCTTGTCCTTGCATATCCTACTCTAGAATGTTCCCAGTTCAATGAACACATTGTGAACAAACCTTATCAACGGTCTGGAGTAACGGTTCAAAGAAGCGTTGTTCCAGCTTATGTGGCTCAAACAGTGAGGATCGGTGGATAAAACGTTTGAATACAATTACTGCATTATTGGAATGGATGTAATTTCTGGTAAATATAATTGTAATGCATTTAAAGAAACAAAATCACAGAAAAACATATCATGCTTCATGTTTTTAAACACATTAAAACAAAGCATTTGGTGTGAATTTCAAATAAAGTAGTCTTGTTATAAATTACTAGTGATTGTATTAATCTTCAGGATCCACCCAAAGTCAAGTAATGCTCAGCATCTAGTGTACGTTATAAGCTTAGTGTTTTAGAAAGAAACTTAAAGCCTCTCCTATCAGTGTAAATTTAAAGAAATCAACTGTCACGTTTGTTACCGTTTTACAACGCCAAGAATTCAAGTTATCTAAAAGGATTATTAAAACCAAAACAATCATAATCCATAAAGATTTAGATTAAACAACCTCATAGGCATTATAATCTGCAATGCTTCATAACCAGTGGAGCTACCAAACATGTTTAATACTGCGGTTCACATGGCCCTGTTTAGATAATGTCACTGTTTTAAATGGTAACAAGATCCATGTCATCCTGCTCCAATAGTAGTTAAATTCACAGTTAAGGTAACAATGGGAGGTGTAAGTCAATATATAGGGGATATAAAGTAAAAATATTTACATGTACATGGAAGACAATCTACTTAAAAGATTTATGATTATGAAAGCTCCACATTTGTATAAAAAAAATACCATTCAAATGTGTATAAGTGACTGTTTTCCATCTTTACTGAACTGTCCTTTAGTAGTTGGTGGAGGCACCTGTCAGTCACAACATCGTTCTTCTATCCTTCTATGGCGTATGGAGAAGGCGATGAGTCGTTTGTACATAGCACTGAGGAGAACGACTGCAGCTAGTACTATGCCACATATGACACTGAAGGCCCATCGGGGTCCCTTGAGGGTGTAAACGTGAGAGACGAACACAGGCCCGAGGGTCCGCGCACCACTTCCTGATGCTGTCAGCCAGCCCATGTAAACCCCCTGAGTTCACACAGAATAAATAGCATGAACTTTAATTAATCATCATGTTACTTTAGTTAGAGATTCAATGTTTTAAAAGAGAATGTATTGTACCTGCGGTTTGGGCCCCAGTATCTTTGAGTATAGAGTGTAGGACATTACGTTGCAGGTCGGATAGCCCACTCCGATTATGATGTCAGAGGTGATGTACTGTGCGAGATGAATTACAGGGGTAAAAAAGCACCAGGTCTGTTCGGACGGACATCCGGTGGGCTCCAGAGAAGCGTTCGAGGCTTGGGTGGGTGCCAGTCTTAGTGTTGGCATGGTGTTATTCTGAATGCCTGTTTATGGGATAATATTTGTTTAATATACACAAATTTCAGCTGTAATATACACTACCGTTCAAAGGTTTTGGAGATTGTTTTAATGTTTTTGAAAGAAGGTTTTTCTGCTTGTTGGTTACATTGATTTAATCAAAAATACAGTAAAAACAGTGACATTACAATTTAATAACCCAATTAACCTAACCCCTAAATGTTTTCTATTTTAATATATATTCCAGGCTGAATTTTCAGCATTATTCCAGTCTTCAGAGTCACATGATCATTCAGAAATCTTTCTAATATACATTTATTATTGAAATGATCAATGTTAAAAACCGTTGTGCTGCTTAATGTTTTAGTGGAAACCGTGATACATTTTATACATAAATATTTGATCTATTTAATGCATCCTCGCTGAATAAAAGAATGTAACTCTTTCAAAAAAACAAAAAACATGCACTGACTCCAAGCTTTTAAATAGTATATTGCTATTTTAATAAAAAAGATAATAATTTGCATTTGGAAACAAGCTTTACAGAGTTAAGACTCGTTCACGCCAAGGACCATACCGCTAAAGATATAGTTCTAAAATCGTTCTCCATATTAAAGAAAAGTAGAGTTCACATCACAGCTGTATGATAACGGCACAGAGAAACAATAATTGGAATCACTTTCAGAATTACTTTTTCCAGCAGATGAATAATAAGAAGATTGACAATCAGCTCAAGCATTTGAAGCGGCAGACAAGCAAGCACTTAGAATAAACAGAACATCTTCTGCTGATGTGGATTCTAATATAGTTATCGTTCTTAGTGTGAACGGGCCTTTAATCTGATACCTCACCTGTCCACTGTATTTTAGGATATTGATTTCCCCATGGCAACAAGATGAAGAACCCTGCAAATATGAGCACCAAGCCTCCAAGCAGCAGTGGCCGATCTCCTACCCTGAAAAACACAGCCAAAAAAAGATTGAGATTTGATTAGTCAGCTTGCAAGTGCAACAAGAGGAAGTCGTGTGTTCAAAACTGTTAGCATCTAATATATATTTGTTGGGGACAGCAGAAAAAAAATGCAACTGACACAAATTTTTCCTGACCTGTTTTATGACTACAGTCACAACGAGACTGTAAGTAATGTACAGTCCCATAAGTAGTTATATGCAAAACCTACACTGTGCGTATTTTGGCCTTTGGAACATTTCCCTTTTCCCAATAGAAGAGAAGTGACCTAAAACCTCTGCAGATGTTGTGTCAAACAGAAGTAAAAAAGCATGTCTAATTGTTCAAGGTTCTTCAAAACAGCTATGACAAATGGAAACGTATAATAACCAAAATCAAATTAGCATAAAGCTATTCATTTCTCTTTTTTTTACCGTTTTGAAACCACCTTTACCACCAAGAAGACGAGGATGGACTCAAAACCGATGGCAGCCAATATGATGCCGTTATACAAAACGGCTTCTTTTCTTGTCCATGCAAACATGTCCATTGATAGAGGAGTAGATATACTGAAGGCAAACAAATTCACATGAATATGAGCTCATGAGTCAAAGTCTTGAGACTTTATATGAGTCAAGATCTGAGGAGCAACACTTACGTTTCGAACACAGCAAAAATGAAGAGAATAACGAAGAAGAGTACATTAGATGTTAACACTGCATACTGGTCAATATCACCTTCTACCTCAGGAGTCACTTCTACTCGCTCTGAGGGCAGAAAGACAAAAACTGTTATAATTACATTCATTATTATAAAACAGACTGTACAGGGACATCGACCGTGCTAAAGCAACTGCACCCTGCTAAAGTATATTTATAAATACCTTCTGGGGTGTAGTTAATTGCAGGGATATGATTTCCATGGTCATCCACACAGTGCTCCCTAAACAATTTAAAACACTTTAAATTCTATGCTTTATTCAAGTACAGTCAAATAGGATGTAAGCCTGACACCGTGTCTACAACGGACGTGAGTGGCGACAATAGAACCCATTATAATCAGTGATGTTGTCTACACTGGATGCGGCTGCGGCACGACACAACAAGACAAATCCCCGTTCTATTTATGACGTACTCCAAGCACTCGCGATACTTCGCATAGGAAGGGCAAATGGATTTGCAACGGTCGCTTTGTCGCATCTAGTGTATACAGCTTCTAGCTGTTGCAGCACAATGTTACGCATCTGGTGTAATCACGGTGCAAGGGTTAAATATAGGTTGAAATATAGAAGTACTGAAGAGAAAATACACAGACCTCAAATAAAACACAATGTATATCTATTTAAGACTCAGGTTAAATGTTTACCTTAAGACTAATATAACCAGTAGAATGTTAATGACCCCGAAGCCGGCCGCCAACAGTGCTGGAGCAGTGTACATATTAACCTGAAGCTGGATAAATTTCACATTGACGCCAGTCTCTCCGATGAATGACAAAGCAGCCTGCAGAGCTGAAAAATAAAGGCAGTCAACATCTTTTAATCATTTTTTAATGGTAACTAGCCCTAAGAAAGTATAAAATAAAGACACTATCAAACTAAGCTGTAAAATTACTATTCTTATAGACCAATTTCACACATCTGTAAGTAAAATGCATTCGACTTCACACAAACCTGGGCCAAGTATAAAGCCGAGAGCTTGACAGGCACTCATGTTAGCCATTGCACTGGTTCTCTCCGTCAGGGAAGTGGCACCAGCCACATAAGACCTCACAACTGCTACATTACCTACAGGACAGAACGACAAACCTTAGCACAGCATAAATTAAATAAGTAATTTATCTTATACATGATAATAATGGTTTACTGAATCTGTATTTGCTATATTAACATTAAATTAAATTGTAATTTATTTATTTTTTTATTTTAAAAAAAAATTTTAAGTGCCCCTATCATGGATTTTTGAAGATGACCTTTCATGTAGTGTGTCATATAGCTCTAAGTGAATGAAAACATGTTTTTACCAATGTTTGTTACATCAGGTTGTTCTTCTAGTGTTCATCGGACTCGCGCTCGGATTGATATGGTAAAATCAACGTCATTGTTCGTTACTGTGTTTAGTTTACGGTGTAGGAAGCCTCAGGACACAAAGGGCTGTCGGTGTTATGGCAATGGGAATTACGCGGTAAACCACACAACAGACTGAGGTGTCTGGCCAATCAGAGCAGAGTAGCTCGCGGAAAGGAGGGATTTAGAGAGATTGATTCTTTTGGCGAGTCGTTTGAGAATCATTGAAAATCTGGTGATGTGCAAATGTATATTATAAGAAAATAAAACAGTTTTTTGACGTTTGATGCATGCAACCCTGTTGTAGGAGACTCCAAAACAACATTAGGAAAATTTAAAAAATCCATGATAGGGGCCCTTTAAAGAAGTCTCTTCTGCTCACTGATGCTGCATTTATTTAATAAAAAAAAAAAATTGTGGTAAGATATTTTTTTTAAAGAGAAAAATGTATACTTTTATTATCAAAATGGACAGTGAAGACATTTATAATCTTACAAAAGATTTATATATAAAAATTGCTAATTCATTTATGATATAAAAGTAATAAATGCCATTCATTGAACTTTCCTGAAGAATCCTGAAACAGCATCACTATTTCCACAAAAATGTAAGCAGCACAACGGTTTTCAACATTGATATTAATAATAAGAAATGTTTCTTAAGCACCAAATCAGAATATTAGAATGATTTCTAAAGGGTCATTTTACACTGAAGACTGGAGTAATGATGCTGAAAATTCAGCTTTCCCATCACAGGAATAAAATAAATTTTAAGATATATTCAAATAGAAACCAGTTCTTTTAATTTGTAATAATATTTCACAAAATTACTGCTTTTATTGTATTTTTGGTTAAATAAAGTAGAGACTTCTTTCAAAAAATTAAAAATTGTAATGTTTCAAAACTTTTGACAGGTACTATATGTGTGTGCGTGTGTGTTTTTTTATTTACCTGCTCCAATGCCCACAAACGTGCGGGACAAAAGCATGTGAATTTTGTTGTGTGAGGGAAGTAGGTAGACATAGGCATAGTAAATGTTGGCGGAGATGTTGATCAATATAGAGCAGACTAGAGGCTCTCGCCGAGGCCTGTGATTGGACCATAATCCAAAGAGAGGTGAGGCCACCATCTGACCCAAACTATAGGCAGCAACCAGCCATCCCAAGAAACTGGCATCTGCACTGTCATCAATCTAAAAGATGTTTTAAAAAACACACACATCATGATTGATGGACTTACAAGACAGTCACAGACTAACAAGGCTAACTGTGTGTAACTGAATAAAACTACAACTCCCAAGAGTCCCAAATTGCATCTACACAACACAATAGTAACATTTCGCACTGCGGTCGGCTGCTTTCCACAAGAAACGTTGTGCGTAACTGATGTTAAATGGTTTCACCTTGTGTGCTTAGAAGGTGAAAAAGGTTAACATGAACTGCTGCTGTTTTATTGTAGCTTGTCAAATTAACTGAAAATGTTACATTTTGTTAATCAGAAGGTAAACTCCTTTGTCATGACTCACAACATGTTCCTGAATTCTGTCATAGTTACATTTGCTTATGGCTACTTCTGCATGTTATATTGATGAAGTGGCTCCTAAATGTTTGACTATGCTCATCTTTTTCTTTTCTTTTTTGCATTAGAGTACTTCACCGCTGGCAAATTGGGCTTTCAATAGAACTTGGCTTGGAAATCAGTGTTACTTTACTGGAGAAAATCGGGGAAAAAAGGCTATTGTCTTCCCTTTTGCCAAATATGTAGGACAACTTTAACACCCATAATTCACTGGGCAAGGCATGTTACCACCATCCAAGGCCACTCCCAGTTTGCTCCTTTTGGATAGGCTTAACCAGAGTCAAATACCCCCTCGCTTGAGACAGAAATACTTCAACTTTGTATTTGTATTGTTACCAGGTGCGACAATTCAAAAAGTAAACGTTTGGCAGGAAAGAGTCATTTTCAGTGAAAGATCCAGAGCATTATAGGGAGTGACTAAAGGCACGCTTTGCATCTTTTGCGGACAAATAAACCGGCATTTCTTGGTCCAGGTAACACAAAGAAAGAGTAAAACATTGTTCATTTACATATAGTACTGATATTGTTACAATATAAAGCAGGTTGAAAATCTGCAAACTTGTGCTTTAAATTAAATAAATAACTGTAAGCAATGTGCCCTGAATAACCCTAGCTCTAAATGTTCACACTTCTGCAAAGTCTACACAAACTAGTAAGGACACATTTGAAAAGAGGAAAGCAGGTCCTATATTCAATCACATAATTTAAAGGGATAGTTCACCCAAAAATTAAAATTCTGTAATAATTTACTCACCCTCAAGTTGTTTCAAACCTGTATGAGTTTCTTTCTTCTGCTGAACACAAAAGAAGATATTTTGAAGAATGTTGGTGAACAGACAGTTGCTGGACCCCATTGACTTCCATAGTATATTTTTTTCCTACTAAGGAAGTCAATGGGGTCCAGCAACTGTCTGTTCACCAACATTCTTCAAAATATCTTCTTTTGTGTTCAGCAGAAGAAAGAAACTCATACAGGTTTGAAACAACTTGAGGGTGAGTAAATTATGACAGAATTTTCATTTTTGGGTGAACTATCCCTTTAAACCTCAACAGATTGTTTTAGAAGACATTTAACGTTCTCAGGGGAATCGCTAAATTTAATCATTCAAACAGGTTTTAGTTGATTCTTTGGCATTTCTAATAAATGCACATCTAACTACTTCCCTTTTTCACTTCTAGTTTTTAAATCAAGCATAGCTCAAGGAAACAAATATTGCTAGAGATAACTTATAGAATTCTCATGCTAATGAATGTTCACTTCACTCAAATCGCAACTGCATAGAATATACTTAGTTCCAGTAAATCAAACAGAAGTTTCTAGAAACACCAAAGCCATGGGGGTTTGATTCCCAAGTAATGCATGAACTTATAAAAAAGTATAGCTGGAGTACAATGTGTATGTGTAAATGCAAGTACGTATACTTACTTTCTTCAGATAGGGCCATATGGAAGTGATGACAATCGTAAAACCTAAAAAAGAACATTGCAATCACTTATATATTGCGTGTCACCGGTAAGTAGTACTTTGTACTACACAAACAACGCAAATAACATTAATTTATCTACTAAATAGAACATTATAATTGCAATTGCAAAATCTGTACAGACAGATCCCTTTTAGTTACACTTTTACAGTTTTTCTTTTTTTACTTTAAAGCATAGTGTACAATTAAACGCAACATGCCCTGACTACAGACACATCTTGCGAGTTACAGCAGGTTTTCAGCTCTAAATTGAATCGGTACCTATGCTCATTGAAACAGACAGTAGAATTCATATTCATAACCACACAGCAGCGTTAACTGATCTGATCAATGGGATAGACAAAGCCAGAATATGGGTGTGAGAGAGTAAGAGTTTTTTTCTTACCAACACTGCTGAGGAACATGGTAAAGTACATGACTCTGATGGACCTCCATCGGCTTCTGTTTGTATCCCCATTGCTTTAAGAGGAAAAGAGAAGTTGGCAGTGGTGGAATGTAACGAAGTAAAAATACTTCGTTACTTTACTGAAGTACATTTTTCACGTATCTGTACTTTACTTAAGTAGAATCAATAGTGCATACTTTTGATTTTTACTTCGTTACCTTTTGCAGCAATTATTATACTTTCTACTCCACTACATTTCTACAATGTTTCGTTACATTTTCTGATCAGTTTTTCCCCCTGCCAAAACAGGGATTGAAAAAAATCTCCATGTTTTCGGTGCTGACGCGTTCATGAAACATGTAACGGTGGCGCTGCCAATAAAGCACCTAAAAGCTGTCACAAAGAACCGGCAAAAGTAATGATTATGAATATGTAAAATATAACAAGGAGACATTTTAATTGTTTATTAATAAACAAGTGTTCCTGCTGTGTCAGTGTCAGCAGCAAAGATGCAGTTGACGATGCTGACGCGCAATCTTTGCAGTGAACTCGCCAGAGATAAATGCACATTTCATACGGATTACATGCAGAGAACAGTCTGTTTTCTTTCTGTTTGAATTGTTCAGTTAAAAAGTAGACATTTCAGGCTTTCTATATATATATAGTTTCGGTTTATTTCTCCAGTTCACGCGCTGGCGCCTCCGTGACCTGATTATCTATTTTCTGCTATATTTACTTATTTATTAAATCCAGGCAATTGGTTGATGAAACATTGATTAAAATTAAGATACAATTAATACAAAACGAAATTTACTTTAAAGAAGGGCTTTCTATTTGAGTTCTCTGTGAACGTTTTAAAGCAGTAGCCTATTTTAGTGCCGCTTTCAGAGCGCTCACGTAATGGAGAACTGACACTGTAACATTGTTTTTTCCTCATAAATGTGAACACAAAAAAATAAAATGAATATTTTATGTTCTGTGGAGAGCCAACCCTTCTTCATCCGATGTGTATATTAGCCTACTTTTGGTGTGCGCAGTGAAATTCACAGAATTACAAAAAAATATTTTGCCACCTAAAAGTTAGAGATTGTTTTGTGTTACGTCCGTTATGGATGTAGCCTATATTTCCCTCCCTCATATTAAATATAAAACACATGTGTCTGTAGACTGATATTTTTCTAATGTCTGGACTTCTTTATTAAGGGAATATGGATATATAAGTTTCAATTGGTATTAAATGCATTTTCTGAGAACTTATATTTCAAGTTTTTACTGCAAATGTCACATCCACAACGCTGGGATTGCCCAATTTTAACGAATTTATCCTAAACTAGTTTTGTGGTGTAGGTCTACATATTGTATAATGTTAACTTCAAATAAGGGGTGTGTCGTCTGTTTCATATAGCATATTGTTTCAGCCCTAATTAGGCCTATTAGAATATAGACAGTAAGATAATAAATTGTTATGCAAGTACTTTTACTTTTAATACTTAAAGTACATTTAAAATCAGGTACTTTTTACTTAAGTAGGGTTTTCATTGTGGTACTTTTACTTTTACTAAAGTAAATATGTCTCTGGTTATTTGTACTTTTACTTAAGTACTGAGATTCAGTACTTCCTCCACCACTGGAAGTTGGACATTCAAATAACAATTATAGCTCTTTATTGATTGTTTACACCTAATACGTTTAGCCTATTTTGTCTAAATTCTATTTAGAAAAATTTCATTTCATGCATTAGGACGACAGCTCATGCAAGATATTATGCATATCTTCACGTGACTTAATATCATTTTAACTCATAATCATCATGCTGTGCATTAGTAACAGAAACTCCCTTGTGACATGACACACAGGGAACATTATCAAGTTTAACTGGTCGAGCCAAATAACGTTAGTTTCAGTTTTGTCAGAATATTAATTACAGAAAACAAATTCAGTCCTGTCAGACTGCGTCACAAATGCAATTATCACACAACTTACCTTGTAATATCACCTCTGAGAAGTGGAGTGTTTTCATCAGACTCCACAAGTGACATTATTAACTGAGCAGCTTGCGAAAATTACACAACGACGAGAGTTCATTGAAGGGCAGTTCTTTACAATGACATGCACTCTAAAATCAAGTTAACTTGACTGAAAACTGTCTGAAGCTGCACAACACATATCTGGAAAACGCATTCAGGCCTCTAGATAATATTCCCATTTTAGCTGTTAGAAGCAGACTAGTGTTCCGAGTCATTCAGCGCCGTTCGACGCGCAGTCTAAAGTCCATTGGTGGTGTTGATTCAGCTCAAGACATTCTCTGGCGTAAACTAGAATCATTCTGAATAACGTTGTCACACGTGACCGTGAGCATTGAGAGAAAAAAACAACAGCGAGAAGTTAAAACACACTAGCACTTCAAAATAAAAGCCCCTTACAATTCAATTTTTACATTTTAATTAGAATGTTTTTTTTTTTAGAAATTAGAAGTTTTTTAGATTAGTGTATTCATTTATTCATTCACATTTAATTTCTACGTATTTAACGTATACTAGTTTTTAACGCATTTAGTAAAATGACAGACAGACTGCTCCATAAAACTTGCGGTATTTAAGCACCAAACATCCCACCTAGATAATTTTCCAAAGAAAACACAAGTTTGGTCAAGATCTGATTCCAATACCAATACCTAGGGAACAACTTCTGACACCTGCTGTAGTGTTGGTGAAAATAACTAATTTGATAGGGGAGCAACCGATGCAATCAAAACAGCTCTATCATTCAATACTTCAATCTGCCATATTGCTGGCCAAGTAGTGGATAAAATGTAAAGAGCAGGTTTAATAAACAAAGAGTGGCTTTTTTTCATGTGACAATGACAGTTGATAGACAAGATAGAATAGCAGTTGTGTGTATAGTCAGGGAGGGCAAGAGTGATCATGCTGAAAGAGATCGGGCTCAAAGGCTGAATATGATTGATGAGATGCATCTGAAGGGAATCGTGCTGATGTGTTCACCAAAATAAATTAAGTCAAGTTGATTGAGGAACATATCCAATGTATAAACAAATCAAATCACTAAAACAATCACAAAGGAAGGAGACACTTTAGTTAATGTGATTAGGATTGAGAGGAGCACCAGTCTTTCTGCTTGTGAGATAAGATGAAACATGCTGATAGAAGACACTGACACAGTTGGCTTTTTACCCTATGGATCTACTTACTTGAGTGAAGTTGCTTTCTCAGTTTTGACCCAAATCTAAACCAAGCAGAGGAATACACTCAAAGTAGTTATCTGCCTTATACAGCAATGGCATCACTGTCCCAAAAACATTCTCTCTAAATTCTCTATAAAGAGATATGAATCATTATGAATCTGTTTTTCGCCCATTGTATTAATGTGGCATTCTGGTTGAGAGTGTTCTTATAATAATAGACATTTGATTATTTTAATACTGTAATATCAATTTGCAAGCAGATTAAATACAACATATAGTTTCTTATGCCATTTTACTGTATAAATGTATCATGTTTGTTAACCATAGCCTATTTTCCACCAGAATGCCATAGTTAATAAATAAGTTAAATGTTACTACAACAGAACTATGGAAAAATAGTAGTCACCAATGTAGTATTAGAAAAGAAAATAATTCAGAAAAGATTGTGAAGGCTTCTTAACACTATTTGAAAGAGATTTTATATTAATCTACTATGGTATTAGAGAGAGGCGGTATTAACATTAAGTAAAATGGCATCTGATGCTTATTGGCACATCCGGTCTTCATAGGCATGTGTCATGTGTCAGTGGATAGCTGCATGTGTCACATAACTTGTGGCATGTGCCACTGACATTATCGCAGAACACTGACACTGAGTCACGGAACATGTTGCCATGTTGCATGTGTTGGGTAGTGTATAGTGACTGAGATGTACTGTGCAGCTATACTGAAGTTATTGTGACAAAATACTGATATTTTTAAATAAATGTCAATTAAACATTAAAGTAATTTTGTGGCACATCAGTATCCGAGTGGCATGTGCCACTGAATGATATATGTAATGCCAATGTTGTTGATCATGCAAACTGCCCATTCTATGAAACACAGGGGAAAAAATCTGTAAATAAAGACAGTTGAGGGACATCTTTATACACACATAGTATAATAGTCTGATTACTTGGTTTAGTTTTTGCTACCATCTAACTCACAAACAAATGACGTAGGCTACACTACCTCAACTTAAAGTGTAAATTGCAGGTTAACCACCACAATCAATTAATGTGTAAATAAAGTGCTCAATATGTATATATTTAAACATTTCTGTCTTAAATGCGTTAAAATAACATTTATTGGGGTTTCTTCAAAGGTAGCGTGTTTTTTTTACAGTAACTGTGATGACGTCATAACAGGGAGTCGCAACCTATAGGCCTACTCTGCTAGATTACCACTGTTTGTGGCTTGACTATGGAGAACGAGGAGGTGGAAAACCATCAAATTTTTGATGGACCAGTCTTATAATTTTTAACTAGTCAGGCATGAGAGAGGGGAGGAAATTGCCAGAAATCATGGCCCTCAAAGAGTAATAAATGCTTGGTGTGAGGAAAATGAGTGGAGGGTTGGTCAGGTGTCCTGGTGAGTAGCTAGAGCTAGCCTGGAGCTAACTCGGATAACATTAGGGAACAAGCCAGTCTTTTCAAAATCTTGCCGTCATGTAGAATAGCAAGGAGGGACAACGACTGAAGACATTATTTACTTACATGGTGTTAGTAACGTTAGTCCTAATCAGAGCTGTAGAGATGCACAGACACAATGGCGCTTTTGCTGGCATCTGCTGACAGAACGCGATATATTGCCTGTGCTAAAACGCTACTAATTAGCGATGCTCATTGTCAGAAAGAAAAAGAGGTGTTTGTGTGGGCTATGCCACCCAATGGAATCAGCAGTGGAGGTGTGCTGCCGTTTTGGAGTTTAGTCAAAGAACGTACTCTTTGGTTTAGTGGAGCAGCTCGTGACGCATGCATGCCCGTTTGTTTTGCGAATAGCTTACTCTCATTTCAGGCAGGATCACGGTCCTCATGAAGCCAACACACACGAGTATGTTTACAATTGAGTTATTTCATTCATCACTGCTGAATCTAAAAAGAAAGCTTGCCATTAGACGGTAACTCTAGGCTGCTTGCCGCTTGGAGTCCCTGTTATGACGTCACGCCCAGCTTAGCGGAAGGGGAGTGCTAAAAACCACTGTAAAAAGTACCAACTTTTCATATTATAGTCAGCATTTTGGTATAAAAAACATACAAAACAATGGTGGACGGTTCTTTTCTTTAAGCACATTGCATTATCTCGTAAAAAAAAATTAACCTGCAATTTACACTTTAAAGGGTAGTTCGCCAAAAAATAAAAATTCTGTCATAGTTTACTCACCCTCAAGTTATTCCAGACATGTATAAATGTGTTTGGTCTGCTAAACACAAAGGAATATCTTTTGAAGAATGTTTGTAACCAAACAGTTCTGGGCACCATTGACTTCCACCTTCTTCAAAATATATTCTATTGTGTTCAGCAGAACAAAGGAATTCATACAGGTATGAAACAACTTGAGGGTGAATAAATAAATAAATTACATAATCTTAATTATTGGGTGAACTACCCCTTTAAGTTTTGTTTTATCTTGCGCTGGTCAGTGTATACTTACTTATACTGACACCTAGCGGCGTGCATGCAGCATCATCATGCAAAAATAAAGGTTTAAATTAATAACAAAAAGTGTAAAATTTGTGAAATTGTATGATAATCTGTTGAGTGAAGTAACTTGATTTACTACCTCTGTGTTTTTTGTGTGTGCGTTTTTTTCTAGTGTAGCCTACTTTGTTTCACTGTCTCCCTTTACTTTATGCTGTCATCCATTGCCACTTCATTGTTGAAATGTTCATTTATACTTATATTTGTTATGTGATTGTTTTTCTGCCAAAAAAAAAAAGTTATGGAAGTTCGGTTCTTTTCCGCTAACCAGTTCTTTCAGGACAGTTCGTTCAGCAACCCGGTTCACCAGTTTTACGTCCTCACATAATGACGTCAATTCTATCATCCCGGCGGATAAACATACATTCAAATAAAGTCATTTGTAATCATAACTTCAGTTAAATAATTGACTATTGAATGAACTGGGCTAAGCTAAGTGCTAACAAAATTTCGCCGCAAGACAGAGCGATTTAGTGCACGCACTGAGACGAGAGAGGTATGCATCAACTCGTCTTAATTGAGGGAATAACATAGTTTAATATGAAAAAACGGTGGAGTATCCCTTTAACAAGATTTTAATTAAGTAATAGTAACATTAACAAAAAATAAATAAATGCTGTATACATGCAGTTCATTATTAGTTCATGTTAACTAATGTTAATTAATGAAACGTTATTGTAAAGTGTTACCAATTAAGACATTTTTTTTATTTTTTATTAAAGTATAAAAGAGAATAAAGAAACAACATGAATTAAGATGTTTGTGACTGCTATCCAGATGTCATTCCAAAGGTGAGTAATCCTGAAAAATGCAGGGAAACAACAGTTTAATAATTTAACAACATACACAAATTGCACAAATGGCAAATAAACAATGGGTGCTAATTAAAATAGGTAATTTCTCTATTTAAAGAGCAATCTCGATGGGTATTTTCACCAGATGATTGTTTTGCACTCATTAGTGTGATTATTGTAACGTTAGCTGTTGAGCTGTCTGTACCTGCAGCTAAAATATAACAAAACAAGCAGCATTCCTCTTCATTTTTGACACAATATGGGACATCTGATTACCACAGCACTTGCTTACATCAGTTAATAGTTCTTATACCATGGTCAACTTTAATGACTGGGATGCTGCTGAAGAAAGAAAAATTTTAAATAAAACAGAGAAAAGTTAAAAAAGTTAGCAAAACTGAAGGGTTCTACGAGCTGAGCGGACTATAAATATATCCGGTTGCTAAATAAACCGTCAGGCGTAACCAGGGAAACCAAGTTATTGTTTGTAAAAACTTTAGACTTCGATTGTAAAACCAATTAAAATATAAACTAATGTTTTAAAAATGTGTTATTTGGCAAGTGACCATGGAATAAGCGGGTTAATGCCCTTCGAGATGTCCATTGTCTAGGTATTAATGGACTTCGGTGGATGCAACCCTCGTCGTCCATTAATACCTGACAATGGACACCTCGTCGTAAACGGTGTTGCCAGATTGAGACGGTGATTTCCAGCCCAAATGCTCACCAAAACCCGCCCACTCCAAGAAAAAAACGCCCAAAATTTTACTGCCAAAATAATGTGATATAATTGTATTGCCATGTCATTCAAGGTTGATAAGCACCATTTAGATCTCCTTAAAACAAAATAAAATATAAAATAAATAAATGTCCCAGGTAAACGGATCAAAACAGGGCAATAATTAAGGAGAATTAGCAAATAAGACTAAAATGCGATCACACACACAATGCACTTTGACAGTGTAGATTTAAAATGTTTTGCGATAATTTAAATACCCAGTGTTTATTTTGTTATATTTAATACATAAAATGGGCTATGTATTTAAATTATATTATATGTTTAAATTATTAGTAGTAGTAGTACTACTACATTTTACTCCTGATAAACGGGTGTATGTGTGTGTGTGAAAGAGAGAGTGAGATATCATACCTTTAAATGCAGAACAGTAGGCCTAACAGGCTGTCGGTTGTAACTTGACAGGATGCTGAAGAAAACAGCTGATCTGAATGCAACGTTTTAGAACTATTTACAGTCTGGCTGAGCTGTCTAGTACTGTTGTTGGGGAGGACGGAATGTAGCCAATGTCCATCCATTCCGTGCCAGCCCTGAGCGCACATCCATTAAACCAGAAAGGAGCGGCAATCCCATTCTATTTCTAATATCATCTTTGAGCAGCGTGACTTGCGAAAATGCTCTTTCAACCGGAGCATTGGATATGGGGAGAGTGAGGATTTTAATTGCACCTAGTGCTAAATCATGAAAACAGTGGTTTCCTCCAGCATCTTGAAAAGAGTCTACCTCTAACCAAAACGCATCAATGGTTAAATTAGGTGAGAACCCTGCTGAGGCAACATTTCTCCACTGAGTGTCAAGTAAATCTGGTGAGCCTGAAAATAATTACTTTGGCAGATCTCGGAAGGATGATTTGTTTGACACAACAGAAGCGGGACACAAGAGTTCCAGCTTCCACAGCAACTCCAAGGATGCAGGCAAACGCATTTGATACTGGGCAATGAGTTATTTTAAGAGGTCTACACAGCGTGTTAAGACCACCTGCTTTTTCTCAGGTGTCAGAGTGCTCTCCTCCAACTTCTGACTGAATGTGGTCCCCAGGTCAGCATCTTTAGGTGAGAGGTTAGGTATATACTGGAAGATTTTAGGTCCAAGTCAATGAGTTTGTTGTTCGTTATTCATACGGAAAACGCTCGGCTTGATTATATGTCTCTGTGTTGACATGTACAGCCGTTTGAGGTCCCGGAAAACTACAAGGCTATCAGCGGTCTCTAACTGAAAACACTTGTTGACAGCTTTGATTTCCAGCAGTAAAGGACAGAGAAAATGCAGGTAAATGCTGTTGGTCTTGTCTTTATACATTTTACTCAGAAGCCGTGCTGCATAGCAGTGTTCAGAGCTTGCTGCTACACTGAAATGTAAAGTGCATCTTCTTGATCAAGGACTCTGTCAATGCAATCTGCTGTCACTAACCAGCGGGTGGAACTTGGAGAAAGCATTTTCAAAGGACATCCTCCACTGTTAACGGTCTCATAAAGAGTTCGGTAGTCATTCTGACGCTTAGATGAATGTGCAAACCAGTTGTAAGTCTCCCTGATCATGTAGTCAATATTGCTAGGGAGCTGCTGCATTGCCTTTTGAGCTACAATGTCCAGGGAATGGCATACACATTTGATTAGTTGTAAGTTAGGCTGATTATGTGGATGTTGTCACGTGACTGCATTTTGGTTCGTTTCATCAACTGATTCGGACCAGAGCAATCAGTGTGGTGTGAAAAGGAACCAAAACGCCTGAAAAATGCTACAAAGTATAATTTTTCTCCCTTGGTCCGGACCAAATGAACCGAACTACAGATGTGAAAGCACCCTTAGAACGATATTTTACACATGTGCAAAGTAACTTGTTTACGGTAATGTCGGTTGTTTCGTCCAAGTAAAGAGAGTAAGGCGAGTCACCAATGTCCTGTCGAAGTTGTTCTCTAAAATATGGCGCAAGAACTGACTTAATGACTGCCGTACATTTGGTTCTGTGCATCTGAAATGCTCCGATCTCATCCTTCAGTATGTCCGATAAGTCGTCCACGGCATTAACTGATGTGTGGCAAGCAACGCATGTTGCTATCCGCAGTTCACGGCGCTTCTGGTCATCACAGATGGCCGTCGAGTTACTTAAACTAGCTTTACTCACTGTGAAAGCCTAAATTGTGGGCAGGCCCCGCATCTTGTGCTTCTTGGTTTCGGCATGGTCCTTCAAGTCCTTAAAGTGAGCCCTTATGTCGGTGTTGCAGAATTTGCAGTGAGCTTTGCTATCATCCGATTTAGACTGCGTTATCCATGGCTTTAGGTCCAAATCACTCTCCCACTCCTTTCGGTAAGTTTTTTTACATGTTGCCCACTTCGACATCTTTTTAATTTGTATTTCCCGCTGAGTGCTGCTGACTGAGTCCTGACGCAGCTTCTGCTATTATTCGATTGGCTCGAGTTGTGACTCGTGACGTTGGCGTCAAGCCGCACGTCAACGTCACCAACACAGCCGAGTATGCAGTGGGTGTGTTTAGCTACATTACAATGACTGATTGGATGGAGTACATGCACACTTGGGTTGTGTTAGTTGTGTTAAATAATTAGCCTATCATTTTTTTGAAAACCGCCAAACTGATCCCAAAACCGCCCAAATTTTGTCCACCCGCCCAAACCAATTTTTACCCGCACAATCAAACGCAAAACCACCCAATTGGACGGGAAACCACCCAATCTGGCAACACTGGTCAGGCATTAATCCTTACATAAACTATTGCTTCAACTAATCTCGAACTTCAGTAAACACAGAAATTAACCGATCAACTGCACATACCTCTGCTCAGCCATGAACTGTGGTCGAAAGCTGATGACGTAACATGCAGGTAGGCCCGCCCTCACGTAATACTGATTCTTCTTTTCGTTTTATGGCAGACTGCAACCATGACTTTTGAAGGTGCATACCGCCACCTACTGTATCGGAGTATGTAGCATGAACATATTCCTAAAAAAATATATATTCCTATGTTTTTCAGATATTGTACAACTGCTTTCTGGGTATCCTCCTGTTGTGCCAAATAAACCTTCAAGGTTCCACTTCCTTCCTGCCTGACTTATCTTTTGGTTTAGCCTCATCCTCTCATCCCTATATTTCCTTCAATGCAATAGTACATGTTCTACATCTTCCTTAGACCTACATTTCAAACATTCATCTGATTGACTTTTGTCCATTAAAACAATGTTTTATTTAACAAACCTTTGGTCAAACCTTAGCCTGGTTAAAACTCTCTCCTCTCTTCGGTTACTTCTATTCACCCCTATTCAAGTATGAATATACTTTTTTTTTTTTTCACATGAAAATTTCACATGAATTTTTTGTGTGTACGTGAATTAGGTTTCGTGCATGTGAAACTGTCTACCGGTCTAACTGTGCACCGGTCTCGTATCTCTCACGGAGGAGTGAAGAATTTCTTAGTAATGTTAAAACGCACATCAATCGATCACTTGTTTAGCGTTCATGTATACACTACATTCAGATTCACCAATCGGAATTAATTCAGTTAGATTGAAACAAAAAGGTGTGCACGTAAACAATGAATGGGGACTGCAAAAGCTGAATCCCTCGACGACCAGACATGTCCGGGAAACAGAACACACAGAACTCTTTCTCCACCGAACAAGAGCCTGCTAGCTTAGCTTCCAAAAAAAGATGGCTGAAAATGTGTACTTTCTGTGAGGGAGATCCCACCCTCTATAGGAGGGTTGAGAACTTGTGGGACAGCCCCTACTACTGGCTGTAGTCTTTAGCCTCTGGACAAAAAATCCTTTTTCCAGACCAAAAATACATAAATCTCTCGTCTCAGGGGGAATAGATAGCCTGGTTTCCCCATGCTGCCTTGCACGCAGCGTGATTTTATTCACGCTGCTAGGCAGCCTGGATTCCATGGACCAGATTTTCGCCTCAGCTAGGGAACCAATCACAGAACGGGGAGAGAGCAGCAAGACGATGACGACGTCTATGCGTACGCGACACACCGAAGCAGTTTGTTTACATCTATGGATCCAACATGGCAGCAGACGCGAAGTTACCTTTCGATGCAGCCTTGGATATTGCTCTAAGTAGTTTAGAACACAAGTTTATTTTGAAAAAAAAGAGCAACTTTTCTGTCTCTACATACGTCATCTGATATAATTGAAATGATTGGCTGTGAGCTACATACAGGCGCATTTGATAGACATTCGTAGGCAGCACCCAATAAACGGCTCTGGGCATTCGTAAACCATGCCTCAAATAGGCTACGAGAAAATGAACATGTGGTTCCCAGACCACGTCTCAATGAGAAGAGGTCTGACGTTAGCCAGGCTAGGGATATGAGGGTGGAAAGCACGTAATTCGAAAATACTACAGGTTTTCTACTAATACAAAGCTTAATGCTAAATCCTGAAGTATCCCTTTAAAGTTCATGTTTTTGTTCTTTAACTATAATAGTTAAAAGACAGCTAAAAGTGAGACTGTGTATCATGATACTGTTATTAATAATTGACTTATTAAAAATGTTACTAAAAAAGGCTATTTATTAGCTAAATATATTATATATATATAAATATATATAGCAATATAAAATATATTAGAACTTGTATTGTATTATAGGCCTTTATTATAACCAATTTAGCCAAATAAATGTAATCAACAAAGAAAATACATTGTATAACAAAAATTCATTTCCAATCATGTTGACAAAACCAACTACACAAAAAACATAGATACACAACTGTAATAAATAATGCTAAAAGTATTGATGAACAAAAAAAAATTTAAATACAGTGTTGATTAAAGATTTCGATTGCGTATCGTTACAGCCCTATTAAGGTAAATTTCGTTTTGTATGAATTGTATCTTAACTTTAATCAATGTTTCATCAACCAATTACCTGGATTTAATAAATAAGTAGTAAGTTAAATATAGCAGACAATAGATAATCACGACACGGAGGCGCAGGCGCCTGCCCTGAACTGGAGCTCGTCTCGTAAAATGAACCGAAACTCAGCTTATAAGGTAGCCTATTGCCTCACAGACCTGAGAAATATATAGGCCTGTATGTCTAATTTTAAACAGAACCATTCAAAACGAAAGAAAACACGACTGTTCTCTGCTTATGTAACGTTAATCCGATTTCTCACTGGCGCGTTCACTACTGCGAAGATCACGAGTCAGCATCGTCAACTTCATCTTTGCAGCGACACTGACAGAAAACACTTAAATAAACAATTAAAATGTCTCCTTGCTATATTTGACATATTCATAATCATGAATTTAGCCGATTCTTTGTGACAGATTTGAGATGCTTTATTGGCAGAGCCACGCTTAAAAACATGAACGCGTGACATAGCCTACCGTATATAAGCGCTGAAAACATTAATCTTTTTTTAGGCAGTAATCGCACAACCTATTCGATATTCTATAATGAAATACTCCGTGACTCATCCCAACCAAATATATATATTAAAAAAAAAAATTACTTGAATTATTTTAAGTGAAAGAGTAAGCCATGGCTCGCAAGGATTGTTGAGCCACGACAGAAGTTTCCACTTTGAATGCTTTGCCTGGCTGTTTTTTTCTCCAGCATCTAAAGTGAGAAAGAAAACGTAAATGTGAAGTACAGTGGAGTTTTCCCTCTACATATACGTGCAAGATTTCAGTCATAGATAAATTGTAGGCTAAATGTTTGCTTGATTGAGTGAGGTCACGTCACGTGAAAACAATTAATTAAACTGTAGGCTAACTTACAGTGCATAGTTTTAGGTTAAATACATTAGCTTACTTCCATTCATCCACTGATCAATTGTCAGCAAAACCTTTACAAAACTGTCAAAATCTCTCATCTACACATAAAATGTAATTAAAGGCCCACATTTACAGCTTAACCTAACTTGCCTCTAACATTAGCAGCTAGTTATGTTAGCCTAACGATTAGCGTTAAGATGCTAACGGACTTTTTCGAAGACACAACCATTTCTATACAGTAAATATTCAACGAAAGCGAGTCATTTACATCAAAGAACGTGTCAGAACCATTTGTATGTACTAGTTGTGTAATTTTATGGACTAAACTTACCTGAAAGTAGTTAAAACAACAGTGAGAAACGGAGTTTTGCAGCTTATCAGTTGAGCTGCCGCCCCGTTTCCATGGTAACGCCCTCCTCTCCAGTTCAGATGCGGTTCGAATTTTCATCGCGCGCGCCCATTAAAATACGTAGAAGTCACGCAGCATTTACATAAATTTAGAATTGATGGAGTGAATTATTTGATAATCAGAAAACATATCCTGAAACTTGATTCATTATTAAGTGGATCGTAGGTATGTGGCCATCGTCAAACTGTAAATGGAATGAGAATGAAAGCATTGAAAATGTAAAACAATGTTTGAAGTTTATATAGGCTAGTAGGCTATACTATAATGTAATGGTAAACGTGGTGTAGAAATGAAATAGCAAAAACTACATGATATAGTCTAAGGCATGAACATATTTTCTCCTATACACAAATTTACAGATAACGGAACAATTAAGCTTTAAGTATTTTTAAAATATATTTCAAATATATTTAACAGTGCTTTAGACTATGAATATATTAATTTGCAGTTATTCATATGCTATTTAAGTGCTGTTGTTTATTGGGGTGTATTGTGTTTATACTGTGATGTTTAATGTTTGTATGGATGCATAGGCATATTTAAATGTAGCCTAGTGATTGTTAATAACTGTTCAGAAATAGAGTTAGCCTACTAATATACAGCACAAGTGTTTTCAACGAGATATAAACCACCAGGGAGCGCTGGATTTCTGCCAAAATTATGTAGATATTTATGGTTGGCGAACGTATGTGCTTATAATTAATTTATTGACGAGCCAACTTGATTTAGCACCAAAAAAAAAACAACGTCCAAATGACGTCTGGTGCTGGCTGGGTTGTTTCGTTTTTGTAGACAAACATCTATTTTTTTTATTTTATTTTTTTTGACTACTTAGAAAACGTACATAAAACGTCTTAATCCAACGTAAATATTACGTTATTTTAACACCTGAATAAAATGTCTCCAAAAAGCTGTAGTTTGGTGGTCTTTTAAACAAACGTGATATGTACGTATTTTTGTACAACATTAGATAACTGCAACCAATATACAACGTTGTGAAAAGTTGTAAAAACGTTTTGTGTTTGCTGGGTATTTAGGATTTTGTGTCACAACGTCAGTCAGTATTGCTGCTCAGCTCATCTGTCTGGAGGTGTCACAGCCCAACATACGGCGACATCCGCGACGAATGTCAGTGATCTATCCACTAGCACATGCCAATAACAAGTAGCCTATTATGCCATGTCACTGATTAAAACCGCTACTGGATTTAGAGTAGTAATAATAAATGCTGTGATTTGGATTATGTGTTTGTATGTAGGATACCATTACATTCAGTGTAACAAACAAAAATGAACATGCCACAACAAACCTTTTCAGGAACATCGGTGTTTCTTTCCAGTCCGTATGCATGATTCTGGACACAATCAGTTTTATTAGCGTCTACGAGAAACAAAATCGTTTGGAAGATTAAAATAATGAACAATTACCGTATGCAATTAACATACACAAAGGCTGATAACAAAAGTTGTTTCCAGAAACAATGAAGATCAAAACACGTTTTAGTGAGCAGCGGCAAGCAGCAACAGGTTAGAAAAGTTAATCTCTAGAACATTGGCAAAGTTTAGCATTTGCCGGTATATATACCGCCCCGGCCAAAAGAGATGCTGTGATTGGTTGGTTCTACCACTGAGTGACAGTCTGCTTGCCCAATTCTACAGGTTAGGGAGAGTCTGGATTTTTTGCAACTCAATTAAACATTGCCTCGGTAATATGGAGAAAAAAAAATTCTGCTTGTGCATTGCTTTTAAAGGCTCATGAGTCTTTGTCCGTGATATTTGATGAAAATTATATATTTAAATGGACAGGTTTCTTACACAGGACTTTATTCTTACCTCTTCCGTTTTCAGTCTGAGCACATGTCCACATAAGTATTAATTTGTGAATGGTTTATTTTTAATGAAAGCTGAAACTGTCAACTAGACTTAAATTATGTGTTCTCAGTACAGCAGTGCAGTTAGAACAATAATAAAACACATCATAACCTGCATTTATGTTTCTTTTAATACATATAATTATAAGATAAAAAAAAAAAGAATTATTAACCTTTTAATAGACATTATCTACACAAACATTGATAGGCCTATACATATCTTATTTATTGATGTTTACAGGATGAACACATATGCATGGCTAAATAATGCAATGTTATTAAATATTTGTGTCAAAACACATACTGTTCCTTATACACATGAAAGTAGACAAGCTTAGATAATAGATACATATATATATATATATAGTTTTTGAGACAGATAAAATATGCAAAGATACATTTTATAAATGGATAAAAAGATCCAGGTGTAGCAATCATATAGGATGTGTATAGCTGTGTATTTTTTAATAGCTCTCATTAAGTGGGTCCAGCCCACCATGGCGTTGAATCCTCTGAATGGAAAGGTCGCTGTTAGGAGTTTCTTTTTAGTTGACATTGGATTTGGTTCCAGTGAATCATTTAAGTTCTAAATGTTCAAACGAAAGTGCAGAATGAAAGATGAAAACCTGCCTTGTTGTTAAAAGCGGCTATGCTCTTTAGGAGACCATATGGTTATAACGGACCTGCCATCCAGAAGGGCAAAGAAAGGGTACAGCTTCTCACGAAAGTGTCCTGTGAAGGTGAAGATGTGTGATTTGTTTTCCGCGTTGTAGAATGAAATCTGTCCCTCCTCATAATCAATGTATATTCCCATTTTCCGGGGCACCAGCAGTAGAGGCAGTGCCGTTTCAGGATTGGTGCAGGCGAAGAACTGTCGTGTGCTGCGCCACAGGACCCAATAACCATTAGAGGGATTCATTGAAAAGCGGCCATGCCTCTTTGAAGAAGCAGTTGTCACTCCAACTTTCCAATAACCATTGTTTGCAAATTCCACTTCCCAGTAATGGCGGCCACTCATGTAGCCCTCCCAGCCTAAGACACAGGGCAATCTATCAAAACGCTGAGGGCTGTATGGCAGATCTGCTTCTGTTAGGCCCTCCTGAACCTTCTTGTGGTCATCAGAGAGCTGCAGCCAAGGGTTGATGGTCATGGGATCAAGACTTACATCAGCTATTTGAGAGAAAGACGTGAAGGTGTTAAGACTAATGCATTTGAAACGGGAAAGGGAAAGTCTTATTTAAATATGATATAAACTTACCTCCTGCACTGACAATCCAGCTCCAGACTGTGAAAAATAAGAGAAAAGGATCTCAATATTGAGTTTAGATACCAGATCTTACTACTTAATTGACTTGCTAAGAATATTAGACATTGCAACAGCTAGACAAACACATTCTTATGGCAACTCGTAACTATTTACATTTTGGCGAATCGGTGGCAAATTCGCATGAATTCACATGATCTCATTCGCACATTTTCATATGAAACGCCATTGACGACTAAGTTTAGGTGGACCCTCATGCTTACTTTTGTCTAAAAATTATTCATGTACAAATTCATATGAAATCTCCACCTCATAAAATTGGGTTGGTTAGTCATACTAGTGCTTTGTTAAATATTTCAAATGTGCTGGGAAAAGTTCTAAAAGAGTTACCTGAATTAGGGATGTATCGTGGCATGCCTGTTTGAGAAAAGAGAACAGAGAAAGGAGTTATGAATATGAATTTAAGTAGTGTAGGATACTCATATTTACAAAATTAATAATGATATTAGTTAGATTTTGGATCCCTCACCAGCTTTCCAGGTACGCTGTTTTGCTGAAAGCCACAGATGAGGAACCATGCCCTAAAATAAATACAAAAACAAGCATTAATAAACAATTTTAATAAAGGGATCATATCTCTTATACTGTACTTTAAAATGACATGATGCATGATGTATTTACAGACTTTATGTGGTAAATCAAACAAGTGAACCTGTCGCCAAACTGTTCCCACACAGATAACACATTCATCAAACCATTCTTCAGCTAAGTTATATTTTATATATTACAGCTATTTAATTTCATCATCATTTAATAAATGATTTTTCATCATATGATGTTTCTCTGTCACTGGTTGTACAGTACATAATAAATGTCTCTCAAATGCAAATGCTCGCATGCTTATGCTTATGTCACAGATGGCATTAACCAGTAAACCAAAGATACCTCCTTGAACTTTGCTCTTTAAACAACCATTCTGATTTCATTTTTCCATCCATACATTATCAGAACTATTTTATCTTTGAAGCAATTTATAGGCAATTTCATTTTATAGGCTCACACTTCACCCCTGATAATAAAACATATATTTCATATTCTATAGTAAGTATGGAATGTTATTGTTGGTTTGCTCAATAAGATAAAGTGCTTCAATATTGACATAATATTTGTCTCTGGTTTTCCAGTTATATAATTGCTATTTCCTCACATAAGGCACCACTTTCCATGATTCCATGTTTGCATGATTGTATTGTACACTATACCATGTCCCAAGCAGAAATACTCAAAACAGTCATTCACAGCCATCCCACCTTGCTGTCTTCCTTCAGGAAACTCCAAGTAATGAACTCCAGCAGTGGCATGAGGGAAACCAGCCTCTTTTTCCTCAGTCCCAGGAGACGCAACATCTGTGCCAGCTCATCTCCCAGCATTCCACAGCTCTGCATTCAGTAAGAAAGAACAAATATGACTATTAAAATATGTCCATGTATTATATTCAAGAGTCATCTCACAAGTGGATACCGATTCTAAGAAATCAGAAAACCACAACTGGACTTTGGACCACTTAATGTGTTAGTAACAACAGATAAGACACCATCGCTCTAGATAATATAGATATTTTTGACAGATACCTCTGACACACACTGAATCTCTTTGGCCCACTCCGTGATCCTCTTCTGCACCACCTCACTCTGATCTTTATCCTGCTTTGTGTCCTCCTCCTCCTCCTGATCAATCCTCTCCTTTATCCAAGAATGATTTTTAGACAGCTGAGGATCACACAGGCATACAAAGCTTAGTTTGAGCAAGTCACCCTACATGGTTGAACTGAAGTCACTCTGTATCACTAGTGTACTCCAGAACAGTACAGTATGATTGAGATGTTTGTCTTTTTTTGAATTACAGTAAATTTTTACCTTGTCTACGCTTTGAAGTTCACTGGCCCACTGAAGAATAAGCTTGTGGCTTTCTTCAATACTGCGTTCAGTTCTGCGGTCTGTCTGTTGCTCTGACGGCCCGCTGCATCCTTCACCGGGATCATCCTCATTCTGTAAATCACATGCACACATTTACAAATGGATGGACATTATATATGTACCATATCTGTTATCTGATGATATTATAATATTAGTCGATGTTGGATATTTAATTATTCTTATTCATTTACCCTATTATATTATATTTGTCATCATCTAACATGCACTTCATCTTTTAAAACACTAATTTAATAACACGGTTAAATGTAATCTTTAGCTAATTTTAAAATGAGTATCCATTTTTCATACTGTACATTATAATGTTGTAATGCCTAAATTCACGTGTAGTGTTTAGTGTTTTAATTTTAAGTAAATATTTTTATTTAGACATATAGTATAGATATTGATTTAATTTATCTGTAATCAACCATAAGATGTCAACATGAGTTTTAAAATCAGTGAATCCCTAAAATCATTCTTCCTCTGCCATCTCCTAATGCAAATTTTGTTCTTGATGACAGAGACACATTTGTTTATTGAATGCTTCCAGTGCTCGTTAACCCTTAAATCCCCTTTAAGAACAAGGCAGATAAAAACTAAATAAATGATTGAAATAATCTGAAAACTTTTATTATTATTAGTATAGCACTTTCACTCATTCATTCATTTAACTTTATCTAATAACCCCTTAACCCCTAGACCCAAACCACCCTCCCACATCCTCACCACAGACATCGTGTGACAAGGCCATACTGATGCACAATTTCTAGGTTATTGATATGTGTTATCAGTTACCCTGGGCTCACATAAACTAATCTAGCACTATACATGTCTCGCATGGCAACGCTTATCACATCATAGCATTATAAAAATTTATTGGTTTGAGTTTGCACGCAAAGAGAAGTTTACTGAACTATTTTATTGTTATATATAAAACAATATAACAATAAAATAACAATCAAATAATACAGTAAACTGAAAGCATTGTAAAAAAAAAAGCTAACTTTCGATTCAGAGATTTACGTTCCATCCTTTATATATATATACACACACACACACAGCTAAAATTATATATATATACAGTATATAGTAAAATCAATTATATTGTAAATTGTAAAATAATTTGTGGCTGACCTTACAAACTTGTGCCACCTGTTGCTTCCAGTGGTTGATGAATCTGATGCACTCTTCCAAGCTGCGGAGGTCCTGCAGGCCCTGCTGACGTTGTCTTTGCTGGAAACAAACATGAAATATTTACCACGAGTTTGGTGCACAAATGATTGTGATCATGACCCTACATGGATCACAGACCATAACATCCTCGAGTTAGTTAGAGTTGTTACCTGTGAACGGGTAGAAAATCCGCTACTGCTCTTGAAGGGGCTGGTGGGGGCAGAACTGTGGACCTGAACAGTTTCCTCCGGTAGCGTCCAGCGCACGGCCCCGATAGAGTTACTCTGCTTTTGGGGCCCTTCTGCACAGGAACAGCAAGAGGTTTTTAACTTAGTTAGATTTTAATTGGTGTAGAAATCAACATCTCACACAGCAGTTTGAAATGAATGTAATGTGTTAAATAAACAGAAATACAAGCAGTACAGACATCTCTAGTTGTGTTCTATTAAAAACAGAGAGAGAACATGTGTAAGAGTCATACTTTTGTCCTTCAAGATGCTCTTCATCACGTATGGCTTTGTGTTATATTCCATGACACCTATAAGAGGGACATATTTAAAAGTTATTAATATTATCAATGCAAATGAACTTGGAACACATTTACTAAACCTTGATGATGAAGAACATAAAATAATAATACATATATTATACTTTAATAATAATAATAATGAACTAATAATACATTCTTATATTATAAAAATATGTATATTATACAATGTTTTTGTTATAAATGTTAAATATCATAAAGTACTATTGATATATTTATATCATTAAAAATAAATAACAAAATTACACCAAACAAAAAAATTATTAGTATTCCTGATGCTCAAAGAAGATGATGGGTTTTATTTCCAGGGATTGCATGAACTGATAAAATAGATTGAATGCAAAATAAGTTGCTTTGGATAATTGTCTGCCAAATGCATAAATGCAATAATAACCATAATAATATTATAATAATAATATAACAACAATGATATTAATTTCTCAGTAATGGCACGTTGTAACTGATATCATGATAAAAGCTATGCATGAGACTCAAATGAGACTTACCCAAGAAGAAGTGTTTGGAAGGTGAGTGCTGAAGGTGTCTGGTGAAACTGAACGTTGGCGCACTCTCAGCTCTTGTTTTAGCTCATCACCTGCATGGTTTGAACTTTGGACCTAAATTATTATGGTTGGTCATGATTCAATGAGGTGGAGGCCAAGGAAAGCTACGTGATGAGATATGAGAGTCTTTCCCAGAAATGATTCAGACAGTAGTCAAAATGGCATGATGCCAGGAATAAAGACAGGGAATACACTCACGCAGTGTGTTAAATGCCACATACATTTACTGATTCAGTGAACACTCACTAAGAGATACATGTATATGTGGTTGTTAATCAATTTCATTCAGTAAACTTTTGCAGAATACTTAAAAGGCCTCACATTTGTGCGGCCATACTTTCTCTGCACACAGTAGATATAAAATATGGATGGTTATATTATATAACTATAAATTATGTAACTTTAAAAAAGTAATGCTATACAAATGTCAGGGAGTTCAATAGCAAAGGATTGTAAAAGTATGATGGTAAATACCAGAGAACAGAGCAACTGCTGCTCACCTAAACCAATAAAGGAAGTTCCTGCATGATATGTATTTCTTGAAAATGTTTTTTTTTAATGGTTGTTTGTTCACAAGCATGTATTTATATCATCACAACCAAAAATGTAATGGCAATGACATGTCGTTTGAACTTTGTGGGGAAAATTATGATTATTATAACTGCTAAGGATAGCTGTTGGCATGAGCTTTATTTCAGTAACATGCTTTTTCACACACTAAAATTTCATATGAGTTGGATAATAATTTTGTTGAAATTGACATTTTCAATTTTATAATCCATAAACCTTTAAGTCTCTCCTTGTGTTCACCGTGTTTTCCATAAATCAATTGGTGTGATTAAATAAATAATAATCTCCAATTAAACTCCTAAATTTGAATTTAGGTATATAAACCGTGTGCATAATTGTAATATGTATTTTATTTTAAATAGAATTAAAATGTAACAAAATGTTAAAACAAATCATACAACCATTATAAACATGTCTAGTACTTTTAATATAAACATAATAAATCCTGTACAGAATATGCTCCTTATCCAGAAACATTATGTCTGACATGCCACCAATAGACATTTGTACTTATTTAATTTATTATGTACCATGGGAGAGTTTAAAATTTTTTGGGGGTGTCAATATTTATTTGATAAAAGTTAGCTGAACAATGTAGTGCAGTTTTGATGGCTAAAAACAAAAACATTTATTATCGGTTGAAAAGTGTATGTTATATATCATGGGACAATAAACATAATTACTCAGAAATACATGAAAAAACTTTATTTATGGCTTGTCCTGAATCTGCACAAGTGAAAATACCAGACTGTTGAATTTGAATTGCAATTCAGTAAATTCCTCTTTCTGTCATTCCAATTACAATTCAACATTTTGTGTAGTGTCCACATCAATTCCACATCAGTGTAATTCAAATCAAAATTCATTAACTGAAAGGGGGCGTAATTAATAATAACTAACATTTATTTTTCTTGCAAGATTAACAGTTATTTGCTTTTGAAACCTAAATGTCCCCAACACTTTGGCTAAAGTCAGTGTGTGTGTGTGTGTCTGAATCATGTCTGAATATAACAAAAGAGGAAATTAAACTAGACAGATGTCTAAATATATAAACTCATGACTTTGAGTAACAAAGTGAGATAATCAAGAAATAGAATAGAAACTGAATTATACATATTACCGTGATTAAAGCATATTCATTGTCTGGAGTCTGTCTAGTTAATGCTGCGCAGCAAGTTAGTGGAGCACTAGAGATTTTATTTGTGATAGTGTTCATAGGGTTCAAGACGTTGACCGACTCAGCCGATGTCGATTAGGAGACACGCTAGAGGGTAAATATTATTAAACGTTGATCATTAGACTTTGTCGGGCGTCGATTAGGAGGCGTTTTCCCAACTCTGCTTATCATGACCTAAATATCACACCCTAATCACAGCATAAAACAGTTCACGTGAAAGTAGGTGAACATTTTCTGAAACCAAGCCAAACCAAAAAAAAAAAAAAACATGTAATTCCTCCCCTAATCCAAAATGTATCATTTATAAAGCAAAAATAATAAAAACAATAAAAAATAAACCAATGGGTTCACGGATCAAACTTTATAGTTCTCATACAAATATATGTGTATATTTACAGGCTACATGTGTATTTAAATTTAGCTTTACTCAAATCTGGAGTTGGCAAGCTTTTATTTCTCATACAGTAAGGTATTTATGAGTTTATGTAAACCACGGTAACATGCCCTAAATGCAAATGACCCTTAACTCCCCTTATGTAACATCAGTGTCCTCTTATCTGTCTAAAGGGGAATTCCAGTGCACTAGCATGAATGCACGTCCGAGCAATAAAAAAAAGTATTTCCTGTTGTTGCAAATGCATTTTTATTGCCATGCTGCAGTTACATACACAAAATGAGTAAAAAAAAGCAACAAGCACAAGATTTTCCACAAAGTTTGTGAAATAGTGCATTGGCTTGAAAAATTAGTAACATTATTCTTTTTTTAAGTAGAAGTGGCATCTACTCAGCGGTTCGTGGCTATCAAGGCTGCAACATAGATTTGACTTTCTCAATCAAAAAGGGGGAAATATTTAAAACTCTTTAAATTTTGTATTGATCCATATAAACATCTTTTAAAAGATAAAAATACGGTAACAGACAAATAGTAACGCCTCTCTCATTCATACGCATGATCTTATTTAATAAAACTGTACATTTGTTTATAATGTAATATCTCTGTGACTTCATTTAAGTGAATTACAGTTTTGTTTTGACAACTGGTTGAGTGCAGTTTATTCTTTGATCATGCAGTGAAATGAGGTTTAATTCCAGTTTAGGAAAAACTGTTTAAAGATAACAGTCTCTCTGCCCTGTGGTAAAATCTCCACCTGTAAGACAGAAAAACACTAGATTTTCAGAGGATCTATTCACATGGGTATAAATGGGTTATGATGCATGAATTTAGAAGACAGATGCTGTAAATTGCTAATCGCCAACTCACTGACTCATATCATAATCATAATTGTATGCGCATGTCAGTTTGTTTAAGCAGCCACAAACATTAGCTCAACTATAAAAACCAAACCAAAAAAGTTCGTATTTACGAGTTGAGAAGTAGTGTTTACGTCTGGTGCGTTTAAGTCACTTTCATCTGAGCAAGATGGCAGTGTACCTTTTCTTCATTAACTACACTTCATTAACTAGGTTTTTAAACTCTACAAAAGAAATAAAGAATGTGCATTAGTTGTGTTTTGCTTTTTAATGTTTTTTATTCATTTATAAAGCCACTGTAAACTTTATCGTTACATATTATATTGTTATATTACAATGGTATTACATTTTGTGCAGGGAATTAGCTTAATTTGTTGTAAATAAAAAAGCCTGTCAATGTCACTGCTAAATACCTATAAATATTGTGTTATTATATGGTATAATATAAAGATCGGGGTTTAAAGAAAATCCAGAGCTTCCCACTCGTATTTACGACTTTGTGATGGCGTTCGTGTGCGTTAAACTCGTAAAGACGATCTTTTCGACATGACTTGAACGCACCATTATTCCTTGGGGAAATACATTTCCAGTTCTGTTTGGGGTCGCTACTGGTGCATAAATTACAAACTTTTCAAACTTTTAATATTAAAATTTAAACCACAAGAGTAATTCTACAAGTGCAGACCTGTGTTTTCATCTTGGGGTAATTCATTTGCTGGATGAAGTCATCTGCCATTTTCAGAGCAGCCGCCTTCTCTTCTGCGTTCGCTCCACTTCCTGAGAATCATAGAAAACATTTCAATTATGAAACTTATGTATGCATGCATGTATAATACCATTCATAGGTTTGGGGTCAATACGATGTTTAATATTTTTGAAATACGACTCTAATGCTCACCAAGCATTAATATATTTAAATATGCAATTTATTTATTTTAGCATCATTACTCAGCATTTATTTGAAATAGGATTATTTTGTAACATTATAATTGTCTTTACTGTTGAATGCGTCCTTGCTGAAATCTTACTTAAATGGTAGTATATTATATACAGAATATAAGTGACTTATTCACCAGATACTTATCGTGTCATTGTGACATGCATGCACAATTTTTCTTACCTTTCCAAACAAAGATCTTCCCATTGGCTCCATTGTCCAGGATAAAGCAGTCATCACGTACCAGTAAGTCCTTGGCAAATGGACTTTTCTCTGATACCTTGGTCAACTTCATTGACCCTGTTGCATCTGAAACCTATGACAAAGAAATGAAAATTTTTCCAGATTGAATGCACATGAAAAATCAATTATATGTTAGACCTTTAAGGAATTTTTAACCTCAGATAAATGTGCATTGAGCAAATATAGGTATGGATTAGATTCCTCATGGCAAGGATTCATCCGAACATCCACATGTAGTCTCAAAGGCTGTGTTCGAAATCGCCCTCTTAAATAGGGCACTATTGGAGGAAACAATCATTTGTAGTGGTGTCCGAAACCATATTGGATGTTATCGAGTGAACTCATTCAATCCCGTAATGCACCGCAATAACGAGTGTACAACCGTTGTACACCCAACAGCTAGAGAATACCCATAATGCACTGTGAGGGTCACGCCGAATGAATTCCCACGTCTCGCCAGAAGACGATCCGTCCATCCATTTTTCAAACCGCTGGTCCAATGTGGGTACAGCATAATATCATACAGGTGTAAATTCCTTTTTAATTATTAAATTGTTTAATTAAAATGTATACATAGTTTCAATGACAGAGTTCAAGATAAATATTTTCATCTTACTACTGGAGCTGCTATTAAACAGCAAGCATACTATGCAAAAGCGGCAGCCCTTCCAGTGTGAATTTGCTCACTCCTTTTCATTCACTTCTTCAAATGGACTATATTAATGGATTAATATAGGGAAACGTGAATAGGGGGCGATTTTGAACACAGCTATGGACTTTCTACAGTGTAGATCAGGGGCCAGTTGCATAAACTACTTAGACTAGTCTTAAAAGTTAGTCATCTAATTTTTTTCTTCAAGACTGGTGCTAACTTTTTTAAGTCAATTACATAAAAAGGTAGATCAGTCTAATTTGAATCAGTAAAGTAAGACTGATTACCTCTTGACTAATTTCTAGTTGGCCAAATTAGTTCTTAGCCACTATGTTAAGACTGTGTCTTAAGTTTATGCGCCTGGCCCCAGAAGTGCAAAACTCAGTTCCTGGAGGTCCACAGCCCTGCAGAGTTTAGCTTCAACCCTAATTAAACGCACCTGGCCTAATTAAACCCCTGGTTTAGATTAACACAAGCCTAACACATAACAAAGGTGGTACCTTGTAGAGGGAGGCGGAATTTGATGCATCTGCTTGACTGTCTTCCTCTGGAGTGCTTTCTTTCAGCTCTGGCACTTTACCAAGAACCTGTTTATTATAACAGAAGATAGAGAGAACGAGAGCAACACAGTCAGAGCTCATCGCCAAAAAAACAGTATTCATAAACATCACATGTTTTGTTTTTCAATTTTAATGTCAAAAATGTTATTTTGTGTGTGGGTGTTTTACACTTCAGATAAAGTAAACTAAGAATATTTAGTGATCAATTCTAAAAATGTACATATTATGTTAAATGTTATATTATCATAAATGTAGACTGTTATAAACTAAATTATTAACTGTTTATAATTTATTATCAGTGACATTAGCTGAAATACTGGCAAAATGGTGTTCAGCTGTGTTTTAGAAGAACTAATTGTTTTCTGAAATCTACTTATTCACTGTTTACTTATTTAAAGTATGTTAAAAGCATGCTGTTCTTTCAGGATGTTTTATTCTGGGCTTTAATTTGAGTGCAAAAAAGGAAAAGAAATAAAAGCTGAGTGCTTTTCTTTAAAAAAAAAGAAAAGAAAACACAAACGTATCAACCTTCTGATAAAACTGTTACTGGGTCCAAAACCTCTACTCCATTTCAGCTTTTAAAACTTGTGGTGTACACTACCGTCTCCGGATACCAATATCTTAACAATTCAGAATAGATGAATCACTCTCTGGCCTACTGAGATTTCGGTATGGAGATAAAGGTTAGGATCATGATTTTTCGGTTTTACTACAGCACACTGTGGGTGTATATTAACACCGTTTGTTGTTTCCTTTTGGGTAATTGTGGCATGTGACGTCAGACTTAACTAAAAGGATTAAAGTGAAGTGTAAATATAAAGAATCATAGAAGGGTAGAGTTGACGCAGAATGGAAAAATATACTGTATATATATATATTTTTTGTCAAAATACACTAGCCTGTTGTTACCTGTAGCATTTCCTGTGTCTCCTCTCCCTCATTGATGTTAGTGATCTGGGCTTTGCCGTGTCTCTCTGTATCTCTGATCAGAGTGGCGATCTCCCGCACCTTCTGTTTCTCAAAGATGTTTGCCTGAGATCCTATCCATGACACAATTATCTAGAGAACAAAAATGAGTATACATGCTACATTATATTTTGTTGATATGCAGTGTTGTACAATGCAGAGCAGTTTACGTTTTTATTTGATCACATAAAAGCATTTTATTTGAAATAGGAATCTTTTTTTGCATTTCTTTACTGTAACTTTTGATCATTTTAATGCATCCTTGCTGAATAAAATAATTAATTTCTTTCAAACAAAAAAACGAACGAACAAAAAAAACGTACTGACCCCAAACTTTTTAACAGAAGTGTATAGAGAGACAGACAGCAACATAATGTCAGCCCAGATCCGGCCCACATCCGGTACGTGTTGATTCCACGTGTACTGGATGTGGGGCGGATCTGGGCCGACACTATATGTTGTTGTCTGGGAAATGATAGCCAAAGTCAAACAGACAGGCGCAAACCTCGCCCAGGTCGAGTATGAAGCAGTCCCCTTTGTTAAAGCTCTGCCAGCTTAAATCCACTTCCTTGGCTCTGATGTTGCGCTTCCCTTTGATTTGGTATAACCTCTGAACGGGTCCAGATCCAGACTGTGTTCTTCTGAAGCCAGACTCCACACCTCCCTCCTGTACAAACAGAATAGCGTTACTATGCAAGGAACATAAACACCCTTTAATTTAAATAATAATGCATACTATCTACTGTAACAATCAGTTCATTTATATATATTTTTCTGTACATGTGAGAGAATGTGAACACACACAAAAACATCTCACCTTGTAGCTGACTCCTCGGGGGAAGAGGTTCATGAATTCTGGGGACTCATAGCCCTGAACCTGTCTGTGCTGGACTGGATCTCCTCCTAGGAAGTTATCCAGCTGCGTAGCCAACATGGCACAAGCTACCTGCTCGTCACGAGACGATTTCTCTCCTAAAAGGGAGAAAGAGGAAGAGAGAAAATTAGGTTACACTTTATTTTGATGGGCCCTTTAGACAATCTATAAGTAACATTGCAGCTAAATGTCAACTAACTCTCAAAGGATTAGTTGAGTATTAGTAGACTGTTAGGGTTAGTAGAATAAGGTGACGTAGTTGAAAAGTTATAGTCAGTGGAATGTCTGTTGGGGGACCATTAAAATAAAGTGTAAGCAGATTTTAAGCAGACAGTCTAATAATACTCTACTAATATTCTAATGAGACATGTATGTGCAACATAACCCTAACGTCAGCACTTTATTTTACAGTCCTGTTCCTTATTAACACATATACTTATTGCAATAACTGGGTAATAACTAGGAACTAACCCTGGCCTGAACCTACCCCTAAACCTAACCTTAAAGGGTTAGTTCACCCAAATATTATGTCAGTATTTACTCACCCAAATGTTGTTCCAACCCCGTAAGAATTCTGTTTATCTTCGGAACACAAATTAAGATCACGATCAGATCAGTTCTCGCACATGCGTCGTGGCGGTCTCGTGAACTCACGTCAGAGGCCCACACAGAAGAAAATTAATAGTTGAATAAAGTAGTTATTTTGGGGGGGGTTTGCGCACAAAAAGTATTCTCGTCGCTTGATAAACTTAAGGTTGAGCCACCGTAGTCACTTGGACTATTTTAACTATGTTTTACTGACTTTTCTGGACCGGCAGAATGAAATTACCTAGAAGACAATGAAGGAGTGAGACAGCTCTCAGATTTCATCAAAAACAATTAATTTGTGTTCCAAAGATGAACGAAAGTCTTACTGGGTTGGAACAACATGAGGGTGAGTAATTACTGACAGAATTTTCATTTTTGGGTGAACTCACTCTTTAACCCATGTATTACCAGGTACTTTTTAGGTAAGTAGACGAAAGTTCACGTACTGTAAAATAAAGTGCAACGGAGACTAAAGGGGGCCATAATAATGTTACTGAAAATGAATTGTAACACTTTACAATAAGGTTAATTAGTTAATGTATTATTAGCACTAACTAAGAGTTATACATTTGTTTCTGTATTTGTTCATCTTTGTTTATGTCAGTTAACAAAATACAGCTGTTCATTGTTTGTTCATGTTAGTTCACAGTGCATTAACTGATGTTAACAAGATTTTAATAAAGTATTAGTAAATGTTGAAATTAACATTAGTTAAGTTGAATGAAAGTACAGTTCATTATTAGTTAATGCTAATTAATGTAGTTAATTAATGTTAACTAATGAACCGTATTGTATGTCAGTGTTACCAAATTAATATATATTGCATAATCGGTAACACTTTACAATAAGGTCTCAATTGTTAACATTAATGAATGCATTTGTTAGTGCATGAAGTAACTATGAGCGCTGAGCTGTATATTATTAACCTGTTAACATCAGTTAATAAAAATACAATTGTTCATTGTCTGTTCATGTTAGTGCATTAACAAAAGTAACTTTAGATTATTTTGAAATTAACATTAACTCAGATTAACAATTGCTGTAGAAGTATTGTTTATTGTTAGTTCATGTTAACTAATGTAGTTAACTTATGTTAGTAAATTAAACCTTATTGTAAAGTGTTACCCAATCATTTCAAAGTATGGAATCCACTCACATAATTCACTTTACAAACTTCCTCTTACATGCAGCCAATAAAAAGGTCAGCAAATACAAATAAGAAAAAGCAATTAGGAAGAACGTTCTTTCAACAAACACTGTGTTGAAAACTAGTGCATTTTGCACAATTCTGTCCTGTGTGATATGCCACCAACACAGCCACTTCCTCTGCACCTCTGAGCAACCGTTTTCTGAGCTGAACTGTTTGACTTAAATGCAAGGCTGTTTTCTCGCAGGGCTTGGGCAAATGATCAAAATTGATTTTAAGTTATTAGTTTTACTTTCTACAATTATGACCAAAAATTAAGACAAAATGATTCTTGCGCTGAGTTTCTTTTTTTTTCTTTTTTCTTGAGGTTCAAGGAAATATGCTGTTGAAAATACTTTTCAGGTTCAATAAATGCATGATGCTTCCAAAATTGAAAAGTGCATATATAATTATTTATGACTTTAAAATATATTTAAGGTTCAAGGAAATATGCTGTTAAACGGTGCAACATGTCATGTGGTTGAAAGGAGATGAACCCAAAAGCAGACTGAATGCTCTACATACAATTTATTGAAGACAAAACAGAGAAAACAAAACCCACGAGGGGGCAAAACAGAACTGAAGGGTATAAGACAAAGACTAGAACATAAACTAGGACTAGACACTTGACTTGAAGACTAGAACAAAAGAAACAAACAGCTTCACAAACTCACAATACTAATAACGAGATGCAGACAAAGTGTTACACGCATTAGTTGACAATGTACCGACACAGGACAGCAAACACAAGGGGATTATAAAGGGAACACTAATGACGAGGACAGGTGAAACTGACTAGACAATAATGACAAGAAGAGGATAACAAGGGGGCGGGGTAAAATAACGAGACACCACAAGCACATGGCCCAAGCAAGACCACGTGCTTGTACACAAAACATGGTTCTGTCATGATCCTGCCACAAGACTAGGAATAATCAATTACATGATGGCAGAATCATGACACAACAAATGCAATAAATAATAAATGCATGTTGTTTTAAAAGTCAATGAGTAATTGTAAAACAACCATGATCTCAATCATGACCAGGATAATCAGGATTTTCTGGTATGTAGACGTGTAGAACACGGAAGTATTGTCTCTGCAGTAGAAGGTTCATTATGAATGAATGATATGGTTGGGTTAGGAACTGAGACCAGGGATTCTGAGTAATGAAGAGATGGATTAAAGGTTGTTTATGGATAAGGGATGGTTAATGAGAAGGCATGAGAGAAGATGGCTCATCATGCTGACAACCTGCTTAGTGTTACCTAAAGCACCGGATACACCATAAGACAATAGACCTAACTGAAGTCCTGGCACAGGCCTGCTGAAACATTAATGACCTATGAAAACACCATGCCTTTTTCCTTTGGGAGTATTCCCTCTTCACCCCTCTCTCCTGTCTATCAGCCGTTCTATCCCAACTTTCTGTGGACTCACTCAGACTCGATCAGGCCCACTCGACTGTGTGATCATGCGTATCGTTTATCTCAACAGGCTATTGTCTCAGTCTTTCAGACCACATACCACCACGATAATCATGACTGACTGACCCTGACCCTGGCTTCACTTCTTGCTATGTATATCCTCATTCCATATTCTATGGAACATAAATTTAAGAATCTCTGTGCATAATTTTTTCCCATAAAACAACCATACACACCATGTCTTTAACGCCTGCAAAATAATAAATAAATAAATAAAATAATAAAATTAATTATTTAAATGAATAAAAAAGTGGTATAAAAACAATTAAGACTTTTTGTGTATCGTCTTTCCATAAAAAAACAGTTCATAGTGACAATGTCTGTCCAGCTTCAAAAGTAACCAAGAAATAAATGTTTGTACTTTTTTTATAATGACATCATTTGCTTAAGTCATTAGCATGAGGGTGAATTTAGTGTTTAGGAGAATTTAGGAGGAGATTCACTACTGGCAGAATGGGCTTTTTAATAAAACTTGGGTTTCAATGCAGGAGAAAAGCAAAAATATTGGTTTCACTTTATTGTATTGGTCCCTTTAACACATTCTGTTGACTATAAGTAACGTTGCACCTACATGTTTACTAACTTTCATTAGAGTGTTAGTAGAGTAATAGTAGACTGGGTTAGGGTTAGAATAAGTTGACGGAGTTGCAAAGTCACTTACAGTCAGTAGAATGTCTGTTGGAGGACCATCACAATAAAGAGTTTGCAGATATTAAGCATACAGTCTACTAATACTCTAATGAGAGTTAGTTGATATGTAGTTGCAAAGTTACCATCAAAATAAAGTGTTACTAAAATATTTTTGTAGAGAAAACAAATAAAAAAGGCTGTGGTGTTCCCTTTTTACCAAAAACTTTTTATACAAGCTCTTAAAATGATTAATGATGTCTCGAGGCATTTAACGATTATGGTTGAATAAAGTTTATTATGAATTGGGAGTCGAAGAGTCCACCTTTTTCAAACCAGGGAACTACAGGTTCCACCTTTCTGCCAACCCGATTGTCCTTGGGCGGGAATACAATGATTCGGAAGTTTGATCTGTAGTTTTAATAAAATCCCAGGATTCCACCGGATCAAAAATCCACCGGATTATGTAAAATCATGCGCTTTGAGTCTTCCTGTGCACTTTTGCTGTCAAACTGCGATATTTGGGTGCAGGTAACACAGAGAAAGACTATACAATGTTCAATTACTTATGTAATGGATGTAGACCAGTAAGAGCTGTGCGTGTAAACCTCACTCCCCTGGCCTCAAGAGGCGCGCTGACACTATCGGCCATTGTCTCTAATGTTTTATTAGCCAAGGGGGTAATCCATCGACCGGAAGTTGAAGCCGCCTTGTAGCAGAACTTCACTTGCGTTAGAATTCCATTGACTCCCATTCATTTTGGCATCACTTTGACAGCGAATAACTTTACATCTGAGGCGTTTAAAGACTCCATTTGTCCATTATTTATTTCTAAAGACACACGACAATGTATAAAGGGCTCCATTACCTTCTATGTTACATTATGGCCCAGTAGAAACAGTTTTTGTAAAAATAGGCTAATGATTGCGTCAAAACCACTCTACTCTCTGTCGCACAGTACAGAAATTACCGTACAGACAGGAGGAGAAGCTCGCAGGCAATCAATGCATTAACTTAATATGGCGTACTGGCGTTACATTTTAAAATAAACACTATACTTACTCCTGCTCACTCACGCCAAAGAACTCTTTGCTCAAGCTCGCCATCTCTGCAAGATTAACATTAGCAGTTTTCACACACAGCTACTAGAAGATTTACATCTGTCAGACAGGTTGCTCACGTCATCAAGCTTAATTTGAGTCGGTTTGAGTCTGCGCGTCAGGAACGGAAGTGCTAAAAAAAAAAATCGCTAAAAATGGGCTTCAATTGTCTCAACTGAGTTCCAATGAGATGGCTCTGACCACTTCTTATACTGTATGTTATTAGCGAGCTCCCCTCCCATGCTGGAGACCCTGGTTCGAATCCCACTCTGAACAGGTCGAGTAGAACCGGATACACATACACTACTGACATTGCAACAATACAGAGCAAGTTGAAAATCTGCAAACTTATCCTTTAAATGTTGATGCATTCTAATGTGTTTTCAGGCCACATTTTATGTCCCTTTAAAACCATAATTAAACAAAATACAGAACCCTACTTATGATGATATGTGATATGATGATACGGTGATATGATGTTAATCATGAAAAGTATGAAATTATGTCATCAAATACAAAAAAAAAAATGTTGTGCATCCCGTGTATTTCACACTGCATAGCTGAAAGCGAAAAAATTAACCAATGGAGAAAATCAGCAGCTATCATCTCACCAATCCACATGTGGAGGTCTGCACCCTGGTCACCCCGGTTATTCAGCACAAGGTAGGAGTCACCATTGAAGAAAGCCCCCACCTCAGCTTTATCCAGAGGAACAGCCTTCATCTTCTCCACTCGCCAACATCTCAGTCCCGGCTGCCTAATCTCGTCCCCAAACTGTCCTGGAGCGGCCTGAAATCGGAGCATTCTGCAGAGATAGAACAAATTGTGAAGAGAAACTGGATCAAAAAGTGTACAAGGTTGCATATCTAGGCTGTCATATCATCAAGCTCCGTCAAAGTTCAATAGATCACCATTTAATTGATATAGAATGTTCTTGAAAAAGTCTTTACTGTCACTTTACCTTGCTGATTACAAGTATTTAAAAAAAAAATCTTACTGACCCCAAACTTTTGACCGGTAGTGTACTGTATATTTAGTTACAGAGAGTACATCTTTGAATTTAAAAAGAGAAGAAAAGATTTCATATTACATGTTTCTTTAACAGGAAATATTTATTTTCACAAGTTGATGAACTGTTATTCTTTTGGCGCAGTTTTTCCATCACCTAACTTAAATGTATTTTCCACAACATTTTGCTAAATAGAAAAAGAAATGAAAAAACCCAAAACCTAGCAGCATGCTTCATAATAAAACCCAACTAGTCATTTGGCTTTTGGCCCGATGGGTACTCGATTGCAGCTTTGCTCCTCTCACTAATTTGCCAAGAGAGCTATCAGTTAAAGACTACTGTTATCTGATTGGTTCTCTGACCTGTCAGTAACCTGACTGCCAAAACACATGGTTTGGATTCTTGAAATCTGTTTGTTTGGACACTACAGACAGTGTCAGAGTGATGGAGGCTCACATGAAAACATAGATTCCAGCACACTACTGCCAATAAAACACTCAAGACAATAAAGATATGTCAGCCTGAGGATGAGTTTTGGTTCTATTAATCTTAATAAAGCTGCTTAAGCCATATGAAAATGAACTGAAGTACATAGGCTGAAAAACAGCACCTTATTGCTGTGTTTTTCTTACTTGCCAATAATGAATGTGAACTGTTAAGTCTTCCAAGTGTCTTTTCTTATCAGATGTTTTAATTAGAATGGAAACCTAACTAAATCAATTATTGGTAATATAAGATAGGATATCATCTTTGACAGGCACGTGGATTAACAACATAAATATTGGCACTGCAGATAAACTGGCATGGTAAAAATAAATCAATCAGTCTAATTAGGCTCTTCTTGTAATGGTCTGACACTGAGAGGAGCTCTGCATTACTTCACTCTCATTTAAAGAAGAGGCCTCTTATGTCACTCCAAGACATGCCATACAGAGAGACAGACACGTCCAGTTTCACAACGCCACAGAATGCTTCTTATTTGCTCACATGGTTACTGTTGTGAACACATTATGAAACAATGACAAAGGGTAAATTGCCCTGCTGGCTGCTCCTCCCTCTTTATCTGTTCCTTCAGTCCATATACACTCACCGGCCACTTTATTAGGTACCCCATGCTAGTAACGGGTTGGACCCCCTTTTGCCTTCAGAACTGCCTCAATTCTTCGTGGCTTAGATTCAACAAGGTGCTGGAAGCATTCCTCTGGGAGTTTGGTCCATATTGACATGATGGCATCACACAGTTGCCGCAGATTTGTCGGCTGCACATCCATGATGCGAATCTCCCGTTCCACCACATCCCAAAGATGCTCTATTGGATTGAGATCTGGTGACTGTGGAGGCTATTTGAGTACAGCGAACTCATTGTCATGTTCAAGAAACCAGTCTGAGATGATTCCAGCTTTATGACATGGCGCATTATCCTGCTGAAAGTAGCCATCAGAAGTTGGGTACATTGTGGTCATAAAGGGATGGACATGGTCAGCAACAATACTCAGGTAGGCTGTGGCATTGCAACGATGCTCAATTGGTACCAAGGGGCCCAAAGAGTGCCAAGAAAATATTCCCCACACCATGACACCACCACCACCAGCCTGAACCGTTGATACAAGGCAGGATGGATCCATGCTTTCATGTTGTAGACGCCAAATTCTGACCCTACCATCCGAATGTCGCAGCAGAAATCGAGACTCATCAGACCAGGCAACGTTTTTCCAATCTTCTATTGTCCAATTTCGATGAGCTTGTGCAAATTGTAGCCTCAGTTTCCTGTTCTTAGCTGAAAGGAGTGGCACCCGGTGTGGTCTTCTGCTGCTGTAGCCCATCTGCCTCAAAGTTCGACGTACTGTGCGTTCAGAGATGCTCTTCTGCCCACCTTGGTTGTAACGGGTGGTTATTTGAGTCACTGTTGCCCTTCTATCAGCTCGAACCAGTCTGGCCATTCTCCTCTGACCTCTGGCATCAACAAGGCATTTCCGCCCACAGAACTGCCGCTCACTGGATGTTTTTTCTTTTTCGGACCATTCTCTGTAAACCCTAGAGATGGTTGTGCGTGAAAATCCCAGTAGATTAGCAGTTTCTGAAATACTCAGACCAGCCCTTCTGGCACCAACAATCATGCCACGTTCAAAGTCACTCAAATCACCTTTCTTCCCCATACTGATGCTCGGTTTGAACTGCAGGAGATTGTCTTGACCATGTCTACATGCCTAAATGCACTGAGTTGCCGCCATGTGATTGGCTGCTTAGAAATTAAGTGTTAACGAGCAGTTGGACAGGTGTACCTAATAAAGTGGCCGGTGAGTGTATTCTGTTTAGTCACAGTTGGACATGACACCTCATAAACTGCACGGAAGCATTAACAGGGAACAACCCCTAATAAATACTATGATTCATTTGTAGCTATTCCTTGTTCACTTTATGATCGGTTTAATAAATGTATGAGACAGGCTAAATTTAAATTCCACTAGTTAGTAATTGTAATTTCGAGGGAAGATAGAAGATGTAGCTACTGTAATGTGTTGTAAAAACGGTTATTAAGCAAAGAAGCGAGCTAGACAGTTTCAGTCATAAAACCTCTTCAGAATGAGTAGAGATTTTATTTAACCTGGTGCTGTTAGAGCTAAACATTAGAGTCACCATGAAATCAAAATTAGCAGTATTTTCTTTGCACTAAATGTTAGTAGTTATTTATTCCCATTAAACACCCACAATTACCGGATTGGTCGCGTCAAAAGTTGACGTACCCGCCTCCACGCCACTGATTCTGTTGTCAGCAGGATTTCTTTTGTAATTTTGTCTGGCTCAATCAGATAATGGTGGGCAGAGTTAGTGTCAATTTCCAACAAGGTGGGCTCTTAATTTTTTTCATGGAATATTGCTGTATTTACTATAAATTATTAACCACACCCATTTTTTTCAAATTCATGTGTTCTCGTAATCTTTAATCAAAATAACTTCCCCTCACTCTTGCAAAATCTTTGTTTCTTTTCTCTTCTCTGATGATGTGTTTACTTGCACGAGGGCGGAGAACCTGTCACTCACATGATATCACAGCAATTAGCAAACCACAATGATCCAATCATTTCCAGAGGGACAAAATCAAGTCCCAAGAACCTACTTTTTTTTCTTTTTCAAGAAGTTGTTTGGGTCGGATATAAGTCACAATAGGGAAGAAAAGACTATCTCAACTTCCGTTTCATGCTGACTAAGTAATTCATCTGACAAGAACATGAACAAGCAATGGCCTCAGTGTTTCACACTGCTCCACCTCAATGAGGACTTTAATCCCCCACCCTCACACCAAAGCGTGGTGTAAAACAGCAATTCATTGTGGTTTATCAAGGAAGCTGATGTGAAAGTGTCTCAGCTTAAGTAAAAAATGACCAATAGCGTGTAAGAAATGCCCAACTGCAGTGACTCCATGTACCACAGGGCAAAGAACAAGCAAGGTGGCACAATCTGTTTCCTGTGATGATTTGCAAGTTTCTGCAAGTTCTTTGAAAATGTAGGGAAGACAAGGACCCAATATGCTTATGTGACATAACTGGATGTAACAGCCATTCATTAACAAAATCACAGATGATCTAATGATCCCTTTCCATATACATTACCATTTGGAATTAATTAACTCTAAACATAACCTCTATAATATAAAAATAAATAAAAAAAACTATAAAAATATATTGGTTAAGTGTGTAACTGTGATTTTAGCATCACCAAGCAGAATTTCAAAAAGAATGTGTTTGAAATCCCATACTGTCACCCTGCATATGAATGATTTTAGTAGGCGAAATAGTATAGAGTAGTATGTACGAATGTAGGCCCTATAGTATTCCTAAAACTTAACATGACAATGACAACATGGCAGATGTAGTAAGTCAAGATTTCTAATACTACGCAAATTCATAGGCTACTATATTGAACATAGGCTACTTTTAAACGGTCGCAAAGACCTACTCAGTAGGCTATGCCATTTCAGACGTAGCTTAAGAGTAGGTATCGCATTTTAAGAAGAACCTAATTTGCAACTGTGAAAAATTATGTTCTATATGAACGTAGTTCGAAAATACGACAGCCACCATGTGTTCTCTACGACATCAATCGCATCACTTCCCTGCCATTCAAAGTAGTAGGCTACATTAAATAGCCTACGCAGTTCGTCGTTGTATTTTTCACTTATGAATACTACTAATTCGGGCATACTAATGTCACAAACTATTTTTCATTTACTATATTAGAGAAGAATGCATGATCAGATGTGGGGATTGTTTTCAGACATGTTTCCTAAACACTCCCCCATCTGCCATTGGCCAACCAGACATAATAGTCCCGCCCCCTCTGCCACACCATTGGCAGTTACGTCCCTACTCCAACACTGCCATTCATAAATCCTCTCCCATGGCCTCACGGGATAGTAAAGCATGCATCCTATGCACATTCAGAATCTCATCAAAAGAAGTAGATCATCCAGGTACTTTTTGCCTAGGCTACTCGGCTACTGTGAATTCAGACATATTTCTTATGTCACATGTTTTTCGCCTACTAGCCTATATAGTAAGGAATTATGCGATTTCAGATGCAGCCCCTTTATCTAAATAAATCATCATCATAAGAAAAGTGGTTTACTTACAGGCCTAGTTGAAAATAAAATAATAAATATATCAAATACAGCCTATTTTATACATAAAATATATTGTAAATATGTTAATTTGAGCATTTTAGCATTACAAAATACAGAACTTTCAGTTTTAAACAGTGATCACAAATGTACTGACTCAAGATTGCTCTGAAAACAATAATAGGCTGGGCTATAGAGGCTACTACAGAACAATCAAATATGACAAACAATGTACATCATCGCAGGATAGTGGAGCTTTGCCTGGGCGACTAATGTGAAGACAGTAGAAGCTCATAGCCTCCCTTTATAAAGATTGTGATGAGCACTCAAAGCTAAGAAACGCTAGTCCACTTAACTGTAAAACCCCTTCGGCCTGCTCCGGCATGCTTTCTGAGTCCGGCTCCATTCTGCCTTTTCCAGTGTGTGTGTGTGGGTGAGTGTGAGAGTTCACCTGGCCTGGTTAGCTTATATGTGTCCAGTAACTGGACACGGGGGAATAATCCGAGCGGCCCTGCCGAGGACGCCCCACACCGAGTAGAGTCGGGTTGCCTGACAAACGCTAACACTAGCGTGATAATTACTGCAAGGCACCATCCATCTTTCCTCCACTCATCAGGAGTTGATAGAGGAAACACAGTAGCTAAAACATGGTTTTGGTTTCTAAGACAAAAAGAGTTACGGTGTCCAGAAAGAGGTGGAGGTTTTTAATTTTTATATTTTTATGTTAAAATGTAATTATCATTCATTAATTTGGACACCTTTTTTGTTGAAATGTTATAGCCTACTTTTAGTAACAAGTTAGGTTGTAGCTAGAAGGAGGTTGGCCTAGTGGCTTATAAGTAATAAAACGAAAATTACCTGTCCATGTAGACAAACTTTATGAACTAAAACAGATATTATTTTACATATTTATAGGCCTATATGTAGGCTAATAATTTTTAATGAATTGTAGGCTAGGCGCTTGGCTGGCATTATAGCCTAAATTACAAAAATCGAAATGATCTTGTAGCATAGGCTACATTATCACGTGTCATAATAATTAAAAAGAGAAGCGAGATGGAAAAAACGGATGAAGAGGTTGATAAGGCACACTTACATATTCATAATAATTAAAAAGAGAAGTGAGATGGAAAAAACGAATGAAGAGGTTGATAAGGCACACTGACATATTAATAGCTTATCTCTCATTATAATATGGAGACATGCAGGATCGATGCGAACTAGATCGAACAGATAAAATGCAAGACAAAGCCATACAAATATTTTATATGAATTCTCAGATAGACCTGCAATCAAGTTCGACAAAATGCCAATCACTCAATGGAGGCATTGTATATATATATATATATAGCCTATAGGCTATATATAAAGACAATCTATATCGGTTCAGGTTCTCTATTTTAAAAAAAATCAAGATCAAGTCAAAATCAGAATGTGCAAAATATATATTTGTAACTATCTTTTTAATTTAAAATGATGAGTAATAATGAGTAGCCTACTTTAAGAAATAAGCTAGATGTGAAACTAAGGTGTGGCATTTTGGGAGCGCCTCTCCTACCTAAAATGTTATTGAATTTTATAAAAATGTATGAATTTGGCAAAACAAGAAAGCAGCTGTAAAGAGGGCTGGTTTTGAGGGTTATGCATGTATAATTAGTGAATTTCTGAGCATTTTTACAGATTTTCAGTGCTTACCTTGCTGTTGTTGCTGAAGTTGGAGGACACTGCAGAGTTTTGAGAAAGAAAGGAAGAGAATTTGTAGAGGAGAGACTGTGTACAAAATCACTTCCTGCATTAGTTCTGGCCCAGCCCTTTGAGATACACCCCCACATAAACAAACAGATGTCAAAAAGAAAAAAAGAAAAGAAAAAAGGACAAGAGCACGTGAGAGTGAAATTCACAGATTTGTTAATAGTTAAACCCACAAAAGATTTGCCTGTTTTTAATAAATTTGACTACAGGAAACCCCTCATGGACTACGGACTAAAAAGAGAAGAAAATATCGAACAAATTATGTTTAGCCAGCCCAGAGGGGTTTCTGTTTCTTGTTACATATATGAGTCACACCCAGTCAGTAACAAAGCATTCATAATTATGTCAGGGCTTGCCTATGGACACAAACCAAATGAATATAATAAAATAGATATACAGGCTTTCCAGGTTCAAGGCTTATCCGATCACATCTGTAAGTCATAGCTATGTCAACTTTACACACAATGGCTGTGACTGCATTCACTCAGACATTCACAAGAGCACAGGAAGTCCAGGGGCTGGTCTGTGGTTTCAGGAGATTATTAAAACCAAGAACCAGTCAAGTAAATGTCTGTAACATCAGCTTCTTGAGAACAAGAGGCATGATAAATTTGTGGATTTCCTTACATAGACATTTAAAATGGGGAATTTGATAATGGAGGATACAAAATCAAGTGATGCACTTTTGGAAATCACCCTTTATTTGACAGACTGTAAATCATAAGTTGACATCATGTATTGCCAAATTTAAGTGAATTTCAGTTCTTTAATCAATGACGTTCTGCTACCAGTAAGTTACTCGCTTCTGCAAAACTCAAAAGTTTAATCATTAAAAGGACACCCAAGTCAAAAATAGTATCTTAGTCAAAAATAGTATCTTACTCCTTGTGACGTTTAGTCAGTGGTTTTAACTGACAAAAGTCTAACATTTTTTTAATTTTCAGGTGAAAATGTAACATTAACACCCATGTTTAAAGAAACACAAATGAACAATAGTTTAGTCAAACTTTTTATTTTAAGTCAAAAACAAACAAAACAGATACAGAGAATGAAGTAATCTGATTGATTTCTATACAGTGGCAATTTATCTTAATTTAAATTCTCATTTCCCCATAAACCTGACCCAGTTATTACTCAAAACTCAAGAAAACCCCTTTTTTTTTTTTCATTTATACCATCATGCACACACACTTGCACACACACACACACACTATTACTGGGCGCCTGGGTACAGAGTATTAACTGGATTTGTTTGGAACAACCATGAAACTGAAGGCAAACAAGGGCATTAAAGAGACACTGTCAGAACTCCCAAATGCAAACTAAGGCCTTAAATCTAAAGCTGAATTATGCAAGAGCAACAAAGTCTTTTACAAGTCAACAAAACCTCCTGCAACTACCATAGTCCAATTGGAAGAGTGAGTTGAGGGAACCACAGGCACCACTTGCTTTTAGGTTTATATATAAAAAAAAAATTTTTTTTTAACTCTAAATACCTCTAACGCCCGAGTCAAATCAGTCTTTGTCGCCCTCTACAGTTCAAGCATAAGATGACTATGTCAAAATCAGCTGACAAAATTTAGGTTGACAAAGAACCACAAGATCTAAGGGCGTAATGACGCCAGATATGAAACAGTGCATATTCAAATGAAAATCCAAACTGCACCTTATTCCCCCACCCCAAGCACTTAATCCAAAACGCAACGCTGACCTAACAATGAAGCCAGCGCAAGAAAAAGTGTAAAATAAATGCTTTTCCTCAGTAATTCACACAAGAGATTCAGTTCTAATTATTGATGCAAATATAAGAAAAACAATTATACACTTGTTAGATTAAAGGGTTGAGTGCTGAGGACAGGGAAGGTCTCGTAAGATTTAGACCTAGGTGGTTTAAAAACATTAACATGGTGCAGTTTATGCAAAGCCATGATTTAACCCCACTCTTAGGATAAAAGAAAAATAAAACCAAAAAGGTAACAACTTCACACTCCTCTGTGTGCTCAGAGGTACAAGACTGCTTGTTACCTTTTTTTGTTGCAGTTACTGAAATTGTAAATTACTGGGCAGATGCTGGTGAAGGATATAAGGCTTGCATCTTTTAGGGACAATTGAATAGAAATTTGATACCTAAATCAAGCATCCGTTCCCTCTCTCCGATTCCTACAGAAGAGGGCAATCACTACACAACACTTTTACCCATGTCATGGGCCGGCATACATTAGACTACAGTATTACAAGACATTTTTAATCTGCACAATGCGTGTCAGCTTCAACACGTTTCTAATAAACAGCCACTTCCAACCACCTGTTTCTTTAGAAATAACTTTTTATGAGTAAACTCAATTAGACAAATCAACATTAATATTTAAACAGTTCTCAGTTCTGACCTGGAAACAAGCGCTTATTTACACAAAAAAAAAAAAAAAAAAGCTATAAAATGTGAGAAAGGTCAGTTCGCCCCCTCCCTGTCTATTTATGTTATAGAGATTTTTCTAGGTTTCATTTGAAACTTTTCAGATACAATCCACTGTTTTCTGTTTGAAGGCTTTTGGCAATACTTAGATTTCCTTTTTATCCAACACTGAATTTTCAAGAAAAAGTAAGGGAGATAGAAATGACCATGGAAAAGGGACTATGAATGATCTTTCTCTTCCAAAAGTCAACCTCCTGCATCTTTCCACCAATTTTGAGTTAGTTTTCCCTCTAAACTTAGAGCAACCAAAACGGTCTATACAAAGGCAGCCTTGTTTGGCTTATAGTTCAAACCTCTGATATAACAGATGCAACCCACTGAAGCCTGTTTAGTGAGGCTATTTAAGAACAGTTCAAGAAGTCCAAAAAGGAAAAATCAAAAAGGATGTCACATGTGGGATCCCAGGTTCCTCAGCCTTCCCTGTAGATCACAACAGCCCCAGCTGAGTGGCTTTCCTTCAGTCTTTATACCAGGGTCAGAGTGCCTATCAGGGAAGTAGCATGAACCCTGGCACCAACCATCTTTAGTTATTTTCTTCATCGCTATCGTCAGGGCTGATGGCTGGGCTGTAGGTCGGAGACGTGGGGCTGTAGCCAGGAGAAGTGGGGCTGTAAGTGGAGCCCTTTGGACTAGTTGGAGAGTAGGTAGGGGATGTAGGAGAGTATTTTGGAGAAGTTGGAGAGTAAGTCGGAGAGGTGGGAGAATATTTGGGGCTGGTTGGAGTGTAGGTGGGAGAGGTTGGAGAGTAAGTAGGGGAAGTAGGACTGTACTTGGGCGTAGTTGGGGAGTAGGTTGGAGAGGTGGGACTGTATTTGGGTGAAGTGGGTGAGTACTTTGGGGAAGTGGGGGAATATTTGGGGGAGGTTGGGGTATATTCAGGAGAGCTGGGACTATAAGAGGGGGAAGTGGGCGTGTATTTTGGAGAGGTGGGGGAATAGGATGGAGAGCTCGGGCTGTAAGAGGGCGAGCTCGGGGTGTAGGTGGGAGATTGCGGGGTGTAGCGCGGACTGGATGGAGAGTAGGACGGTGAAGTGGGGGAGTATGAAGGAGAGGTGGGGGAATAATTGGGGCTGGTTGGGGTGTAATTGGGAGAGGTGGGGGAGTAGGACGGTGAGGTGGGACTGTAAGATGGAGAGGTTGGGGAGTAACTGGGTGAGGTGGGTGTGTAGTTGGGCGAAGTGGGGCTGTAGCTCGGAGATGTTGGGGAATAGGACGGGGAGGTTGGGGAGTAGCTTGGAGAGGTGGGAGAGTAAGACGGGGAGGTTGGGGAATAAGATGGGGAGGTGGGGGAATAAGATGGAGACGTGGGGCTGTAGCTGGGGGATGTTGGGGAGTAAGAAGGTGAAGTTGGGGAGTAAGAAGGTGAAGTGGGAGAATAAGAAGGTGAAGTGGGAGAATAAGAAGGTGAAGTGGGAGAATAAGACGGTGAAGTGGGAGAATAGCTTGGAGATGTTGGAGAATAAGATGGTGAAGTTGGAGAGTAGGAGGGTGATGTGGGCGAGTAAGACGGAGATGTGGGGCTGTAGTTCGGGCTGGTGGGAGAATAAGACGGTGAAGTTGGCGAGTACGATGGAGAGGTTGGAGAGTAGCCAGGGCTCTGAGGGGTGTATCCACCAGGAGAACGAGGCTCGTAGGCAGGAGAGGTTGGAGAGTAATTGGGAGACAAGGCTCCTGAAAGAAGGAAAAAGATGCGCATAAGAGAGCAGTTGTTTGCAACCAACTAAAACCACCAAGTAAACAACGTTCATTATTCTTAAAAACAGAACAAGTGGAGTAACCTGGTGAGGGGATATAGGGGCTAGCTGGTCCAGGTGATCCAGGAGAACCAGGAGTAGGGGACCAGGCAGGAGAATAGCCGGGCGAGAAGCCACTGGCATCGGATGCAGCGCTGGGAGAGAAACCTGCAGCACCTGGTGTCATTCCACTTCCTGTATGCAAAAAAAAAGCCATTAAATAGTCTGTAAACCTATACAAGATAACTCACAGTAAATAAGGGGCACTGTAAACCAAAACTTCACGTAGCATTTCTTCACTCACCAACACTAGGAGACCAGGCACCATACGCAGGAGTGGCTCCTGTGTTCCACGGAGTCATGGCTGGAGACATGCCACTCATAGGGCTGGGGGCAGAGCCAAAGAACATGCCTGTGGCTGCAATGGCAATTTAATCAAAGGTTTACATTTGGGGAAAAATGAGTATTGGCTTAATTTAAAGCTATAAAACAATTAAACAAGGGAAAGAGTTAGACTTTTGACGTACGTCCTGCGACACTGATACCAGGGATGTTGGTGGGGATCTCCATGCCATACTTGCACTTTTCAGCATCCAACAGCAGGTCAAAGCAGCCAGTGCCTGCAGGAGCAAGCTGTCCTAGCATGATGTTCTCAGACACTCCCTTCATTGGGTCACATTCACCATGTGAAGAAGCTTCCATCAACACATCCACCTAAAGAAAGAGAGACAAAATTAAACGTTAAGTTATTTACAAGACCATTTTTATTGCTATGATAAATGGGGCCAATTAAGCTCACCGTCTCTTCAAAAGAGCATTTCATTAGCGGTCCAGTGTCCTGCCTGTTGATACCGTGACGAGTGATAGCCATCAAGTGACCCCTGCAGGTCATTGTGTCACACAGCAAGGCAAGATGGCGGTAGTTAACGTAAGAACCATCAAAAGAGATGACATGGTACAACTCTCTTTCCAGTGCTTTACGTACAGCCTCAATACCAAGTACCTGCAGGTGAAGAGCAGACATTTCTGAATTTGATTTCTGATTTTCTGAACTTAATAGGTTACAGCCTTTAGACCTGGTTTCAAAAAGAGGGCTTAGATTAAGCCAGGATAATGCCAGTTCAATTAGGATATTTAAGTAGCTTTTATAAACATGCCTTAGAAAAAAACATTACATCTTAAGACATATCAGTGCAAGTTGCTTTCCATTTAAAAAAAAAAAAAAAAAAAAAAAAACCTCAACCATGCATTTTAGTCTGGGACCAGGGGTTAGACTTAAATTCTTACAGTGAAAATCTCCACAATGTCATTGGAGGTGGTCCTGACAGGGTCCACGTCCTTCTCACTGAGGACCCTCATGAGACTGACTCCATCTGTTTCCAGGATCCACTCTTGTAGGGCTTTGAATTCTCCCTCTTCTGTGATGATGATTTTCTTCTTGTTGTCTGTCTGTGGAAGATGCATGTATACCTACAAGTGCAGAGATTTAAAGAAATTAAGCTCCAATCTCATGGCCATCTGAAGTCATTTTATAATGCACAAAGTTACAAATTAACACTCCCCATTAGTCACCATCCACTCTCTGAAGCATGGCTACACTGCCACATGGGCTGGCAGGTAATAGTCTGCACCGAAGTGAACTTATACTGTTGAAACGGAGAACATACCTTGCTGATCTGCTCAATGCCTTGCAAGGTCATGTCTGTCAGCATGTTGGATTCAATGCAGCGAAGGAATACATCGTCATCCATCTTATCCACTACCTCCTCATCCTGGACACAAGATCCAACATTTAGGATTCAATATATAAAGAGGCCAGCTATGAGTGCACACCAGAAACGTCAAATTACCTCTTGAAACTTGTTCTCATCACTATTCATGATGCGAATTCGCAATACCAGTTTCTCAGCATTGTCATCATTGAAGATGCAGTTTAGGTCATCACCAAATCCTAGGTGATGGACAAGGATTAAAGTTTGATGGACTTTGAGGTACTTGCATTTCTATGTATAAACATGTACTTATTTCTATGTATAAACATGTACTTATTCAATTATAATCTCAAGCCCACCTGCATTGATCTTCTCTGCAATTTGCTCCATGGTCAGCTTGCGGTCAGTCATGTGTTTGCGGTCAAGTTCAATACGCAGCAGCCAGGGTGAAATGCGGGTCACATCAAAGTCAGGCATCTCATAGTACACGTTGACCCACTCCTGATCTTCAGTCACCACTGTGTTCTGTGGGTTGGGGTCATAATAAATGGCCGTGTTGGCAGTGACCTTGCGCAGGGTTGTGTGCTCCAACCGACACAGGATATCTTTGGCCCTCTCGGCGTCACGGGCCGCTTGGCCCAAGAGAAAGACGGTCAGGGAGGGGGTCTTGGGTCGCTTAGAGATGTTGATAAGTTCTTTGAGACGAGGCACACCAAGAGTGACGTTTTTGGCGGACACACCGGCGTAGTGGAATGTGTTCAGGGTCATCTGAGTAGCAGGCTCTCCCAGAGACTGGGCAGCCAGAGCACCTACCATCTCACCAGGGTGAGCCTGAGAAGAACAGTGTCAATTCAGCCACTGAGCCCACTTGTAAAAACTGATCTAATTGATAAGATGTTATTACTCTCCATTTCATTATTTATTCAGGTGAAGAGATTCAACTGCACTCAGCAAGCATTACTTACAATGGATTGGTTAAATTTGGTCTCGATCTCTCCCAGTAGCCAATCAAAAGCCTCTGTGCTAAGACGGAACTCCTCAGTCATTCTCTTAGAGCAGAGGGTGGAGCGCAGGTGGATGTTGAACAGCAGAGTGGCATTTTCCTGGGCTTGCCTACTTAACTGGTCTTCACCATTTACAATAACCAGCTTCTTACTCAACTCTTGAACTCCTACAAAAGTAAAATCAGAGAAAAAAAAATTAATGCATGTTCATTACAAGGCCACAAACGCACTGCTGTGGACTACAAAAGTAAAGGGTGGTGCAACTATGACAAGGAAGAATAACTTGGCTTATAATTAAAAGGTGTTAAGTTCATATGTCAGTGTCAAAGTGTTTAACCCACCTTCAACTACTCGTACTGGGTTAAGGTCAGTTGGTGTCCGAGGATTGATGCGGAAAATCTTCTGAGCATTCCAGATCATTCTGGCCAAATTGCACGGTAGTACCACCTATGGGAAGCATGTTAGTTTGGGTCTATGGACATATTGATTATGCTTAAATAAGTTATTCTCAAGGGACAGACCTTGCTGTCTCCTGTGGGGAAAATGGCCCTCAGGATCTCTCGGTCTTCCCTCATCTTTTCAAACTCTTTCTCTAGAGCACTCTGGACATGGGCATTGGTCATCACATCTTTCACCACATCTTCCTGTAGAGTGCGGCGAAGAGCTCGTTCGTTGCTGCAGTCAAACCGGAACCTGTGCAATTAAATAGGTGGAAAGTTGAATCAATGACATTAGACAGTCACCTGTGTATTGGCATTGTCCTTGTTGATTTGGATTATTATAGTTCTATTTATTAAAATATTTAGCTAAAACTATTGGCAATCTTTTAACATTCCTAGAAACAATTCAATGAGCACAAAAACAGCACTCACTTCTTCTCAAAGGCTTTGTTGGATGGCTTAAGTGTGGCCATGTTTTGGAACTCCACGGCCTCTCCTGCCAGCCCATCCTCCCCATACCTCAGCTGGACAACTTGGTTGATTGAGTTTCTGACTGTAGCATCATACTTTACCATAACCGACTCCATAGACTTGATCAGACGACGCTGAATATAACCTAAAAAAAAAAAAAAACAACTATAAATACAATTTCAACCTTTAACCAAGGCAAAACTGATGGCAATTTTGCAGAACACATCTTACTTGTAATCTGAACTTAATTAGTAATACTTGTTTTTTGTTCATTTAGGCGTAGCCCCCAATAGCTGCTCAGTCCATGTGCCTTTTCATTACCTGTCTCAGCAGTTTTGACAGCTGTGTCGATCAGACCCTCTCTTCCTCCCATGGCGTGAAAGAAAAACTCAGTTGGTGTGAGACCAGCCAGATAGGAGTTTTCCACAAAGCCTCTACTTTCTGGACCATAATCATCTTTAATGAAGTGAGGGAGGGTGCGGTGTTTGAAACCGAAAGGGATTCGCTTACCCTCAACGTTCTGCTGCCCCACTACAGCAATAACCTAAGGGGTGAAGAGGGAAAAAAAATCTATATAGCGATTGATCAAATTGTGTGAAACCTGACATTAATCTAGAAATGTACATGCAAACATGGTAAAGTCCATTTTCTGGTTTAGACTTTAAATTAAAGAGTCATTGAATTAATTTAAGATTAACACCAACTGTCTTCACTCACCTGAGAAATGTTAATTTTAGAGCCTTTGGAGCCAGCCACCACCATGGATTTGAAATTGTTGTACTCTGACAGTGACTTCTGGGCAGAGGATCCAGTCTTGTCTCGAGCATCGTTCAGAATGCGGTTGACCTGGTTCTCAAAGGTCTGTCTCAGAGTGTTACCTGGGGTGGGCTCCAACTCATTGTTGTGGGCTTTCTCAATGACCTGTGAAAAAAAACAAAAACAACATGCATGACTCCGTTTATGTACGAGAGACCTTATGACAGCCATGATTTTAAGTTACACATAATGTGCCAACTCACCTCTATCACATCCTGTTTGGCTTTCTTAATAGTGTTCTGAATGTCCTGATATGTAGCCTTATCAGCAATGGAGTCTCCAATACCAATAGAGTGACCTGCGGCAGACGAGATGGTATATAAACTAAGAATAGATTTAAGCAAGTGACTTAATATTTGCACGGTTACAAAAACTGCTTTAATCTCTATTTGTTTTTTGTTTACCTTCAATGAGTAGCCAGTTGTTGACAACGGTCTGGATGTTAGAATAGAAGAGTCGTGTGATGTCATGCCCCATCTCAAGGTAAGAGATATGGACCAGAGAGCCAGCTGAGGTTCCCAGTGACTTCTTACACAGGATCCCCATGATCAGCTCACCGTTCTCCACAATTACCTGCAAGACGAATTGGATAAGCAAAATTAAGTCTATACATTTTCCTAAAGTATGTCCAGGTTTGAGGCTGTACTACCTTAGTGTCTCCAGGTGAAATGTGTTTATAAGGACCGCTGTCCTCTTCATCAGGGTGAGTGCTGTGTGTGCGGATGGCATTAATGTGCCCAGGGATGATCAGGCTGAAAATCTGTTTGCCCGTCCAGAGGGGACGAGGCTTCAATATAGCCGGTTGGGGCACTTTGCCATCCCATGTAGAGAGAAACATGAGAAGGTTCATCACCTCACCCTAAAACAAAGCACACAAAAGGAAACAGAAGAGGGCATCTCTTCATTAGCTTGAATCTCATGTACTTGTACATCCAGCTCATTAAATTCATAATCGGAACCATTGCTTTGTAAACGCACCCTCTCTAAAAAGACATCTCTCTTGGTGAACTTGCGCACAGCTGTCAGTGTGTCCTGCACAATACCCATGACAGGTCTGTTGGACTGTGGTGTGACAATCATACGAGGCACCATAGCCAGCTCCTGGATCTCAGCACGGGTCTCCAGAGATTGCGGCAAGTGCAGGTTCATCTCATCTCCGTCAAAGTCAGCGTTGTAAGGGGTCGTAACACTAAAAGTAAAAAGGATTTACATTTTTTAAATCTTTGTCATCTTCATGAAACCAAAAACCCATATATTAGAAAAATGCTGCTAAACATGAGCATTAACTATTTCTATAACGATTTGTTTCTGCAATTATAATGTAGCGCAATCCAAATCTATAAAGTACCACCGCCCGTGACAGCGCGATGGTTAACATCGATAATGGAAAGCGAGTGAAGTACAAAGCCTAGTTTACATAATAGTTCAGCATCCAAATACATTGCAAATATGGAAACATTTAGATTTGTGCTGAATGTTAGGGGTATGCGACATGAACCTAACGCCGTTTCTGTTTCTCTTTGAAATTAAGTTCATGGCTTTTATTTCTCATTCTTGTTCTAAACACGGTTTAATTTAAAGGATTTTTGTGGAGTGAGGGGAACTAAAACAGCCTATATCTATCTATAGTGTTTATAATGTTTGTAAACATTTTGCTTTATTTACCAGTGTTTTACATAATGTAATAAAATGTGACTTTCTCGCTCAAACTCAATTTTATAGGTGTATTCTTACTTTTGGTTAACCAGTTAATTATGAGCATCCCTACTACGATGTATCAGTCTATAAAGAATGTGATGGATCAAGTATTAAAAATCTAGAATACCTGAGGTTGAGTCGAAATGTTGACCAAGGCAAGATTCGTACTCTATGCCCCATCATAGACATTTTGTGCAGTGTGGGCTGTCTGTTGAACACAATAATGTCCCCATCACACATGTGTCGTTCAACCTAGAAAAAAACCCCACAAGTATTTCAAATACTGTGCACACTATAACCACAAATAAGATTATATTCTAACATTAACCAAGGCAAGAGACTAACCTTGTATCCAATCTGAAGGTGAAGGTCACTTGGTTTAGGGTGGAATCGCAGGTCAATTCTGTCCCCGTTGTCACGGACAATATATTTGGCTCCAGGATACTGACTGTTACCTCTTCTCACAAGCTCTTGGAGTCTGTTGGAGTTAATGAGAAAAAAAAAAAAAAAGAAAAAAAAAAAAGAATAGGGCACAGAATTGAGAGCGCATGGTTACGAAGTCACTGAGTGTAAATATTTTGTGTATTCATTTGAATATAAGAACTCCTAATAATACCTGTCAATGTTAAAGGGTGTGACGATCTCAGGGAAGGTCATGTTTGCAGCAATGGACCGGGGAACTCCCACCTGGTCGATCTGCAGGTTGGGGTCAGGTGTAATGACAGTTCGCGCAGAGAAGTCTACACGCTTCCCCATCAGATTACCTCTGACACGTCCTTCCTTACCCTTTAGCCTCTGCTTGAGGGATTTTAGTGGGCGACCAGACTTTTGCATTGCCTGAGACAAGAGCGTATGACAGTACAGTTTAAGTCTACATTAAGTCTTCACCACCTTCTACTGTTAACTCTCATTGGTTCAAAAGACTAACTATATATAATAAACATATTTTGATTGGCTGCAACAATGTCGTGTCAAGCAGCAGGCTTGAATAATCATAGAATTAAATTTGTATTTTATTTATACTTCATTTCAATACATATTTAATAATGATCAACATTTTAATAATTGTTAACTTATTCTTAATTTTTATATTTATTATACGGTTAATAAGCATCATTGTTGCTACTCATACACATTTTTGGCATAAGCCTGTAGTTATATCTAAGGTATACCTTACCCTAGGTAGACCTGGGAGTTCATTGTCCACCATGGTGGCCACGTGGAACTGAAGCAGCTTGACATCCTCTGCTATAACATGAGCTGCAGCTCCACTCTGCTCATTTCGCTTCAGCTGGTTATTGATCTTCACAATGTCAGCCAACTTGTGTGTTAAATCATCCTGGGGGAAAAGAGCATACAATTGAAAAATTTAACAGCCATCAGTACAATACCTCTGCAATACATCAGACTTTTTTTCCCCACTGTTCAAGAAGAAATGCTAACCTGGTTTCTAGCAGAGCCCTGCATGACCACAGCCGGTCTCACAGCAAGAGGGGGCACAGGCAAAACTGTGACAATCATCCACTCAGGACGGGCATATTTGGGATCCATGCCCAGGATCATGTCCTCTTCATCCGAAATGCGTTTGAAGATCTCATGCACACGTTCAGGGCTGAGGAGAATCTTCTTCTCCTGAGAATCTTCATTCACGTGCTTCCACTCAGCATACAGCTCCAGGCCAGAGCGTCGGATACGTGGCTGGTATCTGCCACAACCTCCATGACCCTTGAAATGTAAAGAGGAAATTCAGTTTTAAAGCATAAAATAAAACCAGTGAGCTTTAAATACACAGGAAAGCATTTAATGATTAGAGAATTATCAGTTCTGTACCTTCTCTTTGGAGAGGTCTTCCTCTGTCTCCTGCTGCTCCACTCCAAACTTGTTGTCCATCTCCTCTCCACCCTCACATATGTTTTTGCCTTTACAGAGGTCATAAACATGGGTCAGACGCTTCCGTGGCTGCCCCTTCGACTTGGTCAAGATGTCTTTGATTTTTGGATTGTTCTGGGTAAAACAAAATAAAAAAAAGTTAACCATACAGTAAGGAACATTGTAACAATTAAATCTAAAACAAAAGGCAAATAAAAAAGATGGCATACCGAGTCCACAAGGAGCTTTGAACAGAAGAAACACACACAGCGGAGGACCTTCATGATCTTTGTGATGAAGCCAACATGAAAGACTGGCTTAGCCAGCTCAATGTGACCAAAATGACCAGGGCACTCAGTCATGTTACCTAAACGACAGCAATTAAATAAGTACACACTGCATAACATGAGGAACTAAGTGTTTAAAATGAACCTAAAACAAATACACAACAGAGGATAAAAGTCTAATTTATGAATATACCTGCACACGTCTGGCATCTGCCTGACCTCTCAATTACCCCTTGCCGTGGGTCCATCAGTCCCCCCAGCTTAGGGCGTCCTCCCTCTGTGGTCTCAGGGTACTTGATGCCCCCTTCAGTAACGGACATTCGTTTCTGAAACGATAACAGAAATGTCATTAAAATATCTTGCATTTTCACAACAGTGATGAAACGTTGGTAAAACAAATTCACTAATAACGTTTGAGAAACACAAGAACAACAGCAGGTTTAAAATAAGCAATGATTTTCAATGCAAAATTCACCAATTACACTTTTAAAATGCCAGTTTGAAATTTGAAAAGCGATTCAATAATTCCATAATGAGCTTCCATAATAAAGTACTCTGCACCCATGAAACATACATTAACCACAAAATGAAGTGTCTGCTCAACTACATTCATTGTCAAATATTTCAGCAGAAACGAGGTTTAAAAGGTTATGAAAAGGATGACATTACTGAAAACACTAAAAACCAGTTACTCTTCATTGGTGTCTCATAAGAATCACAGAAAATGCTATTTGTTCTACATTTATTGTAAAACATAAGTGCACTTCATTAACTTAATGTATTTGAGCGGTTTAAATAAATGAATCATGAATATAAAACTTCACATATTTTATTGCCAGAAAGGGAGACACAGGGAACAATGTGGAAACTTGGGAGAAACTCTGGGTCTACCATGTGACTCCAAAATTGTCAAATAAAGTAAACAAACAATAAACATTACATTACAACGAGTCAAAATTAAATAACTTAAAACAAGGCTTTCCGTGTCGTGAGGCCAATTGTAAAAGTAGGACTCTTGTGTAGTGTTTGTTCAACTTTCTAAACACATGCTCTTACTAGAGGCAGAAGTGGCTAGCCGGCTAAGTTAGCAAAACACAGGCTCACAGAAGACACTGTATGTTAATATCCGTATTTAATAGGATCTTAACACGATGATGATTTGAGTAATACAATAATACTCAAAGAAGTAAGAGAATACCCCTTCCCAAGAGCAAAACCTACAAGTTCATCTGGGCTGAGGACGCCGAATTGCACTCTCTTGATGAGGCGCAATGGGCATGCGCTGTCGCTGGAAGGCGGTCCGTGCATCCTGTCTATTCAAAGAGACGCGTCCTCCCCCGGCACGCCGCTTTGTAAGAAGGAACACCTCTGAAACGCCACCAAGACTCTCCTGGCACCCAATGGTGACCGGAACTTGTCCGATGGCGGTTTCCCAGTGACCACCGTGTCTTGCTACTCAATGTGCTTTTAAATTTGTGTTTATATACTAGCTATTGTAGCTACCGGCAATCCCCTTCCCTTTCCCCGATCTACACGCCAGTGCGCTCTAAGCGCATCTGAGAAAATACTGCTCTCACACGTCTTTATATAGACTGGATGCTTTGCTACAGGTTTACACAGCCTACTTGGCAGGGGCTGAACAGTCAGAGGGCGGGTTATGGATCGATGTTTCTAAGCGTTGATTGGCCGTGAGACTGCAGCATATGAATAATTCATTCAAATTGACGCAGAACCAATGGAGCTGTGCGCTTTTGATTCCTGCGAATCCCATGTAGGTAGAGGCGGGACATAACGTATGCAAAGATTTCATAGGTCTGTATAAACCAAGGGCGGATCCGTGGACGCTTAAGACATTAATATTAAATAATATCAGGCAATATGAAACCTTATTCGTCAAACGTTTTCTTAATATTCATGAGCAGAGAGCATTTGGCCAATTGCAACCAACGCTTGACGGCGGTAAAATAACTTTCTTACCCGCCCGCCCTTTTTACGAGCATTGCCGATTTTACCCGACTGATATTTTTTCACCCTCTGAGCAAAAATAAAAAAAACCAGTGCTGTTTCGTCCGTCTCGCTCTGGATCAGCGAAGAGTGCTGGAAAAGAAGCTCGTGTGAGAGGCCTGTACCTACCGTCGAGGATTAACATCATTATTTTTGTTTTACATATGATTTTTATGTGATTCATATTATTAACTTTCTCTTATTTTTAACATTTGTTAATATTTCCCGAACCACTTATTATGATTTCTCTTGATGTATTTGTGTTCTACGGGAAAGTGCAAGAATCCACGAGGTCGAGTAAAAACAATGGCTGGACGACATGCACCTTTCTCGGTATGATCAGTTGGAAACACCGCTGAAAGCCTGGGTCTTCGGACAGCACATTTTTAATGTAAAAACACTCGAGAAACGTCGTAGATTTAAACATTTGATGTTTTTTTTAACTATTTGGAGAATTTTTACGTTATAGCAGTTCACTGTAAAATAAAAAAATAGATTTGTACATCCAGGCCATGTTGTTCCACAGAAAGGCGCTAGCTTAAGGTTTCTTGTTACTAGTTTTCATATAAACAGGCGCACGTCCGTGATTCGTACACAATTTCATTTGATAGTCTAATATGGTCCTATTCTCGCAAGTGTAGTGTAGTCAAGAAATTGTACTAAAGTAACATGATGTTACCTAGCGACTGTTGTGAGCTTTTGCTAGCTTGTTAGCCGCCATCCTTTGTGGAATGGGAAAATGAAACACCATCCGTTAAAACGGTTATCGCACATTTCCTTTAAAATTTTATTTGCTACCTTTTAAAATGTCAATGTATGTTTGTATATTTGAGTAAATGGATTTACATTAGGGTAAATATGAAACATTGTTCGGCTAAATACTCGTGGATTAAGGTTACAGTGTAGACAGAAGTAAAAGCCCAACAACGTTTTTGAAATGGTTCTTTACGTTATTCAATCACATTTTTATACGTGATTTTGTCTCTTAGATGCATGTTAATATTGACGCGAGAAATACAGAATACGGTAATGTGCACGAACATTTATAATTGTTTAACCAGTTTGGGTTTAAAAAGCTATTTTCGCTTGTCTTGTCTTTGTATCGTTTCAGACTGTAGATGTGCCTTTATAACCGATCATGTGTTACTTGTATCGCGTCCATGTTAGCCTGTTAGCATTGAGCTTTGGATGGTTACGTTACGTATGTACCTACATTACAAAATAAGTTATCCAGTTAGTTTCCGATTGAATAATCAAATCTATTGCTTAATACGGCTAGGTGTTTATAGCCGAAAAGAGTTTATTACGGTCATCTCAACAAAGCTAATCGGATAATAGCTAGAGTAAGAGCTTATGTTGATCTTATTTATCACGTCCAAATCGACTCTTTCGATCACACATGTAACGTTATCTTGGAATTTAGACGATACAATTTTGGATACAAAAAATAAGGTATTGGTTCTCCAAAGAGCTTTAAATCTTAGTCCCAATGAGTTAATAGTCAAAATCTCATTATTCTTTAATTTTTAACGAGAATATCGAGTGTTAGTTCAGGATCTGAATCGGTTTCTTAATTTAAATCACATATGCGCCTAGAAATAATACCAAATAGATATACATTTTTTGAGGGATCATTTAGTTTATGGCGGGTACAGTGGCGGTGCGATGAACAAACATGGAGTCTGTGCTTGTGTACTTGGGCGGGTTTACAGGGCAGAAAGGAAGCGGAGTTGCGTAACTATAGATTGAAAGCCCGAGCTAGCTATAGCTTAATGTTCATCGTGAAAACATTCTTCTACAAAAACAAATTTAATGCGCTGCGATGATAACATTGAAGGCTGTATCGTTGTTTCTAGAAAAAGTACTTTGTAGATATTGAGCTCAACAACCCACATAACATAAGTCTTGTACTTTGTGTGCCGTCCTTGTCTGTGCAACATGGAGGAGTCCCCGCTATTTTTTTACATTCAGATATTTTTCAACATTCGCTCTGATAAACTTTTACTGTTTTACTGTCATAAAGATGATAGCTAAATGACCCTTACGATCGTAATTGAATGGGCAGTTCACTCAGAAATAAAACTTTTAGATTTGTATGGTTTTCTATGGAGCACAAAAGGAGATGTTCAGTTAAACTAAATGTTGGGGATTGACCGGAATGAAAAACTGCAATTAAAATCATTCTGCCTAACATCTCTTGTTTGTAATCCCAACGTAAATTATGTGGTTGAGATCATATGAGGGTGTGCGTAAATTATAGCATTTTCATTCTTGGGTGAACTGTCCCTTTAAATGCGTCGTATTTGACGTTATGATGCGAGATTGGGAAGGTTTCACTTTAAGCGTTTTCATCCACATACTGTTGTCATCTGGTCACAAAACTTAACTATGAATGGTTTGAAATATTCATGTATTTCATTACATGTTCGTATAAGTATTTGGTGTATAAATAAACTCGATTTGCATTCAAATGATTGGTTTTCACTTTTTAAACTGGGTTAAAAGAATTCTGTGTTCTAATATCGGATGGAGTACTTTAAACTTTTCAAGTACTGAAGTAGAATAGTACAGATTGGGCAAATTCCAATCGGAAGTGAGCATCCCTATGCCCTAGTAGGGGCAGAACATGACCATAAATGATTACATTAACATTACTTCCTTGAAGTTACCAATGCATGTTCTCTTCGCTAAGGGACCTGTGGAAGGGCCCTTCATGGAGGGATTCAGTTGTTCTTTTGGAACGCTCCCACAAATGAAGTCCCCTTCCCGAAGTGCCCTCGAGGTTGCAAAAATGCCGTTTGAAATTCGCCTGTTATCTGAAAGTACAAATTTCGTCTGTTTACGTGAATGACACTGTCCAGGTAGTCTTATAGTTCAAACCAAGCTGTAGCGCCACCTTGTGGCAGACAATATTTGCACAATTGCGTAGTTCATTTCTTCAGACTCTTTCTTGAATACTTTTACTACAGGATACGTTTATTTAACCTGCTGTAAAGAAACTGTGGAACGCAAAGTCTGTGCGTTGTAATCGAAGACATTAACAAGTACATCAATTTGTAAAATGCATTTTAAACCTCTATATCGGTTCTGTGGACTTTAACATGGACCAAAATAAAATCTGTCTAGTACCTGAAAAGACAAGTTGTTAACAAATTTAAAAATAAAATAAAGGATGTTTTCCATTTATTACACATTGCAAAGCAATTTAGAAATATGGTTCCTTCAAGACATTTAACATAGCAGAATATAGCTTTATACATGCATAATACTAAAGTAAACTCCATAATACTCCAGAAACTAAAGTAAAAACATCATCTCACTTAGAGTAATTCCAAACAAGAAAATAGTAATAACACAGCTGACCAGACATTACCTAAAACTTCATGAAACTTCTTAATAGGCTACCACATTATAGGGCCTGATTTCACAAACTATAGGCTTAGATTAAGCCAGGATTAGGCCTTAGTTCAATTAGGGCATTTAAGAGGCTTTTATAAACATGCATAAAAAAAAAGCATTACGGGTGTGCATCCTGATACAAAAACGTAGTCAAAGTTAAAACTGCTCAAACACGCATTTTAGTCTGGGACTAGGTACGTCTTATTTGTGAAACCAGGGGGTGGTGTTAATGGATAGGGTTAGGTTATCTCTTATATAGTGGTTTTCTTTTTCTGATATAATCCATTTAATGTATGTTACAACATACTAATGTTACATCATGGAGATGTTCCAGTCATGTGTGAATGCAGAGGAGATGCTGAGAGCGTCGTCAAACTACAGATCAGAGGAGAGACATGACCACTAGATGGAAGCTATGAGCGCACTTGCAGCTGAACGCTCCTGTTACTTCACCAGTCTGTCTGGATCTTCCTCTTCCAAGCGGAAGCCACAATCAAGCAGAAAATGGGATGTGCTTTGATCATGAGCTCTCAAGGAAGCCCTGTTGTTCCAGTTTAGTAATCACAAGGCTCCACAAGTAAGCTTGTTTGGTAAAAAAAAAAAAAAAAGAAAAAAAAAGCACATTTACCAAGGGAGTGTAATGATATGTTTTTAAGATGGAAAGGACTGAATGGTATAAAGTCTTACAAAAGCTCACCAAGCAGAAAAATGTTTCTAAGCCTATATTTTAATCATCAAAATGTTCTATTATTTAATTGACACATCATATAATTATGATGACAGTGACAAAAATGCTTAATGTCAAATGAAAGGAAAAAGTAAATAAAATGCAGTGCTAAAGTAATTACACTAAATGGCACTTCTCACTTAAATTATAGTTTGTATCTGATTATCCCAAGCTTGAATCGCAGTCATTTTATACCATCTCTTGCTAACAATATGGTAGACCGGGAATGGTTATAAAGTGGGGTGAGTGTAACACTGTCATTTATAAGTTTACCACTTAGAAACTGAAATCACTATCATACATGAGCATATGAAAGGATAGACGTGGTAAGTTTTGGTGTACTAATATAAGGGAGAACAAAAAAGTTTGAGGTAAACTACCATTCAAACGTTTTAGAAAGAAAATAAATAAATTAATACTTTTATCCCACAAGGACACATTAAATGGAGCAAAAGTGGCAGTAAACATTTATATTATAACATATATATTACAAAAGATTTCCATTTTAAATAAATGCTGTTCTTTATTTGCACCAAATCATCATATTAGAATGATTTCTGAAGGATCATGTGACACTGAAGACTGGAGTAATGATTCTGATAACTCAGCATCACAGGAACATCACAGGAATAAATTAAATTGTAAAAAATATTAAAATAGAATACACTTATTTTAAAATTGTAATAATATTTCACAATATGACTTTTTAACATCTTTATTTTTTATTTTATTTATTTTGTATAAAATAAATCCAGCTGTGGTAAGCAAAACAATTAAATGAAATTAAAATGTCTTTTTACCCCTTTGAATTAAAATGTTTAGAATCCAGGTTGATGTGGGTTGATATAAAATTATTTGACTCATCATGGGAAAGAAAGGATAAGGTTCCATATGATGCTTTGGAATGTAATCAGGGTTTGAAATGAACACCCGACAACTCGCCAAATGCGGGTAAAAATTAACTTTGGCTGGTAATGCTGTCAAATCAATAGCCAATTTGGCGTGTTACTATGTTTACTCACTTTGGTGGGGAAGTCCGTGTAAGCCAAATCTGACTGGATTTAGCGTAAATATTCAACTCGAGTCATTGTTACTAAACACAGCGTGTTGCGCTGAATCTGCGCATTTCTGGCTTACTGCACATACACGTCACTAAGCAATATATATAGCCTATAGACCAACGCTACTTTTGCGTCATCGAAGGGTAACGCCCCTTTTTGGGGGAAAACAAACGGATCCCCCTGAGAACAGAACTCGCTCTAGATCTGCAATTTAAGTTTCGTGATAGCAAAAATGGCACAAACACACTCTTTTTGCCGGCCGAAGACCGTGAGAAGAAGCTACTGGACACAGGGTTACAGAGGTGTCCCTTTGAAATGGTCGAAAACTGGATTAATGACCCCACGCAGTGGCCAAATATGGACTATTCAGACATCTACCACTATCTATGTAGCCTATTTTATTTTTGTTATTAACACTCACAGTATGACAAACTAGACGATGAGGCCATGTCACTATCATATTTAACTTGATTTAAGCTATTGACAGTTTTGTTGTCGACTATGCTATAACTTACTAGTTAGAAAGACGAAGCTGCTAGCAGCTACGTGATTAGCTCTCACTATAGGCACTTTTACAACTTTCAAAGTCCTAGCACTTTCTAGACACAAGCAGAAACCAGCCAAGTCCACTTTAGATCTAGCCTGCCACTATTTCAACAGTAAAATCAGTTAACAGCCATAGACCTTATTCACAGCAGCGCCATCTTTGATTTTTAACTGGAATGAAAGCGAGGCTGTGAGGGATAGACCTCCATCTCTTCAGTGGGTTGTACTGCTATTAAATGTGTTTGTGGATTGTTCTGCTGACGAAACCATGCAAAAATATGTTTCTGAGAAATTCCTGTTGACCAAATAATCCAGACAATATGATCTGTTTAAAATTATAAGTGATCTAGGAGCTTTATACAGCTTTTTACAGCGGATCCCATTGAAAACACAGTAAGTCTATCCCTCACAGCCTCACTTTCATACCTGTCATGGCGCTGGTCTGAATAAGGTCTATGGTAGCGTGCCTAGTGAGAGCTAATCACGTAACTTTAGCTGCTAGCAGCATCGTCTTTCTAAATAGTATAGCTAATCGACAACAAAACTATGTCAATTTAAATCAAGTTAAATATGATGATTAAAGTGACATGGCCTCATCGTTTAGTTTGTCATATTGAGAGTGTGTTAATGACAAAAAAAAATAGGCTACTTACTTGGTGATTCCACGAGATAGTGGTAGTCTGAATAGTCCATATTTGGCCACTGTGTTGGGTCATTAATCCAGTTTTCGACCATTTCAAAGGGACACCTCTGTAACCCCGTGTCCAGTAACGTTAGCTTCTTTAAATACAGCTCACGGTCCTCGGCCGGTGTCGTGCAGAAAAGTGATGGTCTGCCGAAAACTGATTGCGCCCAGTCTCTTTACATCTACAGCTGGATCAAACAGACATAACGTGCAAATAACCATCAGTTTATGTCCGTGGTAATAGCAAAGGTATGTCTGTGTGATACTTTAACGTTTCTTTTAACATAACTTATTTGTGGCCAAATAAGTGTTTGCAGTTGATAGCTTATCAGGCATGACATTTCCATGATTATAGGAAATAATAGAAGCCCGTTGTTGCCGATGGAATAGGCTACGTGACGTGTTTGTATTTGGAAAACGGACTGTAGCTTATAACATGACTTACTGCTATATAAAAAAATAAAATACATGATCTCTTTTGACTGCATTATTTTTCCTGCTGTATACCAACCAATCCAGCCCTTTTTACCTGTTAAAATAGGCCTACCTTTAAATGTCGAAAACAACCAATAAAATGCAGTATTCTAACAAAATGATTGAAGTCTCTACTTATTTCAATAAACAATGCAATCAATTTTCGGAACACCATCACTTTCGAGTGTGTATGTTTGTGCCATTTTTGCTATCACGAAACTTAAATTGCAGATCTAGAGCGAGTTCTGTTCTCGGGGGAATCCGTTTGTTTTCCCCCAAAAAGGGGCGTTACCCTTCGATGACGCAAAAGTAGCGTTGGTCTATATATATATATACATACAGTGAGGAAAATAAGTATTTGAACACCCTGCTATTTTGCAAGTTCTCCCACTTAGAAATCATGGAGGGGTCTGAAATTGTCATCGTAGGTGCATGTCCACTGTGAGAGACATAATCAAAAAAAAAAAAAAAAAAATCCAGAAATCACAATGTATGATTTTTTAACTATTTATTTGTAAGACACAGCTGCAAATAAGTATTTGGACACCTGAGAAAATCAATGTTAATATTTGGTACAGTAGCCTTTGTTTGCAATTACAGAGGTCAAACGTTTCCTGTAGTTTTTCACCAGGTTTGCACACACTGCAGGAGGGATTTTGGCCCACTCCTTTACACAGATATTCTCTAGATCAGTCAGGTTTCTGGGCTGTCGCTGAAAAACACGGAGTTTGAGCTCCCTCCAAAGATTCTCTATTGGGTTTAGGTCTGGAGACTGGCTAGGCCATGCCAGAACCTTAATATGCTTCTTACAGAGCCATTCCTTGGTTATCCTGGCTGTGTGCTTCGGGTCATTGTCATGTTGGAAGACCCAGCCTCGACCCATATTCAATGCTCTAACTGAGGGAAGGAGGTTGTTCCCCAAAATCTCGCAATACATGGCCCTGGTCACCCTCTCCTTAATACAATGCAGTCGCCCTATCCCATGTGCAGAAAAACACCCCCAAAGCATGATGCTACCACCCCCATGCTTCACAATAGGGATGGTGTTCTTGGGATGGTACTCATCATTCTTCTTCCTCCAAACACGGTTAATGGAATTATGACCAAAAAGTTCTATTTTGGTCTCCTCTGACCACATGACTTTCTCCCATGACTCCTCTGGATCATCCAAATGGTCATTGGCAAACTTAAGACGGGCCTTGACATGTGCTGGTTTAATCAGGGGAAGCTTCCGTGCCATTCATGATTTCAAACCATGACGTCTTAGTGTATTACCAACAGTAACCTTGGAAACGGTGGTCCCAGCTCTTTTCAGGTCATTGACCAGCTCCTCCCATGTATTCTGGGCTGATTTCTCACCTTTCTTAGGATCATTGAGACCCCACGAGGTGAGATCTTGCATGGAGCCCCAGTCCGAGGGAGATTGACAGTCATGTTTATCTTCTTCCATTTTCTAATGATTGCTCCAACAGTGATTGGACCTTTTTTCACCAAGCTGCTTGGCAATTTCCCTGTAGCCCTTTCCAGCCTTGTGGAGGTGTACAATTTTGTCTCTAGTGTCTTTGGACAGCTCTTTGGTCTTGGCCATGTTAGTAGTTGGATTCTTACTGATTGTATGGAGTGGACAGGGGTCTTTATGCAGCTAACGACCTCAAAAAGGTGCATCTAATTTAGGATAATAAATGGAGTGGAGGTGGACATTTTAAAGGCAGACTAACAGGTCTTTGATGGTCAGAATAGACTGATAGACAGGTGTTCAAATACTTATTTGCAGCTGTATCATACAAATAAATAGTTTAAAAATCATATATTGTGATTTCTGGATATTTTTTTTCAGATTATGTCTCTCACAGTGGACATGGACCTACGATGACAATTTCAGACCCCTCCATGATTTCCAAGTGGGAGAACTTGCAAAATAGCAGGGTGTTCAAATACTTATTTTTCTCACTGTATATATACAGTATATATATATATATATATATATATATATATATATATATATAAACTGTGACATAGTTAATTTCTTCTTTTTCTTTTGGTTAGTAAGTTCTGAATGGCCGCCAGTAACTTGAAAATTTGTAGCCAAATTGGCCGGTGGGTGAAAAAGTAAATTTCAAACCCTGAATGTAATATATTGAATGCTATAAGCACAGAGTCGGCCATAGGATTCAGATTTTATCTCCTTCAGCGGGTGCTCACCACTTCGCTGACCTACGGAATTAGAAGCTCGCCGCCGTCGACAAGGCCTTCAAGCGGGACAAGCACCTGCTTCGTAGTCTGAGGAAGCCGCCTTCAGTTCGCTGAGGTGCTGTGCCATCCGGCGCGCCATATCCTTTTCTAATAACTCTGTGTGTTCACCGTTGTGTCACACTTCTAACTAAAAGAGCAGATTTCCTAGGTGTTGTTTCAAATGCCTCACTCTTCGTGCGCCTCGTGCTGAGGCCCTCTCTTCAGGGGAGATCGACACATCCTGTGTACTTCCAGTCTTGTACGAGACCACGAGGATGCTGCACTCGGCAAGGGTGGCTGTCCCGAGTTCGATGACATGGATCTCCCCACCCTGGACGACGACCCCGCGTTTCCTGCTCTCCCTCCCCCTTCGTCAGAGCAAGAAAAAGTGCTGCGCGCTTAGAGGGACAGAAGCGAGATCACGTCGGCTCAGTCCCCACTTGCTCTCTCCCAGAGAAAGCCCCTAGCCAGTCCTGTTCACAGAGGCGGACCAGGGCCCCTCTATGCGAGTGGCAGGTGTCGTCTCTTTTGGGGCATCGGACGAGGAGGATGAGAAGCCAGATGACAGCCTTTCTGTCTCTGCATCCAAGTGTGATGAGTGGGCGACCTCCATTTCTGGCCCGCCATGCTCTTCCTATCGTGCTCACAAAGGCTGTCGAAGACCTCGGGCTCGAGTGGCTGTCCTTCAGGTGTTTCAGGCCATGCTTCTCCGCTCTATGAACAAGTCTGGACCTGACCCAGAAGCATTCAGTGATCTGCGCAGGTCTACTGACTTAGCCTTCCCAGGCCGCAATCAATCACCAATCAATCACCCAGGCTATTGGACGAAGCATGGCTAACCTAACGGTGCTTGAGCAACACTTGTGGCTAAATTTGACGGAGATGAAGGACGCAGACAAGGTGGCTTTCCTTGATGCTCCTATCACTACCGCCGGCCTGTTCAGCCCTGCAGTTAAAGAGTTCGCAGAGCGCTACACATCGCAAGCTATGTGCCACTTCCTTCCCAAGCGCTCCAGCTCTGCTTCGAGCCACCACAAGAAGGCGCCACCGCCTCCGCAGAGTCAAGTGAAGGCAGCACCCGCGGTTTCCCGCCCTGCGGCCGAAGTGCATCATCGCTCCCGCTCAGCTAAGCACCATCAGTTTCCTGAGAGACGGGAACCCCGACCTAAGATTATGTTGGACCCCGAACTTCGCAAGCCTTCCTAGCCAACAGCAGGAAAAGAGGGAGTTCAGGTCGCGCCGAGGCCGGACCGATCTTCAAACGAAACTTAAAGTGTTTCCCAGTCACCCCCTTTCAGGTGGCTGGAAATACAAACAGTGCAGTAAATGGGTCTGTGATCATATATGCTCACCTGCAAACAAACGCCGTTTTTTACAGCAACACAAAAAGATTTAAATTTTTTCTGTCTATCTCCCCCCCAGCGCACGCTAGAGAGAGATCAATTGTAGGTCACGTGCCCACTCTGAAGTATGCACCCCTACATGCAAACACTATTCCCACAGTACCAAATTTCCCTTTTCATGCCACGAGCATGTTAAATATAGGTTATGCACCCTATTATGTACGCGCCCCTACACATAAGCACTATCCCAAAGCGACTCCCCAGACATCATCCAACCTCTAGCTTTGTGGGCCACGGCCTGGGAAGCCATACCAGATATATCAGTTTGGGTGCTGAATGTAATAAAACAGGGCTACTCGCTACAGTTTGCTTGCAGACCACCACTCTTTGTAGCTGTGGGATCGAAACGATGGTACGGAGCAAATTGACACATGTCCTTCGCACAGAAGTGTCGAAACTGTTAGAGAAAGGGGCTGTAGAACCAGTCCCTCAGACCCATTCTAGACCTCAGACACTTGAACAAAGCGCTTCTGACGCACCCGTTCAAAATGCTGACAACCAAGACAATCCTTGCGCAAATTCGCCCAGGGGATTGGTTCTTCTCGGTGGATCTGAAAGATGCTTATTTTCACATACAGATAACGCCCCACCACAGGCCGTTTCTGAGATTCGCCTTCGAGGGGCAGGCTTACCAGTACACAGTACTAACGTTTGGCCTGTCTCTGGCACCTCGTACATTTATGAAGTGCATGGATGCAGCACTCGCCCCTCTGAGATAGCGGGGAGTGCATGTGTTAAACTACCTCGACGATTGACTGGTTTTAGCCCAATCAGAAGCACAACTTATAAATGCACAGATTCTGGCTCCTCAGCCACCTAGAAAATCTAGGTCTCAGGATAAACACTGCCAAGAGCACACTCTCTCCCAGCCAGAATATTTCAGTTTCTTTCCTGGGGACAGTGCTAGACTCTGTGAATATGAGTGAACCTTTGACGTAAGGCACATTCTCAGTTCAGCGCCTAGCGGCGTCTTTGAGTGTGGGCGCGCGCCTCCCATTTCAGAGAATGATGGGTCTCATGGCCTCAGCAGTACTCCAACTACGACTGCTGTATATGCTTCCTCTTCAGCACTGGCCTCAGCAGTACTCCAACTACGACTGCTGTATATGCTTCCTCTTCAGCACTGGCTAAAACCCTGTCTTATGTTCCGACTCACGCTTAGCGATCTGGCCACTGACAAATCAGAGTGAACCATGGCTGTATCAAACCCCTGGCTCCCTGGAAAGCAGCCGACTGGTATCAGTCCGGCGTGAGTATGGGCGTAATATCAGTGAGAAAAGTGATCTCAACAGGCGCCTACAACCTAGGTTAGGGGGCCCATTACGAGAGCAGTCCTGTCTCCGGCTTATGGTCAGGTTCGGAGAAGCGCCTACATATAAACTGTCTAGGGATGAGAGCAGTGGCTCTATCACTAGAAGCTTTTCTCCCATTTCTGAAGGACCACCACGTCCTGGTCCGGACATATGGCGGTGGTTTCGTACATGAATCGCCAGGGTGGCCTCAGGTCCAACAACCCTGTACACCATGGCCAGGAGCCTCATTATATGGGCTCAGCACAACCTGCACTCACTGAGAGCGGCACATGTGCCAGGCATCCTGAACCAGGGCGCGGATTGTTATCCAGAGACAGAGTTCCCCCAGGGCAATGGTCTCTTCACCCACAGACGGTTCAGATGATTTGGAGCATATTCGTGCCAGAGGTCGACCTCTTCGCCTCAGAAGACAATGCTCATTGTTTTGAGAAAAATGTTTGGCATACCCTGAACGGGTATCCGGATGCCTCCCAGAAAGAGTGCTGAAAACCATTAAAGAAGCAAAAATGCCTTTGACTAGGCTGCTCTATGCTTAAAAATGGCCGGTATTCTCAGGCTGGTGCGCAGCACAGAGCCTGGACCCCTACTCATGCGACGTACTGAGAGTAGTCGCCTTCTTGCAAGAGCTTTTGGACACGGCCCTTGAGCTTGGGCCCAGCAACTCCAGAGTCATCCTAAAGCCTAGGTATGGTTATGTTCCTAAAGTGCTCTCTACTCCATGGGATGAAACAGACGCAAACCTACTCTGCCCTGTCAAGTCGCTCGTGCCTGTGTCTGCGGGGCAGCTGCACTGCGTTTTAAAATTGTAGTTTCATATTCTCGAGAAAAGGAGTTTTCCCATAGCGTAAGCTTATGCAATACTCTTTCCCTCTTCTCAGGGAACTGAGGTTACGTAATCAGATTCCAAAAATTAAGTAGCCTACTTGTAATTACATTATATACAAATTTTAAATACTTGTAATCAGACTACAGTTACTTTTCTATTGATTACATGACTAAATGTTACACGCACAATAGGAGTAAATTATTCATAATTCATTGATTTTACTTTGTTATATGTTAAATTTTCCTCTAAAAGTCCACTGCTTGTATACGTTCATAAGGTCTTATGGGTTTGTGGAATTGCACACACAGACCAGCCACTAGTCATGTGCCTATCACTGAAAATAGAGACCCACACAACATTAGGTTACTGGATTTATAGAGCTCATTTCACTTAAGAAGTGTTTTCTCAACATTGCATATCTAATTAGCTCCTGACAAACATAAATAATTATTTTGAATTATCACTCAGTGAGTCATTTAACCATGTATTACTGTCTTTGGAAGGCTTTTGTCTTTCAAACACATTACAATGTGCAAATTCACATAATTTTATATTTACATGCAATGCAGGGATTCCCCAACTTTTTTTGTCAGGTGAATCTCTTTGACCTAATATATTTACTTATAATAATCCCCATTGATTTTAAGATAATAAATTAGATACATTGTACAATTAAGCCAATTATAAATAATAATAAAAGGTTCAAGGTGTTATGGAACAGAGACTCACAACAAGGATGAAAAGGTTAATAAACAGTTTGAGATCGGCGGGTATACGGACATAAAACAGGTATGTATCACTGGTTTTGACAAACAGGAATGATGAATGAGATACTGACAGTTCCTTTGTGTTGTAGATGGATGGGGAGGTTGTGGATGATGGCAGCTGGTGCACACAGAGAAGATGGGAAAGAGGTAAGTAGCCATTGTACGAGAGAGAAGACGAGGAATCCACGGAAGGCCAGTGAGAAGATAAAGACACAGCGGAAGAAAGACCTTACTCAAACGAGTGATGTGTGTGCTTATATGCTGCCTGTGGTGATGAGATGATGATGTGCAGGTGCGGGTGGTTAGTATTCAGGGGATAGCGATTCCTGTGATTGGGTGATGGTGGAGACTGACCGATTCCTAACAGTACCCCCCTCCACGGCCCGCGGACCCTGTCGTCACTGTGGCTGACCTCTTCATCGGGGTGCTGGACGATCTGGGTGAGTCTCATGGAATGTGGTAAGGTGGGCTAGGATATCTTCTCTGGGCATCCAGGAACAATCCTCTGGTCCATAGCCCTCACAATCCACAAGATATTCTAGACGGCCACCACAGCGGCGGGAGTCCAAGATCTCACGAACAGTGTACACTGCTCCTTCCTCCAGAATCAACGAAAGAGTGGGTTCCTCTGTCGGTCCAGGCTCTGTGGAAGAATCAGACACAGGTGAGTGATAAGGTGACTTTAGGCGATATAGGCGCTAGAGTTTTTTTCCTAAAACGTTCGATTTTTACATTTTAATTTAAAAAGGCTATATCTTAAAAGTGATAAAAGATAGAGACTTTCTGTAAATTAGAGAAATGTTAAGGATGACCCAAAGTTTATGTAGGGATTATTTTTCCATCTAATTTGCATATTATGACGTCATATGGTGGCGGCCATGATGGATTATAGAATTTTCATGAAAAGTCACGTTTAAATGATAAAATGCAGCACTTCTTTCCCCCCAAAATGTCACTCACCTTCTGTATGCGATATTGCACAATACTGAATGCTCAGGTAAATAGTAAGTAGTAAACAAACAGTGTAAATCATTACTAATAAATGGTAGAAACAAACTGAATGCATGTAGTGGTTGGCCTTTTGCTGTAGAGATTTTCCATTTACTACATACATTAGGCACTCTGATTCCATGTATGGGGCACATACAGTACTGTGCAAAAGTTTTAGATCGGTAAGATTTTTTATGTTTTTAAAAGAAGTCTCTTCTGCTCACCAAGGCTGCAATTATTTGATAAAAAAAAACAAAAAAAAACAGTAATATTGTGAAATATTATTACAATTTAAAACAGCTGTTTTCTATGTGAATATACAGTAAAGTGTAATTTATTCCTGTGATCAAAGCTGAATTTTCATCATCCAGTCTTCAGTGTCACATGATCCTTTCAGAAATCATTCTAATATGATGATTTGATGCTCAAAAAACATTCATTATTATTTTCAATGTTGAAAACAGTTGTGTACAATTTTTTTTTTTTAAATTCTTTGATGAATAGAAAGTTTAAAAGAACAGCGTTTATTTAAAATAGAATATTTTCTAACATTATAAATGTCTTTACTGTAACTTTTGATCAGTTTAACTCATCCTTGATGAATAAAAGTATTGATTTATTATATTTCCCCAAAAATAAAATTTTAATTCTTACTGACCCCAAACTTTTGAAGGGTAGAGTTTAATGTTACAAAAGCTTTAGATTTCAGATAAATGCTGTTCTTTTTTAGTTTCTATTCATCATAGCATCATGAAATAATGTAAAAAACTGTTTTCAACACTGATAATAATCATAAATGTTTCTTGAGCATCAAATCATCATATTAGAATGATTTTTGTAGGATCATGTGACACTGAAGACTGGAGTAATGATGATGATAAATTCAGCTTTGATCACAGGAATAAATTACACTTCACTATATATTCACATAGAAAACCGCTGTTTTAAATTGTAATAATATTTCACAATATTACTGTTTTTTAATTTTTTTAAATCAAATAATTGCAGCCTTGGTGAGCAGAAGAGACTTCTTTTAAAAACATAAAAAATCTTAACGATCTAAAACTTTTGCACAGTACTGTATATAATATTCATATGACACACAATCACAAGTAGACAAGACCTGTTTAGTTCAAAGTGTTTAGTGCTACAAGCAGCGCGGCCAGATCTGCCTCGCGCACGCGCCGAGGTGCACAGCTCGGACTACTGTCATTGTCATTGCGACTCCCCACCCTGCCTCCACGTTACCCCCTAACTGTCCTATGAATACTTTGACCTCGTCTAACATACTCAGTGGCATTAGACAAAGTCTCCACCACAATACTGTCGCCGCGATTGCGGAGAGGCACATGGTCAGAAGACAAAGCAACATGGCTAGCGCGGTAAAAAAATCTCCCGCCTCGTTCCCCACAACACTAACACGCCTGCTAACTTCACGATGAACACTCCGACCCCGGGAAACATTGTTCCAACCACCCAAACTTTCACTTTCAGAATCACCATCACCTTCTGAAGGCAGATATTTCCCTTCAGAATCAGAGTCCGCGAATAGAAGACCCAACACTTCATTGCGGGTAAGCTTTATTGATGCCATTAGATAATAATAATAATAATAATCTAATGCAAAAACTTATCTGGGACTCAGCTTCTTGCAGGGCAGGCCCAGCTTGATGTCCCGTGTGGAAAGCCAAACCTTCTGTCCCGGCTGGTAGGCAGGTGTTTCGGCTCGCCGGGTGTTTGCTTGGATCCTCTGTCTGCGCACTGCTCTCTGCAGGTGGTGATGTGCCTCATCCCAGACCCTCTCACTCTCTCGGAACCAATGGTCAATAGAGAGGACATCGGATGGTTCCCCGGACCACAGGAACAGTGGAGGCTGGTAACCGAGCACGCACTTGAAGGGAGGGAGTCCAGTAACAGGCTGATGGAGGGAGTTCTGCGCATACTCTGCCCAGCCAAGGAATTGCTTCTAAGAGTTCTGGTGGCCATGACAGAAGGTTCTCAGGAAGCGCCCAATCTCTTGAATCTTCCTCTCCGTTTGCCCGTTTGACTGAGGATGGTATCCTGATGAAAGACTGATGGTCACACCTAGGAGTTTGAAGAAAGCTCTCTATACCTGGGAGATGATTTGAGCTCCTTGATCAGATACTATGTCCTCTGGAATACCATAGTACCGGAATACGTAGTTGAAGAGAAGTTCAGCAGTGGTCATGGCAGTTGGTAAGCCATTCAGAGGAATTAAGCGGCAGGATTTATAAAATCGGTCTACTATGACTAGTATGCATGTGTTACCCTCTGATGGTGGTAGGTGGGTGGTGAAATCTACTCCCAGTTGTGACCAGGGGCGTCATGGTATGGGCAAAGGGAGGAATTTGCTGGATGGAAGATGGCGTGGGTTCTTGGAGCTGGCGCAATCTGGACATTCTTAGACAAACCTTCTCATGTCCCTGGCCATATTGGGCCACCAGAAGCGATCTTGTAGCAGTAAGAGGGTACGGTTGGCCCCTGGATGGCCAGTGCCCAGGGATATATGTGCCAAGGGAGTGAGGTTGGTACGTTGGGACCTGGGGACATAGGTGCAATCTGGAGGATACCCCGGCAGAGATGGTTCGGAGACATTGGAGGAGGAGAGTTGTTGGTGTATGGACCATTGGATGGGGCACACAATTTCATGAGGCAAGATGGGCTCAGGCTCTTCAGATCTTTCCTCAGAAGTATGGAAACGGGATAGGGCATCCGCCTCGAGGTTCTTTGTACCTGGATGATAGGAGATGTTGAAATGGAAACAGGTGAAGAATAAAGCCCATCTTGCCTATCTGGGGCTGAGTCGCTTGGCATTCCATAGATATGGGAGATTCTTGTAATCAGTGAGTACGGTAAACTTATCCTTAGCACCCTCCAACCAATGTCTCCATTCCTCCAACACGAGCTTGAGGGTCTGGATGAATCAGGAGCCGTGCGCTGGTGAATGAAGCTTGAGGCTTTGGAAAGCTTGGGTGGCAGTCGGTGTCCAGGACAGAGACTTGGGCTTGGTCTTGAGGAGGTTGGTTAACGGAGAGGTTATGGAGCTGCAATTGTGGATGAAGTGGCGATAGAAGTTTGCAAATCCGAGAAAACATGGGAGTTCCTTGAAGGCACAATGTGTAGAAATTTCTCCCATCTAGTGGTGAAATTGTATTTTGCATTCAAACGAATAGTGCTCTACAGCGCCTTGATTTTTCAAATGCGTGTTGCTTCTACGGTAGCCTTTATGTACCAAAAAGCTATGACAGGATTTCTTCTAATAGCACTTCATCGAGTTTTCCTTCGGGTGAACAGGTTTGTTATTTTAACTTGACACAACGAACAAACGGATGTTTGATAGAATTGAAAGTTTCCAAAGGCAGAGAAGCAACCAAGCAATGAAAAAAAGCTTGTAAATTAGACCGTAACATTGACTTACCTGTTGAGAAGAAAGCAGGCAAGTTCAGCATCTCTTTTGAAAGCTTTCTCCTGCATCAACTCTTTCCACCTGGAAAAAGTTATCCCGACATAATCCTTGTTTTTTTCAATCTCCGGTCCTGTTGCTTTACATAAGTATGGTCATCCATTATAACCGTGCAGTGAAGCCTTTTAAACTTGCCGGGGCAGTGACAAGCGTCTCTCGAATCTTCTTGTCCGGTTCAGCTGCTTTCAGTCACGTGACGATGGCACTGAACGAAAACGCGTTGTGGAAACACGTTGGCCTAGTACTTTTTTTCCCCTCGCTGCTATTATAGTTTTTCAAGATGGCGGAACGACATGGAAGCCTCCATGGACCTACCCATCCCATGTATATAAAGATAATAAATTATTCGTTTACGAGGATAAGTCAAATTATTGGCAGAGGTATTTGTACACCATTGAGGACATATTTATGAATAAAAATATTGATTTTAGATAATAAAATACTTAAAAAACTACACATTGTCCCTTTAATGGTTAAAGGTGGTGGCCAGTTTCGAACAGCATTTACCTTCTCCTCGTCCATGATGCCATGTTCACTGATGTTATAGCCTAGGAACTGTAGAGGTTGATGGAAGGAGCATTTGTGACAAAGACAATGTGACAGAGTGATATGTGTGCTTATATGCTGCCTGTGGTGATGAGATGATGGTGTGCAGGTTCAGGTGATCATGAATGACGTGCAGGTACGGGTGATTAGTATTCAGGTGATAGCAATCTCTGTGATTGGGTGATGGTGGAGCCTGACTGATCCCTGACACACGGTTCTCCATTGTTAAAGGTCAAATGACATGTAAACAAATATTTTTTAATCTTTTTAGTAAATGTAAAAATTATTTATTGATTATATTTATTATTTATTTGTTATGATCTAATTACTTAATAGCTTTTCATTAAACTCACGAACCCCTGCAGTTCCTTCATGAACCCCAGTCTGCGAAACCCTGATGTAACAACACTTCATGTTGTTGATAACAAAGAATGGAATATCTTTTCTTTCTCTTTGTATTTCTATATTAATATGGTAGAATATTATCCAATTAAAATCAATGTGATAAACGAGTTAGGTCAAAAGTAATCTAAAAAGTAACCCAAAAGTAGTCAGAATACATTACCTAAAATGAGTCATCTGAATTACATTACTAACTAAAATTTTTGTCATGTAATTTGTAATCAGTAACTGAATTTAATCAGTAACACAATTGCATCATCAACCCCTTCTCTCTATTGTAACTTTCTCAAAGGGACAGTTCACCAATAACTCTCATCATTTACTCACCCTCATCGTTTCAAGCCTGTATAACTTAGTTTCTTTGGCGAAACATAACAAAAGTAAATATTTGGAAATATATATATTGTCCATTCAATGAAAGTCAATATAGTCCACTGTTGTTTTGGACCCTGCTGACTTTCAATGTATGGAAAATAATAGTTTCAATATATTCTATTTTGTGTATACAGTAGTAGAAGGACAGACTGTCGTGAGTGCTGCCAATCTTTTTTTTTTTTTTTTTACTCATCTAAGCAGTTACAAATATTTTGGATTGGAGTTACACAAATATAACAAATCTTTTATTATGAAATAAGAACACTACAAAATACAGCTTTTGGGAGTATGTAAACTTAATCCATGGATGAACTGAGAAAACTGACATCTTGGCACTGTAATCAAATATTATAAAAAATGTGTTTAAGATTTGTTATAATTAATAACTAATTATTTGTAATATTATATTTATATGTATATATATATATGTATATAAAACATATGCTGAAAGTTTAATCAAACTTGTAGGGTCATAAAAAAAAATATCCCCACTGGACATCACTTTTTGCCACTACTTTATATATAAATATCAAAAAAAATAATGTTGTAAATAATGTAAAAATAATGTTTTTGAGATGGCAACTCTAAAAAATTATTACTCTGAGAAAAAGTACAGAAAATGGTTTAACAAAATCAAAAGTTAACATAAAAATAGAAAAGAAGATCAATTACATAGCCAGAGAAAGAGCGTCTTGCTGTTATGAGGATTCTATCAGCTGCTCTAATTTAAATCAGGTTGTACATCTAGTTGTCTACTAACACAATAGCTACAAAATTTAAACAAAGAAACCATTTAATTTAATTATTTCACTTAAATGAATGTAATCTGTACAGTTTTTGATAAATAAGAATAAATATTTATTTACACTTTTTTACACAAGCTGTGGAAACATGGATTCTTTGTACTGATCATTTACTCACACTGATAAAAAAAAAACTACCAAGCCTCAGAGGGTTAAATTGACATTTCATTCATCTGCCCACTGCCATATTTGTTATCCAGTCTACCCATTTCAAACTCTCCAGGAGTCTGTGTGTGGCTGACTCCAGATGTCCCAGCCTCTTTTGTTACCGTGGAGATTCAGCTGGCCACTGCCCTCTCATTAGTGTCTGCTGATCCATATGTCATGTTAAAGACGGCCTTTGATCAGCAGTGAGCAGGGGAACATTTGAGCCACCTATTTTCACAGCAGACAAAGATTAGAGGCAATCAAATGACAAATACAATAATTTGGAATATGACAAAGCTTGTTTGCAGAGTTGAATGGCTGATTCTAGTTTGTGAAGACCACCTCTGTCTGGCCTCTTCTTATTCGCTTGAGCAAGAAATAAAAAGTTATAATACAATTAAAATAATAACATAATAGCATGGATGTATAATTACTTTATCATGTAGTGCATGATCCTTGCATTAAATGTCACTCTCACAACATTTGCTATCACACTGACTTTGACTTGAACTGAAGTCTTATCCCAAAGGTATCTTAAATCAAATAGGCAAACTTCCATAGAGCTTCCTTATCAACAACTACATTTTCTTACATTTTCACCAAGTGATGAAACATGGATTGCCTACATATCTTGACATGTTTTCTAGCATTTAATATTGACTATGTGGTGAAATGTCTTAAAGCTTTACGGTGCATTTTGAACCTATTCCTAAATCTATTCCCAAACTAAAATATAAAACACTTTGGGGTGAACCTATTTTAAATAAGTTACTTTAACTATTATGAATTACAAAATAAACATAGCAAGAAACAAACAATTTCAAACGACAAAATACAAACATGTGAAATTAACGTTTTATAATCGAACTCACAATAAGAACCCTTAGAGAAACAGAATCTGAGAAAGGTGTGAGAAAAGTGACAAAGTTCCACCAAGTCGGAGAGATCATAAGAACAACACCCCTTCCAAATCGAGTTCCCATGGAGACAAGTGGGCTGGCATACAATAGAAGAGAAAAAGAAGGAGTGCGAAAGAGAAAGGAAAAATAGAGAGAAGGACCGAGGGGCACAGGGGAAAGGAACGTAGGATGGGGGGTATAATGAGCTGTTAGGCAGAAATTTGGGCATGAAGCAAAGGGGATAAAAGAGGAAGAGTGAAGCGAGAGAATTTTTTTTGTAAAAACCCTCATTTTATTTATCCTGTTGCCCTGCTCTCTCCGCAGGTCCAAAACATTTCTGAATGTCAAGACAGACCGTTTTAAATCATAGTGCTCCACACACAATTCTGTAGAACAGTTTTAAAACAGGTGGTTCCTGAACTTTTCAATAGCTATAGATTACGCATTGACAGTGAACTGGATTGAACGATCCAGCAAATGTCAGACGAATTGTTTCAGCAAATGAAAGCAGGACCAAAAGTACATAGAGGTGCTATTTCTCTGCTTCACATAATGGCGAGAAGGCCAAATCTGTCATAGAGGGTCGTCTCGGCCAAAGACTCCAATGTTTACTCCTCTGTTCCACCGCTTCTTGCCATAAACGTCCTTCTTTTCAGTCAGGGAAGTAAAAGAGAGGAAAAAATGGAAACCAAAGTGCATGTCCATGCCTTTCTCTTTGATCTCTCCTTTGGCTACCTCACTTATTTAGAGTTATTAAAGAGTTTAACCCAAGTATTGTCTGGCGTCTCTCTGTTTCTCCCCACTCCTACTCTTTATCTCTTTCCTTTCGTGTCTCTATGGCCAAGCTTTTTTTCTGTTGGCATGGCTCCTGTTTGTTTTCAGCCATTTTGGGGACTGGCAGTGTTCGTAACAAACTGCTTAAATGGCGTCCTCTCACTCGCTCATTCTCTCCCTCGCTCCCGTTCTCCCTCCCTTCCTTGCTATCATCAGGCTTGGTGTATGTAGAGAGTATGCATGGTGAAAGTGTGTGTCTAATGAACAAAAAAAATTGGAATAAAAAAGAGAATTGGAATTAAAATGAGGCTGGGGGGTGGGTGCGGGTGAGTAAGGGGTAAGAGGCTGGGGGAGATAAAAAATGCAAAAACAGCCCAGAATCATGTGTCAGTGGCAAACTGAAGTGTGAGAGAGAGAGTGAGCGAGAGTGCAGGCGAGGGAAGGAGAGATAGAGCGGCAGAAGGAGGGGGAGAGTCAGAGTGCGAGAGAGTCGTCTCTGCCCTCTACATAGCGCTGCCTGTATGCACGCGCTTGTCTTTCCCTGTGTTCTCTCTCTCTCTCTCACTCATACACGCACACGGGAACACGCAGACCAGGACACACAGACCGAGGGAGGGAAAGTGAGAGAGTGAGAGAGAGAACACATCGCAGCCGAGATGCAGCAGAAGGTTTTCCGAGGTACGTTGTCTTGTTGTGTGCTTGCCTAGCAGAGAATGGGAGCGAGAAGGAGAGACTTTTTCCTCTGATCTATCTCTCTGTCTTCACCTCTTCCTGCTTCTTGCATTTCTGTGCCACTCTCATATCATATCGATGTTGTTTTGGTTTTGTGTAGACATCAGAAATGTGTGTGTGTGTGTGTGGGTTTGTGTGTGTGCTAATCAAGGCCTGTCTCCCTTATCCTCTGCTGTTGTGGCTGAACCACGCAGTTCTTTTTCAGGGCTGGTGAGTCGCTCCAAGATTAAAGTAAAATGAGAATAAAGCTTCATACTTTTTGCGTTCTCTTTCCATATTTCTGTTATGCTGAATTTGGATACTTTATGTTGTGGTAAGTTCACATTTGATTAAATTATCTCAATAGCGAAGGACTAGGTTTTAAAATTAATGACCAAGTGACGTCTTGAAATATGGAGCCCTAAAAAACAGCATCTACCTGTGTTTACGTAGGGTGGATGATATTATAAGATACGAATTCCCTTTTCAAATTTACGGCTTTTCCTGTGTAGCATACTTAGTGATACACTATTAACAAACCCTACAAGGCCATAGGGTCAGAGGTCGTTAGAAGCCAAGCAGCCAAGTTGTATGGTTTTATTGAGGTGAGTTGAATATACCCCAGGGTCAAATTTAATTTACTGTCACCACTTATGGGTTTAAGTCTGCTAGAATGGGATATTTGTAATTTAAACTCTGGCATATGTTAGCATGAAGTTTCTGCCATACTGTAGCAAAATAGGTATCAATGTTAGAACGGAAACATGGCAGGGCTGCTCGTCTTCCAAAACAAACTTAAGCATTATGGAAGCAGGTTCAGGCATGATATAGAGGAAGTAGCTTCATCCAGGTCACTAGTGGAGTTTCTCACTCTATCTGTGATGAAATTTTCTTCCAGTTTTGCTCTACTTAGAATATTGTCCTTGATCATATTACAGCAACAGATTTGTGGGAATCACTTGTCAAGTTTAAACTCAGTGGACCATGTCAAACACAGCGTGTAACACGGGCAGACTCGCTGGAGCATGGCCCATCATGCCAAATCACAGAGATACCATAAATTGCTCAGGGGGAAAGCAAGGAGTGAGGACATTCAACCACAAACTCAACCTCGGACCATCCTTGTCCATCTCCCAACTGCTTTCCTCTTGCTCTTCCAAAACAGCCCACTCTGCCTTTTTGCTCTTTTCCTTACCCCTCATCTATCCTCTGGCTGGCTCCACTATGTTTTTGGCAGGGGGTTGTGCAGAGTTCAGTATCTAGCGACAGCCCCCTTTTCACAGTCAGCCTCACCCTGGTGGGCCCCGTCACGGCCACACGGAAACAGGCGGCCTTCACTCATTACCCTTTTCCACTGCCATTCAGTCCATGGTCTCTTTCACTGGTACAGCTAAATTTAAGACCTTTAGCCCATTATCCGGCTTCTTCCGAGCCTCTTCTCAGTTCCTAACCACTGGTGACAACATTATAAAACTAGCGGTCTCATGTGCGTAAATTGAAAATCTTTACCTGGTTGACTAGCATGCACTTTACGTTCCATCTGATGACGCAGATGTGATGCTTGTTTTCAATTTCCTACATTTAGGAGAAAGTCAATTTGCCAACCCTTTTTAAAAATGACTTGACATTATATTTCATTTAGCAAGATGCAACACTTTAATACTTCAGCTCTAACTCTTTCAATCGGTCAGATGTTTGAGTAGAGGGGCAGTTTGAGGGGGAAAGCAAAGGCCTTGTCACGCTTGGCCAGCCTCTTGCGCCAGGAACTGTTTGTTGAGAGGCAGTGTGTGCGTCATATGTGAAGAAAAAGGAGGGTGAGAGGGAGAGATAAATAGGGACAGACGTACAGAGAAAATGAGGGGGTGGCAGATGTGTTTGTCCATTCACTATGCGATCACCATGTACAACTGTTTCATCCGTAGGCCTTGTTTTACACCATAGCGGCCAGTCACAACAAGTGCCGGACAGGTTTAAATAATTTTTAACTCTTCCTGTCTAAATATACTCTTATGTAACATCTATTATTATGCAGGACATCCTTTGCACACTCTCAGCAGCTGCATTTGTGGTGAGCTGGGTAACGCTAGCTGTCAAGCCACTTGTTTACAGACAGACCGGTTCATATGTGCCTGCACGCCTGCAAAAGTGTTTGCGTGTTGAGAGGAGATTACTTGTGTGTGTGCATGCAGCTTGTTGACTGCCTGTGTGTGTATGTGTGTGTGTGTTTCTGTGCATGTGTAAGTGTGTGTTTGTGGCTGTTCCTGTCTCCAGGCCTGGATCTCGCTTTCTTCCCCACCTCTCTCTCTCTCTCTCTCTCTCTCTCTCTCTCTCCATTGCTCTCCCTCCTCCTCTCTTTCTCTCTCTGCAATAACAGTGCTGACCTAGTTTCAGTGTGTTCAGGGCTGCTTGTGGAATTTTACAGAGGCCTGCCTGCCTGCCTGGCTAAAACGCAGGCAGAAAACCATGACTGGGGATTTTCTCTGGTGTCGCATCATTAGTGCTAACTAAGAATGCTCTTTCTTTACGGCTAACACACAGGTTAAGCAAACAAGATGATCATTAAATAAGCAACCAAAAAGGTTTATGAATACAACAACAATGTGGACTATTCACTCTCAGACAGCTAAAGAAAAACTGACATGACAGTCTTCTGTCTTCTGCGTTACATGCTATTTAGTAAAATTACATATTTATACATATATCCAAATAACTTTATCAGGAATACAAGATGCTTCAGTTCAAAAGGCCATCTATATTTTGGTACCTGTTCAGTCTAGGCATATTTGGAGCACTTTGACTATAAATAACACCCTGTTGGGGAAATCTTAATTAAATCTTAGCAGTGTTCAATTAGGTGAAGCAAATGCTGTGACTCAGTGGGGTTGATTGCTGAGATTCTTTCCACACTTTCAGATTTTGTCACTCCAAATTCGGAAACTGAGATGACTGCAACCAACCTTGTCTGACTTGTCTGAAGTTGCATGTGTATGACTACCATAATAGATTGCTTGCTTGGTGCTAGCTTTTATTTTATAGCCAGCAAATTCTAGAACACTGATTTGCCACCACACAGTGCATACTTTTTGTCATGTGTATTTCTTGTCAGTTTAATACTAGCACAAAACTCTCTGGTGTTTGTGGTTGTCTAAAATCTACAATGTTTCCTGTGATTAAAACAGAATATTTGAAAACAAATGATTTTCGTTCTGTTGCAGGACTGAGAGCGGGGTCATGGTGTCGGGAGAGGATGGCTGGGACCCTCTCCACACCTGCGCTGCACTCTTGGAGCTGAATGTTCAATGCACGGCAATCCCCGTCCTGTTTTATACCAAGATAATCAAAGATGCACAATGTTACCTACATCTAGGAGTCGTCATCTCTGAACTTGACCTCCATGAACTGCCATCTTCTTGATCTGAAATTTCTGTTCTCCATCATCCTTTAATCGACGACCTCTGCACTGAAGAGATAGCTAGAACAGACACTCTTTAAAGTCTTTTCCTGGACCTTGCTGGACTACAGATATACCCTTTGACTGTCTAGTGCTCTGTTATTGGCCAACGAGAGCCTTGGAGAACATCTTAGAGAACTTGTTCAAGGATCCAATGAAACACAGAAATAAACACATAAGAGGAGACAGAATGGGAGAGGGCACGGAGGAGGCAGATGGTGCCAAAACTACGAGGATATCGCTCAGTTTTCCCCTCAGCGCTGGATTGCCTGGCTTTTCTGGACAGAAGCACTGCTCCTCATCCCACCCCACTTCCTCCTCTGACGACCATGACAGAGACAACTCAGATGGCACGGCATGGAAGGGGGAAGCATTTAGAGACAAAAAGCCATCCAAAACGTCATCAAAAACTGAGCGCCTGGCATGCTCTTCCTCCTCCTTCCCAGTTGATCTAACTGCTCCAGTCAGTAAGAACTGCAAGCCATCTCTGTCATTTTCTGTTGATGGAAGTGGTACCCCAAAATCTCCCTTACAACACTCTAATAAAATGGACTGTTCAAAGGAGACAGCTGGGGTTAGTCTCAATAATGGGTACAAAGAGCATTCAACAACAGAAACAGCACACATCCTTTTCAACCTCAGCGCAAGAGCCTACCAGGACCAAGGTGTAAAGGATCCAGAGAGTTCAAAAGGCAAAAAACGCAAAGCAAACAGCCTCCATGTTGAACTGAGCCTTCCTCTCCCTAGCATCAACCCTCGCTCATCCTCATCAACCCCTCCTCCTCCTCCATCACCCTCGTCTGTCTCTCTAACTTCCTCCCCCTTGACTCTCCCCACGCCATCTTTCCATGACTCCTTTAGGGCAGTGCCGAAGCCAGAACTACTGTGTGGGGTGTGTCACCGTCTGTTCAGCACTGCCTCGTCCCTCACTGTTCACATGCGTCTCCATCGGGGGGGACGAGTACTCAGCTGCCGCCACTGTGGCAAAGCCTTCATCCATAATAAAAGACTGCAATCCCATGAGGCCACCTGCAGGCAAGGGCTGCCAGCTTTTCCAGTGCCACCCAAAGAAGAGCCCCTGGAGGAGGGTGAAGTGGAGGGAGAGAGAGCAGATGAGGCTGTAGAGCCAGAACAGCTTGGACAAGAAACAAGGCCTGGACGACCCATAAAGAAAGTGCGTGACCTTTATGCCCATCATGCTGAAACACTGACTTGCAGGGATGCCCTGGGGGAAGAGGATCACTTTGTAAAAGTGGTGGATGGACATATCATTTACTTTTGCTCCGTGTGTGAGCGCTCTTACATGACTTTGTCTAGCCTGAAGCGACACTCCAATGTGCATTCATGGCGCCGAAAGTACCCCTGTCACTACTGTGACAAGGTTTTTGCTCTGGCTGAGTACCGCACCAAACATGAGGTGTGGCACACTGGTGAAAGGCGCTACCAATGCATCTTTTGCTGGGAGGCGTTTCCTACCTACTACAACCTTAAAACACATCAAAAGGCTTTCCATGGTATCAATCCTGGCTTGATCTCAAGTGAGAAAACAGCCAATGGCGGTTACAAGCAGAAGGTCAATGGCCTTAAACTGTACCGCCTGTTGCCCATGCGATCTCTAAAAAGACCTTACAAAACATATAGTCAGCCAATGGCTGATGAACTACTCACTTCTGATTCATCAGTTACCCTGCCTTTATCTATAGATGGCAGTCTCCCACAACCTCTAGACACAAAGAAATTGGAGTCTTTCCTGAAAGATCTTAAAACCCCAGACATCAAGGCTGAGCCCGAGGGATTCCCTATCAGGTTGGGTGTAGAGCAGGGTAAAAAAATTGCTTCTCCCCAAACAGACATGACAGAAGAAGCCAGAGAGACAGAGGGGTCAGATTTATGGCTGTCAGGTAGTAACAATGGCAAAGGAAAAAATCCAAAATGCCCAGAAGGAGCCGTCTCTTCAGTCATTGCATTTGCACACAGCAAACCATCAGTCATCATGCACAGCACTGCAGTTTCTTCCTCTGTCATTGTTCACAGAAATAAGATGGACTCTGAGGAGAGAAAAAGAAGTCCAGAAAATCATACAAAGACAGGTCAAAAACAGATTAGAAAACATAGCCAGAGAGAGCACACAGAGGAATACAGGAAGTGGGATGCTGTCAGTTTAGACCCAGAGGTCTTGAAAATCAGACAGTCAACAGAGAAACTTCACAAGGGACGAAAAGTTCACAATAAAACAGAGTCAACTAAGACAATACCTTTAGCGGTGGGATCGGAAGTCAAAGGCAGCGGCCCACTTTGTCAGATTACTGTGCGCATAGGGGAGGAGGCCATTGTCAAACGGAGCATCTCTGAAACAGATCTAAGGAGAGACAAAAGCCCTACACGCAGCAAACCCAAAAAGAGTAACCTATCACAAGAGGACCAGAGAGAGCAACGGCACACCCATCACCACCAACGGAAACACCACAACTCCAGTCAGGAAGGAAAGGAGGGGGATTCCAAATGGAAAAACCCTAAACTCAAAGGTAAGGTGAGGAAGTATTTCTTCCGGCAGGAGGTCAGGGAGGACAGAAATGACCATGATGTGGAGGACAACCTATGGAGGCCTTACTATTCTTACAAACCCAAGCGAAAGGCTCTTCATATGCAGGGGGCAAAAGCTTGGAAACGCAAAATGCACTACAAACGATCCCTGAGGCCTATGAGGAGAGCTGAGAGACTCATAAAAAAATTTAATAAAGAAGTTGAGAATGAAGATGCAGATGAGGGAGAGGAAAGGAGACAAAAAGTAAAGAAAGAGCAGAGAGAAGTTACTGATCCACAGAAATCTGAAGTCAAAGAAACATCACACACTTTTCCTGTCTCTTCAAGAACAGAACAGAAGGAAAAAGAAAAGGGAACTCATGGGAAGTCTGATCTCCCTCTCCCTTCATCTGTTCTTCAGGCCACACTCAATCCTCAACACACAGCATCTTCTATCATTAAGCAAAGATGGTCAGAAGATCAGGCATCTGAGTGCGGAACATGTGGCCGCTGGTTCTCCAGCCCAAGGAAACGAGACAAACATGAGTTGACGCATCTGTTTGAATTTGTGTGCATGCTTTGCAGGGCACCATTCCCATCACAGTCCAAGCTAGAGGAACATCAGAGAACTCAGCATCCCAAAAACAAGCCCCTGTCTGCCCCTACTTTCTTCACTTCTCAGTCATCAAAAAACGAGGTGGAAATGAAAGTGGATGAGAATGGAGTGGAAGGACGGTCCATAGAGAAAGGCAGCCCAGTTCGCTTGGGCAGGAGGCCTCTGATCAGATATACATGCTCACAATGTGATAAGGTCTGCAAAACCTCTGCTGCACTCAATTGCCACCTCAAGCGACATGAGTTAAGCAGTTCAACCGAGGTTGAAGACACACAGGAAAAGCAAGACATGCCAAGCTACGCACCTTCTGCAGCGGAGACTATACCAAGCAAAGGTTTAGACGCCAATTGTGAGCAAGTACAGCCTGTGTCTGTCATATATTACTCCAAACCAGACTGTCAAATCCCTGACAACCAACTAGGTGAGAACATGGAAGAACACCAAAGAGTCAGAAATTGTGAAAGCCCCAAAGTGGCAACAAATGACAAAGTCCACAGTCCATTGTGTGCACAGTTTTCCCAAGTTATCCAAAGTCCCACTTTAGAAAGGTTTAACGTCATCTCTCATAACCTCCCTAGTGTACTAGTAATGAATGGTGCAGAGTGCCTAGACTACAGAACAGCAGAAAAACGGAATTTAGACACACTAAACCAACAGAAAAGAAGCAAAGTGCTGAGCGACAGGCAAGTCCAGGTTTCTCAAATGCTGACAGAGCCTCAGATTAGAAGAGAAACAACTCCATCTGGACCCATATCACTAAAAGGCAGAGGTTATGTGTTTAGTGAAGGTGACATTAATCCAAATGAAGATTTCAGTGATTTACAAGATGCTCAGGATCTAAGAATCTTTCCTCAATCCAGCAGCCAAGCCCAAGACTTATCCATGACAACAATACTGGCAAAAAAGAGAGAGTTTGATCAACAGATTAAACATCCATCCAACATCTCAAAGGAACAGTCTCGTGAAGAGGAGGTGCCGTTGGTAGTGCCCAAAGAGGAACCACTCAGTCCAATACCATCTCCTACATGCTCTGTCATTCAAACCACTCCAAAAGGACCTTCTCAAAGGTATACAAAGTCACCTTGTCACTCTCCAGGACCCTTGGACCTACAGTTGCGACCACAGCTGGAGCAAAGCCAATCACACAGAGGAAGGCACAACACAGAAAAACAGGGTCTTATGTTGCAAGCGAATTCAGCTGGGATGAGTGAGCCTTCTTCCCACACCCTGCTACATTCTCAAGTGCCCACAGCAGAGCCTGAATCAAAGGACAACACCTCTCTCACTCCTACAGAATACCACATGGGCTCAAGTTACCCTGTCCAGGAGCTTACTCTTCCCTTGGTCATACCTGGAGGGTACTGCTCTGGTAAGAAACAGGAGGAGCAAATCCTGATGTCTTACCCTGCTGGACCCCTACCTTTTCCATCACTTGGGAAGATGGTATCCCACTCTGACTCTGCTAAACTGCCCTTTTACCCTGACCCCTATCACCTACTGTATGGCCCACAGCTACTGCCATACCCCTATAACCTTGCTGCCCTTCCAATGACTCTAAATATGATGGCATCAGGGGACAAAGAGCCCTTACCCTTCTTGCCTTTTTTCAATTACGCTGCCGCCCCTTTAACAGGCACAGTACCCCATCCATTAGTAGTGAACCCCAGCCTATACAACAGTGGTGGCAGCAGTAGCACAAAGCAGGACAACCCATAAGTGAGTACACATTGACAGCAAGGGAATACCTGTAAAAGAGCAGAGGAGGCCATTAAGGGTGGAAATTATGTTTTTCTGTTTGTTAAATGACTCTTGCACAGCTCTTCTCTTTTGTAACGCAGCAAATGCATAGGCATACATAGGAATCAAATGTGATGGAAAGATGGAGGGGTTTCTTGAAGACGAGGAGGAAAGATTATAAGGGGGTGAAGAACAAAAAATATAACGCCCCCTTCAGGCACTGCCAAGATGCACCTTCAACACACCACTTCTTTGCCTCTTCTGTAGTGTCATTAGAGCTTGGATATCCATCCTCAGAATCATTATGATATTATGGATAACACATGAACAATAACAGCTAACAGGATGTGTGTTTTGCTAAATGAATTTTGTCTGTTTCCCATAATAAGGACAGTATAACAACAATAATGATAATAATAGTTGTGTTAATTATACTGCTAGTAGTAATGCAAGGGTGGCTTATCATTGAAAGCAAAATAATCAACACACAGAGAAGGAAGATGCAGCAGCTGTTTTATGTGTGTGTGTATGTGTGTGAGAGAGAGAGAGAGAGAGAGAGAGAGAGAGAGAGCATGTGTGTGTGTGTGTGTGTGTGTGTGTGTGTGCATGCATGAGTGTGTACAGGGTGTGATTTTGTATAGAGGTAATGCATGGAGACTTTGGGGTAGCTCATAGTGTCATATCTTACATCGGTACTCCAGTCATGTGTTTTTCAGTATTCCGGCTTTATGTGTGCCTGCAGGTTTGTGTAAGTGTTTTTGTGGGGTGTGTTGGGGGTGTAGGCATGCACACTTAAAATAATATGTGCTGCATCAGCCTTGGTCAGTTCCATGGAAGTTCACGTAAAAACATCATTCCTGGAAAAGCTATTATAATCTTAATAGGTCAGTAAATAGAAAACATAGATGAAGTTCTTCTTTTGTAAGTCATAGCATAGCAACTTGATGGTGTAGCTACATGTCATATGGATTAAACATATTATTATGTGATGCCTTCACTAACCAGGATTATCATGACAAGATCAAATGTATGGTGATTTAGAATCTACTCTACTTTTGACCATGTTATGTATATTAGAGACAGATTGCGTTTCACATAGTTTCGTTTAGTAGGATGTGGGTATTAATCCTTGATCATTTATGAAATAAGTCTGTGTACTTCCAATACTCCTGCCAACTGTTTCATCTCTTCCAACAACATACGTTCCAGTCGACTTCATGTTTGTGGCCTTCTCCTCCCCACTGCCCCCTGGTGTCCACCAAAGACACTCCATTCAATGACTGAATTTGAGACATGACAGAATGGGTGAAACAACGTGAGACAAACAAAGATTAAAATAGAGTGAGAGTGTGAGCAAAATTTGGGAGTAAAGTGGAGAAAAGCGCAGCTGGGCAGTATGTTAGCATAAATGGAGCTTCCTTTATAAAGACAGAGAAAATCGTATAGGCTACTTGTAAGAGGCAGTAGCTGGTGTTAGTTTTAGGAAACCTTAATCTACTACAAGCAAGCCACCATTTCTGTTGGTTAGCAAATTCTCTCTCGCAGAGAGAAGAAAAGGAGAGGACGTCAGTCAGTCCTGACGCCCCTGCAGGGCTTGCACTATGGGACTTATAGCACTGGAGTGGCTTGAGCTCTCCCTTGTACTTTCTTTTTTTTTTCATTTTTTTTTTTTTTCACTATATTATTTGTTTTGTTTGATTTATATATTTTTTCCCTTTTTGGTAGTGAGACAAGGCTTGTACTTGAAGCTCATTCAAGTACATAAGAATATGAATGTAATTTAGTCATGAGGTTAAAAAAATAAAGATAGTTTGGTAGATCATTTCTGTACGCTGACTTGAAAAATAACATGTAATATCGAACCGCTATGGGGTATTCATATATATATATATACAGTAGTCTTAGGGATATGTCAAGGAAGTTGGATTCAATATAACCACAACGCATGAGCAACAATTGCTTCTTCAGTATCTTCTGGTGTTGTCACAAAACTCAATTTTCCTTCATATGTGGTTCTTTCATTTAATTTTCTCCTGCTTTTTCTCTTGAGGCATGTACTCACAAAACTTTTTGGACTCTTTTTTAACCCCTCAGTATCAAAATTTTCAAATCTAAAACCAAAAAGAAAAACTCCTATGTTGCCTTATTTCTTTTCCCCAAGCATTACGAAAGCTTTTCAAATACGGCCCTTCCATCTCCACCTCTTTCTCATTCCAACACCCTCTCCCTGTCTATTCTCAATATTTTACCTTCTCCCTTTGAATTAAGTGTGAAACTGTGCAATGTAGCCGCAGCACTGTTCATTTCCTGAGGGTAAAACACAATGCAATGAATGGTTGTGGATCATGTAGCTTCACTCGGGTATGAGTACAAGCCTTTTGTTTGCATTGTAAGAGTGTGGTGTGTGAGAGAAAGGGTGTGTTGTGGTAAAGGAAAAGGAAACCAAATCAAGGTCTATCTCCCTTGATAGCTACCAACAAACTTGTGTTTGACCTCTTGTTTTTGCTGTATTTTCTCCACCATGACAACATTTTTACATAAATTCTAGAAATATATAAATGAATGAATTGCATCAACTACCTGTACCAGTGATTGGTTAAATAAAAAGTAAATGTTAAATTTGTGTAAACGAATGTAAAAACCGTTAGTAACAACCATATATTGTTGAGAGGTTCACATACAAATGTAACAATTATTTTCAGAGAGTATTTTTTTCCATTGAGTATTTAAGTCTAATTGGGTTTAAATATCGGCCCAAACATCAATTGTTAATTGTTCTGGATCAATTGTTCTGAATCAGTAACTGGTTTAAACTGAAAAATTCTGATGTTTACATTCAAGATGCCTTTTTATTTAAATAAGCTAATAAGTATATGCACATAATCTGAACGCACCTTACAAAGAAGAAATTGTGATACCATTTTCTATAAAACATTCTATTTAAGTATTACTTTGAGGAACATCAAAATGAGTTACGCTCTCATGTTCCTGTTTCATCCATCAGCAAATATTCAATGAAATTCAGTAGATAGTATGCTTAAAAGAGGTCACTTGTGACTGTGTGGGCTACTATTACTACTTCTAGTCCTACTTTAAAAAAATATATTTATCAGTCAGCATCTGGATAGACTACTGAATATTTGCACAGAAAAAGGATAAATATTTTAAAAATGAAGTCACGCCTTTTGGGGGCATATGAACTGAAATACTCACAAATCTGTCCAGTATGTTTGGTTTTGAACAATACCTGAACTACAAAAAAATTGCCTCTTCTTGGTCCACCCAGAACAAGGTCCCTTTGGAGGATTGAATTTTCAAAAGTGACTTAAATCTACCAGCATATGTTCTGCACTTGGTCATAGTTGTAGGCATGTGACTAAATTGTCTGGTATTTTGTGACAATGTTATATTGTGCCATTGTTTTAGAGGTCCACATTATATTTGGGCAGTTTCAAAGAAGTGAAATGTTTGAAAACTTTATTTGTGTCTTGTTGACTTTGTGACCATTTAATACAGAGGTTTGCTGGCATACATTGCCGATTCAACAATCAACAGTTAATTTCTTTGCTCCTGTTCTCTTTATTCCCTCTGTCTATGCTACAACCATACAAATAAAATATTAACCTGATGATGTGCAAAATATCTTTGAATTCATCATCAATATGCAGTGTTGGCAGTTTTGACAACATTCAAAACAACATACAGAAGTGCAAAAGAGAGCTCTGAATTGCAAAAAAAAAAAAGTCAGTAAATTAATTTACAAAAAGCCCCCCACCCCACACAAAATGTGATTTGGGGAAATCACGGGTAAGCAAAACACCTAGATTTTTTCTTTCCCTTTAGGGAGCAATAAGCTTTGCATCTTAAAGGTATCTTAAAGGTGCATCTTATTAGTAAGTGATTAGTTCCCTTATATGCGCCTTTTATTGGTAAGGTATAGGTGTACCTTTGAGGGCACTGCCCCATTGAAAAGCTAAATGTATCATTTTAGTACATTATTTTTAACAGTGGGATCATATAAAGACTGTGGGACGTTTGCAGGTCAATTTGATCTGCATATTTTAATGTTCAAAGTCAACTGTACAGACCCAAAGTAACAAAATTTCTTGGTTATATTTTGTTACTTTAGTTTTTTACTATATGAAGTTAAAAAATGAGCTTTTCCCCACTTTTTTCAATATAAACATATATGAAATGAGAAAAAATGTGAAAAGTTTGTGACTTTTTTTCATTTAGGGTCATGAACATGTTTGCAAAGTTTCAACATGCTGATGTGTTGTGAAATGTGCATACAGAAATTCAAAAGCAACTGTACAGACCCAAAATACAAAAATCGTCTTTGTTTGTTGTTTGCCAGAGCTCTTCAACTCTAGTCTTGAGGTGCCTGTGTCTTGCTGAGTTTAACAACTTTTTATTTTCAAAGTTTGTGAAAAGAAAAAGTTGTTTTACCTGTTATTGTCTGTCCCACTTATTGAGCATAGACTTGAGAATTATTTTTCCAACATAAATTGTAAAAAATCTTGAATACTTCAGAGCACAGACTTAAGTTTGGTAACTTTTTAAAGGGAACACTTCACAGATTATTATAGAAGTAAAAAAAAAGTTGTAAAAGTAAAGTTTGAAAAACTCTATAGAAGTTTAAGTTTATGAAAATGTAAAAAATATAAAATAATGTTAATTTTGGATTTTAATTCAATCTCTAAAACACATAAAAAACATACGGAAAGAATCAGAGCGTGTGTAATAGTTTGGAACTATGAAGAATGAAGAATCTATTGCTGAAGAATCTATGAAGAATCTATGTATTTATTTCTCAGTCATTTCTTTTGAAAATCAGTCTCCAAATATGAAAACTGGAGTCTAAAAGCTTTCAAATGCTATATAGTCTGTCAAGATTACTTTAGGTTTAGACCAAGATATTATTGTTATAAATTTATAATGGCAAGTGTACCGCGAGTGTCGGGGAGGGGTAGTCTTAAAAAATAGTGGTTAAAAACATTTTTATAAATCACAAATTCAGACATTTATTCTTTGTAATGTGTGAAAAGTATTGATATCAAAAGTTAATTATTTGTACCTGATTGTATGTTTTTTTTTTTTCATAGTGTGATTTTTGGGGAATTGTATAGAATCCAGTAAGGGTCAATTTGACTCAGAAACATACAGACTGTAACCAGAAATCGAAAACAGTGCAAGAGGGTTAATGTATGAATGAAATACATAAAATAATGGAACATTTAGTTTTCAATAATTCATTTGACAACTGTTCATACTATGATTGTTACCAAACAATGTAGGTGCAATTTTAGCATTCTAAGAACAAAATAAAAAACACCTACGTATCATTATAGTAATACATCAAGGTTTCACAGTACTGAATGCACAAACATCAGTGACCTTTCAAAGTTCATTTTTTATGCAATCAGACTAACTGCCAAGTCAAGGATGAGAAGAGGTAAAGTCTGCACACACAAAAGAAAATTCAGAAAAATACACATAAATTATGTTAAAATTAATTATAAATTAAAATGTATTATAATATTATTATTGTATATATTTTAATTATTTAAAATATTATATATATTTCACACACACACACACACACACACACACACACACACGGTTTTTATACTGTACAAACTATATATTCTATCCCCTTACACTGCCCCTATCCCTAAACCTACCCATCACAGGAGACATGCTGCGTTTTTACATTTTAAATAAAACATTGTTTTTTATGTTTTTTAAGCTATTTGAAATATGAGGACTCATGCAAAGTCCTCATAAATCACGGGTTAAGTTGTAATACCAGTTTAATATGCATGTCATTATACACATTTGTGTCCTCATATATCACATAAACAAGAGCACACACACACACACACACACACACACACACACACACACACACACACACATGTCTGGTTCGCTATCTTTGTGGGGACTCTCCATAGGCGTAATGGTTTTTATACTGTACAAACTGTATATTCTGTCCCCTTACACAGCCCCTGTCCCTAAACCTACCCATCACAGGAGACATTCTGCATTTTTACATTTTCAAAAAACATTACTTAGTGTGATTTATACGCTGTTCTCCTCATGGGGACCGCTGGCTGGTCCCCACAATGTAGGTGATTTCAGGTTTTACTATACTTGTGGGGACATTTGGTCCCCACAATGTAATATAAACACGAGCACACATACACACACACACACACACACACACACACACACATAATATATTTATTTATTTATAATATCCACTCTTTGTGAAAAGGTTAATAAATATGTTGCTTTGCTATTTAAAAAAAATAAATAATATTTTTTAGGGGTAAACTGTCAGAAATAAATCTGCAAAAGTTTTAACTTGAACAGAAGTCACAAAGTTTATTTGTACCTTATCTACCCCAAACTTCTATAGATTACCTTTGATGCCATGTTATCAGGATATAGACCTATACACTCAAACAAACAAGCCGAAAATCAATATTTTTCCGGTTCTGTGATGTCGACATCCTTATGGTCTTCTGGGGAGGCTGTGTGCTAGACTGGAGTTTAATCACTTCTCAGAGAAAGGGACAGAGAGGTAGTCTGACAGCATTCGGCTAAACCAAAGCCCTCTAGCTTATGGTCTGATTCCATTATTTCTTGTTTCTACTCATGTAGTAATCTTTGGAGTTAAAAGAGAATGAACTATCACAAGGAAGCAGTCGTACTATTGTTAGGCCTGTACCTGATTCTGCTGTGCAGGAGAGTGTCAGGTGATCAGGTGAGTATGAGATCTCTAAAAGACACGTCTAAAAAATCATATATTTTTTTAAACTAGCATTTCACAAGCTACAAGGGATATATAATCACCAAGGCCTTTGTTTTTTACTATGCAACTATGTTGAGAAACCGGTGCCTTTGTTTTACTATGTTACATATGATATGCAAGTGAAAAACTGCAAAAGCAAATGTTACCATGCAATTTAATCAAATTGAAAACTAAAGCCTAAATGTTGACAACACGCATATGAATGAAGATGACTTTACACTCAGAAATACAACTTCTGGTAATATCAGATGAATTAGATTGATTTAAATAAGCTTAACTTTGAAGTATGAAATGAGTTCAATTAATGCCAAAGAAAATAAACGTTCTTTGCCTTTTCTTTCAATTAAATTCTTAAATTCAATTAAATCCCTCATTGAGGGATTCAATTTGGATGAAATGTAAATTGATATACTGGAAATATTACATTAATGTTACAATTATTCAAGCCAAATTCATTGGTTAGATATAAAATAGATAATACTGTATAATCTCTATGATTTCACTTCAATCAAATTATTTGAGTTATCTGGATATATATGAAACATTGTATAATTCATTAAGTTTTTATAATTAATAAAAAAAATCTTAATTCATTGCATCTATGATATTTAAAGGATGTGTGTATATATATATATAAATATCTTTTTTGCAATAATTATATTTTAATTATTTAAGGAATATTAATATCCTGAACCAGTATTGGCATGTTAAATGAGATAATTTTGTAAAAACAAAAAGAGCCATGCACCTGCTAACATGCCCGAATTCTACATTGGAAACCCTATTACAGAAGATAGAACATTGCAGGCAATGTATATTTTGAGCTGACTGGCTGGCATGGAAGCAACTTCAGCTGACAAAGTCATTGCACCGTTGGCGTATTAAACTCTGAATTCGCTGAACCCTGGTTCCACACTTGCCAGGAGGAGCAGTATTTACACTGGCGGCTTGTCTGGGAGGTCGCAGATGCTTGTGTTTACCTAGCCTTTAGCAAGAGTGAGAGAGATATGTCTAAATGTAATCTGAGCATGCTTGGCTGCTGTATGATATTTGATGTATGATGTCCAAACCATTCTCTTTTTTTGGGGATGACTGAGACAGATATCCGGCAAGGGAGTTGTCAATCTTGCACACAGACAGTCCAAATGGACTCCCTTAATGCAGACGAGCGCAAATCTCTCTGACATAACAAGGTGAGTTGGCTTGAAATCTGTGGATTTCACTTCACTTTCTAAATCGTAATTCCTTTGTGTTTGGCTGCAGTAGTTGGTCATCGTCTATCTAATTTAAACATAAAGAAAACCATAGTGGTAGAATTCACTTTCTTACCTCGCACATACAGCATCAGATCTTTCTTTGAGTTTCGGACCTTTGACCCGGAGGGAGCCATCTTTTATGGAGACACAAAAGAAGGACAGGACTGGTTTGTGCTTTCACTGCGTGATGGCATACCTGAAATGCAGATTGGGAAAGCAGACATCTTAGTGAGCGTAAAGGGAGGTCACAAACTCAATGACGGAGCCTGGCACTTGGTAAATAATGTTTATATATATATTTTAATGTTTTTTGAAAATATGTCTCTTATTTTCACCAAGGCGGCATTTAATTGATCAAAAATACAGCAAAAACAGCAATATTGTGAAATATTGTTAGAATTTAAAATAACTGCTTTTGTATTTTAATATATTTTAAAAATGCAATTTATTCTGCAATGGCAAAGCTGAAAGTATTGTTGACTAATTATTGATACATTTTTAGGACTTTTTGATGAGTAGAAAGTTAAAAAAATATATAAATATTTGAAATAGAAATCTTTTATAACATCATAAATGTCTTCGATGAATTGAATGCATCCTTGCGGAATAAAAGTATTTCAAAGCCTTACTGACTTATGACCAGTAGTGTATATATATATATATTTGAAATACAATTTCAAATTTAATAAAAAGACGTGTGTTTTTTTGAGACATCCAGAATCAACATGGCATTTTAAAACATGCTAATTAAAACGCTGTAGAACAAATATCATTTCATTAACATTCATTATGTGATCAAACATCTAAGTATTCTCTGATGATCTTGGACAGCTGGAATTGCGCAGTGAGGGCAAATTTGTGGTGCTAGTGATAAACAGCAAGGAAGAGCTTGTAGTCGGTCTCCATTCTAAACTGGCAGAAGAAGAACTAACAGGAAAGATACGTCTAGCTGTTGGTGGCATGCTGGTGGACAAACAAGAGCTCTTCCATCCAGTAAGATAATTGTATTTTCCAATAATGTTCTAATTGAAAAATGGTTAACAAAAAAAATAACATTGACTGACCACGCATAAAACAAGCAAGCTTATAGGTGTCCTTTTTATTACTCAGTTTCAACCGGAAATGGATGCGTGTATCAGAGGAGGGCATTGGCTAAATCTCAGCTCGCCCTGGGATACAGACTCAACATGGGAACCCCGGCCCTGCTTTTCCGAGATCAAGAGAGGGAGCTATTTTCCAGGAACTGGAGTGGCTGTGTTTAATACATCTGGTGAGTAAACATTCATGTATGTTTAAACTTACATTGCAGATAAGATGACGCTATCTTTCCATGCACATATTACGACAGATCTTCCTGGACTTACGACAGAAGAGGCTGGTATCGCAGTCGAGATCTTTGGATCTTGGACTGGGACAGTGCTGAGTCTCCAAAGCACAGGATTTCAGTATATTTTGGAAGAGTTAGATGAGCATAAAGATGTCAAGGTGATAAACAAAAATCCATTGCATCATTAATTAAATGGTATTAGCATTTAAACGATTAAACCGCTAATGATTATTTCACAGAAAACTGATGTAAATTAACCTTTTGATCCTCTTACTATCATTTAAAAGTATAAAGGTCTATTACAAACAACCTTTTCATTACATTATCAGTAACACTTTACAATAAGGTTACATTTGTTAACATTACTTACCTACATTAGTTAAAATGAACTAACAAGGAGAAATAATACTAAAGCATTTATTAATATAAGTTCATGTTAATTTAAACATTTACTGATACATTATTAAGAGTATTTGTTAATATTAATTAATGGACTTCTGCTGACATGAACTAACAATGAACAGTTGTATTTTTATAAACTAATATTAACAAAGATTAACAAATGCTTTGCTCATTGTCAGTTCCTTTTAGTTAATGCATTAACTAAAATGAACTAATGGGACCATAAGTATTATCTGCATTGTAACAGGAGGTGCAGTTGGGCCTGAAAGAGGGATCGGAAACTGTTGACCTTCCTCGTGAACCTGCAACACTTACTTTTACCATACTGAAACATTCACTTATGGTAAACAGCAAATCGGTGCTTGAAACGGAAAGTCTGGACTTCTTCACCATGTGGAAAAAGGGGATGCTACTGACTTTTGGGGGCCTGCCAGGTAAATTTGCGAGATGGAAGTGAGCAAGAATTTCCGTGCTCAAGCACTCTTCCATTTACCAATATCCTTGATGTTTTGTGTTGAATCCTTTATATTTTACTTATATCTGTCAAGTAGACAACTGTGTCTTATCTCAGGGAGCATATTTAACAAATCTTGCAACTTTACATTGAAGTAGAGGATTTGTTTGAGTTAATTCTCAGAACTCTTTTTTTTTTTTTTCAGGTGACAGTGAGGCGACAAAGAGTACACATCACCTGCGTGGGTGTCTGGAGAAAATCCTTGTCCAGAGCCAGGTCATTGATCTTGATCGGGCATTGTACAAACACACATCGGTGTCATCTCATAGCTGTCCTACAGAAGCAATGAATGAACTCACTTCATAGAGATTCAAGGCATAGAGATTCAAGGCAATCATCCTATTTAAAAATAGTGATTGTTCAAGTGACACAATAACCTACAAAAATGTACTGAATGGGCTGTTATGTACTTACACTGACCAATAAAGTACATTTGAAATTAAATGTTAAGTTTTTTAATACAGTAATTTAATGGTTGAACAAAGTATAATCCCATTGAACTGCTCACAAACACATCTAAAATGGGATTCTTTATCATCTTTATCTTTCAATAAAATAAATCAAAATTAATTTATTTTTATTTTTATAAAAAAATATGCAATTTCATTAATTCATCATTCCATGAAGCCATGTTTTTAGTCTGATAAATCATCTGATGAGCAAATCTATTATTTTTCAACCAAACTCCTTTATTTTAAAATGGATAAATCAATATCTAAAATTTGATGTCCTAAATACAAAGAATTTAATAATATTTTGACACTTTTTGTATAATTTGATAATAACATTACTGCTTAACAAATGGTCTGCTCACATATATTTTCCCTGAACTGTTTGTTGTGGAGGAATGACACTTTAAAAAATTTTCATTTATTTGTTATGTCTCTTTGTTCATCATAGTTATACATGCTATACTTCACAAGGTGGATTTTTTTTAATAAGACTTAAAGAAGATTAGTTCACTTTAAAAAAAAAAAATTGCTGATAATTTACTCACCCCTATGTCATCCAAGATGTCCATGTCTTTCTTTCTTCAGTCGAAATTAAATTAAGGTTTTTGATGAAAATATTCCAGGATTTTTCTCCATATAATGGACTTCAACGGGACCCCAAACGGTTCAAAGTCCAAATGACAGTTTCAGTGCAGCTTTAAAGGGCTTTAAATGATACCAGACGATTAATAAGGGTCTTATCTAGCGAAATGATTGGTCATTTCAAAAATAATAAAAAAGTTTAAGCTTTATAAACACAAATGCTTGTCTTGCTCTGTTCTGTGATGCGCGTTTGTGACATCACGCAATACGCAATTACGTTGAAAAGGTCACACTTCTGTCCTGGCGAAATTTTTCTTTTAGCCTTTTTAATATTAAAACACCCAGGATACGCACACGAAATGGGCATTTTAAACGATAAACTGACACAAAGACATTTGAATATGTGTATATGGTCCTCCTTCCACACATTTGTAAACACTGACTTGTACTTCCGCCTACGTTAAGCGTGACCTTTTCAACGTAATTGCGTATTACGCGATGTCACGAACATTTGTGCTTATAAAACTTTAACTTTTTTAATTTATTTTTTAAATGACTGATCGTTTCACTGGATAAGACCCTTATTCATCGTCTGGTGTCGTTTAAAGCACTTTGAAGCTGCACTGAAACTGTCATTTGGACCTTGAACCGTTTGGGTCCTGTGAAGTCCATAATATGGAGAAAAATCCTGGAGTGTTTTCATCAAAAATCTTAATTTCTTTTCGACTGAAGAAAGAAAGACATGGACATCTTGGATGACATGGGGGTGAGTAAATTATCAGCAAAAGTTTTTTTTCAAGTGAACTAATCTAGGACAATACTAATAAATCTATAAATAAAAGGCATTTGTAAATTAGCAAGTACATAAATAAATGAATGACAGAAAGATTAAAAAAAAAAGAAGTCAAACCCAATGTTTTGGCTACATGAGCTTCATAAATCAGTTATGAGGGTTTATCTGTAATCCACTGCCATCTAGAGGACTTTCAACAAACGTAATATAGTGACCATACATTTTTAATTGGGGTTATTTTGTAATATCAGCAATCGATTAATTAGTTTTCTGTTCAAATTATTATATATAAAACTCGGCTTTTAACAATTCCCAAGAACAGCCACTGATAGAGTTGTTAACGTCAATATAATACAGTATTATGTTATCTTGTTATAATAATAGAACGTCAATAGTTATTCGTGTGAGCCTGTTATTTAACTTACCACTAACGTTAACTTCATCATGTGTGATGATGTGACCTGTGGCGTTTGAGAATTGAATTGTCATAAACGTTAACTTATTTATCCAATTTTATCAGCCCTTGCTCGGTTTCTGTATTGTTATTTAAAATAAAAACAAGAATTCATTTTTGCTGGCCTATCTAAAAATCGTGTTATGTGTTTAAAACAATGTAGTATCAATGCCACTGATATGCCAAAAATATACCCGATAGCAAAGCAGCAAAGCGCGAACTACCCACAAGCGTCACTCTACTGTCGCAAAACGACGCTGGTTGTCGTGCACCGCGCCGCCCGTGCGAAGATGGCGGCTGAGCTGCATCCGCGCAGCGGAAAACTGATCGGTTTGTCGAACTCCAACAGAACCGCTCAACGAAATCAGCCGGTACAGGAATTCAATCACGGCCTGGTCCTCAGTCGGGAGCCGCTGAGGGACCGCGATGTCTTCACTGTCCGCATCGACAAGAAGGTAAACAAGCATGTCTCACCAGAGAGAGAGAGAGAGAGAGAGAGAGGGGGAGAGAGAGAGAGAGAGATCGAGATCGAGATCGAGATCGAGAAAAGGGTGTGAGTGTGTGTCATGTCGTCTGCAGTGGATCATTACTTAAGCATGAGGGTCTGTCAGAGCTTATTCATGTGTCATGTGTGGTGTTTAGGTGTGTGGATGTCTCAGGACGTGCGTGTGCTGCGGGTTTGCAGTGAGCTGTCATGGTTTGTCAGTGCTGTTGATGTTTGGATGCTGTCCTGCCTGGTTATTCCGGGACTGTCATCGGGTTAACGAGATGAATCTGTTAATGATCACAACGGTCTGGATATACACCGCATATTTTTTTGGTAAATACTACTATATTTGTTCCATCGGAAGCCTATGTTACATATAGACACCCTTGATGTGCCGTTAGCTACTGGTTTTTGGCTCATTCCAGGGAATCGATTCATTTGAATTCTTTCTAATTCAGTGACCCTTTCAGCAGGTTACATCTTTTACAGTGTTATGAGTGAGTCACTGAATCACTCAGGTGATTCGTTACAAAATTGAGATGACCAAAACAAGCAGACCATGGTGACAGAGAACAAGTAGGAACGTTGTTCCAGGCCCTGTGACAAGAGAAGGGCCCACTCATTGGTAGTACTAGGGGAGAAGGGCCACACAGAATATTTGTCCCATGGAGGCTCCATGAATTTTAGACTAGTATTACATTTTTGTTTTGTTTACAAAGTATGCAAAGATAAAACACATCTTCCCTACAAATTATTATAATTTCCCCCTCCATTTTGTGAGACAAAATCAGTGACAACAGTAATACCCTATATACATATAACCATCATTTATATATAATAATTATGTAATAATAATGCATTTTTTGGTTTATTCATAAACAAAGTATTCCAGTTTTGTTGTGACATGGAAGCAGCTTCTGTTTTCTTTCTTTCTTTTCTCTCTCTCATGTTTTAGGTGTTCTTAATTAATGTTACAAAATGTGAAAGTTGTAGAAGGTTGAACAGCATTTAGTTCATGTTGGTAGTTTGTAGTGTTATCAATGTTTCATTAAGCTATTTCTCACTTAAAATTAGCTTATGGTTTTGACCACCAGAGGATGGTGTTAAATATTAAAATCCTGTTTTTACACATTGGGTCAGTATAAGATAATTGAATTGATCATGTAACGGTGAACAGATGGCAAGCATTCCAGAAAGTTTTCTGTGAAAATAAGTACAACCTAATACTCAACAACACATTCTATAAGCATGTGTAAGTAGGCTATACATTGTTTTTGAAATCATGATACACCAATAACTTGAAAAATGTAAGAAGTAAGAATGACTGGAACTAAAAATTGTAAATGGTAAATGGACTGCATTTATATAGGCTAGCGCTTTCAACAGACCCATGGCCACCAAACCGCTTTACATATTGCCTCACATTCACCCATTCAGTCACTCATTCATACACCAAAACTACTCTGTGTGGCCTTTTAACCATGTAAATAAATACATATAGCCTAAAGATAAAATTTATACATAGATATTTCATCTTAAATGTAAAAAACTAAGAAAAGCTGCATAGCTCGAGCTGTGAGGTTTCTCTGTATAACAGCACAGATATGCATATGCACAGCTGGCTAATAAGAGGTCTGCAACCTGGGTCTGAATAATGTGTTTATTGTGTTAGAACTGTTTTGAGAATGGCAAACTTTGGCATTGGTAGAGGACCTTGCTTCGCGTGCTGTCAGGCAAGAGCGCATCTTTAGAGAACGTCATTATGTTTGCAACGAGTGTCGAAAAGCTGTTAAAGGGTTAGTTCACCCAAAAATGAAAATTCTGTCAGTAATTACTCACCCTCATGTTGTTCCAACCCCGTAATACTTTCGTTCATCTTCGGAACACAAATTAAGATATTTTTTATTAAATCTGAGAGCTGGATCAGTCCTCCATAGGCTTCTAAGGGACTGAAACTGGTTCCCCCCGAAAAGTTATTAAAGACATCGTTAAAATAGTCCAAGTGACTACAGTGGCTCAATCTTAAGTTTATCAAGCGACGAGAATACTTATTGTGCGCAAAAACAAACAAAAATAATGACTTTATTTCACCTATTCATTTTCTTCTCTCTGTCTGGGGCTCTAGTCAGTTAACGTAGTGTGATAGCGTAGGGCTACGTCATAGCTATTGGCCAACGCTGGTCATGTGTGTGATGCGTGTGACGTCCACCACAGAAGCGCTACGCAGTTTTACTACGTGAACTCAGTCGAGGCCCACCGAGAAGGAAATGAATAGTTGAATAAAGTCAATATTTTAGTTTTTTTTTCGCACAAAAAGTATTCTCGTCGCTTGATAAACTTAAGATTGAGACTCTAGTCACTAGACTATTTTTACGATGTCTTTAATAACTTTTCGGGGGAACAAGTTTCAGTCCCTTAGAAGCCTATGGAGGAGTGATCCAGCTCTCAGATTTAATAAAAAATATCTTAATTCGTGTTCCGAAGATGAACGAAAGTATTACGGGGTTGGAACAACATGAGGGTGAGTAATTACTGACAGATTTTTATTTTTGAGTGAACTAACCCTTTAAGGAAAGGCAAGTGGTTGCTGACTAGCCTGGTCCTACCAGTCTCCCGTACATTTCATTTGTACAGAGAGTCTAGCCACTCTCCGTTGAAAAGCGTTAACTTACTTGAATGCGGGTACTCTGTTGAAGTTTAAAACTACTGGATCTGCCATAACCAATCGCTAAAGTGTGGTCGTGTGACGTATGACGACTCAAACTAGCGCACAACCTCAACGTCATGAGTATTCATATTCATAGTCGGTTATCTCCTAAATTAACGCAAACAGTCTGAATGAAATCTGAACATTATATTTGATCCTTGCATTTGATTGTAATCTAATAAACCTGTTGCTGTCCTTGTCATTAATGTTCATCAAACAACAAAAAAGAGGGAAACACTGCTCTTGAATGAATAACTTTTGTAGCTTTAATAATAATCAGTTTATTTGTAATTAATGCACTAAAGTGATTTCCCACATGCAGTGATTATTTTTACATTGATTATTACATTTCTGTATTATTTCTTACTTGAATACTTCTGTTATAAGTAAAATAAAAAATGTAAAGCACTGTTAATTTCATTTGTATGTATTTGTTGTTAATAACAAAAAATAATTAATAAAATAAAAAAATATTAATAATAAGTTATTGGAGTAAAAGATGAAAAGGGATGCATGGAGAATTGTTTTATAATCGAATTATTACCCACTGAATCGTAATCAAAATGAATCGTGAGGCTTGTGAAGATTCATACCTTTAATAATAAATACTGTAATATTCCATAACAAAATAAGAATCGTCAATTTTGATTATATGGTGACTAAGAACAAATTCATGTTTGCACACGTATGTTGTAATTTGTTGTAATAAAATCCATGGAACTTCTAGTGAATTAGATTGCCATAGACTTTCTTGTTGTTATCTGGAAAAGTTTAGCATTTATAGGCTGATGCTGTATATTTTTCCATCTTTTTGAACTGTGCCTTCCTCCAGTCAGCTCCTAGACAAAGTGCTTGTTATAAATATGGATTTAGAAGAGGATGTGTTTCAGACAGATTTGATCATTGAAATGCAGTCTGAACAATTTAAACATTTATTTAGACAATTTATACAAAAAATGGGCTTTCAGTTTATGTGGCTGTAATCTAGAAATTAAGACTTGATAAAGGAATTGCACAGCAAAACAATATTCATATTGTGCTATGATTATTATTCCTGTTTCCTTTGTTTTCACTCTTTCTGTTTCCTCACTTCTAGACAGAGGGGAAAATGACAATGAAGCAGATTACTGGTCACTTATGTAACCAGATTAGAGAAATGCGTTTATCACATTCAATGCCGCCTGTCCCTCTTCTCAGCCTGCCTTAACCCAGATACACACGGCCCTGCTCCACTGACAACCTACATACCATAAACATAAAGACATTTGTAATGCAGTGATGAAGCTAAATCTAGGGACAACATTTCACTGAACAGTTTGAGATGGAGATTTGTTTAATGGAATGTTGCTTTATTAACTGCATCTCTGGCATGTGGGTCTGGTCTGCTAGAATAGGCATGCTTGGATGTTCATTGTTGCAGCACCTCCATCTCAGTCTGTCAGGAATGCTCTGTTTAGTTCGCGAGTCTCTATCCACTTATTTTTCAACAAGGAATTAAGGTGTTTTCTGTGAATGTGTGAGACTTTCGATTTATTAGCCGCTATAGGGAAATAACGAGAAAAATATATTAAAATGCGTAAACGTAAACTGTAAAACTGTTTGCGCTACAAAAGAGCATGTTTATAATTAGGACAATACATTGAAATAATATGGTAAGAAATACACGGTTGCAATATCAAGAAGCATAATGAGATGTTTTTAAAGCTAAAAATAACTGGAAGCGAATGACACGAAGCCAGACACATTAACGTTACAAATGGTCACACACGCTCTTACCTGAAAAATAAGGTAGATTAAGCCCCTCGGTCTGAAAAGCGCATTGTGCTCTGAATGGTTAGCTGGACCAATGTGCTGTGGTTGAATGTGTTGAACTCAACTGCTTCGAGCGTGTTTTGGAAATGTCACGCCTTTTGCCATAACTGCCAATTTCAACTATAGACTAGGCGTAAAGTAAAATATGGACGTAGTGTCCGTGACGTCACCCATAGGTTTCTGAAGACCATTTTTGAAGCCCAAAGTGGGTGCAGCCGGCCGGCCCCATCTTGGCACCTACGTCTGTTTATGATGTTGTGATAAACTGAAAATGGGCAAAGAGGAGGGATTAGCTGAGGTGATGTGACGGCTAACAGAAAGCAGACAAACAGCTAGTAGTGACAGCAGTGGCAATCCACCTGTCACCTGCCACGCCTTTATACAGAATCTTTAATATCATTTAAACGGATGAGTTATAAAATAATTATTTAAAAAAAGCAAGAAAATTGATGACTAGACTGGAAGAATTTCAGTGAGTTCAGAAACAGCAGTTTGCTTACTGATATAGAGAATTACTCCCTTTAGAGTTTTGTGACTTTGTGACTTGGCAGACCTTTTTCATGCTTTAACAGCAACATTACACACTATAAATTAAAAAATGTGAAAAAACATAATAGGTCCTACAAGAAATAACAGGTCAAACAAGAATGGCTTGTAAAGTAATGCACTTACAATGGAAGTCTGTGGGGAAGACAATGTCCATGAATAAACATTAAAATATTGTAACAAGAAAAGTATTTATGAGTCATTGAATCATTTATTCAAACCGATTAAAAAAAAAATTCATTCAGAGTCATTCAACATTTTAAATAGACTGCAGCAATTGACATTTGTCAGAACACCTCTAGTAAATTCCATGTTGTTTTGTTAAGGTGTCTGTTCAGGATCGTGGGAGAATTGTGAAAAAAATTTATTCTCTCAATTTATCCAGAATCATGTAGCTCTAGCCAACAGCCAGACATCTTTCCTGTTAACCATGTAATGCTCATAATAACCCCAGTAACTTTAATATAATATGTGTGATGGGATACTAGAAAGGGAAGTAACCATCCACAAAAGTACTTTCCAGTTGAAGCTAACTCCACACACAGGATACACATTGGTGGACTCTTTACAAAGTTTTTCTGTCTAAAACAGTATTCCCACTCTCGCCACTAAAAGGATGATTTAGACAGCTTTTATAGCTCCGATAACACAGTTTTCAAGAGAGGCATTAATATAATTTCTCGAACAGAAATATGAGTCACATACATAGACTTAGTGGTTTACTGTAAACAAGATTCTTCTTTGTTTTTTACATCATAGCCTTTATAAACAATTGTCTTGGCTCAAAAGTTTTTGAACATCATTCTAATATGCTAAATTAGATGTTCAAATAGATGTGAATCAATACAGACTGAGAAGAATTTGAGAGCAGAGAGAACATCAAATCAATGTTTCATTATTATAAAACTTGTAAATGTAAGCTGATATTACAGTCTAATTTAAGCTATCTGCTGGCTGCAAGGTGGATGTGAAGCTAACAAGCAGTATAATATGGCAATGAGCTTCTGAATACAGGCAGCAACTTTCACATTTTGTGCTACAACATTAATAACAGCTCTAACGTTAATTTCAAAGCCACTGTTTTATTAAAACATAAGCTGCTCAGGTCACAACAAAACTAGGATACCTTGTTGATGAATGAACTGAAAAAAGCATTATTATTACATAGTAATTATGTATAAATACTAGGCTATTTATTATTTATCTACGCTATTACTGTTGTCACTGATTTTGTCAATTACCAAAGAAGGAAAAAGACATGGGAACATAGCATCATAAGACATCATAATATGTTGCAGGTTAGGCTTGAACCTGTGCCACTCAAATGAGAACCAGGGCTCAACATAATATGTTCACATGCACTAACCACTGCACCATGGTTCTGAGAAAATGTATAACGTGAGAAATCAATGAAAATGCTTGATTAGTTGGGATAAACAAACTGTAATTTGACTACCATTTAACTAACTCGCATTTCTTTTTGCTTTGGTCCAGGTTAACTCTTGGAGCGGTTCTATAGAGATCGGCGTTACTGCGCTGGACCCAGCCGGCCTGGAATTTCCCAGCAGTGCCACAGGTCTGAAGGGGGGCTCGTGGATCGTGTCCGGGTGTTCTGTGCTGAAGGACGGCCGCTCAGTCCTGGAGGAGTACGGTCGCGACCTGGACCAGCTGGGGGAAGGGGATCGTGTGGGGATCCAGCGGAATGGGAAAGGAGAGCTGCACCTGTGGGTGAACGGGCAGGACTGCGGCACAGCAGCCAGTGGACTTCCGTCTCGTTTGTGGGCCGTGGTGGACCTCTATGGGAAGTGTACCCAAGTGACTGTGGTAAGCTGCGAACCACCACCTGAAATGGAAGCGGAAGAGAATGAAGAGGCGGAGGATGAGATGGTGTCGATGCAAGCGGTGTCCATAATGGCAGATGCTTGCCATAGCCATGATGATAGGGCTGGAGCTATCATGCTGTCTGCAGCTGCTGCTACAACAGCTGTGATGAATGGATCAGCGGAGGAAGGTAAAGCTAGACCACATATTATCGAGTGATGGAGAGGTCTTCAAAAGTAGTTTGGTCAATAGGGGCTTTTGCTGCAGAGGAACCTTTTCATAGTTCCTTGGTGGAAGTACCTGTTATTATTCGATATCACGTTTTTAACAAAACTGCTTATTAATATTTGAAAGTCATGTGGTGCTTTGAAACATGCAGAAATATGCATTGTGACACCCCAAAATACTTGATATTGTATTTATTTATAAATTCATGAAATTTGAAATATACAAACTGGTCAAAAGCTTCTCCAATATACTCAGTCCTTACTCCAGTCTTTAGTGTCACATGATCCTTCAAAAATCAATATGCTGATTTAGTTCTCAAAAAACATTTCTTATCAATGTTGAAAACATGCTTCCATAAATAATACACTAATAATCGTAATTATTCTAAACTTTGTACCGTGGTGTATATTTAAAAACCTTTTTGAAAAAAAAAAAAATCAGATGTTTACACTAGCATGTATTCAAGTTGTAAGGAAAATGTGTTATGACATTTTATATGATAGTTACACCTAATATACCACATGACATTTTTAGGCTCATTCTATTAAAGCTTTTCTCAAAACCAACATAAATAAAAAAAAAAAGAGTAAATTTCTAAGAATCTCGCACATTAATTTTTACTTAAGATTTTTCCATTTCTTTATCATAGACTCTCTAATATGTCATCGGCCCAATTGTAATGAACAAATGCTCACTGTTTTCTTTTCTCATCAGTGCCTGAGGTGTCCAGGACGCACAGTCGGCCGGACAAATTTCCAAACAACTTTGAGCCTGATAGTGGTACGTCATTTCTAAAACCACCCTAAGTTTTAGTAATCGACATCGTTGTTAATCTGCGATGTCACTGTGGTTTACTCTATCTTTTGCTCTTTTTTCCCCCCTGTTGTCCTCACAGTTTTGACTGAGCATCAGCTATTTGATGTGTTCAACAATGCCATTGTCTCTCTGTATCGTTCGGAGGATGAGGGTGGAGAGGACTTGGGGGTGGGAGGTGGAGGAGGTTGCTCTGACTCGTCGAGGGGCGGCACAGGAAGTAGTGGTGGTGGTGGTGGCAGAGGAACAGGAAGTGATAGTGGCATTGGTGGTGGAGGGACAGGCGGAGGCAGTAGCAGCAATAGCAGCCCAGCGGGGAGCTCTGGTGGGGCAGCGGGACTGGGGGTGGCCGCTGGCGGCATGATGACCAATGACGCACTACTGTTCCATGAGAAGTGTGGCACGCTGATCAAACTAAGCAACAATAATAAGACAGCAGAAAGAAGGAGGCCGCTGGATGAGTTCAATAACGGAGTCGTCATGACCAATCGGCCACTCAGACACAATGAAATGTTTGAGGTATGAGCATTTACATTCTAAATGTGATGACAGCCTTTATTATACAGGTTGATTATGTTGGTATGGTATTTTTAGGAGTATTTTCTGTGGAATTTTTTGTATATAATTATATGTGTTATATGTATTACTTTTTGTAATATCTAAGTATCTAGCATTAAACAAAGTAAAGGTTTCCATATTTAATTGTGCAGTATTTAAGAATATTTAGTATTTATCAAGTATAGAATTTAGTATTATATCTAGGGCCAGATTTACTAATAGCTTTTTGGCCTTAAAAAACTATCATCAGGATTTAGTAAAGAGATGCTGTGAAAAATTAGTGCTGAAAAGGTCTGGACAGGGTTATTTTTGTGGCTAACTTTATTTCCCTTTCGGATTCAACATTTATGGGAGGAGAGTATTTAAATGAACCACGCTAGGTGATTTACTAAGGTTTGAGCTAGTCAATTTTCTGGTGTTTGCACCATTATTTACTGCCCAAAAAAAGCATTTCTTAAACCAGACGCTAACTTGCGTTGCTCTTGGTAGATTGCGTTGGTCATTATGAAAATGTTGGAATTGCGCTCTTGTGCTAAAATGATCTGTTTAGTAAATGTAGCCCCAAGTATTTCAAAATAAAAATAAATGTGCTTCTTTTTTTCCCACTTATAAATTGACTATTGAAATAGCTTTTAAGATTGAAATCAAGGAATGGAAAATACTTTCTCATTAAAGTTGCTTTATTTATTTATATTTTAATTAAATTGAATTTATTTATTTATTACAAAAAGTATTATTTAGTACAAAAGTTAGAATAGTCTTTAATCACTATTTTCTGCAATTTTCAAGAATATGGAGGCAAGTTGTATAAATATGTATGTTAATTATTTATTTACAAATCAATGATCCTTCAAACACTTATATTCCTTCACTTGTTTATTTCAGATTCGCATCGACAAACTGGTGGATAAATGGTCTGGTTCCATTGAGATTGGAGTGACAACCCACAACCCAAATAATCTCGACTACCCTGCAACAATGACCAATTTACGCTCAGGTACACTCTTTATTATCAATAAGCATTTCTCACACAACTATCTCAACGTACATAGCAGGTACATTTATATTAGCGATGCGTGGTCTGGACCTTTGGTAGCTAATGTGTCCGACAGCTCTTTGAAATAACGAAATCCCATTTTTCATCACATTCTTGTGGTCTTTAAGGCACAATCATGATGAGTGGTTGTGGGATTTTAACCAATGGGAAGGGGACTCGTCGGGAATACTGTGAATTCAGCCTGGATGAACTCCAGGTAAGTTGGCTGATGGATCTGTGAGTTTTATGTTCATCTCATGCAATTTAATACTCAAGACTTTGTCTTTTATAGGAGGGAGATCACATAGGGCTGATGAGGAAAGCCAGTGGAGCTCTGCACTTCTATATTAATGGCATTGATCAAGGTGAGAGTGGCACTTTAGATCTCAGCAATAAGAGATTCACACTTAGTTCAGAATTTTCTAAAAATCTTTTGCAAAATGATGTTATAGGCGTTGCAGCCAATCAGACCCCTGGCGTAGTGTATGGAGTGGTGGATCTCTATGGCATGGCAGTTAAGGTCACCATTGTCCACAACCATAACCATAGTGATCGTTTACGCCGCAACAATGCCATCATGAGGGCGCTGTCACCTGACGTGGGCCGCCCTCGGCCTGCTCTCTCATTGACTCCTGAGCCTGATATCCCGGACCGCTTGCTTTTTCATGCAAACTGTGGGCAGAAGGCCGCAATCATCAGTGATGGCCGCACTGCTTTACGGCCTCAGTGAGTTCATTTAATCCAAAGATATTTTAATTAACTGATCTCTACCTACTGAATTAATAGGGGCACTGTATTGTGGGGGCAGTTCAATGACATGTTGATCTCTGGTGCAGTGCGACGGATGACTTCAACCACGGAGTTGTGCTTAGCAACCGTCCGTTGCACTCCAACGAGGTTTTCCAGGTGCGCATTGATAAAATGGTGGACAAATGGGCAGGCTCTATAGAAATTGGTGTGACGACTCATAACCCCACATATCTTCAGCTACCATCAACCATGACCAACCTGCGCTCAGGTAAGATACTGCCATAGTCACTACATAGATAGCACAGCTGACTGAATAAAGTGCTCATGAGTCAAGGCCATCTTACCTGTAGCATCAAATGCAAAATTCATTAGTGTTGGCAGATAACTAATCTAATTCAATGTTATCTTCACAGGAACCTGGATGATGACAGGAAATGGTGTAATGCACAATGGAACTACAATTCTTGATGAATACGGGCACAACTTAGACCGTTTAAAAGTGAGTTCGAAGCCCTGCTCAATCTTTGTACTTCTGTTTTCAGTCTTTTTTAAGAAACTTCACTTAAAACGAATTATTACTCGTTCTTATGTGGTTCCGAATCTATATGGTGTTATATTTTCTGTGGAACACAAAAGGAGAATTTTGGGAAAACCTTAAAAAAGGGGGTTTTTTTAATAAATTTTTTTACACAACAAGATTTTAGTGACAATTTTTTTGTTTATTTGTTTGTTTCAGCCCAAATAGAAACAATTGTGACTATGTCAGTGTCTATTTCGTGCATACAACATGGATAAGCAACAACAAGTAAACATGTTAACATAGTGTGGAAGCACTTCACCATAATAAAAAAAAAAAAATGATGCAAGAGTAGGAATATGTAATTTTGTTTGGCGGAAATATTGAGAGGCAGTAGAGCTGTACGATTCTGGAAAAATTGAGAATCACAATATTTTTGGTGTTTCAAACAGATAACGATTCTCCCAGACAACTAAAAAAAATAACATGTAATTTACTAGAGGTTCTGACAAAATGTTAATTGCTGCAGTCTATTTTAAAATAAATAAAGTTTGAATAAATAATTCAATTGAGATTTCACTTGTTTCATTAATGAATGAATCAACGTTTATTTTACGAATCTCCTGAATGAATGATTCATTGACTAATACGTTTTTTTAACAGTCACTTGCAACAATGTAATCAATAGAATCATTATTTGAAGCGCCGTGTTACTGCTCTAGAGGATTTTTATATTGACGTGCCTCTTGTGAATGTTTACAGGCTGGAGATACAGTGGGAGTTGTCCGAAAGGAGGATGGGAGTTTACATTTCTTTGTGAACGGAGTGCCTCAAGGCCCAGCGGCCTGGAATGTTCCGTCCAGCGTGTATGCAGTGGTGGACCTGTATGGACAGGCTGCCCAGGCCACCATCATGGATGATATGGGTGAGAGCAACAAGGATGGAGTAGAAATGAAAGGATGGTAGACACCTTAAAGTACAGGCCTTTAGTTAAAAATCTCTTTCTCTCTCTCTCTTTTAGCCGATCTCCCGCCCTTGCCTGATGACAGTTCTGAGGGCCCTACTGCTATGTCTCCTGGTAGCCCATGTTCAGTTTCGGGGGGTACAGCTGCCAACGACCTGCGCTTTCATCAGCTGCACGGCACAAACGCGGTCATCACTAATGGTGGCCGAACGGCACTTAGGCAGAACTGCCGTAGCGAATTTAATGATGCCATCGTCATTTCAAACAGGTTACTTTTGTTTTAGCATGATCTCTTTTAAGTGCTCTTAGATCATGCTGGTTCATCCTAATGGATCAGACATCGATTAAATGAATATTTTATATTTGCGTGTCTCACTGAACAGGTGCCTTCGGGATGGAGAGCTCTTTGAAATTGTGATTCAGAAAATGGTGGATCGCTGGTCAGGCTCAATTGAAGCAGGTGAGCTTTTATAAAACACCCTGATTCACTAAAGAAACAATAATTTACTAAAGACTTGAGTCTAGCGTGTATTTTTCTCACTCAAACCACTGCCTGCTGCTGCTTCTGATTGCTTTTAGAGGGAAAAGCTGCCTATATTTGCTGGTCTAGGATCAGTTTTCTCTGTAAAAAAAATAGCATATTGGCGAAACAGATTTGGCAAACAATCCAGTGCGTGTCTGAGACTGTGGGCCTGTTTACACCTGGTCACTTCATGCATTTTTAATGATCGGATAGCTGTCTGATTTGTTAAAATGGTTCCATTTACACTTGGAGACATAGTGTCTCAGCAAAACGAATATAGATCTGATCTTCAATTCCCGCGCTATATGCAAATTTACATCAACGAAAACAACAGATATGAGCTGCATTTCATTTATCATCAGCTAATTTCAAGATCAAAGACCACAATAGGAGAAGGAGCAGCATCAGCACTGGTAAGATCATTTAGTCTCACTACTTTTAATGAAGATGATTGTGTGTTGAGCATCTGTGACTTGCTTTTAGTTTCAATTGCGGTAGTTTGCGCGTCGGCTTGCTGAAGATATACTCATCCCCGGTGATGCGTGTTGCAATAGCGCTGTCGTGTCTGGCTATAATAACATGTCATATAGCCTATAACACGCTCACAACATTTTGGGAGGAGTAAAATTTACATATGTGGTTTCAAAACCCGATGCATTTACACTTTGTCTGGAATGCGTCTCAATCCACCTTCTGAAGTGGTTTGATCGATAGGATTTAAATCCGTCCCGAAAGCATTTCGGATGCCATTCACACCTGGTCTTTTTACAAACAGATAGCTAGCCGATCAGAGAAAACTCATGAAGTGACCAGGTGTCAGACATTATGTTAATAAGAGATTCACTGTGCAGTCAGCTTCATTTATTATAACATAACTTTGTGAGATCGCAATGAACTAAAAGTGACAGTTTTTTAGAGATTATAAAATGAGCGCTCTGCACGCCAATTCCTGCATGCAGTATGCTTGCTTTTTCTGTTAAAATTAACAGTGGTTTATGAACGTGGACGCTTTAATAACAAATAATTTATCAGGAGCATTTTTGCTGTGATGTGTAGGTTGTGCGGCACACGCAAATTGAAACTATTATGCTACAAAGAAATTAATGTTTTGAGTTGGTTCACCTACCGCCTGTGATTACCACCCAAACTAAATCACACATTCTTTCCATGATTGCTGTTGCGAGTCGCTCTCTCACAGAAAACATAAGCTTTTGTGTCAGGTTTTGTTGTAAAGCTTAATATAACGGTAGAATTGCGTTTATTTATGACCCTCTGAAATGCCTGAGCCAAAGTCTGTCTGGGACCCGATGTGAGATCCACCAATCAGACAGGTTTCCAAATATAAAAAAATGTTTGATTGGATAAAATTAATGGATATCTCGTGTTTTTCTGTGGGTGCTTAAGCCCTTCCATTAAGGAAATACCACTGATTCATTAAGAAAATTCTAAAGAGTTGCTAAAGAAATACTACCGAATTACTAAAGAAAAACCTCCGATTCGCATAAGAAATACCACTGATTCACTTAAGAAATACCATTGATTTACTAAAGGAAAATCGCTCATTAACTAAAGAAACACCACTGATTCACTTAAGCCAGCAGCCATATCACCCTGTAGCCCAAGACTGGTCGCCCAATGAAGCTAAGCAGGGTTGAGCCTGGTCAGGATCCAGATAGGAGACCTACTTGGAAAACTATGTTGCTGCTGGAAGAGGTGTTAGTAAGGCCAGCAGGGGGTGATCACCCTGTGGTCTGTGTGGGTTCGACTCCTAACACCCCAGTATAGTGATGGGGACACCATACTGTCAAAAAGTTCTGTCCTTCAGATGAGACTTTAAACCGAGGTCCTGACCATCTGTAATCATTAAAAATCCCAGAATGTCCTTCGAAAAAGAGTAGGGGTTTAACCCCGGCATCCTGGCCAGATTTGCCCATTGGCCTCTGGTCATGGCCTGGTCATGCTTTGAGTGCTGAGAAAAGCGCTTTATAAACCTAATGAATTATTATTATTATTAAAGAAATACCACAGATTTATTAAAGAAATACTACTGTCTCCCTAAAGAAATACAACTTATTTACCAACAAATTCTATGAATTTTAGATTCACTGAAAGTTACTGGTTCACATGTTCAGGAAATCCGACTACAACTAGTTGTGCGGGAAACACTTTCAGAGTCGTTTCGTTGGTTTCTAATTCTGAAACATTAATGGAACCAAAAAATGTAAAAAATGCTGCCCGGATCTGAATAAGAACCTGTTGTTGATTTGTGTATTGTGCATAGGAGTTACAGCGATCAGACCAGAGGAACTGGAGTTCCCTAATACGATGACTGACATTGACTATGACACATGGATGTTGAGGTGAGCAGTCGTTTAATGGATTTCCACATTATACAGAGCATTAAAATCCTTTCTTTGTCAGACAGATAACTTATATCTTTGCTCTTTCTCTTCTGTAGTGGCACAGCGATCATGCAGGATGGGAATACTATGAGGAATAACTACGGCTGTGACTTGGACTCTCTGACCACAGGCTCCAGGATCGGAATGATGCGTACAGCTTCTGGAGACCTGCATTACTTCATCAATGGGCTCGACCAGGGTGTAGCATGTACCGGGCTGCCGTCAGGTAATTTTTAAGGGAACTAGTTCACCTAACTTTATGTAAATGAAAGCCAAATGTTTCCATCCACCGATTTTTATGCAAATTGTGGGTTATCGCATTAAAAAGCACTGGATGAAAACGCGAAGATGCGCAAAAATTCTAGAAATGCACAAAAAATGAATGTGCTCAATTGAGGCGAATATTTTTTATTTGATCTGATAAGAAGACATGCGCATAAACTATGATAGAAACACATTTGCAGAATAAATCCTTCGATGCACAACAAAAAAAACTTGTGTGGCTTTACTTCAACAGAGGATGTGATTGGATAACTAGACTAACTTGTCTGTCATCAAAATTGTTTGGTATAATGACTTCTCAGAACTGTCTCACACGATTGCATTCCCAAACCCTAGGCGTCAAGATAACATGACAGAGTTTACGGCATTTTTTACTGCCAGGAAGTGATGATTTTGTTCTCTTGAACACACAAGTGTGATATTTAAAATTTTGCGCTTAAGTTAAATTCGCAACTTTGGATGGAAACATAGTGACTTCATATTATTTTAGAACTTAGTAACATTTTCTGTCTCCCTTCTTGTCTTTCTTTCCGTCTGTCTTTTTTTAGAAGTCTTTGCTGTGATCGATCTTTATGGTCAGTGTGTGCAAGTGTCCATTACAAGTTCTTCCGGCCCACTGGATAACAGTCTGTGCACCAGTAATATCACCGAGAAGAGCTTCCCTATACACTCCCCAGGTATTGTATTTTCACAGAATATTTGCTTGTGAGGCTGTAGTAATTTATTAAAATTGAAGAAACCATTTTAAAATGCGTTTTAGATCATTTAAACCTGGTCTTAACATTCATGCCAAGTTTCGGAGACCAGTACGAGTTGTAAACAGTCTTTGTCACCCTCTAGTGGCAGGGGTTGCTCATCGCCTGCACACCAAACATGGTAAGAATGTGGTGTTATTAGGAGACGGTTGCCAAGCACTGAGGGTCGGGGGATATGCTCATGGAATCGTCTTTAGTGCAAAGGAGCTCAAAACGGATGAGTTGTTTGAGGTGAGATGTGGAACATGCTTAATTTACAGCTGACACCTGAAGGGAAAAAAAGTGGTAACCCATTAGTTAACATTAGTTGATCAATCAATGAGCAATATTTATCAAGCTATGATAACATTAGTTGATAAAAATACAACTGGTAGTTCATGTCATCTCAAGTCCATTAAATAATATTAACAGATACAACTTTTAATAATGTTTTAATAAATGTTTGAAATTAACATTTGCTAAGATTAAGAAACTCTTTAGAAGTATTTGTGGTTAAACTTGTAGTTACATATTTTAAAGTGCTTTTTTTTTTTTTTAAACAGTGTATATAATTATATATGTAATAATACATAATAAACACTAAATAATAATTATGAACTTGTTAATAAATAAACTGTTCTTACTATATAGTTTGGTTTAGGGTTAGTTGCATGTAATTATGCATAATTTATAGTTATTAACTACATGTAACTTGTAACAAGGACACGGTAAAATGAAGTGTTAATGTATTTTTCATTGTTAGTTTGTATTAACTAATGTGGTAGCTAATGTTAACAAATGGAACCTGATTGTAAAGTGTTACTAAAAATGGTCATTCATATATGGTCCTGATGTTGCTCTAGGTGAAAATCAACAAGTTAGATGACAGATGGTCCGGTTCCCTTCATGTGGGTTTGACCACCCTGCAGCCCCCTGACCTACCATCCTGCCCTCTCAGCGGCCTCTCGCCTACGCTTACCCAGCTCAGGTCAAAGGTCACCTGGGTCCTCGCCGGCTCCGAGGTCAGACGCAACGGAGTGCTGCAGAGACAGAACTACGGCTGCTCTCTAGATCGGCTCACGGTAAGAAATTTAAGGCTCATTCACGCCAATAATTATTCTAAGTCTAAGAGAATAGGGGAGAATAATGTGCAGAATTAAAATGTTCATCAGATATAAAAGTACTACACTCTTATTCGTTGCACAAAAGATTTAATAAACCAACACTCAAGGGGTGGACGATTCAGTGCATTTGTGAATGATGGGTATCTGCTTTCTCTTGCACATCCCTTCTTTGTTTATCGGAATATAGGTGGGAAATCGTGTCGGGGTGAAGAGATGCAGTGATGATACCATGCACATTCTCATTGATGGAGAAGATATGGGACCAGCAGCCACTGCGGTGGCGAAGGTACCAGTGTCTTTCTATATCTGTTACATGATTTTTCAGTTGTACGTTCTGCTCACCCATCTTTATACCGCATGTTTCAGAACGTATATGCTGTTTTGGACCTGTATGGAAAGGTGACGGCCGTGTCCATCGTCAGCTCCACGCTAGTTGAGGATTCGGAAAGTGTGAAAGCTCCCTCGCTCTCGTCCGACAGCTGCAGCGAGGGAGAGGAGGACAGCACTCCTGTCAGAGAGGTGTGCCGTCTCAAAGCATCATATTTTAAAGCTTTATCGGTTGTATTTTTATCTCACTCTTAATTTTTGTTTTTTTTCCTTCTCGAACTCAGTGTGAGAATGAGCCCCCACTGGCGCCCACGGTCATGACGTTTTTAGAGAACCATGGAAAAAATATCCAGCTGTCCAATCAGAACCTGACTGCTGCCCGGGTGTCCAGCTACAACCAGGGACTTTTGGTCACAGCGCAAGCTTTGCCCCGCCAGCAGCTCTTCCAGGTGTGTGTTTGTGTGTGAGTGTGTTTGGAAGTGGGAGACGGTGTCAGTAGCTATGTTTCCATCCAAAGTTGCAAATTTAACTTGTGCGCAAAATTGGAAAATCTCATAAAACCTGAAAAATAAAGCATTGTTTCCATACCATGTGTTCAATAGAACACAATCGCCACTTCCCAGGAATAAGTGGAAAATATCTGTAATAAAAATGGAAGTTGCTGCAATCGGGAAAGTCATGTTTCTCCATCGCTTCCTCAGTTTCAGATAGACCGCTTGAATCCATCATGGACGTCCTCCCTGTCACTGGGTGTGATTGGTCATTCTCCAGACCGTCTCAACTTTCCTTCCACAGCTTGTTGCCTTAAACGCTCAGTCTGGCTGCTGCAACGAGACTCTGTTTTCCACAACTCGCTGAAGGTGATGTCACATCCCTTGTATGGTTCTCTCATCCTCCTTTTCCTGATCCTAACATCCTTATTTTGTTTCTGTGCTTTCATTTCTTGTTTTACCTGATTCCTCTCGTATTTATGTTTTTCATTTTATTTTCAGATTTTTGTGTGCTTAATGTCCTTCTCATTTCTTTACTCTATTTGTATCATTCCTAACCTAATTTTCTCTTCTTTCCTCAGATTTGTGAGAACTATGGTCCTAACCTGGACACATGTCCTGAAGGGACAGTTTTGGGGCTGTTGGTGGACAGCAGTGGTTGTCTCCATCTGTTTGTTAATGGAATGGATCAGGGCGTAGCAGCCCAGGACATCCCGAGCCCCTGTTACCCACTCATTGACCTTTACGGCCAGTGTGAACAGGTCAGAACCTATAACTGTAATATCCTGTTACTAATTAGGCCTCAACAAAAAGGTTTTATTTCCCCTGCCAAAATCACAACAAATATTATTTTTAGTCATGTTTTTAAGAAAAGGTTTTCTTTTTTTTTCAATCAACATTTTTATTTATTTAAAAATGGGTTGTTTGATTGACAACATTTTCACAGGCCCCTTCACAAAAAAAACCTGTAATTGTAGTACATCCAGTACATTATTTATTTTTACATATTTTTGTGAATAATATATACTTTTTAAGAAACATTGAGTTATTATTATTATTATTAACTATTTATATGATATTTCATGTTTTACTTTCCCTGCCAACATTTTTAAAGGTCCATCATAAAAAAGTAAAAAAAAGTTATTGTAATTGCAAAAAAGTAATTGTAAGTGTCAGAAAGGTATGTATATTTTTATTAAACATTTTGTTATTGATTATTGATATAATATTTAGTGCTGTCAAATCGATTAATCGCGAGGAATTGCTGCTAACATAAAAAAATATATATAATAAAAAAGATATAATGTATATATACATTTACATGCATATGTTTTTTACAAACATTTATGTTAAATGCGATTTGACTGCACTAATAATATTCAATATTTGTATCTCCCTAGCAACATTTTCACAGTGATTTTATAAATAACTTTTTATAATATTTCTATTTGTTTTTCTTGTCAGAAAATATTCGTTTTATTAAACATTTTGTTATTATTAATAACAGTTTGTTATGCTAATATGTTGATGTAAATATATATATATATATTTTTCTTTTTCATAATAGCCTCCTTATGAAAGCTTTGTTTAGATTCACAGGAAGTGATTGTCTCCTGTTGTTGTTGTATTCTTAGGTGACAATAGTGACAAATCACGTGCCGGTGGATGGCGGGGAACGAGGAGACATGCGTTGTCAGGCCGACATGGAGAAGGCTGATATGGTGGATGGTGTGTGAAATTTTGACCTCATGTCTTGCAGTGACTTTAGTTGTCATTCTGCTTTACCCATACATGTGTGCTGTCTGTTTGTGGCAGGTATAAAGGAGAGTGTCTGTTGGACGCCTCCTCCTGAGGTCAACCCCAATAAGACGTGCGAGTATCAGGCGCTATGCTCTAGATTCAAAGACCTGCTCACGCTGCCCGGTACGACTACATTACAGAATGAACGTGGACCTGCTTATTTTCTGATTGTTTCCAACGGTATATTTACTAAAAGTCTTACTGTTTCCATTTCCCACCTCGTCCTCTTTTTCAGATGGTTACTTTAATGATGATGCTAAGTACAACCTGTGCTACTGTGAGTCCTGTCACAAATTAAGGGGCGATGAGGCCTATTACAAGCGAGGCGAGCCTCCCAGAGACTACGCTCTACCATTCGGCTGGTGCCGCTTTGCACTCCAGTCAGTTATTTTTTTTATTTAATTCAGGAATAAAGCTCTGATAATGTGCAAATTATTTAGTATCAATTGCTTACGTAACAGCTCTCGTCTGTATTTAACAGGATCAAGACCCACTGTGAAGTCTCCAATGCCTTCAAGAAGTGGCATATTGCGTACCATGGCACTAGTGTCGGCTCCCTTAGACGCATCCTGGACCACAACCAACTCTTGTCAGGTTAGTAACCGCCAAGTTTTTTGTTGATCTGATAATGAGATGCATGGTAGTGTGAATTAGAAGGAGATCTGAATATTTTTGCACAGCTGAGCTTCTCTGTTTTCCCCTGAGTAGAATCGTCCTCCATTTTCTCTTCCTCCCCGGTGAAGACAGAGGGTCACGGCAGCTACGGGGAGCCCGTGGAGAACAGCGCACCAGAGCGAGAGATTCCCCGTGTGCAGCTTTCTCCAACAATACGCTACTCTGGCCTGGAGGCCTTTGCCCCAAAAGTGCAGTAAGTCAACAGCAGTGCTTCTATAGAAAAAGACTAGAGAGAACAACATGATTGTTTAGAAATGTAATTTTAAAGTGTGCATATTATGCATTATCGGATGATAAATGGAAGAAAGAACCGATTCTGAACTGCCTGAAACGGGACATCAGTAAATCCAGTCTTACATCCTGCACGAACTTACCTAGGATTGCAACAAATTTGCATAATACCAGCCTATGGTCTTCATTGGCTGCCCATGAACAACGTCTACTTTGACCCGCCTTCAAACACTTTAGCTGAGGCCTAAAAGAGTTTGGTTTGTGTTGTCAACATGTTGAGAAGACGCTGTTTTCTGTGCTGTGCTTTGCATGCACTTCTAAAGGATGAGGACTCGGGATCGAATTGAGACAGTAAAACCGACACCATCATTACTGTTCATAAGGGATGGGTACCGAGAACCAGTATTTTTTTGGACCGGTACGGTAGAATAACTTTCAACATCTTTTCAAATCATGTCTTTCTGCACCAAACAAAGAGTAGCATCGATAAGTACCGGTATTGATTAGCGGTATCGGTATCGATCAAATTTTAACGGTACCCATCCCTACTGTTCTTATACCAGTGCTTAGGAAGCTTTCAGAGCTGAAATTCACATATAGTAATGGCCGTTTTGTTTCCAACGTGCTGTAAGCAGTAGACCAATCACAACAGACTGGGTCATCTGACCAATCAGAGCAGAGTAGGTTCTCGGAAAGGAGGGGTTTAGAGAGACTGAATCCGTTATCGAATTGTTTCAGACACTGTGAGAAAAGAGCTGATGCTGTATATTATAAGAAAAATACAATCTCTTACTATAGGTTTACATGCATGCAAGATAAAAAATACACTTTAATGTTATCAAAAAATGTTTTTTTTTTTACTTTGCATGCATGTTAACCTATTGTAGGAGACCTTCAAAATTAAATTAGGAACCATGAAAATAGCATAATAGTGGGACTTTAATACATAAACTAATGACAGTTAAATTTTTCTGTGCAGATTCCGAGACCCACGTTCCCTCCGCTGTCACCAGGCCCAGGTTGGCTTCCAGGTGTGTGTGCGGCCAGGCTCGTACAAAGTGGGGCCGACATCGCTGGGGATCAGCGAGCCCCTTGACCCTCGATTCAGCAATGCAGAGATCGAGTGGATCACCAAGGAGAAAGGAGGCACGCTCCTCTACGGCCTGCTCATACGGGTGGAGTAAAAAGAGACTCGCGCGAGGATATCAGCATCATCTTCCTCAATATCAACCAAATTTCAGTGCTGAGGCGTTGAGGATTTTAGCATTGTTTTGCTGCACCGGCTCATTGATCTCTGCATGTTTCAGACATACTTTTGTGTTCGTTGCATTTAGAAGGATGGTGATGATAATCCCCAGAGACAGAGACACTGCCTGCACTTTATGTTTCGGACACTGGTGGGCGATTTTTAGTCTTTCTCATTAAATTCACTCGCTCAGCAGGCTCTCCATTACTTTTTTCTGTCTCTTCATACATCTAAATCTATGTATCACCCCCTGTTGGTTTTTTTTTGTTGCTTTGGGAGCCTGTTTCTCTTACAGAAATAAAACTGGACTGAAAAGCAACACAAAACCACCTATTCATAGCACAGCCCTTGATTTATACTCGTGTTTTTCTTAAGACTTGCAACGGACAAATCAACCTGGAAATAACCAAGACCTGTTTCAATGACAATGTCAAGAAATGTCAGCAAAATCACCTGATCAGGAAGAGACTCAGTGTTACTGTTGTTTATTTCATCGCTTTGTTTACTCTCTTTACAAATTCTGCTCTAAAAATTTGGTTTTATAGCTGTGTATTTATTCACAAATGAGAGTAGATACAGTGTTTAGTGTATTAAAATGTCTACATAAAGACAAGAAGCTAAGAAATGTCTCAGATGGCTAGAATTTTTTTTTTGTGGATACAGAGATATATCTGTAACCATCTGACCCATCATACCCCTAATATAATTTTTTTTTTTTTTTATTGTGGCAAAAGTACACAATTTAACTGAATGGATGCATATAAACAAACCCCCAAAGCACTCAAAAAAGAGCTGGAGAAGAGATTTATCAAGCTATATCTGTATTAGTGTGTCTGTTCTGGCCAAATGCGTGTGCCAGTTGTCTTTGCATCATTCGCTGCCCATTATTTAAGGTCAATCACCTGTGGGAGTTCTTGTCTTATGTTTAACATGCTTCACTGCTTTAGATGTTGTTTACACATGTTGTGTTCGGATTTGTCTTCTGTTCTGATGTGCACGTGTGCATTCGTTTACTCACAAAGTTTAATGTAAGATGGTGGGTAATGGTGGCAGGTACAAGAAAATGGAAAGGACTGTTTATGTTCTACATTCAACATCCTGTTCAACAGCAAGGACTGTTTATATCAGGTTGATGTGCCTGAACTCATGAGGAATCGTGAGAATTGAAGCCGTCTACTCGAAAACCTGATCCCAGGATTGGTGTTTACACTGGGAATGTGATTTGTTTTTAATAGATTGTTTATTCCATGCTAGACTTATTGCCATTTTTTTTGTATTCTCTTATGACTAAGATTGCACAATTTTAAGCCCTTGCTGGAAAAAACGACAACAACTAAAAATCAACTCGCTTCTGATTGTATCTAGACTTACAGTACCCTCTGTGAAGGCATATCTATCCATTTGTTTTGAGTTGTTTTTTATCTTTATTTTGTTGCCAATATGACATACTTGAGTGTACATTTCGCATTAGTAATCCCGCTTTATTGCCAAGGGCGATGTCTGAATGAATGCTTGCTATGTAAATTGGAAAATGTGAAAACACGGGGTTCATGTCGGACCATTGCTGCTTTTTCAGTTGTTTGTATTATTTGTTCATGTTTGTATTATTTTTTTAATGTCTTTTCGTTGTGTTGTACAGCCTGTTACATAACACTAACATTACCTTCCTGGTTTGTAAGAAAATAAAAATCCAAAAAAGAGACAGTTATGCACAACATAAGAAAAATGTGTCTGGGTCTTCAATTAGTTCTGGTTGACTCATGAAATTTCATATTTAACAATAATCTCTCTGAAGTTGTCATTACTGTAAGGCAAAAATAACCAATGGCATATACAGTGTATGTATATGCCATTGGTTATTTTTGCCTTACAATAATGACAACTTCAGAGAGATTATTTTTAAAAATGAAATTTCATGAGTCACCATTTCTTACTAATTTGAATTTTTGTATATATATAAATATATATATATATATATATATTACTAAATATTGAGAAAACTCTCAGTAATCAATGTGTTTGGGACATCACAACTCAACCTAATTAATATTTTTAAAAAATTATACCCACTACTATTTGAAAGTTTGTGGTAGATAATATATTTTTTATGTTTTTAAAATAAGTTTTATGCTCGCTCATCTCTTATGCTCACATTTATTTGATCAAAAATCTGGAAAAAAAGTAATCATGTTAAGTATGTGTAAACTGTTTTCAATTTTATTAAAATTTTTAAGTATAATTCATTCCTGTGATGGTAAAGCTACATTTTCAGCATCATTGCGCCAGTCTTCAGTGTCACATAATCCTTCAGGAATCCTTCTGATGTTCAAGAAACATTATTATCAGTATAATGAATGTGTCCTTGCTGAATTATATATATCATTAATTTAATTCTGTTTTATTTTTAGGGTAAAATGTGACGTAAGGTATTGTGAGATTTAATCTGTTTGAAGAATTACTGAGCTTGTATGCTTGAACTGATATATCTATATTGTGTTTTTCTTTAGTCATAAAATGATTTCTCGCTCTGAGACCGACATAAGACTTGAAATGAAAAGAACAGCAAAATTCCACTTTATTTTTTATTTTATTTGGAGAAGGAAAGTTCTGTCACCAACATGTTATTGCATTGTTGCATATCAATGTAATCAAATCTAGGTAAAAATATCCTATGGCAATAACTTGCCATAACTTCTTAAGGCCGATAGTGTGTCTATCTTCGGCTGGTTGTAGATGGTTCTTCACGCAACCATACATTCACACCAGAAAAAAAGGATTCACAAGACTCAACGAGCAGAACAGGGAATGACCCTCATTAAAGTCAATCATCAAAAGACATTTGTATGTGAATTGTGTAGTTTCTGCGCCACCAAATGGAATTGCAAAAATATGATGAGAAATAGATTTCATGAACTACTTCCCCCCTGTCAACCAAACAGAAAGTCCTGCCCCCAAACTCACGCCATTGGTTGAGCCAGCTTTGCTGTCTCATGCTGGTTCTGATGCTCAAACAAACAGAGCAATATTTTGAAATGATTTGATAACGCCACAGAGCCACTTATGAATGGTGAGGTGAAATTATTTTAACATTAAAACAATTACACATATCACCTTTAAGTAAATATATGCAAACAGAGAACCAGCAAACTAAAAGACTGTTTTTGTCAATTTTTTTTGTTAGTTTTTTGTAGTGTTTTACTTTTTCACAATCAACAGGGGATTTAACAAATGAAATCACACACATCTTTTCATTTCCTACACTGAGGAGTTAAAAGCAAAAGTGAAATGAAAAATACTTTATATATACACAGAAAATTTAATGACAAAATGAGTTCAAAGGAAATCACACACACAGATTGTGAAAATAAGCACACAATCGCGCGCGCACGCACGCACGCACACACACAATTTCCTGAAGCAAAAGAATCCAAGCATAGTGCAAAATAATTCCTAAAACTTTTTTATGCTTCAAAACCATCCACACCCATCAGTTTAAATATTCAGTCACTGAACGAATTGATAAATAACAAACATATAAATACACTAATAAATACAGAAAAAATTTAAAAAAGAGCCTTCATCTCTCTTATAGTATAGCGTGAAAACAAGTGCATTCAGATGCATTCTCTCTCTCTCTCTCTCTCACACACACACACACACACACACACCCACACACAGATACAAACCAGTAAAAACCATCAAGGACTTTAAAAAGGAACGCATACACAGTGAACTAGGGGTTCTCTTGCAATAAACAGTCAAAGAAAAATAAAGAAAAATAAATAACATCTGCCTCGTTCTCTAATGCCTAGCCATTTGTTGTCAGACTCTAAACAACAGGTGGATAATGATGATGCTAACTGCTATTTTAGGTTCCGTTTCAGACGTGTGACCTGTGGGCAGTTGAAGAGTGTTGAAAATCTATCCACCAATGCTAAAAGAACTATTCAGGCAAAGGAGGAAGAGGACAGAAGTAAGTCCTGTAAAGTCACTAAACGCACCAGGAGAAAGACAAGAGCAAATAATATGGAATGTTCTTGTTCTTAAGTGTCAGAGATGTGAGATCTGGAGTCACAACAAATCCATTTGTTTAGCACTTTTTGGGTCCCCATGCAGATGCCTGTTTCGGTGCTATTCCAGATCCAAATGTAGGGAACTCTTCAGCACTGCTCATGTCTGGTGCCTGGATGTCACATAGAAGAAAAGGGAATGATTATGAGGGGAATTAAGTTTTTTAATACACAGTGAAGTTATTATTATAGAAATGACCTTGTTCCCTTGTGCATTCCAGGGGGCGTCCCGCACAACAAAGCCTTTAGCCAGGGCTTTGTTATCCTCGTCATTTCCTCCTGTCCCCATTGTCTTTGAAGGAGGCTTCATATAAGCTGCCATAGTCTCTGTCTCTGTGACGCTCAACATCTAGGAGGAAAGATGAGTGAGTGTGAATGTAAAGGGAAGGGAAGACAAAAGAGATGAAATCCATCTGTCTAGAAAGAAGCATTTGCAGTGGATTGCCAACTCACATATTCTTCTTCCAGGTTAAGCAGATGGTCAATGGCATTATCAACATTCTCTGGCAGTCCTGTGACCGTAACCTTGTTCGGGTCCTCAGAACCTGGCTGAGGAAACCGAATATCAACCTGGAAGAAAGAAGCAAATATATATAAATTATTTGGCTGAATTATTCATTTTCAATATTTATTTATTATTAGATATTTATACATTTGAATACAATTATTTTATTTTTCTATAATTATATTATTCTTATTAAGGTTTTATTTAATAATGTATTTAATTATTAAATAATAGTTAACAATAATGATAAATATTATTACTGTTGTTATTATTATTATTATGCTAAATATTATGACCAAAGTTTTTTATAGTTCAGTCACTGGTAAATAGTTCTTATTAAATAAATACATTTTTGTATAATAATAATAATAATAATAACAATATAATAATAATAATAGTTATTATTATTATTGTGATGGTTATTGTTTTTAATAATAGCAGCAATAGTATAAGCAGCAGTAATACTAGTAGTAGTAATACTACTAATAATAATATAATATCTACTAAATACTATTTATTTTTTAGAATTATTATTTATTATTATCCATTATAATGATTATAAATAATATTAAAATAATAATATTATTATCATTGATATGTTTAAATAATAATAATATTATTATTATTATGTTTTATTGGTTATGGTATTATTAGTTCAATAAATAACAATAATAGTTCATAATAATTATTATAATGTTAAATATGACTACCTACTACAGTTTAGATGTTATATAGTTGTTTCTATTGGCGAATACACAAACTATTCTTACTTTGAACTCCTCCATGAGTTTCCGAATGGCCTTGCCCCGGGCTCCGATGATGCGTGCGTGGACCCGCCGGTCCAGCCGGGTGTCCTCACTCACCATTTCCTGCAGCGCTGTCACCAGCTGCTCTATAGCTGCCCTGGCCTCATTAGCATTCCTCTCATAACCCGAGATCACAATTACATCCTAGAAGAGAGACAAAGACATTGTGAAGAAAGACTGACAGGAAGAGAGACAGAAATAGGATGACAGGTATGAAAGGTATGAGTTAAGAGAAAAAAGCTCATTCTAAGAGGAATTCTAAAACAACATGGGAAGAACCAGTCTGGGTTAAAGAATGAGGAAATACCCTGAAAATCTGCTTTTGAGACGCATTCTTGGCTCACACATACCTGTTGTTCATCACTCTTGTCAGGGAACTGCACACTGACATCATAGTCTTTGCGTATTTGAGAGATGACGGCTCCTTTGCGGCCAATAATTTTGGGGTGAAATTTGGGCTCTACAGAGAGCGTCACCTTGTAGCTTCGTAAGGCCTACAAACAGAATTATAAAACAATAAATGAATATATATATTTTATTTCATGAAGCAAGTCTCACGTTGTATATGAAAACTATGTTGTCATCATATGTCAGATGTTGTACCCGATCTTCCTGCTCCGCCTTCAGCTCCTGGACTCTCTCCAGCAGCCCCTGTTTGGCCCGCTCCACACTGTCCTCCTGTCCTGTGATCTTTATGACATCTGACTGTTGCTCAGGCTGAGGAACCCAAATGTTCACCTGTACAGCACAGAACAAGTTTGACTTTCTTCGTTAAAAAATAAAAATAAAAGATAACCAGTTTGATAGCATGCGGTCAACTGTTTCTATATGGAAAAGTCCAGAAAAGTACAGTTCGGACATTATTCTAAACATCTCCGTTTGTGTTCCACAGAAGAAAATAAAGTCATACATGTTTGGAATGAAATGAGGGTGTAGTAACTGATTTTCATTTTATCCCCTTTTACAACACTTTGTTTAGTGCATTCTGTTATGGTTGTTTGGTTGGTTTATACTGTCAAGTATATTTATATAGCGCTTTTCACAATACAGATTGTATCAAAGCAGCTTCACAGTATCAATCAAAACAACAGAACAATGTTCGTTTCTTAGTGGAAAAAGCATCCACGTTTGGTAGGGCTGATCAATTGTATTAATTATTGGTTAATTAATTTGAATATCCCCAACTGAGCAACCGAAAGGCAACTGTGTTAACGTCCTGTTTATAGACTTTGTTATATTTCCACATTTTGGGAAATGATTGCAATTGAGTTTGTGACCAAGTAAATAGAGATAGGCATATAAATCAAAGGTATATAGATTAAATAGAGATCAGCCAAAATAAAACAAATAAAATATGATTTTAGAGATGCACCGGCTCCAATTTATGGCTGGTCGACCGGTGCATCTCTAAAATCATTATATTAGAATTATTTCTGAAAGATCATGTGACACTGAAGACTGGAGTAATTGGATACTGAAAATGACAGGAATAAATTACATTTTAAAATGTACTAAGAATAAGTTATTATATTATACGAACATATAAAGTTTTATATATTAAATGAATGCAGGCTTGGCAAGCATAAAATCATTATTTCAAAAGTATCAAACCTCCAAACCGACCTTTTGAACAGGAGTGAACAAAGTACCATTCAATGTCTCTACCTCATACTCCTCCATCAGTTTCCTTATTCCAATTCCTTTCTGTCCTATGATGTATCGATGAAGGTCATAGGAAACTTCAACATCAATCGTCACAGGAACTAAGGCCTTGAGTGTAAAAAGTAGAGGAAGGAAAAGGCAGGATAAAGAGGATCAAAACCAAATCCAAAAAGGACAAAAGGAAGAGATGAAAATCCAGAATCCCTTACCAGTAAAGCTGCACGCGCCAACTCACACTTTTCGGCCCGACCCGTCACAGCAATGATATCGCATTTCCGAGGGATGAGGTCCGCATCTCCATTCTCCTGAGGCGTAAGTTCCTGAGCTGCAAGCCACAAATAAAACAACAAATTACAGCTCGTAAACACTGTCGTCATCAATAAATAGAATGACAAAGTATCAAACTAATTTGAGAGAGTAAGGAAGAGACCTGCAGACTCATCTCTGTCTGGAAATTTGATCTGGACTTCATGTTCCCGTGTAATTTGTTGTATTCGGCAGCCTTTGGGCCCCATGATGGCTCTGTGGTACCGCTGAGGAATCAACACCTCCACACTCACCTGTGACTCCTGAAGACACACCAGCAGAAGATGAAGGTCACTGAGTGCAATGTGTTAGTGTTTCTTCTCTGAGATTTCCGGCAACATACACTACCGCTCAAAAGTTTGGGGTCAGTAAGATTCTTTAATGTTTTTGATAGTAGTCTCTTATGCTTCACCTTTGAAGAAATCTTACTCACCCCAAACTTTTAAACAGTAGTGTATAAACTGTTCTTGGCAGACAAGTCAATGACAATACATGCAGAAAACAATTCCAGTATTAATCACAATACGAATCCATTCACGCCTCAACAACAACGCATTCTAAATTTAAACACTCGAAAATTGCATTCGAAACTCACCAGATCTCGAACGATCTCCTGAATGCGTTTCTTAGCAGCATCCACACACTCCCTGGGTCCTTTGAGAGTGACGCTGTCACTGTGAGTGCCCGTGCGAGGGAAGCTAACGGCTACGCCTCCATACTCCTCCGCCAACTCTCTCAACACCTGCCCTCTTCGACAGACGAAGTGACGGTGATGCCGGGGCTCCACGACCATACTGTCCTCTATCACATCATCCTGAGAGAAAGTACAAATGAACTGAAGGAAGTGCATATAAAGAACATTTCAAATACACATCTTTCTCTTCTGTCATACCAGATTTTTGATGAGGGTCTCCAGCTCTCTCTGGGCGAGCCACACAGCCTCCTCTTTACCCATGATGGTAATGTGCTCCTGTTCTTGCTCATCTGGTGATGGGAAGATGATCCGTGCTCCGGTTCGGTCCCGTACGCGTCGGATATTAGCTCCTCCTCTGCCTATCAAGAACTTGTGGTATTCTGGCTTGGCTTGAAGCTCCACTGAGAAGTTGTTGACTTGCTGGTGGGACAAAAGACAAAATGTCTCGCATAGATTGAATAACTGGAAATATAACAGCGTTTCCTGCAATGGCGTCTTTTTTTGCTTTACTGTTGTGCATCTTCATCCCATTACTCACTTTCTCCTCCGCCAGTTGCAACAGTTGTTTCCTGGCTCTCTCCACCTCCTCCGCAGGACCTCGGATTGTGACCTTGTCCAACCCTGAGCCCTCCGCAGGGAAGTGGATATGAACACCCCCACACTCTTCCATTACGGAGCGCACCAGACTACCCTTGGATCCAATCAGAGAGTTATGCAGCTTGGCTGGGATGGAAACTTCAGCCTCCTTCAGGTTGGCCTGGGACAATTGAAAGATTAAGCGAGAATGTGAGAGAGATGAAAAACTAAGAGTACTGGGAATTACACCTCTAACACATTCTCTAGCTTCGTGTTTCTCTTACCAGCTCATTTTGAATGGAGAGGATCCGATCTCGTGCGGCTTCACAGCTGCTCTTCCTGCCTGTGATCACAATCATCTCAGAGTTGCTGTTTTCCGTTGGGAGATCAATCTTGGTGTTGGTCTCCTCACGTATCTATATAGATTTACACAGCAACATAATCTCTCTCATTAAATATCAAGTTCACTCACAAAAGAAAAGAAGAAAAAAAGAAAATTGTAATTACTTATTCACACTCTGAATACTGTACTTCCTACAGAACTTTCACTGTGCTTTTTTGGAAATTTTCTCAGTATGAACCAGTGTTGTTATTGATAAGTAAAACTAAAACTATTAAAATAGCTATTAGTAATTAAAATAAAGATTAAATAAAATATATAAATACTGTATAGACTATAGATTTTAGACTTATAAAGCTATAAAGAAATATTATAAAACTAATCAAATAAATAAAATCTTAAATTAAAATGAATAAAATATAAGAAATATCAATAAATATTATAATACAAATTTCTAAAAATATAATACATTATAATATATATATATATTACACTTAATATAATATATAAATGTATAAATTATTAAAATGCTAAGATAACATTGCTGTGAACTGTCGTTGTATGGAAAGTCTTATATGGAAATTGTATAAAGATTCATCATAATGTTCTATTCAAAATATTTGTCCCACAGAAGAAAGAAAATCATACAGTTTTGGAAAAACATGATGAGTATGACTAAATGACAATATTCAGTTTTGGGTGAACTTTCCCTTTAAAGGAGTATTAATTCGGTTACAGTATTAAAAAGTGATCTTTACAAATCTAAATAAAATGGCTGATTCTTCACCTTTTTAATATTGGCACCTCCTTTGCCAATGATGTTTTTGTGGAACTGCTTGTGGATGGGTACAGAAATTGAGAAGCTGCTCTCAACCTAATGAAATGATAAACATTTCATTAGACATGAGAAAATTCAAAGACTTAAGTTATTGACTGTAAACAACAGTCAATATACCTTCAAAACAGACTACAGTAGCATTGCAGGAAAAACACACAAACTAATTTGTCATCAGTAGGCAGATATAATAATAATTCCACAGCTGCCTGAACACATAATAGCTGCTGTATTTGTGAACTTGTATTAGACCCTAAGCAAATGTTTTTTTAGAGCAGGGAGGAAGCAAGAGGAAATAACACTTCTAGTAAGTACCAGCTCAGCGATGAGTTTCTGCAGAAACTTTGCACATTTCTCCACCTCGTTTTTAGGCCCTCGGAGCTGCACTATGTCACTTTTTTGTTGCTGGTCTGGAAAGATGATAATGACCTGCGGAAACCAAATGCATGAAACCAAATGCATCTGTATGAAATCATCTATCAAACTTGTAGCAGAATATGGCTGTGTGTTTTACTAAATGAATCTGTGAGGACCTCAGGGAACTTGTCCCGCACTTCTCTGATCTTCTCTCCTTTCTGCCCAATGATGGTGCGGTGAAACTTCTGCTCTATGATCAGGTCTTTTGTGCGTTCATTTTCCTACAGTGTCAAAAATGCTAGAAAATTACAAATTTTCAACCACGCAGATGGGTTCATAATGTTCTACCATATAGCACATACCATACGCTGGGCCATGTCCATCAGTTCCTTGCGAGCGAGCTGTACTCCCTGAGGATCGCCCTCGATACGAACCAACCCACAGCGCTCAGAGTCCTGAGGAATTCTCACTGATACCTTATACTGCTCCTTTATCCGATTTACTAGGGAAAAGCACCAAAAAAATCAATCAACAACTCATTCGTTCATCTTCTCTGTTGATTGATCAAAACTTTACTGTAACAAATATGTTATGGATAGCTCAAAGGTAACAATCAGATCAACTATGTAACACTTCATTCAATCATTTGTCCCAGGTTCTGTGGTTATGAAGACATGGAAATTTATATTTAAATAATGACAACTCTGGGAAGAGTTTTTGCATGTTAAAGCTGAAGTCGGCACGATTTTTTTTTTGGATCATATTTACTGAAACCGACACTATGCTCCGACAGAACAACATATTCAGCCAGTTTTAGAAATAAAAACGCGCTTCTACCTCCACCTGGAGCCTGTTATTTGTTTTGCAAAAATCCACCGCTCCCGGTTCTTCTGGTCCAATCAGCGCAGGGCTGTGTGAGATCTGACTGTCGATCACAGTTCGTGCACGCCACTGATCCCCCTTCGCGCACGTTACAATATCACATGCACACGCCTGAAGTTCGCAGGTGTGTTGGATTGTACGACGCGTGATGGCGGAGAGAAAATCTACTAACAAGCTTCCAATTCCTCGGTTAACAACCAGAGCTAGGAGGTCCAAAACAAGCAAGGAAAAGAAAATGATGCTTTGATGCTGAAGGGACGGGTGCGTTCACAGAAAATCTGGTGCACACGCGAACTCGATGGGAGGGTGCTCCGTTGTAGTGGGGGAGGGTCACGAGAGTTGTAAACATTCAAAATGTTGGCTAAGTCCCCTCAATCTTCCAGACTTGCCGACTGCAGCTTTAATGAATATGATAATGTTAATGTATTTGGTCTTGGTAGACTAGATCTGCTACACTGTTGCTGCTGTTGATTTTTGCAGCTACTTCTACTGCCAATAGATACACAGACACACTGCTGTGAGCATGTACATACATCATGTAACAGACCTAGGCATGTGGAGCTGGGGGAGGTAGAGGGTTTCAGAATAAAACAGAGCACTGCAGGATTAGCCTACAACAAACACTGAACCAGACTATTTGAATGTTGAACAAGCAATATCATTGGCTGCAGGATCAGCAGAGGAAATCAGCTTGCGCCATGGGACAAGGGACAAGTACATTTGCAACTGTTGAATTTTGACATTGTGCTCTGCTTGTAATCAAATCATGTGTGAAACCACAATTTGACTATTCAAATATGACTTTTTCTAGCTATGCCCTGATGCTCTATTTTCTTTTTAATATTAAACATGACAGCAGTTTCAGATTAAACATTTCAAAAGGTCTAAACTTACTGTTGGCTCCGTTTTTGCCAATGAGATGTCTATGGAAACGTTGGTCAATGTTAATCTCAGCATAGTCCATTCTCGCCATCTAAATGAAGGAAAATAAAATACTTAAGGACTTTACCTAAACACTATGTTTATATGCCACAAATCCAGTCTAAAGCTAAAGAAAAAAACATAATAGCATATGTGAAATGATTTGGCAACCAAAATTCCCCTGACATTTTTTATATAGTTTTTAATCACATTTCTATCTGCATTTTAACAAAAATAAAAAATAACAATAATAAAATATTCAAGTGTTCTCTGACCAGGTCGTTGATGATCTCCTGTATCTGAGCCTGGGCTTGTTCTACCTCCTCCGTCGGTCCCTCCAGACTGATACGTTCCTCTCCATCAGTAAACTCTATATGAACCTATGATGACAAACAGTCACAAAATCATCATTTAGGGCCTATTGTTTATGATTATTCTTAATATTAATGCTTTTTATGTGACAGAATATATTATTATTCATTATTCAAGGATTTAGACAATAAGAAATACAGTGCTGTAGGAGTCCTAAAACGTAGCATTTTTGCACTTTTGTCAAAGTTTTTTTGTTTTGTTTTGCTTAATTACCTGAAATAAGGTCTGTAGTTAACACAAGTTCAAGATATTTTCAGTTTATTCTATGAAATAATAGACCTTATGCACCAGAGAAACGAGGGCGCTGCCATCTTTAGAAAATTGTCTTTGAACTTCCGTTTTTGCAGTCGCTCTGTATAATTCTATATGGCATCGCTGTCGAGGAGTAATTAGATGGTGAAGTGGATTTACTTGTTGTAGAGTTAACAAAAGTTATCACGAGCATTGTAATGTTTAACATAAGCATTGTAAAGCAGATGTCTTAACAAATGTTGACCGGGAACTTTTTTAAACGAGCCGTTCATTCATAACTACGCAAGATCGTTGTGAAAATACAGACCGGAAGTCAAAAGACAACGAGCGCAGCGCTGAAAAGGGGCGGGTCTACATAAGGGTATATACATCAGTATACATAAGGGTATATACATCAAAATGGTAGTTGCTAACATATGGCTAAATAGGACTAGAGAGGTTGTCGGTTACATTATGTCATCACGCTGAACTAATCACTTTTCCACTTTTGCAGTCTCTTTGTGTTTATACTCATGTTTATGCTCTTTGAAATAAAATTTTCCAAATTGTAAATAAAGATTGAAAGAGTTGTGAGAAGCTTAGTTGGGCTGACGCTGAAGTTGTGTGACTGTGGTGTAACCTAACAACTTTTTATTTCAGCTCATTGTATCTAAGCATCGATCTTTCTTGTGAATATTATCTTGATCAACAAAATGTGAAGGGTTAAAAACTTTTATTTTCTGCAAGAATCCAAAAGCCAATGAAAAAATCCTTTTGCCATTTTTTTTTGGAGGGGAACCAGCGTGATGCTTACTTTCGGGTTGGCCTACAAAAACATGTCATCCCCGCAGCACTCTATCCTCAGTTCTCACTTGCCATGTTCTATTCTAGTATCTTATAACACTGAGTTCTCATTTCGCCTTTTAATACCTTAGGCAGTTGCTGTGTAATGCGACCGATGTTCTGTCCTTTCTTGCCAATGATAAATCGATGGAGCCAGGCCGGAGCAATCACCTCCACCACTATCACACTTTTAGCCTGCAGAACAAACAAGTGCCATGTGAAAAGCTGCCTTTGCATTCTATTAAAAATATGGCCATATAATAATTGTGGATTTACACAAATCTACTATATTTATTACATCTGACCTTGGCGTACACCTGCGTAAGAGCCGGACCCAGCTTATCCGGTTCCCCTCTGAGGATGATGGTCTCCGATGCGGAGTCCAGAGGAGGCATCTCCACAGACACCCCCGTGTTCTCCAGGATCTCCTGCAGGGTGTTGCCTTTAGGGCCTACTATGTACTTATGTTGTGACTTCTTCACCTCCACTGAGATCGTGGTCGTTTTTCGTTTCTGTTTGTAAACATTAAGTAGGAGGTCAGGAAACGCCACCGGAAGCATATTTGCATGCGTGTACACAAAATAATGTAATTAAAATACAACACCATTTGGGGTTGGTAAGACTTTAAAATGTTTTTGAAATAAGCCCCTTATGCTTAAAAATTGAGTAAAAGCAGACATTTAAAAAAAACTATTATTACAATATAAAATAACTCTTTTCTATTTGAATACATTTAAAGTGTATTTTATTCCTGTGATGGCAAATCTGAATTAGTCCAGTCTTCAGTGTCACATGATCCTTCAGAAATCATTCTAATATGCTGAAATGCTGCTCAAGAAACTTTTCATATTAACAGTTGTGCTGCTTAGTATTGTTATGGAAAGAGTGCTAGATATCTTTTTCAGGATTCTTTGATGAAAAGAAAGGACAGCACTGGACAAGGACAGAGAAGTTCAAAAGGACAGCATTTATAACTACTGACCCCAAACTTTTGAACGGTAGGGTAATTAAATCACCTTTTCTTCATAAGTGGCCCGGATGCGTACAATCGCCATGGCAACCGCTTCCTTCTCGCCGGTAATTACAATCTCATCTTTGGGTACGCTGGGTGGCGGGATGCTAATACGAGCTCCAGTCTCTTGACTCAGCTCATGAACAAGTCGATTATATGCACCGGCGATGAATGGATGAAAAGCTTTCTCAAAAGACAAACGTTCCACGGCACGCTTATCCTGAAGAAGACAGTGAGGACATGATGAAGCTGATAGAATGAAATATAAAACCTCATCTCATCTACTTTTAATGGTTACCTGCTCTGCAGAGATGAGCTGGATTTCATGGCGAGCTTTCTCAATGCCCTCCTTGGTGCCGGTGATGCGGATGTTGGCGTTGGGATCGTCAGAGCGAGGGATGGCGATCTTGGTGGCTGTTTTCAGCTCCAGCTCCTGCAACTTCTCCCCATTCTTCCCAATCACAAATCGATGATGTTCTTTCGGAATAAGCACAGTCGCTGAGGCCTGAAAAGTTTAGCGTTAAAGGGTTATTTCCCCCCAAAAATGAAAACCAAACAGCAAAATAAATTGAATGGACCATATGTAGCCATTTCAGCGCTGCACTCGTTGTTGTGTCTTCCGCTTTGTATTTCCACAGCATGACGGTAAGATCTTACAGATGAATGATTTCTAGGACCCTAGTTATTAAAAAAAATTTTATTCTATTTTATAGCACCTACAATTTAATTCTGTATTTATATTATTATTTTTCTGGAATGATTTAGCTGTTTAATTGGATACATTTAAAGTCCCCATGTAGTCAGTAATTGTATCCCTTAAAACTCATCTTTGATCACCAAAACGACATATTTCAAAGTTTTTTGCCTGTGAAAAAAAATCCTCATGCCTTAAAATAGCTTGAATATAACTCTACACCCTTGCTTCATTTGGTAAGCTGAACCATGAATATGCAAATTAGCCCCGCCTCCACTCACACCAGCTCACAGATTCACTCGGCCAACTGAGGTAAAATAGTATCGCTCTTTACAACGTCGAACACATAACAGTAATTCATACGATTAGCCTTTGGCTTTACTACATTGTCAAACAGCTAATAATGTGTTGCTAATGTTACACAAACCATGTTCCCGTTCGTCATCTCAGAGTCAAACAGCTGCCTTCTAACTTTCATCAGAAACGCTTTGAACAACTCAGAACATCAGTAGAGAAATGCATATGGTTGATCATAATATTGTATATATCATACACCCACTATATTGCTATCTATACGATTTTAATATCAACAAAAAAATATACCGGGATAACCAGGCATCTCTCGAGACTCCCCTGCTAGATCGCTGTTAATGATAAGCTAAAGCGGCACGTTGATGTGATTGGTTACAAGGTAGTTTGTGACGTCAGAAACACCAGCGATTTCAAACAGCATTTTTTAGACTTTATTTCACAGCAGTTTTAAGCAATTAAAGGATTAGTTCACTTTAAAAAAAACTTTTGCTGATAATTTATTCCCCCCATGTCATCCAAGATGTCCATGTCTTTCTTTCTTCAGTCGAAAAGAAATTAAGGTTTTTGATGAAAAGATTCCAGGATTTTTCTCCATATAATGGACTTCAACGGGACCCAAACGGTTCAAGGTCCAAATGACAGTTTCAGTGCAGCTTCAAAGGGCTTTAAACGACACCAGACGATGAATAAGGGTCTTATCTAGCGAAACCATCGGTCATTTAAAAAATAAAATAAAAAAGTTTAAGTTTTATAAGCACAAATGCTCGCCTTGCTCTGTTCTGTGATGCCACGTGATATGCAATTATGTTGAAAAGGTCACGCTTCTGTCCTGACTAGAGATGCTCCGATCAGCATTTTTGGGGCCGATCACCGATCACCAAAATCATGATCTGCCGATTGCCGATTACTGCCGATCACAGAATGGCAGGGGAATGGGAATTTTTTTATCTATAATCTAGCAGAGTTTGCACCATTTGTAGAAATGAAAGTAACTATGAATTATGAAATATTTGAAATATTATGAAATATGAAAACTGTATTGAAAAAAAAACCCCAGTAGACATAAATATGCTACAGTCAAGATCTTGAAGAACCACCAAGTGTTTATTTAATTGTATTTAGAAAATGAGATAACTTAAGGCTACTGTAGGCCATCTTCCCCAAATAAGGGAGAGTAACGTAAAATTATTCCAAACAAAGAGGGGTCAGGCAGATCAACACACACTAGATCAGCTTAATGGGATGGGATCAAGTTACACTTAGGCATACTTGGAAATTGTTATATAAATATACTGCAGTGTTAATTTTGACAGCAAATTTTGATTTAGTTTTAGTCATAGTCTTTTGACTAAAACGCCATTTAGTTTCAGTCATATTTTAGTCATCTGAATTGTTTTAGTGTTAGTCTAGTTTTAGTCGACAAAATACAATAAGAATTTAGTTGATTAAATCTACAGTAGATTTAGTAGACTAAAATATAATGGGTTTAGTTAAATTGTAATGCATTAATTTAGAATTTCTCTAAAATTTCCAAACCCATTATATATTCCTGTAGAAAACATCTATTAACCTGTTAATATGAATATTTTTTTAAAGATTGAACATGCAATACAGACACAGATTAAGCACTGTGACATAAAATAATATCTTAAAATTAAATAAAAACACTTCTCCTAAAGTAAAACAGTCTTTTTTTCTTCAATGAATGATGCACTCTTTAACATACATCATTCTTTATTCTTTCAAGCAGACATATTTATTTGTAGCCTATGAATTAAATATAATTAATCCTTATTAAAGCTATTAAAAGAGCAGTGAATGCTTTTCTCTTTTTATTTTGTTGTTTGATTAATATTAAGTGTACAGACGGCATTAGGTTTATGACGCACTGTCACTTGACCGACTGTGCAGATCCAATTGCACTGATGCACGTCCGATATTCTCACAGGCTGCTGTACGCTCTGTAAAGACATAACCGACTGTGTTTACGCGAATACTTTCCAAAACTGACATTTAGACATAAGTGTGTGTATTTGTCCATTCAGACGCGAAAGAGGGCTCAGTTCAGTCCTTGCGCGCTGTATAGCGGTCTATGTGCAGGGCTGCACGCTTCGCGTCGGTTGTGTGTGTGTAACGTTATATGTGTGTGCGGCTGTGCGCACAGAAAAACATACCGAATAAAGCTCTTTCGCGTCGTCACTGTTATTCAGATAGATAGATCTATATGTCTTCTCTTTCTCCCAGACGTTTACATTTTTTTTACGATTTATGAGACGTGCATCAAGCGCGTGCAACTCGTGTCCCGCGAACATCGGACATCTAATTAATCTCCAGTTAACTAGCAGAGCGTTCATCAAGCGCATGCAACTCGTGAATAGAATTAGAATACACGCTACAAATAGTTAAATCTCGCCGTTAGCAACGTCTCTGTCAGACACTTTGAAAAACTTCCAGAAGGGAGAACTCATGTTGACACTAGCAAGCTCCGCTCTGATGTTGTGTGCCCGTGCGCATGCATGCTGTGGAAATTTACGTCACGTGATCGGCTTTTTTGATCGGTGCTTTTGGGGTTCGCCGATCAAGCTATCTTTAGCCAATATCGGCCGATCATGATCGGCGGCCGATCAATCGGAGCATCACTAGTCCTGACGAAAATTTTCTTTTAGCCTTTTTAATATTAAAACACCCAGGATACGCACACGAAATGGCCATTTTAAACGATAAACTGACACAAAGACATTTGAATGTGTGTATATAGTCCTCCTTCCTCAAATTGGTAAACACTGACTCGGTGCGAGCATTTGTGCTTATAAACTTTTTAATTTATTTTTGAAACGACGCTGGTTTCGCTAGATAAGACCCTTATTCATTGTCTGGTGTTGTTTAAAGCCCTTTGAAGCTGCACTGAAACTGTCATTTGGACCTTGAACCGTTTGGGTCCATTGAAGTCCATTATATGGAGAAAAATCCTGGAATGTTTTCATCAAAAACTTTCATTTCTTTTCGACTGAAGAAAGAAAGACATGGACATCTTGGATGACATGGGGGGTGAGTAAATTATCAGCAAAAATTTTTTTTAAAGTGAACTAATCCTTTAACCAAAGCAACCAACCCCTAACCCTAAACATACCTGTTGGTAACCCTCCAATTAAACCCTCTAATATTTAACCTAATTTGTTTCAATATATGAGCCCCTTTTTCTGTTTTAAATTCAGTTTTCTTGAAAAGAAAGACTATCTTCTGTGTGTGAGACTTCAATTCATTAGCCGCGGTGCAGTGTGGTACTTGTACTTCACATCTGATGTGTAACACTTAACAGTAAAGTGCAGTAAACGCTAAAATAATCACACTACAAACTAGTGTGTTTATTAGTATGTTCATACATTTAAATAATTTGAAAACAAATACCAGTTTACAACATCTAGCAGCACAATGAACTGTTCTAGCACAGACATCAAAAGCCTCGCAAAGTTTAAAATGGTCACGCCGGCTCTTACGTTAAGACAAAATTCTAAAGATGGCTGCGTTTTCTTTTCTCTGGCGCATAAGGTCTATAAGAAGAGCAAGAATCAAAAAAGCACCTGAGTCTGCAGTCGGGCCACAATCTCCTTCCTCGCTTTCATGACCGAGTCCAATTTTCCAGTCACCATGATGGAGAGGCCTTGGTCCTTGGCAAGCGAGAGTTCGATATGTGCCCCTGTCTTCTGCATGATATCCAGGCACACTTTCGCCTCCTCACCCTCACCAAACTGACTGTTGTCTTTATACCGCCTCTCCTCCAGAGGGACATGGAACACCTGAAAGAGTGTGAAAGGGGAAAAAGGCATGGTGGCTTGACAAGAAGAACATTTTCTCTAGCAGCTTATTCACAAACAATCTGTGGAGTAATAATAGTTACCTGAGTGATGACAGAGGCTTTGATGGGTCGGATTTTGCTCCAGGCTCCTGCCGGCTCACCCGTCTTCTCACCTGGACTGCCCTTGTCTGGCAAAGGTGGAAAGGCCTCCAGATAGGTGGGTATATAAGCTTCATCCTCTGGCACTCTACCTAATAACAGACAATAAGAAAAGAAGGCAACACTTTATTTTACAGTGTACTTGTTACGTTACATGTACTTACTGTAGTAATAACAGTAAATAATGCATAATTACATGCAACTAACCCTAGACCAAGCCTACAGTACCTGTAAAAAGTTTGGAAACATTACAATTTATTAATGTTTTTGTAAGAAGTCTCAGATACAAAAATACAGTAAAAACAGTAATACTGTGAAATATTATGACGATCTAAAATAATTGTTTTCTATTTTAATACATTTAAAAATGTATTAAATGTATTTCTGTGAAGATGCTCAGCATCATTAATCCAGTCTTCAGTGTCACATGATCCTTCAGATATTTTGCAAAATTTCCGATTTGCTGCTCAAGAAACATTTATTATTATTATTATTATAATTTTTGATATTTGTCAAACATTTGTGGTGAGAATTAAAAAAAGGGGAATTTTTTTTTAATTTTTATTCAGCAAGTGTTCATAAGATTGATCAAAAGTGACTGTGAAGACATTTAAAATGTTACAAATGATTGTTCTCTAATAAATGCTTTATCAAATGTAATAAAAAATACATTTAATAAGTGAAAATAAATGCTGTTCATTGAACTTTCTATTCATCAAAGAATCTTGAAAAAAAGTATCACCATCCATTTCCACACAAAAAATTAGCAGCACGACTGTTTTCAACATTAATAATAGTAATAATAATAATAATAAGATGATTATTGATAATTGATAATATTAATAATTATTGATTGAATTATTGAATTATTTTAAGCCCTCTTTATATTTACGGCCATTACAAATTAGATTAATTGTGGTACAACATTTTTTTTGTTTCACCCCTAATTTTGCTACAGTCGTCATACCCGTGTTCTCAAAGTCCTTCAAGCCACTGCGGTGCTCCGCAAAACTCTCCTGAGTCAACACTGCCACAGAGCTCATGTTTCAAGACCTGATCCGCTATCCTGTAGAGACCAGAAGAGGAGGGACGTGTAGAAAGAAATACAGAAAAACAAAACTATAACAGCAGAGAATATCTAGTTCAAACACACAGCCTTAAACAAAACGAACTAAAAGAGCATCCCAGTAACGGACTACTTTTATTAGAGTGATAAAGTGCATGCAGACTCAGAGCTCAGTATTCTCTGTGGTTTCAGCAGCCCAGCAGGGCCTCGGCACACACTGGCATCTCCCTGAGCCCAACAGCATCTCTCTCCACCTGAGCTCTCCAATTAAACACACTGCAGCTGTGAAATCTCACGAAAAGCCTTAGGGCTGGTAAATCTTAGGGCTGGCAAATCGATTCATTGTCAGTAATCGCATCTAATATAAAAGTTTGTGTTTAGATATATGTGTGTGTGTATATGTATACACACACACACACACACACACACATATATATAAATATAATAATATATACACACACACACACATATTATATAAATCATATTTTATGTCAGATGTGATTAATCGATATATTAAGAATCTTTGCGATTAATAATAATAAATATATATTGGTTATTTATTTACTAATTTATTTACTTATAATCACATTTGTATTCGTTTAATTATTATGATTAATTATTTATTTTTAATATATTCAAATAGAATTATTTATTATTTTATTTTTTTTAATTATTTTTTTTTCTCTTTTTTTTTTCTAAACCTCTAAACCTTCCATGGACCCCCTAGAAATCCTTTGCGGCCCACACAGTTTGAAAGGCCCTGATCTAAAACAAGCAGAATTGCTAAGGAGAAAGATTTGACGATGAAAATAATATAATATTTTTCACTGAAAGTCACATTTTCAGTAAACCATTCTCAGGAAATATCTAAATTGCACAAATGCATTAAAAACAAATTCGTGTTTTGTCTAAAGTTGTATTGAATTCTGTAAGTGTGTGCAACATTCTTGGCAGCTTCTTTTCGCTTTCAAATATGCCTACCACAATAACGCAAAAGACAGATAATGTCCACCCACCTGCAAAGGGTCGAAAACCAGAAAGTCCGTCCAGGTGGATGCTACGTAGAACTCTTCAGTGTCAGTGTGTTCGTTCAGCCCTGTGTGGGTGAGGTTAACAAAGAAAGATTGTAACCCGCCTTGTGTTTACATCCACTGCATAAAAAAAACAGCATCTTGTTGCAAGGCCCTCTGAGGTTGACCAGGGAGAGGGGCCACAAAGTCACAGTGGTCTGTCCTGTGGGAGGCAATAGCTAGATGTGGTGCTAAGGATAGTCTTCACTTCACTCTCAGGTGACTAGGTGTCTAATTGGTGTGTGGGTGTTTGTGCTTACTGTAGTGACGGCAAAAATACAGACACACATTATATTTACACATGGGATTGACACATTTTATACATACCCATTTAACACTCAGTGAGAGGCAAATTACCCTTGTAGCAGAATAATACAAATCATATAATATACATTTGACATTCGTTATTGTCCAATGTTGTGAAGATCTATTTGCAGAGTGTAACGTTAGAGGGGGGGGAAAAAACTTACATACGAAGGTTTTCATTGAGACCTATGCATGCCACTTACAAATGTTTTTACATAACCTGCATAATTAATATCACATCAAACAACAACATGCAATTCTAATGCTCTTTTGTCCATTAATATACGATCTAAAATGCTTATAGCAGCCTCATTGCATGGTCCATTTCATCTGCAAGCTCGGTGCAGAGCAGCAGATCTGTGTTAACAAATACTACATGAGCAGGCTAACAACAAAACCTGACATGTAACAGGTAAAAACAGCTGTTAGAACCTCGAATGTCAAAGTGTGGTAGATATGCATTCTGTATCGTGTTGGTAGTCAGTTGTAAATATTCTAGCTTGCAGAATATATATTCTGAATATCTGAGTTTAGCTGGTCAGCTAATCTGCTACATGTAACAGCTCGTTAGCTACAGAGATACTGTCTATTTCCCTTTTAAATACGATCATCTGATTGCAGAAAACGCGGGTATGTTCGTTCCGTCAACAAAACGGTGCGATAAGTAGCACGTCTACGGAAACAAAAACAAGTGATCACCTTATCAGACGGAAAAGCCTAGCCGCTGATCTGCTGACAGTAAACACTGCTGCTGAGAGTCGAGTCTTTAACTGAATCGAATCTTTGATTCATGAATTATCATTTTAAAGATGTAAAAAAAAGTAGGCCCTATGTTTTTTTTTATATTTATTTGATTGTTAATTGTTTATATGTGGTGATAAATGTTAAATCATGGAAGCAGATACTTATTTTATTTTTAAAAAATATTGAAATGTAAAATATTGGTGTACAATTATTTATTTTTTTGCTTTCATGAATCTTAATTTCAGGTTTATCACTGTGGAATAAAAATGTCCTTTCTGTGGTGTATGTCCTTTTTTTAAAACTACTTTTTACTTTAAAAACCTAAAGTATATCATTATATCCTTGCCATTATATAAATAATAATAATACAAAATTACTCAGAAGAACAAATCTGTCACATTTGTGATTAGATTGTGGAACAAAACAATTATAAATGTTGGGCATACATTATTTTGTATTTGCAGGGTTAAAAACTAAACATTCAGGATTTGCATACGCACCCACCTGTTTTTCAAAATAAAAGACTATCAGAGAATGTCCGCGTTAAACTCCTTTTTAAGCCTGTCGTTAAAAAAGTCACTAAATAGTATCTATATAAACAATATTTTATAGCAATTATGTTCTCACAGCTAATATACACTACTACAGCTATGTAGGCCCACCCTGTTTATTATTTTGTTTGTTTATTAAACCGTTTTGCTCATGGGAAAAGGGCCATTTGGTTGTCATGCTTTTTATATTGTGCAAACTGTATTCCATCCCCTACCCTTAAACCCATCCATCACAGCAAATAGCGTTTTTACATTTTCAAAAACCATCACTTGGTATGATTTATAAGATTCCTCATAGCGTCTATGTCCCCATTACGTTCAATAGGGTATTCCCAGAGGCGTAAGTTTGATTTTGAGATTGGTGGGGACAGCCCGGAAGCTGAGGATTCAGGAAATTAAATGAATAGGATAATGTATTAAGGTTTTTACATTGACCTTAATATGTTAATTAATTAATTCTGTAATGTTACCGGTATAACAAATAATGACAAGGAGGCAGTTTAACAGACTTATTAACTTTACTCTGCTCATAGTGTAAGGCCACATCCACACGAAGCCAGAGCTTTCCCTATCCAATGTTTTTTTTTCCTCGTTCTAAAAAAAAATTCCGTAAACACGGCGGCGTCTCGAAAAATATATGCGTAGCCTACTCACGAAACCACTGAAACCGACTCAAAACCATGTACTAAAAATGCGAGAAGAAAACTTAGAGCATGCGCATAAACCTGGCGCGCTGTAGGCGACTATACATAGACAGTAAAATAAATACTACAATAATAGGCACAGTAGCAGCTTCTTTTCTTCTTTATCAAGAACTTTATTGAACAACCATAAATTGCCTGGTACAAAATTGGGAGTCACGATATTCGATTAGTTAGCGGACTCAGAAAGCTTGCCACAAAGAACCGGCTTTTCTGTGTCATTCTTGACTGAAAAGATTAAGTTGACGATGCTGACTCGCCACCTTACAGTATTGTGAACGTGTATACCGGTAATGCACTTCATACGGATTTGGCTACATAAGAGAGAATTAGGCTATCTGTTTATTTTCGTTTTGAATTGTTGTTTGATGTTGTTTAAAAGTAGACATTTCAAACTTTCTATATATTTCTGAGTTTGGGTTCATGACGAGCTCCAGTTCACGAGCAATGCAAGTTAGGCTATCGCGCCGGCGCGTCCATGTCCTGATTATACTTTCTGCGATATATATTTGCTTCTTATTAAATCCAGACAACTAGCTGGTTGATGAAACATTGATTAAAATTAAGATACAATTTATACAAAACGAAATTCACTTTAAAGAGACAAAGACGCACGCACACACACAGTTTAGGTTTGCTACTTAGGCTATCCAGCAATTGTCATAGGCAATAGCCTACATTGAAAAAAACTGCACTGTCCCAGAATCAATATGTGACGCGATTTGTCCCGAATTTTTGTTCACAGAGCTGTTGATTTCTCCCTCACTTACCGCTTTAGGTTTCGGAGGAACTTTGCCGCTCCTCACAACCAAATTAAGCGACAGCCTCTCACAAGTTAGAAAGAAAAAGCAAACCAATCGGATTAGCGATGTAGGATTGGGGGAAAAGGGAATTGCGCCTTTTTCACATAACGCTCTTGTAAGAGTGGTTTTATATATAGGCTATTTTTTTTTTAATGAAATTATTGCTAGGGACAAATCAGTGGTCATTGGATATTGGTAGGGACACGTCCCTAGCGTCCCTACTAAATTCTACGCCCCTGGGTATTCCTGAACTAGAGAGAGAGAGAGAGAGAGAGCTCTCCGCTGGGCGGCAGCCAAAGGAGGGTGTGCTGTGTGCAGGCAGGAATGGGATGGATTGGGATGGGAGGAGGGGTATGCACTAATCACAGTGTCCCTGTCCGGCTGTTCCTACACACATGCTCACGAGCAGGAAAACAAAGAGCCGGAGATGCGCGTGGATTTACCGGAGAGGACAACAAAAGAGGAAAGACGAAAATCCGTACCGATATGAAGTTCGCACAGGAATGTGGCGATCTGTTGCTGTCATTTTAAAGAATTGTATTAACATGGATGTCTGTGAAACTATGTGTTCATGTGCACTGTGAGAGTTACCCCACGCGACTCAAATGTTTTTGTTTTTATGAGGGAAATTTCTCTGGACACATTTCAGCAATTCGTTTTTCTTAATGGATTATATAAGAAAGTGAGACAAATTTGGTGAGTAGCCTGTGTAAAACAGTTATGAATTGTAATCAACTCCTCAACTGTGAATGTACTGCATCTTACCGCTGTTTACCAGTCAGATAGGCCTATATAAAATGATAGTCTATTAAATTAATGACAGGTTCAGTGGTTGCATCATGTTGCATTTACACCATTCAGTTTACACGGCAGAACCTTGAGCAACATTGACTTTTGGATTGTAATGTTGATTATTTCATTAGCATATTTTCCCCGTCTTTTTTTCCAATCTTTTTTCTACTCTTCTATTGTTTTTAGGCTATACTGTAGGCAGTTGCAAATAGTCTCTCTCTCTGTGTGTGTGTGTGTGTGAGTATATTAAATGTTTCTGATGTATCATCACAACATCCCTAAGGAATTTGGAAGCAAAGTCAAGGTTCACAACAGGAAAAGAGGATTCCGATCCCAAGATTGTTTATAGATTGGAGGGGAAGCGTCTTGTACACATTTTTGGGAAAGAGAATGACCATCAGGGAATACTTGGGTGTCCTGTTGTTTGAGGGGATGTTTACTGTAGTTTAAAATATCAGAAGGACATAAAAAATTAAGAAGCATTATCACCCCTTTTAATGGCAACCAATTCACCCTTCCAATTTCACTTCATGGGAAAGTGTTTCTTTTTAGCAGTGTGCAATGTTGAGCTTTCAGGATATCAAATTCGAGCACACTAAGAACCTGACAGACCTGCTGAGTTTGTCTGAGGGGTGCGAGTCTAGTGAAGTCATTGACGCCAACGTTCAACCTGAATTGTTGATTCGGGAAGTCGTTTTGACACACCCTTTCCCTTATAGGCTAATACCCTCAGAATGGGTTTATTCCAAGCCAAGAAAGTTAAGATAATTAACTTACCGTATTAAAATGGTTTTGTGTAGTTTTACATAAGGGGGAAATAACCATAAAACGATAAACCACTAATTTGTGGTGTTTCATAATCAGAAGACATTCATAATCTTTTGGAATCCGAAGGGGTCAAAGTACACGGTTCTTATTGTAAATATGACATGCAAGCACATTGCCAGCATATTTCTAATAGGGCCTATGCTGTTTCACAAAAGAACCAGTCTAATTGGAAGTTCATCTAATATTTTATTCAAAAGTCTGACTGTTGCCTGTAAGAGCAAAGTCCAATGCTATGTGAAGTAATTCCAGTGCAAAGATCATAGTGCTTTTTATTTTATTAAATAAGCTACTAGATGTTAATTATCACATCAAATGTTTGTATAGTTCTAAGGACTTTGTCTTCTACTAATGTTGCAATCACAACCTAAGGATATGAAACTGAAAGAATAGAAAACTAGGGTTGGACGATATAAATTACCATATTGGCAATTTTGGATATGTGCATGATTTGTACATTTTAGATGACCTTTTTCATCTTCTAATGTTTATGTTTAATCTTTAAAAACACAAATAATTTAATAACAGTGTTAAATGTGTTAAAAAACATAATTTTTTATTCTGTATATTACAATATAGTGATGTCCAAATGTATTAACGTACAGCATTTAAAATGACTAATAACAAATAGCGTAAATTTTAAAGTCGGCATGACATGAAAATTCCCTCGATCTGTTTTAATTTTTTTCCATTTTTTTGGACCTCGTAATGTCATGTTAAATCAAATTGCCAAATCTGGATCTTTCCAGTGAAAACCATAGTTTCTTCCGATGATGTATGCAGGACTTCTCCAGTCATTTCACCTGCTTAAACCCCACCCCTGCAAGTTCATGTTTCAAATTCAATGCGCAACCTATGGCATATTTTTTCGACAACTTGTCACACTCTGATGTACGCCACAATATTGAAGAAAAGATCTGTTGCTACGTCTGTTTCATCAAGACTTTCATCAGTATCAGACAGAATTGTAATATCTCTAATATAAACACTACAGTGTCAGATGATCTGGGATTGGTCAACTGATGGAAAAAGATGCATCAGTCATATATAAAGTCTTTATTGTTTGTTACCACAGGTTGAAGATTGAAGGCCCTGGCTGACCCTGCTGCCTGGCCTCATATTGGCCAGGTTGCTTTGGTTTAAAACATAAAAACCAGTTAAGATGTCTACTCAAGAGTCTCCACATCTGTCTCCGAAACCTGAGGTTAAACAAAGACCCCCGGTTCCCACCAGGCCTTCCAATAATACCTCAGGCACCTTATCCGTGGAAGGAGCAGCCTCACAGAGCTCTGGGAATGTCAAAAAGATAGTCAACAAATTCAGCCAGCCTGAGTCTAAGATTCCAGCTGGAGATACAGCAAACAGCACCAGCATAGAACGGAGACTACAAATACCTCCTGCAATTAAGCCCAGGCGCAAAACAAGAAGTTCGTCCCTCTCCAGCGCTGACAGGGCACCTCCTCTGCCTCCTAAGAGAAGGCAAAACAGTGGACACAAAGACGAGGTGGACGGCCAAGAGGGACAAGAAGGAACATCGAGTGCTATTAACGGAAGCCGATCAGGTACAGTGGATTTACTTTCATTTTCAGTAACCTTTTACCTACTTCTGTGGAATATCTATGCTTGTTTTCTAGGAATTATCTTTGTCAAAATTCAGTCACAATGTTAGTGGTCGACCGATAGTTGACATTTTTTAATGATCCATTTCAGTTATTCAGCGTACTGAAAATCTGCATTTAAACAAGTCTTTAAATACCTGTTAAACGTTTCCACAAACTTTGGCGAATACAGCTGAAGAGCGCATTGTATCCTCTACAAGAACACATACTCTTTGCGTGATTTACTGTGCGAATGATCCAAGTCGTGTGTGAATTGGATGACTTAGGCTGTCACTAGACATGCACGAGCAAGCAAGTTCCCTCTGGCACGTCATGTGTACTGTGTGTAGGGTTCATGTTAACATTTTGGCCGATACCAATAATTCTTTATATTTGAAAGCCGTCAACCAATATATATATTTTGGTGATTACAAAAACAAAAGTCCCACCATTAAAATCCATGTCCCAAGCACACAATTGTAATGTTCTCAGTATAATTTCATGTACTGTAGCTTATATGACAGACTTGCGCAGCACATGTTGCACTTAACTGTATTTTACTTTTTTGAAGTGATTCCAATCATATTTCAAGCAATTCAAAACCATCATGGCGAACAGTGCACATCTGAAGGGTCTCAGCTGAAGGAAATAATCCATTATTTATCGGCTTTAAAGGGTTAGTTCACCCAAAGATTAAAATTCTGTCAGTAATTACTCACCCTCATGTTGTTCCAACCCCGTAAGACTTTCGTTCATCTTCGGAACACGAATTAAGATATTTTTGATCAAATCTGAGATCTGGATCACTCCTCCATAGGCTTCTAAGGGATTGAAACTTGTTCCCCCCGAAAAGTTATTAAAGACATCGTTAAAATAGTCCAAGTGACTACAGTGGCTCAATCTTAAGTTTATCAAGCGACGAGAATACTTTTTGTGCGCAAAAACAAACAAAAATAACGACTTTATTTCAACTATTCATTTCCATCTCTGTTGGCCTCTAGTCCGTTAACGTAGTGTGATAGCGTAGGGCTACGTCACACGCAGGCTCACTATTGGCCGACGCTGGTAATGTGTGTGATGCGTGTGACGTACACCACAGAAGCGCTACGCAGTTTTCGAGAAGGAAATGAATAGTTGAATAAAGTCGATATTATATCGACTTTATCAGCCAAATTTTCTTATTGGGCCGGGATTGGAACAACATGAGGGTGAGTAATTATTACTGACAGAATTTTCATTTTTGGGTGAACTAACCCTTTAATATAGCCTATCAGCCAAATTTCCTTATTGGGCCGATACCGATAACATTAAAAACGAACATATATCAGACGATGCCGATATGGTAGCCGATATATCGTGCATCCCTAAAATTCATAGATTTTCCAATAATTTAATTCCTATTATTTTAGTAATTTTAGGTACTTGTACTTGGATTTGTTCTTGTTGTTTGTTCAGTCGGTGGGATTATAGTGTGTGTGTTGTCTGCTGAACACACAGACAGATGGGGTGTAGGGGATAAAAGAACCCCCCTTGGAAACAATTACATTAAATCTACATTACCGTTTAAAAGTTTGGGTTCGATAAGATTTGTAAATGTCTTTTGCTTATGCTCACCAAGGCTGCATTTATTTGATGAAAATTGAATGTATCCTTGCTAAATAAAAGTATTAATTTTTATAAAAAAAAAAATCTTATGACCTCACACTTTTGAACAGTAGTATATCTTATTGATTGAAAATGATTGCTGAAAATGTTTGTGACATTTCTGACTGAGTGAACTGCAGAAGATTGAGGGATTTGTTGCATACTACATATATATACTATATATGCACCTACATGCAACATGCAAACACTTTGAATATGTCACGTTTTGTTCCTTGTTCCTGTTTTATGTATGTCATGTGATCCCTGGTACAAGTCATGTGATCCTGCCATGTGTTCCCTTGTCTGATGTGTCATGTTGTCATTGTGTGTATTTGTATTTGAGCCCTCATGTTTGCCCTGTATCTTTGTCTAGTATCAATTGTTTCATGTAATTACTGTTGGTAGCGAGTTCTGAGTTCTGAGTTCTGAGTTCGATCACATTTTGTCAATTTAAGTTGCACTTGGGTTCTCACGTTAACTTGCCTCCAGAGGATTCATTACAGAAGTCAAGCCTTTATTTGTATAGTGTATTTTTCACAATACATATTAGGGATGAACAGTATGACTAAAATCTTGCGTCATTTGAGTTCTACCCTAATGGTGTTTATATATAGTTATTTTTGGTGGAAACCCTGATTTCTGGAATTAACTTTTTTTAAATTTTTTTTTACTTGATGCACTTAAAACCAAAACAAAGAATAAGTCTGGCATCTGATGCAAAACTCATTAAGCTCATTAAACGGATAAAAAAAAAAAAAAGGAACAGCAAAGACTTTTACATTGTTACAAAAAATATTCTATCTTAAATGTATCACCGTTTCCACAAAAATGGAACAAATGTATCATTGCAAAACTGTTTTGAGCAGCAAATCAATATATTAGAATGATTTCTGAAAGATCATGTGATACTGAAGACTGGAGTAATGATGCTGAAATCACAGGAACAAAGGACTTTTTAAATATATTTAAATAGAAAATAGTTTCTTTAAATGATAATAATATTTCACAATAGTATTTATCAAATAAATGCAGTTTTTGTGAGCATTAGACAAAAACGAAAAAACGTTTAAAAAACTTTTTTTTTTAAACGTTTAAAGAACTTTAAGATTTTTTTTAAAACTGGATAAATATGATCAGGATTGCATATATATTTGACATACCGTATTCATATACACATACAGACTGATTAAGTTAGATGTCAGCCTCTGCCTTTTGTTTTGGATTTAATTCTCAGAGAATGTGCCCTGAACACTCCCAGGAAGGCTATTCCAAAGTTTAAGAGCCATATAGGGAAAACCTTGACCTTCTTTTGGTTTTACTTCCTTAACATTCCTGTTGGACATCATCTGAAAATGTAATGTATTGTTCATAAAACTCTTTTACAGTGACAATTATGTTAACTAGGCTAGTGTGACTTGGAGGCTTAGAATTAACATGCAAGTGGCCTTTATGTGATGATTGGGATAATAAACCACAGTCCCACCCTTAACCTGACATACGCGTTCAACTAGCTCAGTTTCCAAGAGAGAGAGTTAGCAAGTCAGTAACCAGTGTAGTGAAATGGCAGAAGGGCTAAAACGAGTATTTGGGAAGATCAAGCTAAATGTATTTGAGGCTATTGAAGAGCTGCGTGCTAAGGAAGCTGAGGAGGGACAGACACAGCGCAAAGGTTCCATGCAGAAGTTGACTGCACTGATAACAGCAGGCTCAAAGGCCGAGGTGGAAGAATCTAAGCAGAAGAAGGGATCAAAAAGAGCTGGTAATCAAAGATCTTTAAAACCCTGGAGGATATCATGCCTTTCTGGAACAACCTGACATTTAGAGTATTCCAGTGACACAGTCATGGTGCTACTAAGCTTTGTAGATCAGAATATGGTCAAATGTACTTTATTAACTAATAGATTTCATCATACTTCTCCATTTAATAATCATAGAACATTAAGACATTACCTTTTTATTACATGCTTTTTTTAAATTGTTTAAATATGCAAATGAGGCATTTATGATTAAAATGCACTTGTTTGCATATTATGTCCAGAACAGAAATCTGAACATAGGATAAAGCCAGGTAAAAAAAAAAGGTTGTTTCATTTTGTTGATATACCAGAGTATTGGATATCTGTGTTTACCACTCAACAATCAGAAAATACTGTTAACAGCCAGAAAAAAAATCTAACATGTTTTTAGGAATACAATAAATTATATAAAAATATATATTACAAAAAACCTGTAAAAACATTCAGAATATAGATTGAATAAAACTAATGTTTGGTGGACATTTCTGGTTTAGTGCATGAGAAAAAAATTAAACTTTGAGAAAACTGCCTTTAAAGATATATATTTGTATAAAAACTTACAGACATAACAATTGTGTAATAAACACCTAAATGTGTGTTTTGAATGTTTTCTTTCCAGTAGACTGAAAGAAGAGATGTTTTGGAAGCAATATCCCAAAATTGAACAGTGCTTTATGCCTGTAGTATCTGTAGTATTTATGCCTGTAGTAATCCGGCCTCTAGTTCATAAACGCCAGAGGATAACTTTTTTTTCTCGATTGGGTCCCCTGATGGAGTTTTAGGACACCATTAGGTCACTTGAAGGAGTTTATCGGTTCCTTGCCACTGTTGCCTTTGGCTTGCTCAGTTGGGGATATTCAAATGAATTAACCAATCATTAATACCATTGATCAGCCCTACCAAACGTGGATGCTTTTTCCACTAAGAAACGAACATTGTTCTGTTGTTTTGATTGATACTGTGAAGCTGCTTTGATAGAATCTGTATTGTGAAAAGCACTATCTAAATATACTTGACTTGACTAGTATCTTGCCTTAATTCATAAATAGACCTTAGTCAGGTTAGACGCCATATTGAATTTAAAGTAGATAAGAATGGGTGGGATAGACGTAGTCTTTACAATGGCACGCACTGTGTTTTTTTGTCTACTGAAACTTTTTTTTTCAGACAGACGTTTCGTCAGCTGAGCAATTGGTATGTTGTCATTGTATGTATTCTATTTCTCACAGCCTCGAATTCATTCCTGTCAAAAATTCAACTTGGTGCTACCCTGACTAAGGTCTATACCATCCATTTTTTGCCGTGTCGCACCACAAAGCATTTTATGACCTGAACTAACCTGCTTCAGAGGATTTACAGTACTGTGCAAAAGTCTTAGGTACGTTAGTATTTTCACCAAAAAAAAAAAAAGGTTTTAAGCCAGTTATTTTTTCTTTTGCTGTAGTGTGTAAGTATAAAAAATACTAACGTGCCTAAGACTTTTGCACAGTACTGTATATCACAGTAAAAAATAAATCCTGGCAGCTGTGGTTGCCAGAATAATTCTGTAAAAAATGCAGTACAAATGTAAACATATTTACATAACAACCTGTACATTTTACAGTATAATTGCAATTTAAAGCAGTAAATCCAGCAACGCACACTGCTACTAAAATCTATTTTGTAGGTTTTTACATGTACTGACAACCACCATAATTATGCAGGTGTTAAAGGTCCCGTTCTTCGCGATTCCATTTTTCAAACTTTAGTTAGTGTGTAATGTTGCTGTAATTAGAGCATAAATAATACCTGTAAAATGATAAAGCTCAATGCCTAGCTAGATAATTTATTTAACAGAAGTCCCCTTTCAAAGTCTACAGCGAACGTCCGGTTTGGACTACATCCCTCTACTTCCTTTTTTAATGACGTAACTAGAACAGTTTTTTGACTAATCTCCGCCCACAGGAATACACAAAAAAAGGGGGCGTGGTCTTGTTGCGCTCACACGGAGAAGAGGAAAAGTTTCGTTTGTAGAGTGTGTTTGTCGCCATGTCGTCGAGAGCTATATTATTTATGTTTTGTAAGGTATATGGGTTTAAGCAGTTTGCTTCAAAGCCCGGGTGATGAACCATACATGTAGGAGGGTCTGCAATCTACATCATTTGTCGACAAACCTATACATTGATGTGAGGCAGTAATAATTTAATGTGCAGTCACGTAACATTCAACTTTTAATAAATCAATTATTGTAATGCATGGCAACGATTTCTTTTACACAACATGGCAGCTTTTAAGGCTATATTCATGGTAAAAATAAAGTGTATTTATATAAAGTTGTTTGGATGAAAACAATTTCAAAAGAACTATTAGAATTATTTTTAGGAGGTGTTACAGTACTTTTTGTATTTCTTTGCAGCAGATGTTTTCAACCTCCGTTGGCATTTTGTCACAGTTACCACATGTACACTTATAAAACATATATTCAAAACTCGTGCACACGTGTAACTAAGGTAGGAATAAACAATGGACTTATTTTAAAAATTCAACAACACCATCGTTAATTCGACAGACGGACAAAACCATATACCACAAGCTTTTATGACAGTTTGTAACATTTAACATTACAATTTAACCAATTAAAAGTATGACAACTACTAAATAAACAGCTTACCACTGTGGAACATCCTGCAAAAGTCGTGTTTGAACAGGTTCTAATCGATTCTCTTCATCTATGTTCTCCGGGTCTGATTCCAACTCAAATTGATAAGGTAATATGTTTGACATTTTTACAATAACAATCAGCGCATGCATCTCCAATTTATGGTAAGAGGCGTGATCTTTCCGGGGAACGTGCGATAAGCTGCTGTCGAATCACAACACAGGAACCGCTGGCACAATCAGAACTCCTAACGTATTTCTGAACGAGGGACTTCATAGAACAAGGAAGTCATCTGCCCTTTTTTTGGACTGTGAAAAAAGCAGTATACAGATAAGTAAATTGTGTGATTTTACACACGAAACATGAACACATGTTATATTGCACACTGTAAACACAATCAAAGCTTCAAAAAAACATGAAGAACGGGACCTTTAAAAGAGGAAGCCACATGAAGAATCATAAAGAAGTTCATCACAAGTAGCCTTTCCACAAGCTAAATTATATACTTGGATACAAAAGGTGCACAGAGTCGCAAACAGAGTGCACAGAGTCATTCACGCAAACACAATCATGTTAACACACATGACACTAAAGTAATGCAATCAGAAGATGTAAAATAAAACCCAAGTGTGCGTAACTGATAACAAAAACTTCCCTGTGTGACACTTCATTTCACTCTGGGAATGTCAGTTTACAGGTTTTCCACTGTAAATTTGAATTTGATTGGCCTTTTTTACTTCTAAAAATGGTACATTTAACATTATTTTACTGTAAAAATTACAATGAAATGTCTTGGTAGAACTTACCCTTCTCCATTATGATATCAAGACAGTTATATAATACTGACATTTGTAAAATATTTCAGAATCATTTTTAGTACTGCAATTAAAGACACACTCATCATAGAAAAGTTGTTTTTAAGTCACTGTATGTATGAATTGCATTTTTAATGTATTTTTGAAAACAATTAATTGATGGGATTGCAGAACCTGATTTCACCAAGTGCATGTTCTTGGATCAACATCTTTGTTGATCCTGTATCAACATTCCAATCAACCAATCAGATTCGAGGGACAAGTTTACAGTTTATGTCAAGTTTAGGCTTACAAACCAGGTTTAGGTGCTTCTACATCAGTTATTCATGTATAATTTCCCTCTGTTTTTAGGTATACTGTAATTTATGGGTAAGGTTAGGTTCAGGGGTAGGGATGTGATTAGGATTGAATTTTCCGACAGCAATGTTGTTCCAGAATCAACAAAATATGTTGACCCAGAAATGCGTCTAACTCTGCAAAATCAGGACGTGCGATTGGACAAATTAGCATCATGTTTTTGACCCAAAGCCTAACCCTGACCATAATCCGTGTCCTCCTCTAGCTCCCGATGGAAAAGAAGGCGGCAAACTGCGAGCAGATCAGGATTCTAGCCCCGTTCCAGAGCATCAGTGTGAGAAGAACTGTGGCTGTATGTGTCACCTGCAGAGGCCTGGCATGAAGCTTGTGTGGGTGCCAATAAGTGAGCAAGATGAGGACGAGGGTGAGGATGAAGAGGTCGAGTTCAGTGACACAGAGGTTCAGAATGAAAGAGCAGGAGAGGACGAGAACGAGGAAATAAGGTCAAATAAGGAAGCAGAGTCTTTAAGTGAGCCATTACCTGAAGGTGAGAACAAGAATGAGGAACCGCAAATTAAAAAAGACAAGTTTCTGGAGGCTCGAAACCTAATAGAGCAGCAGTTGAGGAGGAAATCAGACCCTGGCCCTCCGACATTGATCGCCTCTGTTATCCCATTTCCCCAGACTCCTCCAAACGTCTCCAAAGCCCAGTCTTTGGAGGCGCCGGAGGAGTCCATTTATGACATTAGCCTGGAGGTGGTCACTCCACCTAGACCTCAAAAGAGGCCGGACACTGTAACAAGCAAGGACACCCCTCCAGCCGTTCCTCCCAGAATGCCTTTAGAAAACAGGTGTCGCATTATTCAGCCTCTGCAGCCCTTTAACAAATGCAGCCCACCTGCCAGTCCTCGACTACTAAGAACTCCACCACCACCTCCAGCCAAGACCTATGAGAACGGAAGACGCCTCAGCAGTTATTCTCTCAAGTCTATAGGTACAGAAAAACATTGAAAGTCGGCATGAAATCGAAATAGACCCTATTTACATTCTTCAAGGAATAAATTCAAAATGATGTCATAAAGTATTATTTACTATTAGTATATATTATCAAGTATTTATTAGTATTTTGAATGAGCTTTTTTAAATATATTTTTCTTTAGTTATTTTGTTATCTGCTTGTGGCATTTGTTAGTATTATTATTATTGTTTTAATATTTCTATTTAGCTTTCATTTATTTCTATATCAGCTTTAGTTTGAACAATTTTAGTACTTCAATTTAAATTAATTTAATTTCCCTTAGTTGTATTTGTCATTTTCATATTAGGTTTTTAATCTTTTTTTTAAAATCTAATATTTATATTATTTCTTTCTTTATTTCTGCTAACTAAAACAATTTTAACAGTTTTTCTTTTAGTTTATGTGTCCACGCCTGTATGACTGACTTTCTTCTTCAGAAAAAAATTTTTTTCACCCACTTTTCAATCCTGATAGATAAAATATCCTTATCTCTGAATATCCTGTTTCACTCAGAAATGCTTCATAATACAGAAGTAAAGAAGGTGTTTGCAGACTTTAATTAAGTGAATTTAGTGTCTGTTTTATGGTACTTAATTGTTTCTTCAACAGATGAGAATGACACTGCAGGGGCTGATGGGGAAAAATGTGGATCCAATGAGAAGTATTTTCTTTACCTTTCATTCCTCAAACAGTTTCTGCTCTCTTAAGCTTCAATATTGTAGTGACACAGCTGTCATATTTGTCTTTACCTTGTGTAACCCAATCTCTGTCTTCCAGCTCCAGGCCTCCACGACTCATCCCACGTCGAAAACAGTCTCTTGACTTGGAAGATGGGATGTCTGAGGGTATCATCTTTTTTTTAATTTTATTTAATACATCATCAATTTAAATTGAAAACGTTGAAAGACAGACCTCATGCATGTTTACAATAAAAACACTTTTGAGAAATCGTACAGTCCAATAAAAGAAAGAATAAATTGTCTTCACCTACAATTTAATGCCATATTTTGTGACCCTTGCAGAGCTGTATCAGTTTTACACAGAAACATTTATACACAAGGAGATCAGGAGGACAGTATGTCGCAACATCAGTAAGACCAGCATAGACTTCCAGATGGACACACACCTCACAGCCAGCCCAGAAAAAGGAGAAGGAGGTTCCAAATCCACTAACATTCCAAATCTAAGGCAGAGCAATTTATGGCGAGACCAGGCAGCGGTACGAGACAGTGGTGTCCTGCAAACCCTAAGCCCAGAGGAGTGCAAGTATCAAGAGGTGAGCAGAAATGAAACTCAGAGAAGAACACGCACTTCTGGGAAGAGCAAGTGCTGAGTTTTGAGGTTATGTTGAAGTAGGATTATGGAAGAATTGTGTTTGGAAATATGGAAAATGTGATTCGAATGGAAAAGAGAAGAAAGACAGGATGGAAAGGATGGGAAAGGAACTTCTGGAAGTAGGGAGAGGGTGAATCTCACAAAAGCTGAATAATATATATATATATACTGTATATATATTTATATAGTATATTTTAGGGGGAATGTTCTGAATTGTTATGAAAATAACTTCAATTTGCCGGAATTATTGACAGTCCTAACATGCTTTATTGCCTTAATGCAAAATATTAGTTTCCTTTGATTTTAAGATTAAATGTGACCAGAATGAGACAGCGAGCCCAAATTATAAGTGTAATAAAGAATAAAGAAGATGATAATAATAAAGAATAACAATAAAGTAGATAATAAGAGTGAATGTAAAAAAAAAACGGATCTATAAAGATTTCACATTTTGTTGAGAGAGACTAAATTGCATTTAAATAACATCTATATGTTTCCATTTTCTGTGTGCAGAGCATGTTTGAGGTGATTACATCCGAAATGTCATATTTGCGCTCTCTGCGTGTGTTAACGGAGCATTTTATGGAGTCAAGTGACTTGAATGACACTCTCATTATCATGGACAAAAAAACCCTCTTCTCAAACATCCTGCGCATCCAAGAGGTCAGCGAGAGGTGAGTCCCTGTGTGTGTGAAATGTGTGTGAATCCATTTACAGTTTAGATTTGCTGAAACAGCACTGCCTGATCCCTACAAATTAGTTTTGTTTGTTTACATGAACCCCAAAGACTATATTTGCGATATGCATTTGCCAGGTGTAACTCATTTAGAATTTGCTGAGGCAGCAGCGTTTGATGTTAATTAAATTAATCCAAGTAGAAAATGATTAAATATGAACTCTCAGGATAAATGCATCATCAATTAATAGTCTAATGCTCCGGTAATGCAGTGTAGCTTGTAAAACAAGATACTATACAGCAGTCACAAACATCCACTCGTAAATACCAATTGTCTATTGACATTTTTTCCGCAGGTTTCTGAAGGACCTGGAGGAACGTCTAGATGAGAGCATTATCATTTCTGACATCTGTGATATCATCAACTATCATTCCCAACATCATTTCCCTGCATATATTGACTATGTTCGAAATCAGATTTATCAGGAAAAGACCTACAGTAGTCTAATGTAAGAAACTCAGACATTTCAAACTATTTCATTTGTTCTCATCCATTAAAATGTTTAAATCACTCACTTATTCTTTTGCCTAATATCTATCACAGGCAAACTAACACTCAGTTTGCGGCCGTTATCACCCGACTGCAGGAGTCGCCCAAGTGTCAACGTCTGCCCTTCATGTCCTTCCTGTTGCTGCCCTTCCAGCGAATCACACGCATTAAAATGCTCATAGAGGTGGGTGAATAATTAATAGGCCCTGTTTACATCTGGTATTAAGATGCAATTTGGTCACAAGTGAGCGTCGCTAAATACAGGTGTAAACAGGGTCTAAAAGGTTTTGAGCTTGTCCACTTTCGACCACGTCCAGTGGTAGTCGAAGGCCCTATTTCCACCTGGCATTAAGATGCGTTTTGGTTGATCGAATCACAAGTGGACAAGGGAGACAAGTTTACACCTGGCATTTTAATCCATCTCGTTTGTCCACTTTTGACCGCTTGTGTCCTCATTACTTCGAGGGGAGGGTCTATAGACGGGTCCCTTTGCTTCCGTTAAATTTAAATGCCGTTAAAATGTTTTCACCCGGATTCGTAGTGTCTAATGCATTGGAACAGCTGCAAGAAGACCACCTACTGACCTAATGCGTAAACATTATGGGAAGCGCGCTAGCCAGACGGGATTTAAACTTCGTTGGCTGAAGACCCAAGTTTGGTTTGAAGACGAAAAATGTACCAAGCACAATGTTCTCTCACCATTCCTGATTTCTAACACGCACTCACAGCGTTCGACTGGTCTTGCGGCTCTCGGAGCAGAAACGAAAGCTGATGATCTCCGTGTGTTTTTCCGTCGTCTCTGTGCGCGTTCATATGTAAATTGTGCGAGCTTATTTTATCCATTAGATCGAAAGATCTGAAAAAAACCCATACATTTACCTGCCTATAGACCCTCCCCTTAAAAAAATCAGGACAGATGTGGTTGAAAGTGGACAAAAGAGACGGGTTAAAACACCAGGTGTAAACGGGAATGTGTCTCCCTCTTCTACATGTGATCCGCTCGACCAAAACTCATCTTAATACCAGGAGTAAACCAGGACCATAAGGAATGTTGGAATTCTTCTTCAACAAAGTACTAAAGATTTCAAATCAGCTGTTTTAAATGAATGCAGTTTCTTTTGAACTTTCTATTAATCAAATAATCCAGAAAATTATTAGTTTCCACAAAAATATTAAACAGCACTTTTGATTTTTCATTTCATATTAGATAGTAATAATAAATGTTTCTTGAGCAGCAAATCAGCATGTTGACTGAAGACTGGTGTAATGATGCTGAAAATTCAGCTTCATCACATGAATAAATTACATTTCAAATATATAAAAATAGGAAATAATTCTTTTAAATTGCAATAATATTTCCAAATTTTTTAACCATGTTTTTGATCAAATAGAGCATTGTTGAGCATAAGAGACCTATTTTAAAACATAAAAAAAAATATTACTGACCCCAAACTTCTAAAAGATAGTATATATTGTAATTCTTCTTACCTGTTGGTTTTTGGGTGTGTTTTTTTTCTTTTTTTTCTCCACGTGGGTTGCAAGGCAATCATTCAAATCAAGCAGAGTTATCTTAAAGTGATCGAGGTAAAATGAACGCAATCTAGATTTTTAAAAATGCCTTTTTTTTCCATCAGAACATCCTTAAGAGAACGGCTATTGGGACGGATAAGGAACAAACTGCATCGAAAGCTCATGACTCTGTGTCTAAGGTAAACATCCCAAGATCACAGCAAATGATGGACCCTGTTTTTTCCTCTCATTATAAAGTCACTTTAGAACATTGTTCCATGATCAAACTAGACCTCATTGTTCCCAATATAGCCTATTAGAGAGGAAGATAAAAGGAAAAGTGAGCGAGAATGAGGGGAAAGAGGGGGAGAGAGTGGAACACAAGGTTAAATGTGGGTCAGGTCACTAGAAATTATGTTTCAGATTATATAAGCCTGCCATATTTTTTATGGAGTCAAAGATAACTAACAAGGTGGATTTTTATAGCATTTTATAGCATTAGAGAAATAAAGAACATTGAGTCTCTCGTTTATTTTCTTCCATTTTCATGAAAGAACCAAAATAGGTCATGTTTAATATGTCTGTGATGTTATTATGCATGCAGATTCATTCGTCTGCATGGAAATATTTTTTTGTTATAGCTGGGTATTTTTTTATATATTTTTTTATGTTGTCACGCACATCCTCACAGATCATTGAAGAATGTAATTCTGAAGTTGGAAAAATGAAGCAGATGGAGGAACTGATTCATATTAATGGTATTCTGGAGTTTGACAAATTAAAGGTGAGCTATACTGATTAATGTTAAATATCAATGATAACAATTGCAGTTATGAAATTATGAGACCACTAGTGAAAATGCCGTTATTACAAATGATATTCTCATCTTAAAAAATTGAGTGAAAAGTTGAATTAACACGAATTTTTGAATTACAAGGCCTGATGTAATCCAGCATGATTTGAGAATGTCACATGATCCTTTTTTGAGAATGATCACATGATTACTTTTCAATAGTGTCGTCAAATAGTGCCTTTTTTAAACGTTTTAAAATCCTCTTTGAATGAAATATTTATTTAGAATATTTTCTATATATAATATTTATTTGTCTATATATTTATTTGTTTAAATATTGTCTCATCTTTGAATCATTTATTCAGGCAGTGCCAATTATATCTCAAACACGTCACCTGGACAAACGAGGAGAGGTGCAGGAAATAAACAGAGGAGGAACTTTCTTGAACCTCCGCCCAAAATTCAGCCCGGTCTACCTCTTTCTCTTCAACGACCTGCTTGTCATTGCAAGCAAGAAAAGGTAGAAAGCTGAAAAACCTGTCTGTGTTATGGCTTTACTCAGTTTTTTTGAGGATTACAAAACACTGCATGATAATTCCATTCCATTATTTATCCTTTACAAAAAGTAACACACCTGTTTGCATTTACCGTGGATGTTTAATTAATCCAGTTGTTTCTGAATCAGACTTAACTCATTTATTTCTACCTCTCTTTCTCTGTGCTGCAGTTCTGAGCGGTATGTAGTCATTGATCATGCGCATCGCTCCCTGGTCCAGGTGCAGCCTTTTCGGCAGGACACAGCTGTCCCCAGCCTGGAGCAATGCTTCTGTCTGACCCTGCTGGAGAATCACCAGGGACGCCTGATGGAGAGAGTTATGAAAGCTCCCACACAGTGAGTGAAATTATAAATAAACCATATGCTTTTCATTTTACTCATCCGTGATTTATGTTCATATCTCTGTTTTGAATCCATATGCTCATTTTTAGGAGAAAAATAAATTTTCTGTTGGTATTTTGCACAGTACACTACTGTTGGGGTAGTGAACACATGGCTACATTTATTTGATCAAAAATACAGTAAAACAGTAATATAAAATAACTTAAAAATTATTTATTTGAATTATGTTCAAAGCTCAATTTTCAGCCTCATAACTCCAGGCTTCAGTGTCACATGATCCTTCAGAAATCATTCTAATATGCTGATTTGTTGCTCAAGCAACATTTGGTATTATTATAATCAATGTTAAAAACAGCTGTGCTGTTTAAAAAAATTCTGGATTCTTTGATGAATAGAAAATGGTCTATTGTCTTTACTGTCACTTTTTCTCAATTTAATGTTCTTGGTGAATTGAGGTATTCATTTCTTACAAATTATTATTTTTTTTATTAAAAATAAATGTGTGTATCAAGAAGGCATAAAGACCCATCCATTCAATATGAATTTTTTTCTTCTCTCTTTCTCTCACTATATATACACTATATGGAAAATAGTATTATCACCACACCTCTTAATTATTAAATTAAGTTATAACAGTTATTTAATTATTCAATGTTTCAATTAGACCCATTGCCACATGTGTATAAAATCAAGCACCTATCTATGCAGTCTGCATTTAGGCAAGGCAAGGCGATTTTATTTATATAGCACATTTCAGCAGAGGTGCAATCAAAGGTGCTTTACAAAAAAAGATTAAAGACAAGAATACAAATTACAATACAGTACAATGAATGAATTAATTAAAAATAAGCAACATTAAAAAGATAGGTCTTTGATTTAACCTTGATTTAAAAAAACTTAGAGTTGTTGCGAACCTACAGTTATCAGGGAGTTTGTTCCAGATGTGTGGAGCATAAAAACTGAACGCTGCTTCCCCCTTTTTGATTCTGATTCTGGGGACAGCAAGCAGACCTGTCCCAGATGATCTGAGAAGTCTGGGTGTTTCATAGCTTACAAGCAGATACGAAAAGTAACTAGGTCTAAGCCATTTAATGATTTGTAAACCAACAGAAGTACTTTTAAAATCAATTCTTTGTAAATTCTTCAGTGTAAAGATCTCAAAACCGAAGTAATGTGATCCATCCTCCTCGTCCCTGTAAGGACCCGAGCAGCGGCATTTTGAATTAGCTGCAACTGTCTGATAGATTTTTTCGGGAGGCCTGTAAAAACACTGTTACAATAGTCCAGTCTACTAAAAATAAAGGCATGGACAAGTTTTTCCAAATCCTGTTGGCACATAAGTCCTTTAACCCTTGATATATTTTTAAGGTGGTAGTAAGCAGACTTTGTTACAGCCTTAACATGATTATTAAAATTCTGGTCTGGGTCCATAATTACACCAAGATTTCTGGCTTTGTCAGTTGTTTTTAGCATTGTTGTTGTTCTGAGATAAGTGCAGACTTTTAGGCATTCATCTTTTGATCCAAAAACAATCACCTCAGTTTTTTCCTCATTTAATTTTAGAAAATTCTGGCACATCCAATAATTAATTTGTTCAATGCACCTAGCCAGATCTTGTATTGGCCTGTAGTCACCGGGTGACAAGGTTATGTAGACTGTAAAGATCTGTAAAGACATGGTCGGATGAGTCTGGTGTGGAAGAAATTGACTGACCCACACAGAGCCCTGACCTCAACCCCATCGAACACATTTGGGATGAACTGGTGTGGAGGTTGCGAGCCAGGCCTTCTCATCCAACATCAGTGCCTGACCTCACAAATGCTCTACTGGATAAACGGGCGAAAAATTCCACAGAAACAGTCTCTGAAATCTTATGGAAAGCCTTCCCAGAATATTGGAAATTGTTACAGCTGTAAAGAGGGGAATGTCTTTGTATTTAGAATGGTGCCCCAATATAGTTCACATAGTGGATATATAATACAGTTGCAATATTTCAGATTGTTTCCAGGGTAATACAAGTATGTATGCTGATTTTAAAGGTCATTTCTTTTTCTTATCTTCAATCAGATCTGACCTGCACAGGTGGTTGGCAGCATTCCCGAATCCCGATGGCACCACCAATGATCAAGAAGAAGTCATATATGAAGACTGGGGTAAGAGTGGGTGCTTATTTCAGCAACATAACATGTTAGTGCTTGCCTTTGATTTTCCTGGTAATCATGTTCACTTCTCTCTTCAGATCAGTTTCTTTCTAATTACATGGCTGTTTTTGTGTGTCAGATTGCCCTCAGGTGCAGTGTGTGCAGCAGTATGTGGCAAACCAAGCTGATGAATTAAATCTGGAACCCACAGAGATCATCAACGTTGTGCGCAAAACCAACGAAGGTGTGTCACACTCAGGGCCGGATTAACAATAGGGCTAGGCAGTATATTATTATAGTATATTAACTATGCAGTGTATTCAAACATATCTATTATTTGTTTCTGTCCTTTATTAATTAATTAAAATTTTTTTTTTAAATTTTGCAAGGCACTTATCCGAGCAAAACATTAGTGGAGAAACAAGTGGCTGAATAGGGTTAATTTTAGCCCCATTCCAGCCTTGATGATTCTCCTCTTCTAAGGACAGAAAGAAGACCTTGAAACTATTTAAAGTAAACACCTTAAGGCAAACATGTGTAAAAGTTGTTTTGAAACCTGTTTGCTTTGACCATATCTGGTGTTAAAGGAATAGTTTACCCAAAAATGAAAATTAACCCATGATTTACTCACCCTCATGTTATCCTAGGTGTATATGACATTCTTCTTTCAGACGAATACAATCGGAGTTATATCAAAAAATGTCCTGGCTTTTCAAAGCTTTATAATGGCAGTGATTTGCGGTTTCTGTTTTAAAGGCCATAAAAGTGCATCTATCCATCATAAAAGTGCTCCACACTGCTCCGAGGGGTTAATAAAGGCCCTCTGAAGCGAAGCGATGACTTTGTGTAACAAAAATATCCATATTTAAAACTTAATAAAGTAAAATAACTAGCTTCCGGCCAAACGAACATATGGATTCCACTTAAGTCTAAGTGCAACTTATGCGAGTAATGCGAAGTACTGCTGATATTTATGCCACGCCATGATGACTCACTACGGTACTTCCGACGTCAAAAGTTACGCAAGTTGCGCTGTAGGCGTAAGTAGACTGCGTATGGCTGTTTGGCCGGAAGTGTGTTAAACGTGTTAAATATGAATCTTTTTCTTACACAAACTCATCGCTTCGCTACAGAAGGCCTTTATTAACCCCCTGGAGGCGTGTGGAGCACTTTTGTGATGGATACACTTTTATGGACTTAAAAAACGGAGATGGACATTCACTGCCATTATAAAGCTTGGAAGAGCCAGGACATTTTTTTATATAAGAATGATGTCATAATATAAGAAGAATGTCATATACACCTAGGATGACTTGAGGGTGAGTAAATCATGGGCTAATTTTCATTTTTGGGTGAACTATCCCTTTTAATGCATTTATGCTCTTAATGTGTTGTAGCCTGGAATCTTTTTTTACTTTATATAGAGATACAATACATTGTATCCCTGTGTGTGTGTGTGTGTTAAAGATTTTTAACAAAACAATACTATTTATGTCTGCGGTAGAAAACGTTGTGGCACCAAGATAGGCTACTATGAAGGGGGCCCTCGGGTTTGCTATAGCCCTATGTATTTTTTAATGCAGGCCTGGTCACACTATACCTTCCATTAATTAGAAGCGCATCTGACATGTTTAAATATGTTCCAACTTTTGTTTTTCTTATCTCTTCTTGCGTTCCATAGGATTGTATGAGGGGATCCGTTTATCTGATGGACAGAAAGGCTGGTTTCCTGTAGCAAACGTCCTGGAAATCACCAATGAGCATGTTCGACGGCGCAACCTCCGAGAACGCTACCGTGTTATCCAGGCTGCTGGCGTTGTTGCCAAGACTCGGACTGTACCATAGCCTAAGAGAACTGCAGATTGAAAATAGTATTTTAAACTATAGACCTTTGACTCAGTGCTGAGGAGTTTTGATCTCCCTCAAACAACCTTTTTATGATCAGAAATATTCTACTGGAATTTTAAACAGAATATGGCAAAATCAGTGCTGTATGGCTTGACTTTGTACAACACGAAAGCCGCTTTGGCACTTGTTTAACTAAATCTCATTTACAGAATGCCTGTTTTGTTCAAATGTTTAGTTGTTTTAGATTTGTAACATGGAATGTACATGGAATTAGTTTCATAAATAAGTGTCTATGCGTGCTTGTAATATTTAGCACTTCTTTCAAGAATGTTGAACTGAAATTCCAATTGAGCAGAGCAGGTGGGTTGGTATCACATGACAAAATGTCACATGATCTGTTTGGTAGGTCAGTACAAAATATCACATGCTTTGAACAAGGTGGGTCCTGTATGGCTAGTCTTCAGTTTTAATGGAAGCATTAATTGTGTACAATTCAGCTTGTGGATACTATTAGCAAAAATGCTGTGGTACATTAAAAGGAAAAAGTTTTAATTAGTTTACTGTACAGTTGAACAATTATAAAACATGTCTTTACATAGGCTTTTTTTGTCATTTACTCACCCCCATGTCCTTCCAAACCTGTGTTACTTTGTCTTTTGTGCAACACAAAAAATATGTCATTCTAAATGGAAATGAAGACCAACATGAAATTGAGTAAATGATGACAGAAATGTCATCTTTGGGTGAGCAATCTTTTTAAGAGTGTCATTATCTGCTACAGATATTAAACATTGCTGTAAGTTATGCAAATAATTTTCTGACTTCTCAGAAAAATGGTTCTGCTGTGTGTACACATTTTCTCTAAATGTGGAATGCTCCATTAAAGCCACACCTCTTGTTTTGTGTGACTCTGTATGTGGGAGTTGGTGTAAATTAAACTTGTTTTTTATGTAAAAAATATGTGATGTAGTTTTTATTGAGAGTAGGTGAGGGGGTCTGTTGAACCTCCAAGTTTAACTTTGGAGAACAACAAGAGATACCTATATTTTACCCTGCATAGCCCGGTAGCCTATATGGAATAATATATATATATATATATATATATATATATATATATATATATATATATATATATATATATATATATATATATAATTATTATTGGACCATTAGACAAATTATATACGAAATCTAAAATATAAAATATCTAAAATATAACGCAATGCAATACAATGATGATAGAGAGATTTACAATAAATGTTCCTCAAAAGACTGTTGTATCATTTACATTTTAGCATGATTTTTCTAAAAATGGAAAATAAAGTAAACTGATGTTGCTTCAGTCCAGTAAATTATCATCTTATAATATTAATGACAAAATAAGTTGTTAAATATGTCACAGCAAATAGACTCGTCCCACGACCTCTGAAAGTGGACCTTGTTTTAGTATGATCTGTCAAACAGTAGGCATGAGGAAGAATGTCTGATCTTGTTGATAATTTAGATGCTCTAGAAATTCATGGTTAGGATCAATATTCCTCTGGCGCCATCTAATGGACAATGTGCATTGATACGTGCTATAATTCGAGTATTTTGATGCGACAAACCCTTTTATTTCTCTCAGATTAACCCTGTAAGAAGATGCTCAGTTAGTTTATTTTGTTCAAAGATCAATGCATGAAACATGAGAGGGTTAGTGTTCTTACAAATGTACTTATAACAAATAAAAAGTGGTTATTATGATCCTCAAATTAATTAAACATTGTCTATAATTGTTTATATAAAGTTTTTTTGTTGTAATTAAATGCTATTCTAATTACATTATGATATAAAAAAAATCATGCTTTTATTTTGGTGGGTTTTCGCTTCCGGTTTGACGTTCGTGTCATTGCTGAGAGCGGTCGCTGGGGGCAGCGTCTAGTTGTGTTACTCTTGCGGAATTTCTCTTGATCACCTGATAAACGCAAAAATGGCTGGCCGGGTGAGTATTTCTTTATGATTTAAGTTGATTTGAAGTCGCACATAAATAACCCATAATTTCGTGAGCATTCTCAGCAGACACAAAGCTGAGCTCCATTCATACGTGTTGCGTTTGCACACGTCATTCACACTCATCCAGTACCGGAAGACGATTTCCAGATCTCATGACTTTTCAGTGAAACAAAACTTCATGCATTGTTTTGAACACGACATTTACGCCGGCATTTAAAGTTTCTCACGACATCTGTGCTTTCTCTAAACCAGTTTGAAGAGTGACTATGGCGAAGTGCGTGTTGATATATCTGTGGCTGCTGTCATGTTTCAGATGATTGAAACAAAGAGTGAATGAGAGTTAATACATTGATAAATAAATGCTGTTTTTGACGGACAGCAAGGATATTGATTCACGAATATTCAACTACCTAAATCAATAAAATATATGGAATAAAAAAACATGATATAGGCTTTAGTTTGACACATTTTGTATGTATAGCCTTGAACGTACAGTGGTCTGCATTTTCGTTAATTGAAATTAACGTTAAATATAAAACTAAAATATAAATGTTAGATGAAAAACTGAAATGTTGCCTTAACCAACTGAAATAAAATATTTACTAAAATGACTGAAAATGAAATAAACTACAAAAGAAAAATAAATAGAATAGAATAAAAAAAAATTTTTTAAGACAAAACATAACAAAAAGAACATATTTAATAAAATTTTCAAACATCACTTAAATGGTGCTAGATCCATTCCTAGATCAAATGTAATTTTTATTTAGAATTTTTTGTTATAGCATATAGTATTTGCTATAATATGTGTTAATATTTTTTTGGACATAATATATTTTTTATTCCACTTGAATATATAGTTTGGAAAATTTGATTTGAACAATTAGAATATTCTCGAATCCAGATTTGATTTCCTGGTTTAACTTAAAATAAAAATACCAGCTTTTCAATGTGACTCCACTGAATGTGTTGCTTGTGTCAGTTGCTAATGTACCATAGAAATGGTAAAACCAGGTCCAAACACGGAGTCACAGTGCATTATGCCTTACCCAGGGTTATGCTTACAGGCTGTATATTTGAGCAGATTATGTAGGATTCAGAAGGTCTGGAATTAATCTCATGCTATTGGTAATACCACACTAGGGTTTAATGAAGCCCTTGAGTAATCCTATAAGATCACACAGCATTACTGTATGTTATTTATTTAGAGCGAGCTAAAGCTGGTTAAAGATGGAGATTCATAAGTGTTATAATAATTGAATATTAGGGGGCAGAAAGGTAATGGGGGAGTGACTCCTTTTTCAGTGAGTGTCTGTCATAATGAAAATGAGGATTTTAGCAGACAACTGGTAAGTGTCGACATCTAGGCTGTATATTTAGTCTACATTGAAAAGGATAAGGGACAATTTTTGCTTTGGCTAATTTAATGGTCTGTTACAGTTTACAAATGCTTTGTTTCTTTTCAGTTAGCTTTCATCAAATTATCTTTTTTTTTTGGACCAGGATTAGTAGTATTTAGCATTATACTTTAGTCACACAGCTGTCTGACAGTGCAGGTCTGGAGAATGTTGAAGGTTATTTCTGGCTCACTTCAAGGATATCAGTGAGCTTGTTCACTAAAGCTGGCACTGGAAGTAAATGGCAAATTTTCTTTGTTCTCTTTTTATCAAAAGTTCTTGCTTACATTCTTGAAGTTAGTTATAAAGAAAAAAATTATATAATTGTGTGTGTGTGTGTAAAACCAGGCAAAGGTGGCTTCTGGATAGAACTATTAGTAATTCAATCAGGAAGTATGCTTGAGTTTCTGACTGGTGGTGTATGGAAGTTGAAATGTCAACTTCTGTGATTTGCAATCACTTCATTACGCCTGTTCTTTTTGTGTTCTTCCTGTACAGCTAATGCAAGCAGCGAGATGCCCGACAGATGAACTGTCTCTCACCAACTGTGTGGTTGCAAGTGAGAAGGACTTCAAATCTGGGCAGTGAGTATTTAATGTGTAATGAATCAGAAATAGGAGATGATGTGATCATATATTTAAACGTACTATCAGAACGTGTGTGTCAAATCAGCTTTTTAAAATCTTTCTAGGCATTTGACCGTTAAAACCACACCCACTCAGAAATTTGTGTTCACGGTTCGAACTCACCCGAGCGTGGTCCCGGGAACCATTGCCTTCAGTCTACCCCAGGTACACGTTTGTGTCATCATTCCCCAAAGGCTTCTCTAAGGTCCCATATGCCTTTATGTGTCTTTACTGCTCTTGTAGACATGTAGAACAAAATCTGATATGCGTTATGCACCTTTGTGAAATGCATTTGTATGCAGATGTACAGCAGTGTACTGTTATTGTCAGCATGCTTATTTCTTAATATCTTGCATTGTTTTTGCCTGCTTCTTCTTCGTCTGTTAACTTGACAGCAGCAGGACTTCTCAGGTACTACAGTATCTTTCTCACTGTGGTCTTATTTAATGTCAGGATGTGATATTTAATGAACAAGAGACCAAGAAAAGAAACAAAACTAGAGAAACTTTATCCTACTTAAACTACACGTTAAATTAAAAATGTGCTATACATTAGGACCGTCTATCAAGAGAAAGTTGTACAAATATGTTTGTGTTGCTTTTTAGTTGGAAATTCTTTATAATACCGATTATAATTGTATGGCCTGTAATATGCTAAAACTCTGATGAATTATACATGTAGGTGCAACATAATATAAACTCATCATTATGCTCTCTGTGTCATAGAGAAAATGGGCTGGACTCTCTCTAAACCAGGATGTGGAAGGTATGTGTACACTTTCATATTAATAAACTTCTGACAAAAAAAAAAAAAAAAATCCTTTACAAACAACACTGAAATTGATTCTCCTCACTAATAGTGCAACATCGCAGTTATAACCCATTATAAGGAATTATATATTTTTGTAAATAATTGTAACCAAAGTTAAAAGGCATTACAATATTTGCAGATTCCTTGTTACATCTGAAATGGTTTGCCATGTGTTTTAATACATTATACTTTTTAAAGGTGTAACAATGAATATATATTTTATCTATCAATATAATGTATTATAACTGTGGCTACAATTATTCATGAGATCATACAATGCATTAAAAGGTACATTACAAGGCATAATTAATGCAAAAATACGAATATAATGCATTATTTATATATATATAAGGCTTTAGGTAAAGTGTTACCAATACATAGTGAAGAATAATTACTTATTTTAAGAATTATTTAGTTTAGGTAATCAAGATTTTAATTTAATTGAAATCTTTTTTTTTTGTTGAAAAGAAGTGTCATTGTCAAGTAGTTTAGCTTAATTTGGAGACTCGGTCTAAATTAATGTTAATCACTCCTAGAAATATGCAAATGTAGGTTAAGTGAGTTTCTCAAAAAATGTCTGTACAGTACAATACTGTTCAGAAGTAACATTTTATGTTTTTGAAAGATATCTAAAAAAAAATCTCTAAAACCTGTAATATTGTGAAATTGTAATATATATAAATGTATTTTAAAAATATATACACACATATTTATTATGTAAAACAAAAACTCTCTCTGTTGCAGCGAGTATCTACAACTTTGACCCGTCAAGACAGTATGTGGGAACCATGACGCTAGAGATTGACTTCCTCCAGAAGAAGACCGTTGACAGCAACCCTTACGACTCAGATAAAATGGCCATTGAATTTATCCAGTTTTTCAACGCACAGGCCTTTAGCATCGGCCAACAGGTGAGACAATTGAAGAGCTAATGAATTGAATGTCAGACCCACACTTAATGAGGTCTGAGAACTTTGTGTAGTGTGGATGTACTGGCACATAAAGCCTTTATCGTCTTCCTGGCAGTTTGCGTTCAGCTTTTGTGACAGGCTCTTCGGACTGGTCATAAAAGATATCGAGGCAATGGATCCCAGCATCCTCAGGGGCGAGCAAAGCTCTAGCAAAAAACAGAAGGTACCTTTTTACTGCTTGCTTTCAAGTCATATCTAATCATGTGTTAAGAGAGTTATGGCACATTAAATATTGTTTATCTCCATGTTTCTTTTTTAGATTGAGATTGGTCTGTTGCACGGCAACAGTCAGGTGATTTTTGAGAAAGCCGAGAGCTCTTCACTCAATTTGATTGGTTAGTGTTTAACGTGCAAACAAACACCACCATTGTGGCTCTAACATGCACAAGCAGACAGCACTCCATATTTACTCCGTACACATTTTGAGCTAGATTGAGTTATAGGCTAGGAAAAAAATAGAAATTGAACCTAAATATTACTGAACAGATTAATTCAAAATAATTAACTTAAATAACTTTTATTTCAGTTCTGTGGCCTGTCTTGTCCAATGACTCAATAATGTTCAGATTTCAAATAATGTAACAGCTAAACCGTACCACTAGATGGCAGTCAGAACACACGTGGTTTCACCTCAGCTTCCTCACTTTGTCACCTCTGCTCAAATGTTTTATACATCTGTTCATTTTACATGGGGTATGACCTTGGTAGGTTAAATATAGATATGAGGTTTTCCTCAGTTTCTTTAGTGTTCCTCAGCAGCCTTATTTTGATAATTCTTCCCCAGGAAAATCAAAGGCCAGAGGGTCTCGGCAGTCCATCATCAACCCCGACTGGAACTTTGAGCGCATGGGGATCGGAGGCCTGGACAGGGAGTTCTCGGACATCTTCCGTCGGGCCTTCGCTTCGCGAGTCTTTCCTCCAGACATAGTGGAGCAGATGGGTGAGTCTCAGATTTTCTCTCCCTTTTGCTTTGAAACAAAAATTGCGAAGATACATTAGTGCATGTCTACCCTGTCTTTGTCTTGGAAGGACATATATCTTTTTTTTCCTTCTTCAACCACATCGCTGTCTGTTTAAGTGGCCAGTAGAGGCACAGCATGTTGTAGGCGACATGAATCGCGGAATGTTGCGACTCAAGTTCGAGAGAGAGAGGATCAAGCCAAACTAAATAAGAGAGAGGCTAAAAGATTGGGCCGACTGCTCTCGGACCCTCCCAGCCCCTCATCCTAACCATAAATGAGAGAATTGCTCAGTTACATTCAACCCTGAAAGAACATTATTATTGTCTTCACTTTTGCTGTTGGCTAGCAGTCAAAAGCCTAGTTTGAATTATATTGTCAGACTGCAATCTAATTGTATTTTAATGATTTATATTCACCCTCTAAACAGATCAACAATTGTTAAAGATGCTATCCAGCAGACAAATTCCCATCAGATTGACTCCTGCAGCCAAAGTATTATAATCATTTGCAGTTGAAGCTGCTGTCTGCGTTCCGTTCTCAGCTTTTAGACACTGGTACTCTTTTGCTTAGTGTTCTTACTGGTGTGCAAAGAAATGTCATCACACAGAGTTTCAGATTGATTTTCAACAGGTGCTCATGTGGATGAATCCTGAATAAGAAAGTGCATGTCCATAGTAAAAACTACTTGCTTAACATCGTGTCCTAACCAGACTTGATGCGATAAGATTCCAGTGCCAAGCAATTTGTCTGTCCACAGCAGACGCAACGTGACTACGAGCCGCGACAAAACCAATCCAAAATCACAGCTAATCAGAAGAACGTGTGTGTGTGTGGAGTCTCTGCAAGCACACTATATTCACAACAAAATGGATACAAGTAAATGATCAAATTCATACATTTTACACCATTTTAACATTATTAAAAACATACTGAGTGACTGAAACAATCTTTGTCATAGAACACCGTTGTTTGTTCACACTGACTTCACAGTTTGAACGGTCTTATTTTTTTTATCCTTTCATTTATTTTCAAGATCTGAGGGGAATTATCCATCAGTATGGCCATAAAGGTTACGCAAATGATATTTAAACTCACATTCAATTCTTTTAACATTAAATAAAGTACATAATCCGTATTTGAGATTATCATTGTCTTACTTTGTATGTCCATGTTTTCCAAGGGCACCTGGAGTCTGTGTTTTTTTTCCGTACATGTGGTGTCACTTAGTTTATCCGTAAATGTTAACACGGTTTTGTTAATAATTATTCTATGCTTCACTTGCCAAACTGCGAAAATGAACAGTTATGAAGAGCATATTCCTGTAAGCTGTCAGATGACTTGATCATGTATGCAGACACACAGAGTTCAGTGTGTGTGTGCGAGAGAGAGAGCGAGAGATGACCTTTGTGGTGTGATGGCTGCAGGAGTTGGCCTCTGGCTCGGGCAGCTGGCTGCTCTAATGAGATGGCGGGTCTTGATAGCGCAAAGGTGAGCACTTAATTGGGCTTCGTTTTGGAGCCCAGGTGCTGAAGGAAAGTGCGGGTGTGTGTCTGAGTATGTTATTGTCTTATAGCGCTTGGGTGGGAGTTTACACCAGTACACCAGTTTCTCCCAAAACTCCCACCACTTAAAGGTCATTTCAGTCTGCCCAGCCGTGGCCTCGTACTTCTCCTCTGTGGAAAGTCTGGACGTCTGCCCTCCCTCAACCTGAGTCTGTCAACAGGTGTAAATGGCCATACTGATTCCCATCTCAGGCCTGCTGGTTATCTCCTGAATTCCCGCTCTTTTCAAATGGCAGCCAACAGATGTTGTTAACCAAAAACAGGGCTCTTGTCTCTGAAATGCCATTGCTCATCAAAAAGACCCTTGTGCTACTCTGAAAATCGTTGTATTGGACACTTGGCCATACTTCTTGTGTGTGCTTTATGGCATAATCTCATAACCTGGTTCGAGCAGATAGAAAAAGGTGATGATAACTCGAATAACCACTCTTTACAACTAAGGTATGCAGAAGAGCATCTCTGAACGCTCAGCTAAGAACAGCAAACTTTTTTGCAATTCTTGTCTGGTCTGATGAGGCTGGATTTCTGCTGTAGAAGATGGCAGGGTCAGAATCTGGCATAAACAACATGAAAGCATGGATCCATCCTTCCTTGTATCAACGTTTTTACACTAATGGTGTAATGGTGTGGAGGGTATTTTCTTGGCACACGTTGGGCCCATTAGTACCAATTACGCCCCAGCCTTGACCATGTCCATTCCTTTGGTTACTTCAAGGATAATAATGCACCATGTCTCAAAGCGCAAATCATCTCAAACTGGTTTCCTAAACATGAAAATGTTTTGACTGTATTAAAATGGCTTCCACAGTCACCAGATCTCAATCCAGTAGAGCACCTTTAGGAAGTGGTGGAACAGGAGATTCTCATCTTGGATAAGCAGCCAACAAATCTGCAGAAACTAAGTGAAGCTATCATGTCAATATGGACCAAAATCTCTGAGGAATGTTTCTAACACCTTGTTGAATCATTGCCACGAAGAATTAAGGAAGTTCTGAAGGCAAAAGTTGGTCCAATCTGGGACTAGCAATGTGTATCTCATAAAGTGGCCTTATTGACAAACCTGGCACTGAGGTTTCAGCTTGCACAGTAAGGCGCGTACTAAACGCATGCCAGAACTCCAAGAGCACACCACTACTGACCCAAAAGCACAAGAAAAGTCGGCTCCAATTTGCTTAAAATCATATAAATAAGCCACAGTAGTTTTGGGATTCTGGGATTTTGATCTATGGATCAGTGGTATGTCTGGAGAAAGAAGAATGAAGCGTATGCTGAAAAGAACACTCCGCCTACAGTCAAGCGTGGTGGGGCTCTGTGATGCTGCTTTGCATCTTCTGGCACTGGAAACCTGTAGCGTGTGGATGGCAAGATGGATTCATCGAAGTATATCAGGAAATCCTAGGAGAAAACGTCATTCCGTCAGTGAGGAAGCTGAAGCTTGGGCGTCCTTGGACCTTCCAACAGGACAATGATCAACCTCAGCATAACTCAAATTCCACCCAGGCTTGGTTGCAATAGAAGTCCTGGAAGATTCTACAGTCTACAGTGGCCATCACAGTCACCTGACTTGAACCCTATAGAAAATCTCTGGTGGGATTTGAAGAAGGCTGTTGCTGCACACAAACCAAAAAATATTTCTGAACTGGAGGCCATTGCTCATGAGGAATGGGCTAAGATTCCTGAGAAATGCTGCCAGAAGCTGGTGTCTGGTTGTATCTTGTTTGCAGCAGGTCATAACAGCAAAAGGGTTTTCTACTAAGTACTAAAGATGCTTGCCATGAAGGGGTCGAATAATTTTGAGACTGCAGAAGTCATTAAAAGCTGCACTTTCAGTTGAATTTTGGGAAACCACTTGAAACATTTGTGTTGAGATTTATATATATTGACTTTACATCCCACAACCCCTTTCTCTTTCCACAGGCTGCAAGCACGTGAAGGGAATCTTGTTGTTTGGGCCACCCGGCTGTGGTAAAACCCTGATGGCACGTCAGATTGGAAAGATGCTGAATGCTAGAGAGCCGAAGGTGGTCAACGGGCCAGAGATTCTGAACAAATATGTGGGCGAGTCAGAGGCCAACATCAGAAAACTGTTTGCTGATGCCGAGGAGGAACAGAAGAGGGTAAGAAACCAGGAAGAGATGAAGACAAAATACAATACAATACAACACAGAGGTTATTTATATAGCACATTTAAAAACAACCAAGGTTGACCAAAATGCTGCACAGAGTATTAAAAAAGAACAGAGCAATATCACACACAAACAGTAAACAGTAATCATGGCTACTGTTCTAGATAAGAACTCATAAAACAGAAAATCAGGGAATATTAAACGCCAGTGAGAATAAAAATGTTTTAAGAGTAATTTAAAATTTTTAAATAATAGAGTGGGGCAGTTCTAATGTAAGCCGGGAGACTATTCCATAACTTCGGTCTAACGACAGCAAAAACACAATCGCACCTGTTTTTGAGTTTACTTCTGGGAACATAAAGTAATTCGGAATCACCAGATCGACCTGATCTTGACTGTGTGTATTGTGTGCCGTCAGATAGGTACTGTGGTGCCTGGTTCTGAATATATTTAAATACAAATAATAAAACTTTATAATCAATTCTATATTTAACAGGTAGCCAATGAAGTGAAATCAAGATTAATGTGTTCACATTAAAGTGAGTTGCAATAATCCAACCGGGACGTTACAAACACATGCATAGCTATTTTAAACTTTTTTAAAGATAAGAATGGCTTGACCTCAGTTAAAAGATGAAGATGATAAAAACAAGGTTTGACCATTGCACTTATCTGCTTATCAAATTTAAGGCTGTTGTTAAACAATACACCCAGATTCCTAACACATGTGGTACTGTATGATGACAGGGAATCAAGATCAAAGTCATGTACTCTGTGTTCATTCTAGCCAAACAGGATAATTTCAGTCTTACTCTCATTAAGACTTAAAAAAATTACTCATAAGCCAAAATTTTAATTCACCCAGTCTAAAATAGGCTTTAGGGCATGCTTATTTTCACACTTTAAAGTCAGATAAATTTGGGTGTCGTCAGCATAAAGATGAAAGAACACTTCATACCTGTTTAAAATAGATCCCAGTGGAACCATATAAAGATCAAATAATACAGGGCTGAGAATTGAGCCCTGAGGAACACCAGATTTTTAATGAATTTCAGAGGAGTCCAATATCCAAGGCAGACAGCATATCTCCTATTAGTTAAATCTGAGCGGAACCATACTGTAGATTGCCCAAGTCAGTAGCATGTCATTCAAAACTCTTAGGAGAGCTGATTTAGTACTATGGCAAGCTTTAAAACCGGATTTAAATTTTTCATGAATAGAATTGTTAGTCAAAAAAGATTTAAGTTAAAACCACTACATGGCATTTGATGCTAATTATTAAACATTACACACTTAGGAAAAACCTTTGTTCTTTCATGCACTTCACTAATCACTGTTCGATTAGAAAGGCCATACAGACAGTTTTGCACAAACTTACATTCATCTGGCTCTGTGATGGAACCCACTGATATTTGACACTTTAAAAGAAAGGGTGCTCTGTCAACAGTCAAAAAAATCATGGCAGGCTGTTCCCAGTTTTGGGCCATCCAGCAGCTCTACAAATAACTCCAAATTGCTGAAATATACTTACTGAATTACTGTAAATGGACTTGTGTTTGCTTAGAAACATTATCATAGTTTTTTTTTTTTTTTTAAGGGTGATGTGTCATGAAGTGTTGGCAGAGAACTGCTGGTTCTGGCCGTTGTTGAGTTTGATGTTGTACTGGTAGACTGTGTGACTACATGACATTGAAGAGCTCACTCGTCACCTCTTAATGAGAGCATTCGGCTATCTCTAACCCCTCACCCCGACTCACGGGAGGCCACGCACACTCATACTGGCCTCCCATCTGTGCTAAATGTTACGGCCTAGCCTCTGACAGCCTCTGAGATGAAGGAGATAAATCTTAATTGTAGACCATTGTTACGGAGTTTATACAGTCACAGGCCATTCACCAGCTTGGCATTTAATCAGAGAGCTTAAGAGAACCATGTACAGTAAATTTTAAAACAACATTAAAACGAAATTGGAATTTTGAGGCTATTCAAACATTTTTTTTTTATTATGTTATATTTATTGCATTATATTATATTTCTGTCTCTTTTTTTGCTTGGCTTTTGAAGTTGGGGGCCAACAGTGGCCTGCACATCATCATATTTGATGAAATTGATGCCATCTGTAAACAACGTGGCAGCATGGCAGGCAGCACTGGGGTCCATGACACTGTAGTCAACCAGCTACTGTCCAAGATCGATGGTGTAGAGCAGCTCAACAACCTCTTGGTTATTGGTGAGAACTTCCTTTGAGTGACCATGCATCATTTTTTGTTACATATTTAATATGTGTTTGTTGATTTGGCTTTGTGTTCATCATTAAATCATACTTTATTTAAGGGATGACCAACAGGCCTGACCTGATTGATGATGCCCTCTTGAGGCCGGGAAGACTGGAGGTCAAAATGGAGATTGGTGAGAACATGGATCATGTAGCCATCATGGATCACATATTCAAGGTTGCCTGAACAACTAGTTGACTTATAGTCCTTTTCCAGGCCTGCCTGACGAGACGGGCCGTGTTCAGATCCTGCATATCCACACAGCAAAGATGAGGCTGTCAAACATGCTGGCCAAAGACGTTGACATAAAAGAGCTGGCTTTCGAGACCAAGAACTACAGCGGAGCAGAGCTGGAAGGGCTTGTTCGGGCTGCCCAGTCGACTGCCATGAACCGTCACATCAAGGTCTGATCTCATCATCTCATTGACCCCTATAACTAATTATAGCTGATTTAAACTAAATCAGTTCTTAAAGTCTTTTCTTCACTATTGTGACGTATATCCGAGTGAAACGGCTTCTCGAACAAGATTACAATTTTAGAAGCATTTGAGAAGTCTATGGATATCTTTATAAATCTATACAAAGTGTGTGTGTGTTAGCAGCACAGCTCACACACTCCCATATTTGATGACGCTTACACTGGTGTAATAGGTCTCTCTCTCTCTCTTGCTCAAGACCTTTCATTTGATTAAGTGGATGAGGATCAATCTGTGTGTTTTTGCTCTTGTAGGCCACTACTCAGGTAGAGGTGGACACAGAAAAGGCTCTCACTCTGCAGGTCAGCAGGACTGACTTCTGGGCTTCTCTGAATAATGACATCAAGCCTGTAAGTCCACTCCACATTATTGTGTATTCAGTTTGTATAAGTGATATGCTGACTCGAATTCCCCTGATTAGATCTTGTGTTCCTAAACTTCACTATAGGCATGAAGTCTGGTCCACGTTGCAAGTTATTTTGGCCAAAAGCCGCCCACTTAGAAAGGAGGTGGCTGTCAATTGCATATGACATGTAAAGCGATGTTAAATGAATTATTCTGTGCATTCTGCACTGTAAATGGGCCCACCTGAGCCTGAGTCGTAAATGTTGTTTATACAGTATAAGATCATCTTAGCTGTGAATAAATGTTTGATGCATTTCTCTCTGTTTTTTTTGTTTCCTGTAAAGGCATTTGGCTCTAATCAGGAGGATTACGCCAGTTACGTCATGAATGGTATTGTGAAATGGAGCAATGATGTGTCTGACATATTAGGCGATGGAGAGCTACTGGTGCAACAGACCAAGAACAGTGAACGCACACCGCTAGTAACTGTGCTTTTAGAGGGCAAGTTTTACACACAAACCTCACATGCACACACATAGACATACACAAATGCAATGTTAGGGGTCAACTAAAATAGTGACTTTACTAACTGAACTCATTTAATTTAATAGAGTGACAGAATGTTGCTTTTACTTTTTTTAGTGAGTAAAAATGTTTTCTTGTAGAAGTATACAAAATATTATTTAAAATAAAACAATTATGGCTATCAGTCAATTTAAATATTCAATCAGAATGAATATCATAATGTTTTGTAGTTCAAAACATTGAGTTCCGTGTCAGACACTTTGCTTGTTTGGGTTTGCTGACTTTTTTTTTAACAGCTCCAGGATTGTTGTGCTTTTTTAGGGCTGCACAATGTGGCCAAAAATGTGTGATATTTCAATGTAATTATAAAATAATCACAATAATTATTTTATTTGTATTATTATTAAGAAATATTACTATTATATTTATATTAATTTCTTAATTTTAATATGTTAAACACTTCTCATTGCAAATCTGGTGAGATGAGTACTGTACGATGTGTTCCTATATGCACTTTATAGCAACCCAAACTCAGAGCACATGCAAAGAGTTTGTGCGAAGCAGCATTTACTGTGAACCTGAAAACCCTAGATCATTAGCATGAGCAATCTTTGTGATTTGAAAATCACACTAATCCGTTTCGCAATTTTGATTAATCGTTCAGCCCTAAGAGAGGGTGTGTAGATGATGGCAGAATTAAAACCATTTGAATGTCAATGTCATCTAATAGGTATATTTAAAATGAACCCCATAGCTGAAATGTAATTAGCTATGTTTTATTAGTAGCTTTTAGTGTAGCTACCTGTTCAACAGGGTATCTGACTTCAGATGACCCTACATAAGAAATGTATAGCCTGACAGCGTACAGTTGCACACATACACTGCACACATGTACAGAAATGCTGAGAGGATAGCATTCCTCCCTGCTCTTGTTCTCTGGTTCACACAAGCAAACATGCACCATAATGCTGCAATCTGATATGACTGAGAGTGTGAATGCTCTCCGCTCCCGCAGGGCCTCCTCACAGTGGTAAGACCGCACTGGCGGCCAAGATCGCAGAGGACTCCCAGTTCCCCTTCATCAAGATCTGCTCTCCAGACAAAATGATCGGCTTTTCAGAGATCGCCAAATGTCAGGCCATCAAGAAGGTAACAACCTCTTCGCTCTAGGTTGAGACAGGAAGAGATCTGTGCGCGTTGAAAACAGTTGTCATTGGGGATGTTATGGTATGGATGTGATTTTGCAGCCATTGGCCTTTAATAGTGGGTTTATGGTTTTCATCTCTCTAGATATTCGAGGACGCCTACAAGTCCCAGCTGAGCTGTGTGGTGGTGGACGATATAGAACGACTGCTGGGTGAGTCCATCAGTCAAAACTGATTATAAGTTGTAATGATCATAATGTACAATGCAATGGTTGGTCTACATACCAAACTTACCCAATACCCAATATCTTCTCGTCATGTTTATACACTCCACAGATTTTGTTCCCATTGGGCCCCGGTTCTCTAACCTCGTGCTGCAGGCTCTGCTGGTATTGTTGAAGAAACCTCCTCCTCGGGTGAGAATGTCGCTTATAATACCGACGACCACAGATAGGGGGTAGCACCTCCTTTTCACAAGAAAAGAGCTCCTCTGATTGCTCTGGTGCCACTCACTACATTGGTTGTTTATGCATAAACATATCAGTTATTTTAGTCTGCTAAAATTTTATTTTTTCACCCATAATGTTAGAGGCTTTTAAAACCTCTAACCTCTAAACCAGTGGTTCTCAGACTGTGGTCCGTGAAGGATTCCAAGTGGTTCTACATAAATAAAATCAAATGATTGACTCCGTAGTCAACTCATAACAATGAATTAATTTGTGGTAAAGTGTTTCTATTGTCTAATTTGACTAATTATTTGAAATTATATGTGTTTGACTCAGCATTTTATGTATTGTACAGTTAAATCTTTTAGGTTAATTTGCTAAAAGCAGGAGGCTAGTTAATTTCATATATAATAAATACATAATAAAAACAATACAGCATGTCAAAAATCATAGAAATGTAAAAAACGATTTATTACACACCAGTGTTAAAAAAAGTGGGGTTAGTAAGATGTTTTTAAAATTGTTTTTTGAAAGGAATTAATACTTTTATTTAGCCAGGTACATTAAAGTGATCAATAAAGACATTTATAATATTTGGGAAAAAATCTATTTCAAATAAATGCTGTTCTTTTGAACTTTCTATTCATCAAAGAATTGTAGAAAAAAAAATGTCAGTTTCTACAAAAATATTAAGCAGCACAACCGTTTTCAATTGTGATCCTAATAAGCATAATTATAATGATTTCTGGAGGATCGTGTGACACTGAAAACTGGAATAATGACTGTTGAATATTCAGCTTTGCCATCACAGGAATGAATTGCATTTTAAAATATATTAAAATATATTATAATGTAATATATTAACAATATTACAGGTTATACTGTATTTTTTTAATCAAATAAATGCAGCCTTGGTGAGCAGAAGAGACATCAATCAAAAACATTAAACAATCCAAACATTTTTACCATAGTGTATAGATAGTATAAACTAAGGTGTAGAGTATTATTTGAGTGTCCTCCACTGTTTGAGTCTTTGCTTCCCCCAATTTTTATTTTACTGAAAATAACCTTTTGTACTACAAAATCATGCATCTTGCCGAGAAGAGGTGTCCTGTCACTTCTCTGAGCAGTTTTTTTGTTGTTGTTTTTTTGTTGCTTGAACCAGTAATTATAAATCTTGTTTTTATAATTTATCTACATTTGAAATATTTCTCCGAAACTCTTTTTTTTGCTGCAGCAGTGTTTTTCATAGTGGGCCTCCCCTAACAAGCTACTGTTGTGTTGGCCTGCCTGGTGGCACTGAGTGTGTATGTCAGGCAGGAATAGGTGTTGTGCTGTGTTTGGAAGGTGTTGTGAATAGCTGAGGGTCTTTTCCTCCAGATCAGGACTGCATAGAGCAGCACTCAGCAGGGAGTCGAGTCTTGGGTGAATCGATAGAAAGGGTTTGTGAGAGAGCCGGGACCTGGCAGGCCCGCTGCCTGTGTGGCACCTCATCTGCATGCACTAGCATATACTGGGCACCACAGGGGAGCGACCCATAATCCCCTCTGCTCGCTGGGGCCTCTGGGAATGGCCCACCTATTTACTCCATGTACATGGGCACCATAGCATAATTGTACTAGCACGTCGCAAAATGATCTTCTGACCTTCAGTGTTTTAAAAAGTACCATAAAACTCTCATTGCTTGTATTTATACTGCAGGGTCGGAAGTTGCTGATTCTCGGCACAACTAGCAGAAAGGATGTTCTGCAGGAGATGGGCATGTTGGACTCTTTCAGCACTACAATCCACATCCCTAATATATCTAGAGGAGAACATCTCATGGAGGCCCTGGAGGTGAGGCTTTCAGATACTAAAGAGACAAGAGATGTACAATGGCCCAAAAGTACCCTATATAGCCTACTATATAATATTTTAGCCATATAAATAACAGCAACTGCACCATATTGCATATTTTGGCTCCGCTTGAGTCTCTAAATAAAATTGATTGGTTTTTTTTCTTACTCAAGTGTGTGTCATATTCTCACTATATTACACTATATAGGCCATAAAACCCTGATGGATCAAATAGGAAACTAACACTATAAACTATAAAGTTTGAGGGGCAAAAAAAAAAAACTTCTTGAAGAAAACAATCTACATAGTAGAAAGGGTTTCTGGGGGCTCATCAACATTTATCATAAAGCAGACTATTTGAAAAGGATAGTTCACCCAAAAATGACAGTTCTGTCATAATTTACCTCCTCCCATGTTGTTCGAACCCTGTATGACTTTCTTTCTTCTGTGGAACACAAAAGAATACATTTTGAAAAATGCTGCAGTGTTTTTTCGTTAATGAAAGTCAGTTGGGGTTCAACGTTGTTTTGGAACCCATTGACTTTTATTGTATGGCCAACAACAATACCGCTTCTTGTGTTCTCATGTACATTAGAATATGACCATCGTTTTTGATTGATTGTCTCTGGATCCTTAACTGACTTTTTTTCCATTCTGTCATTCAGCTTCTTGGGGGCTTCCAGGAAGAAGAGCGAGCGACTATTGCAAAACAGGTGAAAGGAGAAATGATGTGGCTGGGCATTAAGAAGCTGCAGATGCTTATTGAGATGTCACTGCAGGTGAGACACAGAAAGACCTTTTCACCTTGCGGGTTGTCTAGACGACTCCCTGAGTCACAGCTTTCCTGTGAAATCATCTGCGGTTTGGGTCACTGTCAAATTAAATTATTTTATGGCATCATAATGAAAACAAGCCCCTCCAGATGCGCCTTCCTTCTTGACACACACAAGTAAACAGAACTCCATATTCCTCATCTGCATGTAATTTGGTGTATGTGGCCTGCTTCTGGAGTTGATTGAAGCGTTTCACTTTCCCTGCCAAAACAGACTACTCTCAAAAATTGTGCAATAATGTTAGCTGCTTAATGGTATCACATTAAAAATCAATGCTAATAAAAAATATCGAAAATACATAATTTAATTTAAAAGTTCACAGTGAAGAACTATTTTTCAAAATACATTATTTATACATTATAAATACATACTTATAACTGATCACTATAAGTCACTAGTTTAAAATGTATATAAAATAAAATGTTTATTTTATATATACTACCATTCAAAAGTTTGGGGTCAGTAAGATTTTTTTTTTTTGAATACTGAATTATTCAACAAGAACGCATTAAATTGATTTCAATTACAAATTAATACTGTTCTGAACTTTTTTTCATCAAAGAATCCTGAAAAAAACCCTGTTTTCAACATTGATGATAATAAAATGTTTTACTTGAGCACTTAATCAGTATATTAGAATGAGACATAATGATGCTGAAAATTCAGCTTTGCCATCACCCATCACGTATAACAGTTGTAAATTGTAATAATATTTCTCTTTTTTTACTTCAAATGTTTGTGATGTTGTGATTCAACTCAGACCAGGTTGGTTAGAACTCTTTATTGAAGACATTTTTGAAATCCCTGTGGAGAAAATAATGGTGGAGAACTTCTGGAACCAAGGCCACTGAAAAACTGTCCAGTCACTGTTGAGCTCTATTATGACAATGTTGGCTCTAAAAAAATCATGTATTTTAGAAAATATGTTTTGAGTTCATTTTTGGGTACCAAATTACCATTAGTTCTAGATTAGTGCTAGTCTTGTCTAATGAGAATGATGTACGTGTTTGTTAGTGTTGTATCGTTTTTGTGGTGGCGTAATTGGAGTTGCAGTGGTGTTTGGGCTGGATGCTGTGTAATTGGTGTGGTATGCAGTAATGTGGCAGCGTGAGTGCTTCCCCTCAGAGAGGAATGAGACAGAGTCTGCCGGGACATGCTGTAAACAGCCGCTCTGCATTTTCCTCCCATTCCCTCTATTCTTTCAGTAATTTCCACTTCTTCAACAGCCCCAGGCAATTGAAAAGCTAAGTTATTGCATACACCTTCATTAATTTTCCTCCTCGGTGACTTCTCCCTCCTCAGAGCTTTCCTTTGTCCTTAAATCACATTCTAGTCTATAAAGGAAAGTTAACAGTGCAACTTAGTTCATAAACATGTCAGAGAATGCAGCTCCTTAATTAATTTTGTATTCATCTCCTATAGAAATTGAATTAGAGCGTAAGGAATTTAATGGTACAGTACAATTATATTTATCTGGGATATTTTGTTTATTTTATTTTATCAACTTATTATTCATATATCTTTATGTTCCATCTTGTTAATAAATATCACTAAACATCACCAAACAAAATAAGCATGCGAGGGCATCAGCACTGGGTTGTCTTGTCCCGGGTGAACAGGTACGCTAACCTGCTAGATTTATCACTAGTCTTGTTACTTCCCCTTCCCGACATCCGTTTACTGCCGCCCCTTCACAAACTCCTCACTGACGAATTCAGGGTCGCTCCGAACCCTCCAGGCTTTACATAGCTGACAAGGTTTTGGTCTTTTAAACAGCTCACAACTTTCCAGAAAAGTGGGCTTGCATGGAACGTACAGTGGTGTAACAAAACAAAAAAAGATTCTTTTTCAGTTGTGATTTTACTTTTAATCTCTATTTTTCACCTCCCTTTGGGTATTTTTCTGTTTTATTTTTTAGCTGCCTCTGGAATACAGAGTTAAAAAGTTCTTGGCGCTACTAATAGAAGAAGGATCGTAAGTCCATTTCTCAGTTTGCTTCAAATGGATTTTTCCTCCTTTATCATGCTGTTTTTTTATTTTTATTAACATGTTGTTCATGTTGTTCTCCAGGTTGGGCTCTTCTAAATCTGGGGCAATATAGCCTCGGGAGTGCAGAAGACATACCAAGGCTATTTTGGTAGGAGTAACACACCAAGCTTTAATTTTCTCTGTCAGTGTTTCAGTGCAAAATGTGGAGATGCTTAAAGTGATACTTCACCTCTGGAAAGATGAATGTGTATTTAAAATGGGTCATTTATGTAGAAGGAATGTGAAATTATTTTTGAATTTGGAGCTTTCTAGACTGAGAAAAGCCAGAAAATTTATTTTTGGCTTATGTGGATGAAAGACAACTACTCCCAGAATGCACTTGCTTCACTGCCCTAGGAGGCCACGCCTAACGGTAACAGAGCGCAGTAGTTAAACAAGAAGTCTAGGCTACTAGTGAGTCTCCGTGATGAGTCTGCCCGTGATTCGGCTTTTGCGTTCTACAGTCGCCATTCATTATGTTTACTGTGGCGAGCAGGATGAGACTGAGGGCCGCGGGAGAACGGTGCGAGGCCGGTGGTGTGATTACTGATGAGCGACACCTGTGAGACGCACCGGCCTCGTATCTCTCATGGAGGAGCGGGAATTTTCTTAGCAACGTTAAAACGCACATCAACCGATCACTTGTTTAGCGTTCATGTAAACACTACATTCAGATTCACCAATCGGAATGAATTCAGTTAGATTGAAACAAAAGGTGTGCATGTAAACAATGAATGGCTACTGCAGAAAGCAAAAGCTGAATCCCTCGACGGCCGGACATGTCCGGGAAAAAGAGGATGGTAACCACTACTACTCCGCTTTCTCCACAGAACAAGAGCCTGCTAGCTTAGCTTCCAAAAAAAGATGGCTGACACTATGTGTACTTTCTGTGAGGGAGATCCCACCCTCTATGGGTGGGTTGAGAACATGCGGGACAGCCCCTACTACTGGCTGTAGTCTTTAGACTCTGATGACGAAAAATCCTCTGATGACGGAAAATGACGATTTTTTCGAGAACAAAAATATATAAATCTCTCGTCTCAGGGGGATATGAGGGTGGAAAGCACGTAATTCGAAAATACTACAGGTTTTCTACTAAGCTTAATGCTAAATCCTGAAGTATCCCTTTAAACATTGAAAAACATTATGTAACGTTATGCATTTGATTTCTGTAATCTGACCTTTTAAGTGAAACAGAATATTCAGAAATCAGTGGAACTTGTTTTTGTCTTTTTCTTTTGGAGTTTGGTTTGTAAAAAGTGACACATTGGTTAAATTAAAATTTCCCTCTCTGTACAAAAAGTTTCAGAGGTAGAAGACATTTGTGTTTTTTAATTAAAAATTGTTGAATTATTTATTTTTTAAAAACTACTGTTCAAAAGTTTGGGGTCAGTAAGATTCTCCTTTTGGTAAAAATAACATTTATAAAGTAACAAACGAGTTACATTTCAAGTAAATGTTGTTCTGAAATTTGTTCATCAAAGTATCATGAACAAAATTATCACAATTTTCACAAATAAATACTGTTTTCAACATTGATAATAATAAGAAATGTTTGTTTAGCCCCAAATCAGCATATTAGAAAGATTTCTGAAGGATCATGTGACACTGAAGACTGGAGTAATGATGCTGAAAATTCAGCTTTGATCACAGGAATATTTTTAATGTTTTAATGAGAATTAGAATGAGAATTACAGTTTTTTTCAATTAATATAATATTTCACAGTATTTATGTTTTTATGATCAATAAGCATGAGACTTCTTTTAAAAAAAAAAAGAAAAAAGAAAGAAATCGTATTGACCCCAAACTTGTGAATGGCATTGTATGTTTTATCACTGCAAAAAATTTTTTTTAATGATAAATAAAATAATATACATTGATGAATCATCCACAATGAGACCAAGGATGCTTTTTAAGGAAATCGGGTAAACAGCCATTTTTTTTTTATTTCATGTTGTCTTTGTTTTATCTTTTATCCATTAATAATATATGTGCACTTTTTCACAAGATTTCCTTTTTGTGTTTTTGTACCATGTCTTTCAGAAGCAGTTAAAGGAGTCAGGGAAACACTGGGTGCACTTGAGAGATGGAGAGAGTGCACCATATCTCTCTATCCCTCACTTTCCTTAAGTATAGTGTAATACACAGCACTGCCCCCTGTTCAACACTAGCTCCTCGATTCCATAGTGCATAGAGTCTCATGTTTGTACAGGAGTTTTGAAATAGCACATGCATGTATTGTATATGAAGACCCATAGGGTTTTTTTTGTATGTGTATATATATAAAATTTATCATATTTATGATATGTGTATTTACTGACAGGAACCATTCCTGTCAATGATGCCTTACTCCTAAAATTGTCCATTCTAGGACGTGTAAATTTAGCAATTCGCTGACCAAACCTCTGCTCACTTTTCCCTTTGTCATGAATGAACTCATTATCTTGAAACAGTCAGTGCCTTCCGATAACTATATTGAAATTCTCACTCCTGTGCCTTGGCATGCCAGTATATTGTTGTAGTTTGTTTATTGCTTTTATTGTTTTCGGACAAGAAGAGCAGTTGTTTTTTTAAGAAATGGAACTATTTGTCCTTCTTAAGTCACTCTGGACATTCCATGTCAGGAACATAGGAAAGGTCGCAGTCTCAGAGATGAAATACCCCTCGTTTCAGCCTTAAAAATTGTGTACAGGACGGAAACCTGTGACCTACCTCCCGTCTGCCAACTGTGCCGAGATACTTCACATTGGCCTTGAATTCTTCTCTTCTTTTGCATACACACATACTTTCTCTCTCTCGGAGCAATTAAGAAGAACATTATGACCCCATTATGATTTTACTGTTGATCTGTGAAAGTAATAATTGAACCACACCAAAAGGACTTGCTCTTTAAATTTAAATGAGTTTTGTATTCACTTTTGATCTTGGACTGCATGTCTACACACTAGTACTTGGAGCATGCTATATTGTTTTCATGGCATGTCTTTTTAAGGAACTAAATAATACATGTTGTTCCTAGAAAATTTAAATATAAATAACGTCTTCAATGATTCTCTAATTAAAATGTGGTTTTAAGATTGCAATAAATGACTCCCATTATTGTTGTTTTGCTTTTTTTTATTTTTAAGAAATGAATCACATTTGCTACCTTCTCACATTTAGTGTTTGGCATTTATAACTGTTTTTAACTCACTGGTGCTGTCAAAAATGACCGAAATATATATACAATTATTATTATTATTATTTTCAATGAAATGAATGTACTATATTTTAGTTCAATAATATTTTATTATTTAATATTTTGTATATATTTAATATATTGTAATATTTTATGGTACTAAATTGTATTAATGATCCATTTTTTACCTGTTAATCACTTTTTGAGCTTAGTCATAAATCTTGAATGCTTTGGACTAACTCTTTTTTTTTCACTTCAACAATAATCTGCCACGTGTCTTCTTTAAAAAAAGACCAAACTTTTAGAAGACATTTAAACTTTTAAAAGACCAAAAGTTTATTATTAAGAAAAATTTATAAAATTACTATTTTAAATTTTATATTAAATATATATATATTATTTTTACATGTTTTACTCTAAAACTGTGAGAAAATCAAAGCCATAAATCTAAACAAGTTGTGTTCTAAATTTGAGGTTGATATCTCAAAAAATGAGCTTTCAGTAAGATTTCGTTGGGCGCAGTACCAAACCATTTCCATAAGAAGAAATTCGTTTCCAAAGTCGTTTTTGAGCGCGAACAGGACCTTTTAACCCTTTTGAATCATGTCCATGATTTTTTGGTGTGTTCACATAGCAAGTGTCAAACTTTTACCACGTTTCGTACCATTCCGATGAGGTAAAAAATAAAATTAAATGACTGATCAGCACCAGAGGCCAGGTTAATAACAGTGTGACCCTTAAATTGTCCTGTGCATACAACACCAGGAGCCTACCGAATAATAATCATGACCAGGTAAAATATGTTTTTATTTCAGTCAATATCTGTATAGTGCATTGTGTCATGCTTTACTCTGTCATTTTGTTTGTAGTGGAGACACCAGAGGTCCTCCTGCAAACCTACAGGATGATGTCAGCGCTGGAATGACAGAGTAGATGCAGACATGGAGGTCAGATGATTGTGATCTGGTAGATCGAACCCTTTATTTAGCTGCGTGCCGGTGTTGCACAGTATTTTTATTTGTATGCCACTATGGAGAAAATCATTGGTTGTTAAAAGTGTCGTTATCCGCATTGCATATTAAAGGAGGCTACATATAGCACAATAAATCAATTGTGCTAGAGTCAATCTTGTATTAAAAAGCAAAATCATGAGACTGTTTTGTTCTTCAAATATATAATCTTAGTTCAGTCATACAGATATATACATTGTGTAATAAATAATATTTATAAAAACATAACATTTTCAGATTATAAAATAAAAAGGGAATGATGAACTTTTAAAGGCTTTGTACAAAACTTTGGATATAGCGGAAGGAGAAATGGAAAAGGGAGCGTAGATGTGACCGGTGAGAGAGGGCTCCTCAAGGATTGGTGTGGATGTGAAGTAGCATTGCGTAGTTGAACTTAATTAACAGGAAGCGTATGGGACTGTCAGAACATGTCGTATGGAAACCTCCTCAAGTCTGTTTCAGCTTTGTGAAGACAGTCTTTCCTCCATTTATCTCAAACTCAAACCCACACACAGCAGTCCTCCACTTCCAACACGCTCTCATGGCGATTCACAGCTATTTTACATTTTGGCCAATTGGTGGCTATTTCGTATAAACTTGTACGATCTTCTTACGTTTTCGTAGGATCCTCTTGCGCCCCGGTTAGGTTTAGGGATGGACCTTCATGCTTGCTTTTGTCCAATTTTAAAAAAATCAAATTCACAATGTACGAATTCATACGAAATCGCCACATAGTAAAATCTCATGAGATCGGGTTGCCACTTCCCTCCTTTATTCACCCCCTTATTTCTTTCCTTAACTATCCTCCTCCTGTTCACTTGTTCTCCTTCCTCTAAGCAAACTTCTCGCCAGGGAAGTGTTGAAACGGTGCCTTCACAGTCATATACGAGGAGGAGCTTTATCAAAAAGAATATGTTAAAAATAATCGTCATAATCTCTAGGATTAGTATACTCATTAGTAGTTTTGTAAGTGCAAATTTTACTGGTCGGGTGCACGTGAGCCCAGTGCGTGTCATGCATTTCACCAGCTGTCATGCACTCATCCAGAGGAGTTACCAATGACTTTGCATGTACATGTTCTGCAAAATAGCCTACTGAAATTTTAAAGGGACCCACAATGCCTTTTCCCATTTGCACCGCCCACAGCATTCTACGCTAATTTATCGATTGCATCCCTCCAAACTGCTGTATAAAGCAAATTAACAGGAGGTTTTTTATGTAGCAAACAGCAATATGTTCCACGTGTTGAACATGTATAATTATAGGGAATGTGGTAGTAGTGTTTAATATGTCCTTGGATGAGGAAACCTTATTAGAGACCATGAGGGAAAACATGAGCGATGCATTGGATTCAGTAGTATAGCAGGGCGCATTTCGAGACCCAGCGTTCAGTAGTTTTTCGTCGTCCTCCCTCCCTCCCTCTCTCCCATCCTCTTGTTCTTTCATGCGGGCCTAGTGTCATTGGTTGTAGGTGAACATATCCCGTTTCGGCCCCTGGGCAGTAGGCTGCGATGATCAGAGAGATGGTGTTACAGATAAAGAAGACTGAATGATAACAAGGCATTTTGTTCTTTTGCAGAAGTAATGCGTGCCACAAAAAAAAAAAAGTGAGAGGAATGGCAGTAGTAAGCATGATGCTCACGTTGGGCATCTTTTGGGGTGTGTAGATTAAAAAGGGCACATTAGTAAAGAGTTCTACCACAAAAGTGCCACTATCATGTGTGTGTTCTCAGTCTCTCCCTCTCCTTCTCTTGCTTTCTGTCCTTTAATGTCCACTAGTCCCTTTCTTCCTCCACCTGCTGCTCTTATTTACACGTGTGCACGTCGTAGACCCTCACACACTCCTGGCAGCTGACGTAGCAGCACCAGTGGAAGATGCAGTGGCATTTCTCCTTACGCTTTTCTGTCCGTGTGTTATGGCCACGGCCGCAGCACAGCAAGTCGCAGCCCTCAATGCCGTGCGACGACACGTTGCAGACGCGGTCACGAGTACCAAACGAACCAGTCTCTGGGTTTGGCTCGCAGAAGTTGGGAGATCCCTCGTAGTACACCAGGTCTCGCTCGGTGGGGTGTTTGAAGAAGGCGTATTTGGCGCGTAGTGTTTCCACCCAGCCTCTGGACTCCCGGTGTTTCTCCACCACCATCTCGGAGGCGCTGTCGTACTTGTCTTTCAGGTAGTCCCCCAACAGCCGGAAGTCAGGCTGCGCCCACCAGCAGGTCTTCACTTCACAGCTGCCTGACAGTCCGTGGCACTTACAGCGAAGGTGCATGTTTTCCAGGATGGTCTGGGAAAGAGGAAACATTGGAAATTTGGTATTAGTTTTAGTTATCTATCAAGGACCATTTAAAATGATTGCGGTTGTGCCACTTAAAAATAAAGAATAAATAGACAATTTAATCGACTTTAGTTAAACACCATTAAATTATTTATAAAAAAATGTAAACTACTTAAACATTTTAAAAAATCTAACTTAATTCACATGTTAAATTGCAGTTAAATAAAACATTCGTTCATTAAGCATTAGTTAACTACATTCGTTAATATGAACTAATAATTAACTGCACTTGTACAGCATTTATTAATCTTTGTTAATGTTAATTTCAACATTTACTAATACGTTATTAAAATCAAATGTTGTATTTAGGCATCTTTACACAGAAAAATTGGCACAGAAACCAAATCTGAAGCGGCATACAATAATCACAATAAATAAAATAATTTGTTAACATTACTTAAAGGTGCATTGCGCAACTTTTCATGTTAAAAATACCTGTTTTTCTATCCTGTACATGCTTAAAGAACTGCCTGATGGGCTGAATGAGCCCTTCTCTGCTCACTGAGATTGCCTCTATAATCCTGGACAATAAAATATATAAGAGGGATTCGGGCTCGAATTTGAGACTGGGCGTGACGTCATGCGCGTTCACGCTCACCAGGCTATGTCTCGCAGGTTTGTGTATAAGCCGCCATTCTCCGCATCAGCGAAGACAACTCGTGCGTCAAAGGTAGAAGATGGATTCAAAGAGACCGGCTTGTAGTCCATTCCAAACCCCAACGCAAACTCCACGTAAAGTAAAGAAAAGAAAAATTTTGTCTAGTGCCACCACTCTGGTTGCAGTTTCGCTTGTCGCCAGAGGGGGCGTAGTTCTGCAAAAACTCAGAGACTTGCGTTTTGCACCTTTAATGCACTGTGAAGTAACCAACGCATTCTCATCCCAAGGCGTAATATTCTGACACTTTGACAAAGCGTCTATATCGAACGCGCATGGCACCCTTTAGCGTCAATATAACACGCAGAGAGATGGGTAGGTTTAGGTATGGTGTAGGGTTAGGGTTAGACCGCTAGGAGGCGCCTTCTGACCCATATATTTCGGCGTCTCATATTGACGCTAAAGGGTGCCATGCGCGTTCGATATAGACGCTTTGGCAAAAGCGTCATTATATTACGCCTTGGGATGAGAACGGGCTGGTGAAGTAACATGAACAAACAATGAACAGCTGTATTTTTATTATCTAACGTTAACAAAGATCAGCAAATACAGTAACACATGTAGGCCTTTTGCTTATTGTTAGGTCATGTTAATTAATAGATTAACTGATGTTAACAAATTAAATTTATTGTAAAGTGTTACCAATAAAACAAAATGAATACATCTTTTTTAAATGCATTTGCCAATTGATTTTCTTTCCTTTTCTGACGGATGCCTTTCTTTAGCCATTTACCAATCATGTTTAAAACATGGCATTGGAAAGTTCACTCACTGCAGCAACCAATGAACGGTTCCTAACCACATTTAGTCTGAAACGTTGCTTATTGTTTAATTGTATAAAAGCTTTCCTGTAGCTCAAACAGTGGAGCGTTGGCGCTTGCAATGCCAAGGACATGGGTTCGATTCCCAGGGAAAGCTAGAACTGATAAGAATGTAAATGTGTACCTTGAAATGCAACGTAAGTCACTTTGGATAAAAGCGTCTGCCAAATACATAAATGTAAATGTAAAAGCAGTATCACAATTCCAGTCATCACTCTGATCTGTATTTAACTTCTGGCCTACAGTTGAACAGCAATCTTCATCATGTGATATTGTTTGATTATTGCCCGTATTATCGCCCTGCCCGTTCTAAATCAAGTCTCCAACAACCTGGACTGCAAGTTCTTCTGGAAGCTCTCAGGCCACAGGTTGTTGTTCAGGTGCTGAGCGTGCAGACAGGTCCTTGCAGTTCTCGTCTAATTCTCTTCTGAAGTCCCGCTTAATGGAGTATGCCATCGGCACTATACCTCTTTGTTTTGGTTTGTTTGCCTTAATTTGCCCGCTATATTTAGCTGCAGAATTCCCCAGCTGCGGTGGAAGGCAGGTGTTTGCAGGTCCCTGGGGGTCTAGTTGGGGCCGCTGACATCATGTCCCGAACTCTTTGGGCCCTGAGCGGGTCCCTCAGGCTGCGTGGAAACAATGGAGTATGCGAGGGTCCTGACAGGGCTGACTGTCTCAGTGCCTGCTCCTGTGGTCCCTCGCTGATCAAAGCGGCGGCCTGTTGCAGTGTGGTCTCGCCTATTGCCCCTTAAGCACCTTTAACGCGAAAGACTCCAATTCTGAGTCATGACAGCAGCAGTGACGGGCTAAACCCTGAACCCCAGTGTTATTCTTCCCTCCCTGCCTTCTTCAAACCACCAACTGAGTTTACACCTCTGTCACGGATTCAGTACAGATGCAAGTTATGAGAGGCATGAAAGGATAAGAGAGGTAATTATCCGGTAATTTCTCATGAAAATACCAGTTTTAAAGTTGAAAGTCTCCCGGAAAAGGGATCAGGAGATATTTGACAGATCTGCGGTGCATTAACACCTTTGTGAACCGCGGGGTAAGACCCACCCAGGAGTGGCACAAGTACAGCTTTGTTCTTTGTTTGGTTATCATGAACCTGATGGCTTAAAGGTGAAGTGTGTAATTTCTGTGGCACGTACTACCGGAATCACAATCAGTTTCAATGGCCTGACTGACACAAAAACAACATTTTGCTCAGCCAATCATGTGAGTTTGGGGCGGAACTACCTGTTTGTCCAAGCAGTGACAAATGGAGTATTTGAAAGCAGTCATTATTTAGCATTTCTGTTTGGAGTGGCGCACAAATTACACACTTCACCTAAAGTGACTTCACAAATATGGTGTGTATTCTCAGCTTATCTCTTTTCACATTACATATGTCACCCTTCGGCATGTTAACAGCAGACACAATATTGAATTTCAAAAGGGTAATGATGATATCCAGTGGTACTAAGCAGAGGGAGATATAAGGATACCCAAGTAAAGAAATGCACAATATGGCTATAAGTATGTGGACACCTAAACGTCATCTTGGAATAAATTGGGGTCAAAGTCATTAATTAGAAGAGGCTGTCAGCATACTTTTGGTCATGTGATGGATTTCTCAATGCTGTTTTCAACATTACATCCATGACACTTGCAATCCTGACTACAAGGTACACTACTGTTCAAAAGTTGGGGTCAGTTTCTAATGTTATTGAAAGAAGTCTCACCAATGCTGCATTTATTATTTATTATTTTCACTTAACACAGCAGCCATTTTTACAGTATATGATCACGCTCTCATTTATTCAAGTGCAAGATGCAAACAACACGTGCACACAGTAAGCCGCATCAGAAAAATCTGAACCAGCCTGGCTGGAAAAATCCTTAGCGTTTAGCCTTGTTATATCAAATGTACAGTTATTTTTTTAAAGCCTATTCAATGTTAAAAATGATGGCTTTCAATTATACTTTAATGATGAATAGCTGTAATTAATGGTTAAAATGGAGGGGGAAAACCATTGAATAATGACACCAGTAGCAGTATTGATATCAGTGATACTGGCCTTCATTGATATAGTACTTAGTAAAAAAGATGCCATTAACCACATTATAATACATCATCTTTATGTTTCTTCTACAGTAATTTAGAGATTCAATGTGAAATTATTAAACTCTAAAATTTAATTAAAATGTTTTATGTTAGGTATGATTAATCATGTTTAATTACAGAAAAATGTGTGGTTATTTATTTTTTAGTTGATTGACAGCACTAATTTTAATATTTCAAATGTAATTTATTCTTGGTATGGCAGAGAGCAATTTTCAGCATCATAGTCTTCAGTAACATGATCCTTCAGAAATCATTCTAATATGCAGATTTAGTGCTCAAGAAACATTTCTTATTATTATCAATGTTGAAAACAGGTACATTTATACATTTCTTTCCAGTTGTTTTTATGAAAACAAACCCAGCATTTTGTAACAGAAATGTCTTCAATGTAACATTTGATTAGTTTAATGCATTATTGCTGATTAAAAAGTATTGTGTACATATGGAATTATTCATATAAAATCAACATTATTTTAAAGGAATTAGAATGATCATGTGTCTCTTACCATCCGTCCTGCCTCATTGTTGTGCCTGTTCATGGCACTCCGGGCATCTGGTCGGTTCTCACGAGCGTCTGCAAACTCTCGAGACACCAGAACCCCAAACTCAGCATCCTCACTGCAACCACCCCACTTCCATCCCTCTCCCGGCGGGCCTTTATGATGGGAGTCACAGCCGCACATTGTGGAGGTCCCCTCTGCACACGAACGGGTCACTGCAAACGCCACTCCAGCTGAGGCAATCGCATGAACAAATGCAGATTCTCTTGTGGCTTGAGAGAAGAAAGAAGTAAGAGAAGAAAGTGATTTTCTTTGATGACATTTGTGTAAACATTTCTTTATGTTCCTATGACTGTTATATGTCTGTCAGAAGAACCTGGAAAACTTATGTGTCCTGCTCCAAAACCTAGTGAGCTACTTCTGCAAAGACTGTTCTGAAAGGTAGGCAACTTAATTATGTTGCCCTTTAAAGGGATGGTTGACCAAAAAGGAAAATTCTATCGTTATTTATTTCCCCTGATGTTATTCCAAAGCTTTGACTTTATTCTGTGGACCATAGAGACGATATTTTGAGAGAAGGTATCACTGATACGGGCAACTAGAGCACAGAGAATTTACAGTATTCTATTACAATAGTGCTCTTATTATAATGTTATGTATATTTCAGATTGGCGCTGCACATCTTGCACTTTACTGTATTTTCATTATCAAAATGATTACGAGCATTGCGCGCTTTAAACGCCATAGTTTCACTTTAGTTCTACGGTCTGGACTCTGGATGGCATGCTGTCCTAACACTAACCATCAGACCTCAGGTACCACCCAAAAATGCTGCAAAATTGAGTTTTTTCAAGTCAGGCCGATCATCGTTTTCATGATTGATCGTCGCTGTCACGTTCGAGTACTTGAGTAATCAAGATCATCAATGGATACTTCTCTACAGGACAAATTGCCTTTCGAGGACAATAAAGTTGCAATTCTGATGGCACATGGAGTTGCTGCATATCGAGAGCATTCCAAATCAGTAATTTATGAGGTTCCACAACAGTTAGGATGCTGCCCTAGAAGTTGTGTATAGTTAGACAGCGGGACAGCTCACTCCCTTATGGAACTGAGCTATAGTCTATCCTGAGGCTCTTGTAAAAGGTTTGAAGGAGATCCCTGCTTCTTTAACTGGTGCCCTCCCAAAAGTCTCTCATCTATCTGTGGTGTGTCTTCAGGGCATGGATCATTTTCTGTGATGAGCTCTGGAATATATTGACGAGGTGTTTGAGTGGTGTGCTGTAAACGTCTCTGACAGCACCGGAACGATTGTTGATCATGTTACTTGTGGCTAATGCAGCCCGAGGTTGCGCTGACGTTGTGTCATCTCAAAGGTGTGCTGGTTTCTCTCTGGATAATGTTTCAGGTGCCCCCCCCCCCCCCAATCTCCCACCAGTCCGAGCCCCGCTGCCACGTGTGTGAAAGCCAGCAATAAGTCTTCGTGTTTGGTTTCTGAAGGCATGTGCTGAGAGATAGAGTTACGCCCCCTTTGAATGTAACAGCTTATTATGTAACCAGACACCATCATTTCATAATCGCAGCACACTTACTGTGGCTCACCAGTTCTCTTGGTCCCCACAGGAAAAACTGCAGCTCAACCAAACCCAATACAACTTTATCACCCCAAACATTTAAGTGCCCCTAATGACAGTGGTTCTCAGACCAAGTTTGTCAGGGATCAGTAAGGCCTATAATGGTGTAAGATTATCTAAAGGAGCGCCCACACACATGGAATATGCTGTAATGTGGATAATGTGAATTTGTGACTAAACATGTTATGTTTAGATGATAGTTGTCATGGTAACGCGTGTTATCGTTTTAGTACATTAATTTTGTCCAACAGTCCTACTGAGGACAATGTATTTTGTGCTTTCAACTGATTATAAAAATCAGCGAGGCTTAAAACAAGATTGAACACCACTGACTGTAAATGTGTGGACAAAAAAGACTTTTTTTCAAAATACCTTGTTTTACAGTAGAAAAAAGTCGTGTTTCAAATGACGTGAGGGTGAGTTAATGATGACAGAATGTTATTTTTTGCGTGACCTATTCTTTTAAATCCATAATACACTGCCATGAGCTATGTTCAATGACAGGCGGAACTGCGCAGCCGAAGCATGGCAGTTGTTCAGTGTTTGGATGTACAAATGAACACAAAGGTATTTAGTTCCTTCATCCGAGCCTCTGAAGAAAAAATGGGTTAATAATTTTATATTCTCTGGAAATGTCCAAACATTTCACCGACGAGACTGTTTCCTCAACTTGGGGCAATACAGAGCTGGCCTGTACGGCTGAAAATAAATCGATCGAGCTACCAAGCAACACTTTCTTATGTGTAATTGTTCAAGTTCAGACAGGTAATCTTTCTCTCAAAATCGTTCAATACTGTATTTACATCATCGGGTTTGCATTGGTGAAAGCATTAGAGAGAGTGCAGAAACCGCGTTGCAATGATAAGATCTTTATTCTCACGATCAACACACTGTCATCTGTTTGCTCAATGCTCATCACGGCAACATTTTATGTGATGGGAATAGATCTAAATACTTTAAAAACATCTCACGATTCGTTAATCTCGATAGCTGTAATAGTAAAAACGCATTCTATCTGTAGTAAAAGTATTCGAGAGAATTTCACATGTAATACGTAGCTATTTCATATGCAAGCATGTCAGCCAATCACAGCAGAGGCCGGTTACACACAGCAGACACGCCCCTCCAAACAGAGCGTTTGGGCTCAGGGCTAAAATCAGGCTAGGAAAAATGCCTTTTATTTCTAAATTATGACTATTTTTGATCTAAAAAACATACTAACATTATAAGGGCAACCCAGAAAACATTATACAATAAAAATAAAAACCATTCTAGGGCACCTTTAATCTCTTATTATGTTCTATGATAGTTAGGACGCTGTCTTAGAAGGAAGTTGCCTATGTAGACAGTAGTGCGGCAGCTTAGTTTTCTGATTTCTTGTCAGTGTTTGCTAGCTTTGATATTGTATACCCAAGTATATATATTATAGTATATTCATATAGTAGCAGAAAAATTATTCATAAAACAGTTTGAGAAAAGTACCCAGATACCCTAATTCTGAGATTCTGAAGTGCACATCCACTGGACACTTTACTATCATGAGGCCACGGGAAAGGAGATGTGAATGCCAGTGAAGTGGCGCAGCTTACACAAGTCACATGACGAAGCCAACATGTGGATGCAGCTTGTCTGAATTTCGTTCATACTACACATTCATTCATATATAGAAAACTTATTTTTTAAACCGTTTCAAAGTTCGTTCCTCTTACTCAGTATGTGATTTCGGACACACTACTGTACTGTATATGCTAGTATGCTCCTGAAAATTAACAAAATCAGTATTTAGCCGATATACACATTTCAAATGTTGTTTTTCTCTTCCAGAAAAATATTGATGACTCATCCTACACCACAGATTTTTGTCCAATCAGGTCTCTCCCTCAAGAATGAGAATGTCCCTGATTTGCAAGTAGCAAATTATGGTTCATGACTGTGACGTAACTAAAGCCGTAGGCTACTGAGGCCAATCCCTTTGAATATGTCCCACGCAATCTTCCTGTTTCAACAGGAAATGCATGAACACAGGACAGAAAACTGTGTTCATCAAGCAATTTCACAGGGTCTTTAAGACATTATGAATGTCCGTTGATGTCTAGCTGTTTCTCATGAATTTGCAGACTCATCTCACCCCTGGTATTCTTGTTTTATTCTTGCAGGAAGTTCATGTCCGCACACATAGACAAACAGTCCTTTTTAATAAAGGTTGTGTTTGGGCGCGCACCTCTCTGGGTTTGCTGCCAGAAGGAGGCCCAGTTGGTTCTGGCAGGCCCAGCTGGGTTCACCACAACAGAGAACTGTGAGCTCTGGGCCCCAGGAGCCCTGGCCAAGGGCCAAGAAGAGCGCAGCTCCCGCTACCTGCTGGGTCCATGAATCCGCCTTTGTCTCTGTGTTGTCACACCGTATTACCCACACAAAAGGGCCCAGCACCCCGCACCCCGCACCCCATAGCCCAGTTCAGCGCTGCCCAGAGCAGGGCCTGGCATTCCCAAAAAGGAGCTACCCCCCCCACCACCTCCTGTGACACACATACACAAAACACACATACATCTCATACCAGCCACTATGCCAACATATTCCAAAGCATTTAAAAAATCCAGTTAGGACCCATCAGGCCAATCCGGATGCAGACAGAGACCCTACTTCCTTATCTTCACCTCATACTGTCCATCTTCATCCTCTCCTTATCCCCCTCTTGAGTTCCCCCTGCCTTCCACCTCTCTCTTCCTCCATGATGGGGAAGGATGGGAGATTCCCTTTCAGCCTGCTTTCATGACACAGTCAAAAGGGCGTGTGAATGGGGCGTCCGTGGGAGCCGGGCGGTAAGAGGCACACAGGGATGGCTCATACTGGCCTTCATGCACAGTAGGGGTCGAAGTGAACCCTCTAGCCCTTTTCTATTGCTTGTAATCTCATTTGGCCTCCCTTCTCTTTTTCTCTCTCTCTGTCTCTCCTTCACATACTGCCTGTTCCTGCTCAGGTCCTGCACTTCGGATAACTGCTTTAGCATCTTAACCATCCAGAATGTATGTGATTTTGTGTGGGAGAGATCCATTTAGCATCCTTTCTGTCACGACTGGGAATCGATGTTCTCATTTAGGAAATGATTTGAGTAAAGTTACTCTTGTCCCCTTCACCTCAATTTTTCAGAACCATTCACATCTAGAGTATCAGAGAAATTCTGGGAAAACCACACATATGTAATGTCAATTAAATGTTTATTGCAAGATGTGAATGGAAATTGAAAATATTACACATTCTACATGGCATTCTACATCTTAAAGAGCTGTGAAACCGCTTGAGCAGTTTTATTTCCTGTTTTGACATTTTTCTATAGAAACAGCAAGTTTAGGCGGGACATATTGAAGGAAGTGTTCGTTTTTATGCAGGCTTATGTTTAGTTTTTTAAGTGTACATGACAACGATATGCTTAAAATTGAGACGTTTTTCTTTTGAGTTTTCCGCATACAGACGACACCATTTTCAAAACGATCCCCATTTACACTGATCCGCGAAAATAACTAAAAACACTGTATTCTGCTGCCAGGCCATAGATGGTGATGAAACGCTCTAGACTGAAGATGTAATACGCATGTGCATGATGTCATCGTCTTCAGAGATTCGTGTTTTTGTTGTTTACACGGAGACCATTTAAAAAAAATAGCATGCACTTTGAAAACCTGTTTTCAAAAGTTTGCCTTTTCAGGCAAACAAAACACCATTCACGGCCAAATGAACGGCCAAAATGCATAAACAGTTTTACGTTTTTAGTTGAAAGCGGTGTTGTTTAAACAGCCCCTTGAAACAGTCTATTGAATATTTCATCATAGCATAATTATTGATGTTTGTCCGTTGTATTTCCACTGAAGTGGCAATGACCAAAAAAAAAAAAAAAAAAAACATGACACACTAAACTTTATATTTGGGACTAAACATTTTGAAAAATGCATAAACATTTATTAATTTGATTATCTCAAAACATATAAGGGAAAAATAACCAGTGAAAATCTTAGCTAGCATATCACGACTTTTAACAAGCTAAGCTAATAACACAGCGTTGAATTATGAAGCGTGTAATGAAAACGGTTTGTTACATATTCTGACTGCATGTTCCTCTATGATTTTGTTTTATTGTCTGTGTAGTTGTAAATTGTACAGTTGAGCAACTAATTAACCCGCTAAAGCAGTTCAGCTCTTTCAACTAAAGTAGAGTAATCCTCTATGGTAACACTTTAGTTTAGGGTCCAATTCTCACTATTAAGTTAACTAGTTGCTTTTTAGCATGTATATTACTAGAATATTGGCTGTTTATTAGTACTTATAAAGCACATATTAATGCCTTATTCTGCATGATCATATTCTACATCCCTCAATCCTACCTAATACCTGAACTGAACAACTATTACTAACTATTAATAAGCAGTAATAAGCAAAAGTCATAGTTAATAGTTAGTTAATAGTGAGAATTGGACCCTAAACTAAAGTGTGACCTCCTTGATTTACGATTATCACATTATTAAAAAATAATAATAATTAAGCCTAATAATGTCTTGCAGTTTTACTTGTCTTCAATAATCATATTTTCAATAATAATAGTTTTAATTGAAATAGACAAATTCAATTATCATCATGATTTTTAAATAGTTCACTTGCCACTAAACCATGATTTGCTACTAGCCTGCTGCAACTTTTAGAAGTGCACTACTAGGATATGGTTGACCTCCTAGCAGACTAAAAGCAGTTGTGGTATGTAGAAAATGATGTTATGACAATTTAAATACTAACTAGACTGATGTGTGCTGTTAACCCATACCTTTATCAAGTACTGGTCCAAATATGGCTAGATTGTCCTTGATAGTGGTGCAGTTCCACCTGCGGCCACGGAACTGGTGCTGACATTCCTGGATTCCCAGTTTGACTCCCTCTGCTACACTGGGCATGATCTCAATGTAATTGCGGCAGAAGCGCAGCTGTTTTGGCACCAAGCCAGGTATGGAGCCACACAGGATGGGTTGTGATCCTATGGATGAGTACTGCTGCCCAAGGGCCAGGGACCTGAAACGAAAGTGTGAAGATTAGACCCACATCTGGACACAAATCTAATTCTTATATTGGAGGAAAGTTGTTCAGAGCTATTGCGTAATCTAATCTTTTACTTAATGTGTATTTTTTTCACCGTTATTATGGTTTGCATGTTAGTTTAATATTATATGTAGATTGAATGTTAGTGTTGGAAAGTAGTGATCTAGCCAGTTATTATAGTTATTATACCATCTCATAGATGATCAGTTATATCCCCAGCAAGAGGATTTTTTCTGTTTGTGGAAAATCGTGAAAGCTTAGAATATTTATGTTTTTGCCGATCCAGTTTTTTAACCCAAATCCTTTTTGTGTGTGTGTCTGTGTCATTTGATATTTGGCTGTTGTTAGCGTATTCATGTGTGTGGTTGTGTGCAGTAGCTGAGCTGACAGCAGATTCCTTAGAGATTTCCTTCTGCTCCAAACAGTGAGTAGCTCAACGGTTTCACAAACACTTCATAGAAACAGCCCCAATCTATTAGTTATTCCAGATACGATTGTACTTTCACATTGAATATTAATTTTATTGCAGTCTTTCTCTGTCTAAAATAAGAATGAAATCACACAATTGTGATTACCTCCCTGTTTTAACGAGCATACGGTAACAAATTTTTTTGATGGTAACTTTGCAACTACATGTCAACTAACTCTCATTAGAGTATTAGACATATGCGCTATATCTGCTAACTCTTTATTGTGATGATCCTCCAACAGACATTCTACTGACTATAAGTAACTTTGCAACTACACTTATTCTAACCCTAACCCGGTCTACTAATACTCTAATAACACTCTAATGAGAGTTATAGACATGTAGGTTAAACGTTACTTATAATCAACAGAATGTGTTAAAAAGACCATCAAAATAGAGTGAAACCGCTTACTTTAATAATAGGTGTAACCCTTACTCTCCTTTAGCACTGTTGCTGATCAACACATTTTTACATTTTGTGTGTGTGTGTGATCTGTCTGTTCCATAACATATGCAGAACACACACGCTCTGACTGGAGCTGTAATAAGTCAAATATTCAGTGTTGTAAATCCTGTCAGTGTCTGGAAAAGATTCAGTTGTACAGCAGAGGAATCTATTAGCAGTTCAATCCTCATTTTCTCACAGACAATGCTATAAAACATATCTGCATGAACCTCTGAACCCAATGACTCCTTATCTGTTAATGTCACATTTTGTAAAGATCATTTAAAATTGTATAATACAAAAGTTCAGACTATAAATTCTGATTGGATGAGCCAATGTCATTCTTTACTGCCCCAAGTACCTGCCAACTGTAATAGGTCTGGATAATGAACTATATTACTATGCAGAAGAATGGTTTAATCTGATTGTTAGTAAATCAAAATTTGAACAGACGTCATTATCATATTGCTGTGGCCACCAATGTATAAAACAGCATGCCGTTTGAGGCCCCTCATGATTAAAGTAATAAAACGGAAGTAGCGATCTTTTTTTCATATTGAGACATAGCCTACATCTGAGTGACACAGATTACCAAAAAAGAAAAAATATAGGGTTCTATGCATTGGTCGTTGGTTAGATGGAAGCAGGTCTTAATTTGCAGTTGATTTTAAGAAACGGCCAGGTTTATTTAGTCAAAATGATTGAACAAGTCTGCTTCACTGGAAGGTCGGATTTGACATTTCGATTACGAATTGTGAGGTAAAAAAATCATTAAAAGAACCCAATAAAAGATCTCTACACTGCCAAATATATATTTTTAGTTCTTTTTTTCAGACCCTGTGAATATAAGCAGCTGCCTTGAGTGCGCAAAGACAGTACTCCATGCTTTTCTGATGAGATATGCTGCCTGACAGCGCTGGCATAGACGCTGTCTTGTGGGCCAAAGGTTTATCTGGTTCCCCCTTCAGGCCACTGGAGGATCACACCTATTAGAGATCAGCCGCTCACGATGACCTCAGGCCCCCCGCGGGGTGCAACCCTATCACAGAACCAATCTCTCTGACAGATGAGTGTACTGCTGCACCCCTCACACACAAAAGCCCCAGCATTGAAGTCAGAAGAGAAAAATCCCCCTCAGAGGCTTCTCTTTTGCTCTCCTCCCTCGCTCCAGTCGTACATTCCCTCTGTTTGATGTTGTGTGAAACCGTGTACACAGAGCTGGGAGATGTTAACGGGCTGCCATGAATCAGAGGAGGTGTGAGAGGTGAGTCTTTGTATCAGGGGAGCCGAGAGTCTTATGTTAAGATAACTTGCGTTGTCTCGCTGCCTTTGATGCATCACATGGGTGCGTCACGGCACCGTCAACTTTGTCATGGAGTTGACGTCATAACGCTGATGTTTGTGTCCGTAGGTGTGAAAGTGGAAGTGTTTAAAACAGCTGCACAGGTAAAAATTGGATGTCTCTCTGTTATATAATATTCCATACCACCGTAATCTATGGTAAATTTGTCAAACACATCCCTTAAAGCAATGGTTCTCAGACTTTTTTTTGTCCATTGTCCAACCCAATATTCAAAGGCTCCACATAGTCTAAGATATTTCTGCCAGTATTTCTGCTGTAGTCATAACAGCACTGCTTGCAATGCCATAAACTGGGAATGTTGATATACTAAATTAATTAAAGAAGATTCAAGAATAATTCAGTCAGTAAATACAATAGTTATTGAGGGGGAAAAAAGACCTGACATTTTTTTCTTGAAACTTATTTAAATATATTAAATATATATTAAATACAATTCTTCTATGTTTCATGTGTTTTTAGGAGTTTAATTTGATTGATTTTTTTATATAATTAAATATTTTTTTAATGAGGCCCCCCAATGGGCCCCGAACCCCTAGCTGAGAATCTAGAAAGGGATCATTTTCCCCAAAAAGAAACTTGTCATCATTTACTCACCCTCATGTTATTCTAAACCTTTATGACTCTTTTCTGGGACACAAAATATGTTTTTGTCCACACAATGAAAGTCAATTAGGCAATAGGGTCCAAAACCCCATTGACTTTCATTGAATGGACAAAAAAACAACAATGAGACTTTAAAAAAGTGTTTATTTCTTAAGTTTTTCACTTAAGAAAGATAGTCATACTGGATTGGAATGACATGAGTGTGAGTAAATGATGACAAAATTTGCGAATTTTCACTTAAAGGAAGAGCATTGAATCTAGTACGTTTTTCTTTGCCTGTATTTATACTGTATTTGTAAACTCCACTGTTTTCCATCCAAGAAGCCATGGTTACAGTATGACATTTTTACAGTATGTCATTCATTTACTCCACCATGTATTATTCCTATCAGTTTAGATTATTATTTTGTAAGTGTCTGACAGAAACTCCAACCCTTTACATAGGAACTTACTGGAAGCAGAGCCTGTTTTCTGCTATGTTTGCTGAGTGAGTAAGTGGCATAATTACACATTTGCTTGCAGTGTAACTGTCCATTAATCTCTCACCCATGTGGATGATTAGTGTGTTGGTGTGTGTGTGTGCGTGTGCGTGTTGTGCTGAATGGGGGATCAGTCTTTCTCGGGCCGTCTGCAGTGTATGTATCAGGTAGACTCCTAATTAGATGTGGATGTGTTTGGTTTAGTTAATTACTAAACCGCATGCTTTGATACAGACCCGAGCGTGCTTACATCGCATGCTTCAAGTCCTTAGTGATCTGTGGTTTGTTTGTTTGGGATGTGGACCATTGACTCTGAAGTGGATGAGAAGAAGAACGCGTCAATGTGGAGGGATCGTTATGCTTAAATGCACACCAAAACCGTTTTGAGGAAAGAAGGGTGTGGCGACACAACCGAGTGGGGAATACAAACATTGGGTTGATATGAGTTGCTAATTTGTCTGCTGGAATCTGCTACTGCAAGGAGACACAGTGAAGCTTTAGAGTCTAGCAGGTGCTTGTTTGAGCAGGTTTAGGGCCTCCTCTAGCCTTCAGGTGTTCTCGCTCACTTTCCGTGCTGCTGGGTGGGTGGTGACTGCAGCGCAAGATGAAAATAATGACGCAAGCATTAATGAGCCATTGCAAATCACAGCTACAAGGATTATAAAGTGAGGGAATTCCTCGTTACACAAAACAGAGAAATGTTCTTTTGTCATTGGCTGTCATTGGCTAAAGATTAAAGGGATACCCACCCAAACATTGAGTCAGTGTTGTGAAAGTCAATTAAGACGGGGGTTGTCATAATAATAATTAATATAGTTTTTACATTTAATTTAGGGTTTTATTCACATATAAAGACAAAAAAGCATAAAAATAAGACCCATTGTACTTCATTAAAGGATTAGTTCACTTCAGAATTAAAATTGCCCCCCACGTCATCCAAGATGTTCATGTCTTTCTCTCTTCAGTCGAAAAGAAATTAAGGTTTTTGAGCAAAACAGTATATATATATATATATATATATATACACTTTTTAACCACAATTGCTCGTCTTGCACTAGCACTGCGATGCACCACGCATTACGTAATCATGTTGAAAGGTCACGCGTGTTCTGATTAAAAAAGGTAGGGTAGGCCGAAAAACTCTCATTTCAATTTCTCCTCCAACTTCAAAGTCGTCAGACATTGTTGTTTTACCTTATATTATGTATTTTTTTTGTAAATGCCGTTTGACTTATTTGCACGTTCACTTTGTAAACACTAGGTCGGTACTTACCGCCTATGTCACACGTGACCTTTCAACGTGATTATGTGTGACGCATCACAGCTAGTGCAAGACGAGCATTTGTGGTTTAAAAAGTATAGAAATGTTCTCGGTTCGCTAGATAAGTCTCATGTAGAGCCCTTTGAAGCTGCATTGAAACCTTTGTATCAAACCGTTGTATCCTGCGTTTTACCCCAATTAAGGCCTCTATATCGAGAAAAATCCTAGAATGTTTTCCTCTAAAACCTTAATTTCTTTTCGACTGAAGAAAGACATGAACATCTTGGATGACGTGGGGGTGAGTAAATTATCAGGAAATTGTAATTCTGTTGTGAACTAATCCTTAAATATTAATATTTTCTATATTGATTTTTCACAAGTGTTTTTCACATATTTTGAATTATGCATTGCATTGTGTTGTATTTTAGAGTTAAAGGAAATGTCTGTGTGGTGTTTTAGAGTGGAAGGAAATGTCCAGAAACTGACGGATAATGTCCTGGCAGAAAATTAGCAGTACTTTTTATGTTTTTCTACGGATTTTTTTCTACAATGCATTGACCAGTGCACATAGAGCACATCTGGAGCAAATGTACTTGTATGACATGCGAGAACGTATCTTACAGGTTCTCACGCATCGAGCAAGCACATTTGAGCTTCCGGGTACCATATTTGATGTGCTCTATGCATACGAGTTGATCAGAGTTTATATGAGAATAAAATTAAATCTGTTCATCATACTGTAAAAAGCTACCATATCTCCAGAAGACTTGGATTAAACATCTCGATTCAAATGTATTTCTTGTATGATTACTTAAACGTTTTAAAGCATCAACGTTTTGGTGGAATGGACTTTCGATAGAGGTTTGGAATGAATAAATTATGACAGAATTTTTTATTTTGGGTGAACTATCCCTTTAAGTCTTTTGGAAATCTCTGTTCAATGGAAAAAAAAAGAACGTGAGTTGTCAACTTGGATGTTTGTCATTTCATCTTAAGTTATATTAAAATGACTTAAGTTATATGCTTTTGAAAAATTTGTTGAATCTTGTATAGCTTATAAAAAAAAAGTTGAAAATTGCTTACCTTATTTTGATGAATTAAAGCAATAAAACCATATGTTATCATAACTTTGATTGATAATATAATTTGTACAGTGAAGTCTTTAGAAGCCGTACAACAGTTTTGGGTGAGGAACAAACTGAAATGTAAGTAATTAATTAGTGAAGATCTTTCGCCCTGGCTTTCCTTGGCATTGTTCATGAGTGAAGTAATGATACCTGTGGCCAGGTGAAAAACAAAGCCGGCATGAAAAAGTATTTTCTTCCCTATTGTGACGTATATGCGAGTGAAACAGCTTTTTGAACAAGAAAAAAAATCCAGGCTGGGAGTTGGTTTTGCCCATCAGGAACTGATTGGATCGTTGTGGTTTGCTATTGATGTGAAAACAGCTTGTCCTGTTTTCACGCCAGCAAACACATCATCAGAGAAGAGATGTCTTTGCAAGAGGGAGGAAGTTATATCTTGATTAAAGATTATGAGGGCATATGAATTAAAAAAAAAATGTGCATGGGTAAATTATTTATAATAAATACTACAATATTCCATAAAAAGTTTTGATTTCATGGTGACTTTAAAAACGTTATGACCACTCTCAAAAAAAAATAAAAAAAAATAGATGACTAACTTTTAAGACTATTATGCAACCAGCCAATGATTATTGAATAAACCTTTTTTTTTATCGAATCAGTTGATCCAGTTTATAAAACTGGTCTGAATGAATAGTTTGTGAATCAGACATATGATTCTCACTGACAGTAACTCAGTGTGTTTCTTGTATAAAAGGTACTAATATGATTCAAGTTTTCTAAAGAATTAAATTGTACATGAATCATACGAACAACTTTTATATATTTTTTCATTGATTGTGCAGTTGTGTCCTTTTGAAGCTTCAGTTCCCATCCATTGTAGCATGGAAAAGAGCGACCAGCACATTTATTAGGAATTAGGAATTTTCAGAACAGAATTTTTTTTTATTTTTTGGATAAACTATCCTATGAAGCCCATGACTAAACCAATGCAAAAACAAATTATTGCAAAAGTGGTCACAATTTAGTCAAACGAGGGAACGAATTATTATATCCTGCGCGCAATTGACTTAAAACGAGGTAACGAATTAGTAAAAATTTGCTGACATATTAGTAAGTCGTGGGAACCAATTCTTAATTAGTGGCCACAACATACATATTTTTTTCTCCACGTCATATGCAGGGCTCCGTACTAGACAAAACATATTTTAATGTCGTTCTCCAAATGTTTTTCAGCTCTTCACCAGCTTCTCCAAAAAAGTGGGAGATGAGGCACCTGTCTATGACCACACTGCTGAGTGTTCTGTTTTTGTCCAGAGGCAGAAGAAATAAGAAACTCTTTGAACTTGTGAGTTTGTGACATCCGACCCCTTGAGCTCTTGAGGTTGATGCCTTGTTAAAGCTGTGTTTGAGTTCATTACAAGGCCACAGCTTTGGCCTGCTACCTCAGGCCTCAGACAGGTCAGGGAACATTCACCACACATTCCTGGCCAGCTTCTGCTCCCTTTGAGAGCTGCTTGGAGATACACCGAGGTGTGTTTTATATGAGAGATCTTCCCATTTAGGCTGCTCATTCAAATATAAAGCATTAACAATTAAGTCTCATGTCTCATCACACCTTAGATGTATATCACTTTAGTGATCACTCCCATAAAGATCTATGCCTGTCTGAGCAGCTTGAGCTCTATCACTACTTTGACTTCTCAACAGGAGATTAAAGTCAGGGCTTATTTAAATCCCAAACGTCGGTCAAGATCAACAGCATGTTTAAAGATCCTCTGTATTATTATGTATGAATCTCTGCCCTTCCTCAACTCATGCTTGACATTTTAAGACAGGAAGATAAGAGATTTTTGGGAAATAACACATACCTTTTTGTGTCAAATGTATGGAAAGCATGTGTGCCTTAGGCTGGATGACCGAAGAGAGGCTCGGAGAGAGAGAAATGGGGAGGAGAAGGATTAGAGAGAGAATCACCCTGTCATAATCAATTCCTCTTTTGAATGATGGAATATTTGTGTAATTTTACAAACGCCTCCAATTTAACTGTCAGTAATATAGTCCACAATTGATTAATTTACAGTTTCCCATTTGGCAATACAGTGGGCCATACAGTATATTCTCCATTTCAGTGACTTGTGGAACATTACAGTATTTATGGAAAGTATCACTTGAATTTTCAGAATCATATTTGGAATTTTATCAAATATTCCAAGTTGTATCTATTTCAGTTTAATTATATGCTGCTTTAATTTTGGTCAGTTGCCTTATTATACCTGATCTCATTTTCCACTAACTTAAAAAAGCCTTTAAAAGAAAGAGAAAGGGAAAGAGAGGGAGAGATGTTAGCCTGAGGATGGTGCTTTTCCTCATTCATTCTGTCAGAACAGGAACACAAGCTCCATCAACACAACAGTTTGGGTTTTTTCCCGCCACAATTTTGATTGACATTTCAACTGCTCTGGGCTTTTCAGATTAAAAAAATATTACTCTTGAAAAATGTTCAAACCTGTTTTCAATCTCTTTTCTGTTCTGTTCTTAATGACACCCCATGTATCCTTGCTAGTGAGAGGCGTTGCACTAGAGCACAACAACGCACTGCAAATGTGTGTCATTTTTTAATGCATTGTTGGGTGTCTGTTTCTGTGAATTTTGCCTACCCTATTGCCTTATACTAACAATCGAAATAACAGATATTATATTATTTTGATTATTTCAGTGAATTGGGAGAAATGTTTTTCAGCAGACTTTGTGAGCAAAATCAACTGAAAGCTGCAAATGCTAGCTATCTAACTTGAGAAGCATACTGAGAAGACAACAGGTAGAAGTTACAAGCAGGTGAACAACATTCAAAATAAAAACCATGATATCCACCTGTAGGACTGTGGACACATAAGTCACAGCAGCTTCCAGATAAAGCTACAATAGGCCAACAGTCTCAGTATTGAGGTTGGAAGATATGTTTAGATTGTCTTTGGCTAAGACTTTACTTGCTAACTGCTTAGACATGTTTTTCATTAATGTTAATGAAGCTTATAATGCTTGTCATCCTGTAGCCTATTGAATAGGCTATTGCTTGTAGGATAAGTTGTCACGTGAGTGGCCTACACGTTTTTAACCAATCAGGAAACTTGGGCAACCAGAGAACGTTCTCTACCTTGTATACTTGTAAACGTCCTCCTGACATTTTTAAATGGCTTTTTTTTTCCAGCAAATTTTGTATGAACATAAAAATATAAAACAACTGAGGCATAAACTAAACAAATTTCACAGACATTTGACGAGCAGAAATGGAATAATGAGTCCCTGAACAGAGTCAGGATCAAAAGTAGCAGACAGTATCTGAAGTGTCCACTGCTTTAAGTACTACAGTGCATCTTATCAGATTTTCCAGTTCTTGCTGTGAGATGTTACTCCACACTTCCACCAAGGCACTAGTAAGTTCTCAAACACATCTGGGGGGGACATGTGGTTAGACGTGATTTAGCACTGCAAGGCACGATCAGCTGTTCTGTCTCACTGTAGCTCGGTCTTAAGTGTCTTACATTACGGACATTGTACAGTAGTTTATTACTCTGGCCACATCTGCAGTCCTCATGCCTCCATGCAGCAGGTCTATGGCATGTTCTCACAGATCAGCAGAAAGGTATCTTTAATGTCCCGAGTTATTGGAACTGTGACTTTAATTGTCTACGGCCTGTAAACTGTTAGTGTCTTAAGGACTGTTCCATAGGTGCATGTGCATTAAAAGGTAGGGTAGGCCATTTATTTTATAAACACTTTGTAATACTGGTTGAAACTCTCTTCACATCCTGATAGTGATCAATAATGGAAGCGGTTTGAATATTAAAACATGTACATATCAGTTTGTCCAATTATTGCATTCATTCATTGCATATTGCATGCAACATGTACACCCTGTTCGTGCTGACATCACAGCGTGTTCAGTAAGGCTACGCAGAGTTGTAGACAATGGTTCCTCCTAAACCAAAACATCGAGCTTATGCTGCGTTAACGTTAGTCGTAACGTAATAACGAGATGGCAGCCCATGACGTTATACCCGGAGCTGTTCACGTCCTCAGACTCGGATTTATCCGTTACCATGTCAACACTATCAACGCCGAAACAAACTGCAGCAGTCAGGTGGTACAACTAGAGCCCTGTAAGTCGTTTATGTTCATAATTATTGTAATGTTATATGCTTTGAGACATGAGGTAATTTAATGTTGTCTCTCCTCTCCTGACGCTTTGCAGAATCTGCTGTGTGTACATTCATGTGTTTTGAAGGAGGCATTGCTTTGGAGACACTTTAAAGGGAGGGTGGGATCTTATGCTTTCAAAGCTAGCTCCTTATTACTAGCCTGCCATACATTTAATTGTTTATGGTTCATTGAACAAGCATGAAAAACGTTGTTTAAACATTTTCCAATAAAGATATGTAAAGCTTATTTGGATTTTACATATTATTGTTAAAATACAGTATACCAAAAAAGGGAAGTTCTTTTTTTTTGCTGAGTTTATATGTTCAGGTTTGACTGACATGTCTTTGGTGGGCAGGGTGTAGGAGAGAAGAAGTGTGGCTAAAGGGATCGAGATGGTCTAATTCAGTGTTTGCTGTTTGGCAAACAATTATCCTGTCTATACATAATGAAAAACTGTAATACAATCACAGCCAATCAGAAAATATTTTATGTTTAATTTATAACTAACAGGATAGATTTGGACCAGCGTGATATTACAGGGGACATGGCTTTCCAACACAAAGACTAGTCAGAACTAAAATTGTTTTGAGAGTTGTTTGTATATACAGTATATATGTACTGCACATATACACGGTACAATATTTTACTATCAGTCTTGGGTGTAACGCATTACAAACACGAGTCATGTAATCAGATTACTTTTTTCAATAACAGTGTGAAGTAATGCATAAAATATCGGAGTTATTTTTTCAAATAAGTAATGCAAGTGAAGTTACTTTGTTTTCCCTTTTATTGACTGACGCCTGTCCATGTTGAGAGAAATTGTGAGTAAGGGCAGAGGTGTTGTGTGTGCTGATGGTCATTGTAGTTGTACACTCGGCGCAATGCAGCGCCAGGCGCAACGCAAGTGATTTTCGCTAGTTTCAGCCTAACGTAGTTATCATTTTCACGTCCTGTGCCACGTTGTTTAAATAGCAAATGGATTTGTGCCCATTTGTGCGCCCATTTGTTGGTCTGAAAATGAGGTGTGTTGAGGCGCATTGTTGACGCGTTGCTATTTTGAGGCAACTGAAATAGACTCCGCCATTGGCCAACTGAAACCTGGTCTAAAGTCAATGGTGCAATATTTTTTTAGAGCTTGTTAGTAATATGCGCCTATAGGCGGGTTCACAATGTGTGTACACTTTGTCCCGTAGATGGTCCATTCATTTCCTCACCAGAGAAGCATTCAGTTTTTCCGAATCCGACTCTGATTGGTTTATTGCACGGTACGCCCAAAACACACCAATTACTCATTTAGAGAATGGGGACAACCCTTTTAGACCATACGTCGGGCACGCCGACCATTTTCCCCGTCGTTAAACTAGCAAAAGTGGGTTTGGACACACCCTAAGTGCACTTCAGACCATGCGCTTATGTGAGCATGTATTTACTCATCCCACTTGCACAAAAACAGATTCAGTATCCATCAAAAAGAACAAAAACTGTGAAATGCAAACTCAGATATATTACGCAAACCTGCAATAATTAAATATGTTAACTAACACAAATATACTTTATGTATTTAATCTGACTTTATTAATTATTGTCTTTGCTGCTGACCTTGGATTATCCAATCCAACCATAATAGGCAAAAATGACTTTAGATAAACATCAGATTTGTTTTTATTGCGCAAGTAAGTGTTTGTTTCTTCTCTTGTGTCCTATTCTTCTTCAATCTAGAATGACAGCACAGCTAAAAAGGTTTGTTTGAGTTGCGCCCTCTTTCACCTTTGGTGTGAAAGGGCCTTTACATTTGCCAGAAATATTATAAAAACAAACAAGCAAGCCCCACTCATGGTGAGAAAAAAAAATGCAAAAATAACTAAACTCATTATTCTCCAATTAGTTACTTTTTTTAAGGAGTAACGCAACATTATGACGCATTACTTTTAAAAGTAACTTTTCCCAACATTACATCAATTTAGTTTAGGTTATTTATATTATTAGGTTATTTAGGACTAGATTGCTGAACATTTTTCCATTTTCACTTGCCAAAGTACAGTTTTAAGAGGAATGGTTTAGGATGCTTGCATTATTATTATTTTTGTGTTTAATAAAACATATATCATGCTGTAAATACCCCTGAAATCCATCTTAAGCTCCTGTTATGAAACATAATAGGTTGCTAACTTGTCCAAGCTGGTCATTGGCTACTAAACAGGCACCCAAAAACCAGCTAATCTTCCTGAAGCTGATGCAGTGCTCGAATTAAAGGACAGTGTGATAACTTCTGTTGTCATTAACTCTGCTCTAAACCTCAGTTCTGAGACTGCTGGCCTTGTGGCTTCGGCGCTCTGTCTCCAGGAGCTGCCGTCTGTCACTGTTCAACTAGCGGAGCTGTCAGGGAGCTAGAAAACGCTAACAACTCTGACTCCACCGGCACTCCCTACGTAAGCGAGCTGACACTTTTGATTAAAGTTGTGATGTATTACACAACTCCCTAAAGCCCTTCTGAGTGAGCTGAGAGGGACGTAGAATTTTGGTTTTCATCAGGGCCAAGATGGTTTTTCCAATTCCATTCGGAAGCCTGACCAAACATTAGCCAAATGTCAAAATGTGGTAGCTTCAGACTGGGCAGATTGTATGTCTAATGCACTTTTATTGTTAAAAATATGAATATTTTTAACCATATTCTTCTAAAACTATACAGAATTATGAGATAAGTGCAATCTCGCTTTGTGACAGAATCATTCTTCAATTGGATCTTTTCAGTGAATCTGTTGATCCAGTTAACAAGGCTAGCCTCAATGATTCAGTCTTCAGAAATTCTCCTTTTCTGTTCCATGGAAGAAAGTCATTTGGAACTACACGAGGGTGAGTTTATGATGACATGATTTATGATTTAAAGAAACCCCTCACCACTCTTTTTCTCTCTCACGCAGACACACACCATCCAATCTTTATCTGTCTCGTCCACTATCACTATTTAAAATGTGTGTGTGTGTGTGATAGGATGACTCCAGAGATAACCTCAGGTGGTCTGGATGATCTAGAGAACACAGGTGTAGTCCGTACCCATTCATCATCGAACCCTGAATGAGAGTAACTGTGCGTTTTTCTTCTTAATCCAGATAATAAGGCACCTCTGTGCATGGCTGTCAGTCATATTAAACCTCTCTCTGTGCCCTAACAAGCAAATTGCAAATTGTCGAAACTGCAACATGACGAAATATCAGGTAATGAAAAGGTAATCAAAAACTGCTTGGTGGGGCAGAATTTTGGACCAATGAGATTTCACAATAGTAGAAAAGTAGATGGGACGAAAACTGAGATTTAAATGGAATTTAGATGGCTTTTATCACTTGTTTCAATTTTATGTGTGAGTTACTTTTCTACAATATAGAAATGTTTTTTGGGAAGAAACATTTTTCTTTACATTTTCTTTCTATTTATTATTTTTGAAAACTGTTTCCACCAACCTTCCACCAAATTGTTTTCTAAATTGTCTAGAAAAAAAGTATTAGTGGGGTTCAATATAGAACCCCATGGCTCTTGACTCAAATTTAAAGAACCCATTATACCATACTTTCATGTTTAAAAGGTTATTTCTTTTTCCCCCCACTGTAAAAAGTGACTTTAAAAAATGAGGAAACCCATTGCCTTAAAATTATTATTAAATAATAAGTAAATAAACCATTTTATTCACATAACTTATTTTTTTTCAATTACGCATGAAGTTTATTTACTTAATTGATAAAGTATGTTTAATTCATCAAATTAATCAAAATAACAAATTAATTAAAACAAAATTAATTAATTAAAATTAATTCCCCAAAAAATATCCCCTTATAGGAACCCCTTTATAGGTTCTATATAAGAAGAACCTGACAGAAGCCTTTAAGTTATAGAACCCTTTCTTCAAAGATTATACAAGATTGCTGTGGCACAATACTATTGCTATTGGATTTGCTACTGATATTGAACCAATACATTTGAAAAGTAATACTCTTCTGACTGGGCTATCTGTTTCACCTTCCTTTTCCTAAGTGGCCCCCATTATCTATTCACACTGAATTGCAGCTGGTGGATTTTCCTGCAGTATCATTAAAGCAGTGACACCGGCTGACATGCAGGGGTGGGTGTGTGTGTGTGTGTGTGTGTGTGTGTGTGGGGGGGGGGTTGGTATGAAGGGTGTATAATGACATTCCTCTCTCGCAGAGATGAGTCAAGTCCCATTGAAGCCAGCAGGAGACCAGAGCAGGTCAGAATGCTTACTGGCCTCCCGATGCTGTCTCCTTCATGCCTATCCTCTCAAAAAAAGAGTTTTCCGAATTTTAATTAATTCAGAATTAGAGTTTTATGTCAAGTGTTTGTGTATGTTTCCGACTGAAAGGGCTCTTTCTTTTTGAGAACTAAGACCGAAAAGCCTATATGTCCTTAAATCCGCATAGGCTTTGTTGCAATAACAAAAAGAGCAGCTTGAATCCATATTATAGTTTTGCTCAGCTATTTTGCAACTTCATAAGTAGATCTATTTTTTTTTATATAGTAAAAAGGTGGATTGTGCACAGAATGCCATGCTAAATTATACTGATTTCTCAGGAGATATTGATTTATAATTTCATAATTCATTTCATTAATTAATGTTATTAATTTGAAGACATTTTTAAATGACTAACATCTCTAATATTATGGTTTTTGCACAGTTCACTTCCGCTGTTTTGACAGGGACCTCAGATAATAAGAGCTACTGAAAAGTGTTTCCAGGTCAAACCATGACTTGATCATCTGAGGTCAGGCCTCTTCTGTAACCAAGCTGAAGTTTTGATTGATAACAGATGAACGGCGGTGAAACAGCCAGCTGGATCTGATCGGATGGTGGCTTTCTTGAGGTGCTGTTGTGGGAAGAAGCCACAAATACCTTGTTCCTTTCTGTCTGGTATTTGGAGTGACTGCTGATTGTGTCTCAGCTTGCTCATCATCTGTAATGCATGTGAAATTGAACAAAGCTAGACAGGCTGATCGCTTTCAATAGCTCTCCCTGCTTAAGACTGAGCTTAATTAGTTCATCTTGAGAGGATAAAGTCAGATATTAGCGGCCTGGTAAGCTGCTGAAACAGATTAGGATAGAAATCGGCCTGATTATTGCAACACTGTTCATCATAGATTTAAAGTCCATTCAAATGTGAAGGGATTAAAAGGAGAGGATCTACCAGGATGGAATAAATTCTCACTATAAGACACTATATGTTTGATTGACTCCTTTAAAACAAACGAAAACATTTATTTTTCTATTATAGCCTTTAAAATAATAGATTTAGAATCAGGTTTATTTACATTGTTATACTAATAATTATTTTATTGATTATCATATGAATTATTATTTTCGAATGAAACTAAGTAAAAACTGAATTTGTCAGGGAATAACTGTTATACAAATGTATGGCTGCATCATATAAAACCGAAACAACAGATTTTGAATGTAGACATGAATAGACACTTTATTTTATCACAAAACATTGGTTAAATGGGCATATTAAATCACTAGTTTTAAAAGTATGTGTAGATTTCAGTTTATTTAATCTCTTGGTATTGATATTTCACCTGCTACATATAATATTTTCTGTTAATCCATTTCTGTGCTTTTTTAGGACCACAGGTTCGCAGATGCCATTCAGACTCATTCAGGTAGAAGACAAGAAAAGATGACACATCTACCCATTTACCTGCAGCCATGCATTACTTTCTTTCTCACGCTCTCACTTTCTCCCCCCCCCACTTTAATTTTACCTAAATCAAAGAGGTTATGCATTGTCAATGGGTGAATATTACACCGTCGGTTAGAAGAAACAGCTGCGGGTCACTGACTCGAGACTCCTTTGCTCTATGTCAGTTTCGTCTGCTGGCACTAAATACCAGTATATGAGTAAAGCCACGCAAATAATAATGCTTCAGCCTCGTGGCCTTTGTGTGTGTAAGCATATGAGTGCGACTGCATGTTTGGCAACCCTCGCTCCATAAACGAAACCAGAAGATGCTGGTGGTTTGGAACGAGAGTGCAGCGGGGACCACATGCTAACTGGGACTACTAAAGCACATTAGTTCTGACAAGTATTGTATCATAAGCCAGGGGGGCTTTTGTCGTACGCCTACGCAAATATTTTTGCAAAAAGACTCATGTTACAAGAGAACCCTGTGAGGTCAGTGGCATTTTGAGGATGGGGTAATTAGTGGAACTATGACATATCAGCACCATTCGGAGGTAAATATGATCCCTGCAGAATGTAGAGAAATCTACTAAACATAAGTACTTTAACAGAACTAGGATAATGTCAAGTCGGAATAATATCATTTGCACAAATGGACATACATACATACATATATATATATAATGAATATATTTAAGTTAAAATTTCATGTATTAGAATAATTTCAATGATATATAATTTTATCTTTTATAATATTCTGTAGGATTAAAGTAGTTATTTTTTATATTTAATTTGTTTTTAAATGACTGAACTCAACATATCAAGCAAAATGAATGAAACATTTTGGTTCTAATAGGTAAATTAAAGGATTTCACTTTTATCTCACTTCTTAATGCCACAATGATAAAAAAGGCTTTGATTTCAAATTAATAAACCGAAAAGTAACCGTAAATCTTTTATTTCAGTATGCTTCATTTCAATCCATACATTGGATTACGCTGGAAAATAAGATTTTATATGGAAAGTCGGTTATTTGGAGAATTTCTTTGAACAGGTTAATAGACAATCGTCGTATTTTAAATCACAAATATGATTATAATACACAGCACAATGATTTTAGAGAAAAATAAATGTTCAAAGTCGC